>JAEBUT010000002.1:0-600000 GCA_020011035.1 Amanita subjunquillea | reverse complement strand
AAAATTATGGAGTGTTGACAACATCTTCTTATGCAGGTCTAAATGTTTGTTCAATGTCTCGTTTGACTCGTCCAAGCTGGAGAGTTGGTCCTTCTATGAGATCAAGAGATATAAGCCACGCAACTGATGATATAAAATCAGGAGTACCGGGTCGCTTTGAATCTTAGCAAGTTGATCATTCGGTATACTTGCTTTCTCGAGAGCCGATTTTCTGTCAAATCCATGTCACCCACTTGATCAGTGGCGAAGTAGAAAGGCAATACAGCTCCAGCTGCGCATCGAGCGCCGACTTTAGCGCCCTTCGCTGGTCTTGTTCGGTTATGCTTGCGTGCGCGGTCGTAGTGGTAGTGGAAGACATAGTGAAGACGAGATGATAGACTATCACCTTTCTGCGCGTTTCGAGTGGGAATAGATGTACATATATATATCTGAACTATGAGCGCTAAACGATACATCAATTGACGGCATGTCACAACAATTATGCCTTAAGAATACATGGATGTGGATCGAGTCAGCAACAGGATACGTGGTGAAGATCATAATCTTGTTTTCACCTTGGCTCCCTCTCCCTTGAATTCTATCACTAGATCCTTCCCCATTCCCGTCATCAGGAAGTCTCGAAGATTCTGCAGTGTGCGTACTTCCATCCTTCGCTGCGAATCCTGGTTTTCGGTTCCCATATGAGGGAGCAACGTGACTTGAGGGAACTCGAGTAGTCGCGGATTCACGTGAGGCTCGTTTGGGAATACGTCCAACCCGACGGACCAAGCTAACCTCCGACTTCAGCATCTCGTGCACATGTTTAGTAAATAATTTTTCACTTACGTGTCCATCTTCCAGGGCTTTGATCATGGCTTCCTCATCGATAACCTTTCCGCGCGCAGTATTGACGATAATCGCGCCACGCTTGAGCGTCCTGATCCACTTTTCGCCCACAAGTCCTTCTGTGTCTTTCCTCAGCGGAACATGCAGGCTAAGTACGTCTGCCTGACCCAACATCTCTTCCACATCCGCAAAGTACTCGCAGTAATCGGGCGCATCTTCCGCGCGTTTGCGGTTATGGTATATGATCCGCATCGGAAACGCATGCGCCAACTCCGCGAGACGCTTGCCAATGCCTCCCAGTCCTAGAATGGCTAGAGTTTTACCAGTCAGATCGTGCGTTCGCGCCTTAACATCTGGCTTCCACTTGAGCTCGCGCAAAGATCGCTCGCCGAGGGAAAATTGGCGCATCGTAGCTATCACAAGGTATAACGCCGTCGTTGCCGTCGCTTCATCCACAGCGACGGGCGTATTGGAGAGATAGATACCTAATCGGATGCATATGGGTCAAAGAATAGCGCTCGTCTTGCTGAGCAATCACCTCTAGCTTTGCAAGCATGGACATCAACCGGATCATATCCAGCGCCGTTATGTGCGATCCATTTGACACTCCCCGGAAGACCATCTATCAATTGCTTGTCAAATTTGCCAATTCTCTTTGCAGACCCGTTTTCCCTGTAGATGCCAGCGACACCGTCATACTTTCCACCTGGGAGGCATTCTCCTATAAATGAGGCCCGATCTGGAGAGTCCATGTACTACGAGCTGGGTGGGCTCCTCCGCGACTGGTAAATATCATGAACACGTACGATAATTTCTGAGATGCTTCCAAGTAGTGAATGTAGATCATCTTGAGCCCAGTTAAGTGCCTCTGTATTCGAACGAATTGGTCAGAACCCCGACAGAATGAAGTACAATACACACCACAGATCAGGATTTTTGGTGCCATGACAAGTGAAGAAGCTCACAAAGAACGATCCCTGGATCGATCTACTTTTTATAGTGTCAGCCTCGTCCTTTCCCCGTGGTTACAACATTCTGGAGAGGGAACTCCCCTGGCAGGGCCGTGCGGACCGTTGGTCCGATCCAACGGTGAGGTCTATCTATGGTATGTACCACACTCAAGATTACGCTACAGTCGCAGAGATCCAAATGCACCAGACTGTGAACATGTGAACCCTTAAGTAAGTATACGAGCGGTAACAAATTCAAAGCGACTAGCTACCGATATCATCTTTGTCACTCCCTTGATCTTCTTGCATTCTTCCCGTACATTAGTGCCACGCTCGGTGTACAGTGTGCCATGATCATAGTAGTTTTTCAGGTATCTAGTTAGCAATCGGTAAGAGAGTGATGGATCCAGGATGTCTCGTTTACCGCAGGCAAACTTCCTCTTTAAAGTCCTGATAGACCTTGCGATTGTATTTTCGCTACAGGCCATGTCAGTGACAATCATACTCAGAGAGGTTGATCTCACCTCGCTCTTTCGGACCATTTCTTCGTACAAATGGTTTTGGTGAATGATGAAATGATCGGCAAGGACATAGAAGGAAATCCCTGACATATACATCTCAAATAGACACGCTGCCTTGTTTCCTCCGTACCCTACGAACCGCTCGTCACACCTGGATTATCATGTCAGAATGAGCCAAAAGAAGTGACGCGGAATTTGACCAAGGAGGGCCCTCTTTCTTGAAAATGATATAAGGCTCATAGGCTGACTGATATCGAGTAACCTTATAGACCGCCCCTGGACGTGATGCGTAATATTTTGGATAGTCAGTACTATTGTGCCCCGGACCCCAAGCAGCGTGGAACATCCTGATGCGGTCTCTGAGAGACAGCGATACTAAAGTCTACGATGGTTAACCAACGCTGACGCAATGAAATTGAGATACGCACTGGTTTATTCCTGGGGAAATTAGCAGGGTTCATTCCGTCTGCAAAATCTGTATACTCGAATGCAGGAACTACAAAGGCGCTCCGGCCCTCCCGTAATTTATCCATAATGTCTGTGTTTTGCCTAATCGCTGACCGGAAATCAGTGCAGAGATAAAAGTCGATATCCAGCATCATGACATAGTCCGTGCGAGCGAATAATCGAGCAATGTTTCGCCATGTGTTGAATTGACGGTCAAATGGATCAATGACTAGGTGAACATCCACGAAACGCGCAAGTTTTTCCGACGATGCATAAATGACTCGAAGCGCATCGAGGAGCTCATTCACGTAGTCTTCGTTATCTTTGACGTGTATTGTAACAGAGATAGGTCCTAGAGGTCGGACTTCCTATTTTGAGTAGATGTATGCGCACCTCCGACGCACCTTGATACTGTTCAACAAGGCGCATGAACACCTTTAACCTATTGCGCGTTATGAGCGTGGTTATTGTAATATCTTGCGTCGAGAAGGTCTCGCGCGCTCTGAAAAAGTAGGGAATGATTTTGCTAGGACGAAGAGAGTTGGAAAATGCTTTCGATAAAAAGAGATCTTCATCCATAGCGATAGGCTGGGCGTGACCGAGATGATGTGCAAGGGCGATTTCTGAAGAGGACCAGTTGATAGTGCCTCTGTATGCACGCAGCTCCTCAAGGCTACTGAGGAACTGGCGCTGTACTGGTGAGTAGTGTATCCGTTCACGAACAACAGTGGAAGTGCGATGGAGAAAGATGGTCCAGATGACTTTCAAGGGGGCAAGGAGAAGTAGATTGGTTGTGTAGAGGACGGCGCATGAGACATAAAGGAGGAAGACAAGACAAGGAAGAGACGACAGGCGATGCTTCGCCATCGGAGCAAGCAAAGTGTGTGTTCTATTTATAAGCAAGGAGACCAAGCGACCACGAGCGCACCTCTACGCGCGACCAAATGCTATTGCTAGTCCAACCGCACCAACAACCGCAGCTTCGTTCACGTATTCCACCCGTTTGAATACATGGCCTAGACACTCTAGCTGTCCGAGTATCATCTGCCGATATTCGTCCACCCCTGCGAGAGAACCTCCAAAAGAAAGAAGAGCTTCTCGCGCCTTGACTGCGCGCTGGGACTCATCGTTGTCTGGTGCCAACAGTAACGCGATCCGTGAAGCCAATTCCTCAGCCATCGTTCGAAGCACCATCAACGCTAGAGGATCTGAGTCCTCAAATGCGGCAGCGAAAACAAGTGGTGAAAGAGATGACAAGCGCTTTTCGCGAGCCATTAATGCATAGGACGGTAGATCAGATGTTACTGTTGCACCAATGGGTTTTACGAAATGGATAGCCGTCAAAAGTTCCATGACATGGGCTACGCCGAAAAATTGCAATATGCTCGTCCTGAGCTTACTTTCTGGAGGAGGAACACCGCGAACAGAAGCCTTGTCATTTTCGTGCAAAAGTTGTCTGATCATTTCTCTTCCGATAGAGAAGCCCCCTCCTTCATCACCGAGAATCCAACCCCACCCTCCATATCTTCCAAGTTCCTCAAGTTCATCTCCTGATTTCCTAAAAGATACTGCATTGGCACCCGTTCCAGCTATGACTGCGACAGCGTGCGAAGTGTCGGAATGCATGAGCAAAGGTGCTGCAAGAAGGTGGGTGTCATTCGTAACTTGTAGACGGGATCCAATGGGTATATTCAGGAGAGGTGATAGCGCTTGGGTGATGGCTGAGATGGCTGCGGGAGAATCGGCGCCAGATACACCAAACCAAGCAACCGTAAAGGGAGCCGTGGGCAGAGGAAGAGATATGACTTCGGCACCTGAAGGGAGGGAAGGCTTCAATGCCTCCGTCACGGCATCACTAACAGCAGCGATGAAGGCATCCAACGACAGATAAGCAAAGTTGGAAGGTCCACCCAATCCTCTTCCAACGATGTTGGCATTGGAATCGGCAATGACGGCTGATGTTTTGGAGCCTCCGCAATCGACGCAGAGATACAGCGACATTATGGCGGAGTGCGATGATACTGCGAGAGTTGCAAGCTGAGAAGCCCACAAGTAAACAACTTATTGGGCATTGCACATGGTCGTGCGCCCCCATATGATTGTATAACCTTAGGGTTAGGGCCCTGATTTTCTCACGCATAGTGGCGTATAAAGGCGGATGTCGAAATTTTTTGTTCTCTAGTGCGGCGACACGGCCATGACAGTTTCCCCAGTTGCTCGTGACTGCCTCTCTGCGTGCAGTCGTTTGAGTGTCAGGCCGTGTCTAGAAGGACTCGGACGTCTTAGTACCCAATGTCTTTCCTCTGTCCTTTCGGAGGAATGAATGGGTCGGTGGTCGCGTACAGGCAATAGTGTCGAGGATAGTTACTTAGCATAATAATCTCGACCATTCCAATCATGCATTGTTCTCTGCTATGTGTTTTTTCCGCCCAGTTATTGTCATCCTTTCTCTCTGAAGCCTAGAGTGACTTTATGATTTTGCAGTAATTACAGTCCCTTCAGGGCACAGTACGCAGGTACTACCTCCCCCCACAAATCTAAATATCACTTTGCGCATGCGACATGACTTGTAATACAGCTCATTCATTTTGCCAACAGATCTCACCCAAATATCCATGACAAATGCTGTGATCAAAGTTAAGAGGATGTTCACTATACAAGTAAAGAAGCTAAGCACATTTTAATAGTTTGAGCCTGCCTGATTTAAAACACGAACACGGCCACTACTCCTTTCGTAAATGTCTGTTCAAAAGAAAATGAACAACTGTGGCATCGGGTGAGAAAGGTTAACACTTACTGGCCCAAAGCCTTGTTCATTGCGAACATATCAATTTTATCAACGCCGAACACGGATTTCAGATTATCATCCAAAAGTATTTCCTTTCCGTTCTGCGGATTCTGCAGTCCCTTTTCCTTGATGTAAACCCACAACTTTTTGACAACTTGAGGTCGTGACAGCCTTTCGACGCCGACCACCTTTGCTAGTGGTTCGCTTATAAACAGTAGCTCAAAAAAAGAACGTTGGAATAGCACCGAATGTCTTTACCTCAAAGGAAACTCCTTGGCGAAGCCACCCTTAGCACCACCACCTCCCTCACCTTTGACCGGTTTCTTCTTCTTCCTCTTTTTCTTACCTCCTTCGTCCGACTCGGCTTCGGACTCCACGGTCGCAGCACTCTTCTTTGGCCGTCCGACCTTCTTGGACGTGCCATTGCCACTGGCGCGGCCTCCCTTTCTAACTTTAGGCTTACCGCCCTCGTCCTCTTCCGCGACTTTTTTGTGCGTGTCCCCCCGATCTTCTGCTTCGTCATCGTCATTAGTGTTTTCTTCGTCACTTTCCTGCTTCCTTTTACGCGTTTTTTCGACACCCTGCGCTAAACCTCCCTCGGCGTCATCAGCCTCTTCGTCATCATCATTGCAAACCTCGCTATATACTCGAGCGATGATTGCATCCAAGTCATCCTTGTGCTCCTTGGCATATTGGGCCGTAAACCCCGGAACCAACTTGACCAGCCTTTGTCGAACACCCTTGGCGCTGATTAATGCCATGTTGGTATTGGGTGACGTGAGGATGTTGCGTATGTGCACTTCGAGTGACGAGAGATCGAAAGACATGGTGTGAAGGGTGAGAATGCTGGATGCAGCGGGCGTCGGGAGGTCACATCTGTCACGCGTCGGGGATCGGGGAGATGTATCAGCAGTCTACTGTCATCGTAAGATAGCCCATTCTGCCCTTGCTGGATCCCCAGGCAGCGGAAACCCATTTTCACCATTTGCTTCTTGCAACGGCCGCGGTGTCTGATCTCCATCTTGCCGCTGTCTCTGTGCCCGCGCCGCCCGCTCCTGCTGCTCCCGTCTCATCCGCTCCACCATCCTCGTCCGGATATACAACAGCACCGATATCACCAGCACAATCAGCACCAGCAACATCGTATCCATGAAATCATCCTGGTCAACATCAAGCTCCCGATTCCCTCCTCTCAATGTCGCCTCGAAGTAATCCTCGGGTCCGAAATCACTATCTCGCTCTGCATCCCTGCGTTCCCTTGCCCACTTGTCATCGTCTATGAGTACTGCAGCACTGTCAACGTGCATATCTCATACCTCAATTGGATCCTCCTCTTCTACCCGCTGGCGGTCACCCAACCCCTGACCATTGCGCCTTTTGTAAAAATCTTCTTTCGCCTTCCCCAAGTACCATGTTCCTGCATCTTCATCACTAAACCTCTCTTCATCACCTTTTGCGGCGTCTAGGCTTGTGCCTTCTCTTTGCGTCCGCCCATCGTCTAATTCTCGTCCTTCCTGTGAAATTTGCACTAAGATAGTCAGTATGAGCATACTCGTAATGAGGCCAACTCACTGTCGTTATCATTATGGTTCCAAATGCTCAAACCTCCTGTACCACCCATCAAGGTGTGCCAGAAACTTCTCGCATACAGCTTTACGAGTGAAAGCATAACGGGAAGGTACGCTTCCGAGTTGGCTTCCAGTGCCAGGTCATAATGCCGTTTAGCCAAGTGGAAATCCTATCATGAACATTCAACCCAGTACTTCTGACTTGTCAACGCTGTACCGACCTGAGGCATCCCAATGCCATTTTCATACATCCACCCTAGATTCCACATAGCCAATGCGCTCATTTGTGTCTCTGCGGCAGACTGATAATAACGTGCTGCCTTTTCTAATCTTGAGTTTGTCTCCTCTTCAGAGACGCCTAGTCCGTGATAGTAGTAGTCCCCTACTTTAACCAGCGCGTCGACATTCCTCTGGGCAGCTGATCTCGTCCATTGTGTTAGAGCTAGCCGCGCAGTGTCATTGGAAGGCGTTATTGGCGAGAATCGGGTCAAACGTAGCATGGTCTTGTCTGGACAAACATGAGTGACAAACCCACAGCAAGATCAGAGCGACCAACCTTGATCCAGAACATAAGCCAAATTATTCTGGGCAATTTCAGATCCTCTTTCTGCTGCGACCCACCATTTGAGCATGGCCACCTGCTTTCCATCGTCTATGCCGGAAGCCCAGTTCATTTCAGCCTCCTTCAGCAAGTTATCATCCCATACACCACGCTCATTGACGAGCTTATAGAAGGAAACAGCCATTGCGCACGAACTTGATGTAATATGGTTTGGGAGCCGTGTATCTACGGCTTGCGATGAATGGATCTGTGCCAGGTAATAGTACGCTTCAAATGGAGAACCATGACGGACAGCAGTTTCAAAGTACGTGGTTGCCAGTGGGATGTCACCAAACGCTGGACCGTATTTAGTGTCATCCGATTCTTGTTCGCAAAGGCGTACTTACAATAGTAATACTTGCCGACATTCATTTGTGCCTCGGCCAGCTCTTGTCCCGCAGCGATTTCAAAATGCTTCAGAGAGACGTTTGGACTTGGCTTAATCCCAGGAACCAGCCCATCTCTATGAATGATACCCAGACCGTTATGGCACTCACGATCGCCATGCTCTGCACCTCGCTCGAACCATAATTTTGCGAGGACTGGATCAGCTTTAATCCCTTCACCTCTAAGGTACATTCTGCCGATATATCCAGCACTTGCTGCAGCGTAGTCTACTGGCACGCGATCACCTTTCTGAGACGTAGATTTATGATTGTGAGGGTTTGGAGGGTCGTTCGGCCAGACTCGACGCGTAATGATTTCGAAATAGTGTCGTGCTAATGCATAGTTCCGAGTGACGGCACCTACGCCTTCGCTCCCTGATGCAATACCACCTGGTGAGGCATATATACTGCCCTGATAGTATATCTTGCCTAGACGGTATGCAAAATCAATTTCGCCACGATCTGCATTAAACTGAAAGAAATGAGCCTATGACATGATTAAATAAAGATATCCCACCTGGTAATATTCCAGCACGTCATTCCATGTTTCTCCAGCAGCTTGTGCGATCCCTGCTTTAATGGCAGGTCTATGAGCATTTATACCAGTGGAGGCGACACTGGCTCCAGGCCCATATACCCCTCCGGCAAGATCCGATAGACGCGTCGGCGTTTGCGGCAAGGTTCGACCACCGGGGGGTCCAGACAGGAACGTTGTCATTGCTACAATGGGGTCAAATACTATATGTGTGGTCAACATGCGTAACATACCCTGTTCTGCGGCAGCCTCGTACCAGAACATGGCTCTCTGACAACTCTCCTGCGTACCAATGCCACTCCAGTACCGATAGGCAAGCGCCATCTGAGCACCTTTATCTCCTCCATTGGCGGCAAATGTGTAATAAAGTTGAGACTTGGCTTGATTTACAGGCACAATGTTATGATAACCTGTGGCATGGAAGAAGGCAATATAAGATTGAGATGTAGCATTTCCAGTAATAGATGCATGAACGGAGAAAGAGTCATATGCTACTTTTGGATTAAGCACAAATTGATATGTTGGCGGAAACTGCGCGAAATGTTAGCCTTGTCGGAAGGTGTTGACGACAGACAGACCAAGGATATTTTTGCCAGCATAAACAAAGCATCCGTGTTTCCCAGTTCAGCAGAATGCTGCAAAAGGTCGATGACCTTGATGGCTTTTCCTCGCGATCCATCATCTCTGCGCCTGGGTCCAAGACCGAGGCCATCATTGCTTGACAAGCGACGGAAAGTATACTGGTGTAGCTTAAGCACGATACGAGCAACGGTAGCAGCGGGCCCCTGCCCCTGCAGATTCGGAAGGACGGAGGAGAGAGCGGACACGGATGCAAAGGAAGGATCTGGAGTAGGGGTAGCAGTTAAAGAGGAGAGGGTATTCATTGCCTGTCTGAAGGCACGGTTTGCCTCTGCGGCCTTGTCGAATTGAGCATCTGTGGCAGCGTGAGCAACGAGAGAGAAAGCGGCGAGGAGCAGGCAGACGGTCTTCATGAACGAAGTCCCTTGTCTGCTTGTGATCGTGATCCCCACGTCACTCCTGGTCACGTGTATCTACTCCGACCAGCCGTCCGTAGCATCTAACTGCCTCGTGCGCACCGTAGAGCGTCAAAAGCTCCCTCGCCTGTCGCATCAGCGCACCCTTATCCTGTCCAAACCGCTCGCACAATCCATGCAGGTGGTGCATCGCCGTATAGTCAGATACATGCCCTTGCACCCAATCCATCAAATCTCCCGTCACGTCCGTCATCAGCTGCTTCCATTCCCCGCTCTCTTGGTAACCCACGAATATCACATTTGCTATGTAGCGCCAGTGATTCCACCCATAATAATTGCGCGGGTAAATTTCGCATGTGTGTTTCATTAGGTTGAGTTCTTTTCGAGCAACCGTCACCGGCATACGAGGGATATTATCCCATTCCAGCGGCCCCAGCCATCCGTTTTCCATCCCCGACCATTCGGGTGGCACGGCGGCCCCATACAACCGCAGAAACATCCATCGTCTGTGATCCCATAAGATGGACTGTTTCGCGCACTCTTCTGATCCGCGAAGTAATAGTTCCGTGAATCTCAGTTCCTGCTCTGCCAA
The DNA here is from genome assembly GCA_020011035.1 of Amanita subjunquillea. Lineage (NCBI taxonomy): Eukaryota > Fungi > Basidiomycota > Agaricomycetes > Agaricales > Amanitaceae > Amanita > Amanita subjunquillea. Next base: position 589,792 of record JAEBUT010000002.1, on the reverse strand, counting down.
CACTCCCCTCGTAAGATTAGCCGTTTGCGGGCATTCAGCGCTGTCTGGTGTGCCGGATTCGCGAGCAATATGACGCTCGTCGAGGCGATGACGCCTTGGTGCTGTTGCCGATTGGCAAACATGGCTACAGCCACCAGGTAGAGCGCATAGAGTACATTCCTCGGTACCCCGAGGTTGCCCTCGGTAAGGAGAAAAGGGAACTCTGGTCGAGCGCCTTGAGCAACCCAATCGTCCAGCCCGCCTGGGATAATTTCAAGAGATACGCTAAGAAAATGAGTCAGACGGATGGCAGGCGAAGCGAGGCACTTACAGAGGCTGGGCTAGGAGATCGGCCAGTTTCATCACCACATCGCCAGAGGACATGGCCGCCATTTCAAAGCTACGCGCGACGCTATTTTCATCCCACGCTATTGGATGCTCTTTCGCCCTTCACTTTTTGCAGTCAGGCGCTTCTGCACGACGACAACTTGCAGGTCTTTTCTCAGGTACAAAATGGCGTCGGATCCTGCGTCCGCTTTACCGCTCAAACAGTTTTTCGAGAAGGATGACCCACTTGTCTGGGTCGACTGCGAAATGACAGGGCTGGATCCCAGGAAAGATAAATTGCTTGAAATAGCTGTGAAGTTACCATTATTCCATGCTCCTCAGCCTCTCACTTTTCGCTCAGGTCATCATCACTAATGGAGACCTTGAACGCGTAGATAGTGGCATAAATTTGATCATTCACCACGAGAAAAATGTACTTGACAAGTGCGTTCCCAATTCACAGCGAGATATGGCACTGGAATTCCTTCCAGCATGGATTCATGGTGTATAAATCAACACGGCAAAGTAATATCCAGCACTATCACCATCAACCATTGACTAAAATTGCACAGAGTGGCCTAACTCAGGCTTGCTTAGAATCTCCCCACACTGCAGAGGATGTGACCTCCCAGGTTCTATCTTATATCAAGCAGAGAATTCCAGAACGAAGAGTAGCATATCTTGCTGGTAACTCTGTCCACCATGATCGTCTTTTCCTACTGCAAGAAATGCCAGAAGTGATCGACTGGCTACACTATCGGTGCGCTTCTCCATTTGTACCATGATACTGTCCCCATGCAGGATTTTCAGCATTGTCGGTAAGTAGCCCAACGTATGCTGCAGGCTCGACTAAGGTAGCGTTGCAAGACGTATCCACCATAAAAGTACTAGCTAATCGCTGGTGCCCGCAACAAGCATTTAAACACGATCGGGACGGCAATCATAGGTAATATCTTATCTCAAAACAAATGCGATTGTTCATGCTTTCTCAGAGCGCTAGATGACATCCTCGGTTCAATAAAGGGTAGGTTTACATCCCAAGGGCTGAATTGAATAACATCTACGTCATCTTCCAGAGCTCCAAGCGTATAGGCGAAATATATTTCTTAATGAAATCGTTGGAGAGGCAGAGGCAGAGGTAGCAGACGAAACGGAGAGTGGAAGAGGCACCAAGCGCAAACATATTTTGTAGGCCTGTCCAGTCTTCTCGTCTTGAAAATTGGGATTGTTGCACTTGTCAATGCAATGTCTGCTGATGTTGCGCCAGAACTTTAGACCTTCCTTGTTGATAATCGAGTGAGGTAGAATAGAATTTTTTTTGAACTTGGCAAATCTCTACATCCAATGCACGCGTGACCGCTATGGACTTCAACGATTACTATAACATTGACGCTATTCTTGCGGAAAACCAGGTCAGATTTCGTTAAATACTTCTTTGATAATTTGATGACGGGGACATTCGCAGAAGATACAATGTAAATTCAAACAGAGAATTCCAGAGATGGGGCACCTTGGCACAGGCATGGAGCGCGATGCACGTCTGGCCAGCACCAGCTTTTGAGGCGATCGGGCTCATCTCACGTCTACCAGATCGTTCCAAATGGCAAACTACAACTGCCGGTGTGGCTTTCATACGTTGTGCTGTACTCGTAAGCAGCAGCGCCAGGCCTCATTCTGCGGCTGCACTCTGATGCGAACCGCAGTGACTGGGCAGACCTGGTCATTCCAACACCCTTCACCCCCAGAATACACAGTGCGCTCAAGGCGGAACCCCGAAGCGTGCAGTTGGCAGGTCTCATGGGTGCAGGTGCTTCGTGGTACATGCTCGGCAGGATAATAATGGACATGTATGTCTCGCAGTCCGCTCAACTTTTTATTTTTGACGCCGTTTCAAAGCGTACAAGGCGCTCGAGCGCAGGAACTATCCGCCATGATGACCGAGGCACGTTGATCATACCAACCCAGCTGTCAAGCAACGCTGAACTACTACTGCAGACTTTCAAGGCTCGACTTACGGAAGTCATCGACCAAGCCCAACACTTTGCAAATCTGGGGCCATCAGTTGGGGGTTCAAAGAACTCTGCACAAGCGTTCAGAGAAGGCCTTGATATTACAGAGCGCGAATGTAAGATTTCATCACAATGTATGTGCAGTCGATTGGCTTACTGGCACTGATATAAAGTGTTTACGTTGGCAAGGGATGGTACAAAAGCAACAAAGCTGTGGTATGACGGATAAAATGTGGCTCGAGGTCAAGCCTTCTAGAAATACATCACGGCAATTTCTCCGATGCAACCATATATATCACTTGGATTGTCTACTAAAACTACTGTATAAAATGAATGTCGCTACTCGTCACAGACGGCTGCGAAATAATAAATTATGTTAATGAAGATACCAGCAGTCAAGCTGGATCAAAAGTCCCATAACGTACCCTTCAACTTGGTTAGTTATAAACAAATACGAAGAGAAACTACGCACAAACACAGGAATACCAGCTTCCATGCAACCTTCCATCATTTCCTGATTTCCCTGTAAATTCGAAGTAATAAACACCACTTCAGCATCCCACTCTTCGTAGGCAACTTTAATTAAGTCCATCACGTCTGGTCGGCCACCTGCATTGCAAAGATTAGAACAAAAACGCGGCGGAGTCCAGCGACTAACCCATTTTCTTTGAATCCCATAATATGCAGCGTTGTGGCTCTATATGCTTATGGATAAGCTCTGATATGATGGGTCCAAATGTCTTTTCTTGATTGGATCCTATCCATATCAGATACCTACAACGCTCAGAACAGGCGACGGGAATAATTAAATTGGCTTACCAATCGGGATTCTGTAAGTTGCATTAATTAATCCGAAACGGGACGAAGGCAAAGGTGACATCACCTGTATACATGTCGACAACGCTGCGCCTATTCCCGTACCGGTGCAAACTCGGATTCCGCGTTTATAGATTGCTGACGTATGCGAGACGCCGGCAAACTACGAGTAATCAGTCGACATTCGGGGCTAGGACATGACGTCTCTGACCTTAAGTTCCCGAGTCCAAACGTGGGTAGGTGGATTATCAATCAGCCCCTTTGTAAAATCTCCCTGAACACCGCAAATAAGAAAATGCTCCTTGGAGTCTATCCCTTCTCTGGAATCGATGTACTAAATAGAGATGTCGCACAGGAGGCGACGAGACTTACGAAACAACTCCGAACGCATGATACTCGAGCGTGCAACTTCGGCTTATCCTCGCCAAAAGTCCCTGTTGCATTCCCCGTTCGAATCGCAGTACAGCAACTTTGGGTGAAGGCTGTCACCAAATGACAAGCCCTAAGAATGACAAGAGCCTAAATTAGTTCGGAGATGACGTACAATTTGGACCTGCACAGGAACCTTGCGAACGGTAAACCATGGGATTAAGACACTTTTTCCATGAGCAAGTGAAGTGAAGAGATGAGGATAAACTTACAAGACGGTTATGGCAAATGCAAACCAGAACTCTTGTTGCGCAAGCACTTTAGAAATGCTGGGCTTCATTGACTGAGAAGTAGGGTCGTAACATTCTCCGAGAACAACAAAAAGCCATGCTAACACAGCAACTTTATTAAAGGGAGATTTATACTTTCGGGAATGGCTTACTGAAGGCCAATGCAATCCTGAGCAAAGACGGTATGAGAGCGCGATTCTTTAGACGGGTAGATTGTGACTGACCATCCCACAAATCGATGATGCCTTTCAAAAACACTTTAAAGGAATGTCAACGTGAGGAAGATAGCAACGCGAGAGATTGACACTACTTGTGATGATTATTGCGCACCCAGGGGAGCGCAGCTATAATACAGATGCCAATGGTAATGCTTGTGATAACACCAGTGACTAGCACTGGGGTGTAATGTTTCTTGTGGTTGATAAATACGTAGAACAGCTGATAAATGAGCCAGACAAAACCAGACATTGCACATCCCGAATGGATCCCGCCTAGGTGTTGTAGGATAGAAGTACATGCCAATCTAAATTTCAAAGGTGGCCACTAAATTAGTGTTTCGTTAATGCTTGCTTTGCGGCGCAAATGGATCAATATACCTTGGAAAAGAACGTATTTACGATGAGATATAGTAGTCGTCCGAAAAGTTCGTTCCTGACGAGTATCGCGACAAGGATGTTTCCGAGGACAAATGCGCCTGCATGACGTTGCGTATATATCCATTTACCGGACATAGTGAACATGAGCGCGATCATGTTCAAGATCACTATGAAAATGTAAAATTTCCTATGGTATATGTTGAGACGCGAATTATGTTTGAATGTTGATGTAGAACGTGCCGGTATGTATTAAACCATAACTGGAATCGGATCCATCGACTTACAGGCTTCTTTGGCGGTAGTGTCTTTGGCAGGCCTGCTGCTGAAATAACAGACTTTCTCGATACTGTACTAACAGGCCGGAAACTCGTTATACGCGAGTTCCTCGCAGAAGGAAAACGTGTCGCTGCCGTCACATATGTTGAGAAAGAATCGACGGAATCAAAGGACGATGTTGAGGACGATGGAGAGATGGGCAACGCAAAGGAAACGACCCGCGAAGCATGTCGGTATACCCATCCCTTTTCTGCGGCGTCCATGGACGGCAACGACATCGTGCGGGTCAGAAAAGGAGAAGGGATAGTCGAATAGGATGAGAGGTGCAACTGCGTCGCCAGCGGCTGTTATACAAAAGAGTCGAGAATGGACATGTGCCTGACGACATTATGCCCTTTCAGAGAGGCCGCACTTTGATGCCGTGCCCTTTCCATGTGGCATCCTAACAATAGACACAAAGCAAGACTACGGCCGAAAGTTGGCCAGCCAGTACCTATGATATCTGCATCATATGTGTGATGATCACATGTAAGAGATGAGAATTCATCATGGCCATCTTCCTAAGCATTGAAACCCGGACGCATACTAAGCTTTCTTTTTGTGTGTGAGATTGCTGTTCAGTGTCTCGACTTCTCCAGTTCGTTGTGCCTTTGTAGACTGTGAAGGTTTAAGCGAACAAATAACAACTACCGAAGGGACAATACGCCACAGATATTTCAGAGACGATCCATTCCCGACTCTTTTTGAGTGACAGAGGACTCACAAGTTGGTTTCTGTGGGCCTGCGTAACTGGCGTCGGTTGAGAATGCATGCAGGCAGGCGGACTGTCGACGTTACCGCGGACGCTGCGTCATGCAGACCCGCATCTCCTCTTCCTCTTCATGCTGAGCTCCGTCCGAAAATGCTTGAGAATTCAAGGTTTGCCGTAACAGGCTTCTTCCTTTCCGTCCACATTCGGCCGATGGGATAAAACTTCGCAACTGAGCGACGTCGAGTACTAGGTTAGCCTGCACCAGGGAAGAAATGTGGGGTAAGCGCTGTCAGGAGGTGTCTCGTCACATCTTTTTTTCGTGGCAAGCACTCCTTCTCAGCTCATAAAAGCCATCTCTCCCCGGTACCTCTCTCTCTGACCATTCCCACGTGCCCCATGAGTCTCCTCAGACTCCAGCCCGTTTGGGCTGCCCGCTGCGTTAACAGACTGCCCATACGTTCTTTTCATCGCTCTCAGATCTCCCGCTTTGCTTTGCATCCCTCCAGTGTCCTGCGCGCCATAGCCGCCCCTGCCGTCGGCTCTTACGTGCCAAAGGAGGACGAACATGTGCTGAATACCCCCTCTGATGTTGCTCGAAAAATTTCTGCCAAAGTCCTACCTAAAATGCCCAGGCCTGACGTCCGCAAGGTCGTCGTCGTCGGCAGTGGTGGCCTCAGCATCGGCCAAGCTGGCGAATTCGATTATTCTGGATCTCAGGCTCTTAAGGCTTTGTCAGAAGAAGGCGTCCAGGCCATCCTCATCAATCCCAATATTGCAACCTGGCAAACTTCCCACCAGTTGGCACACGAAGTCTATTTCTTGCCTATCACGCCGGAATATGTTGCATACGTCTTGGAGAAAGAGCGACCTGATGGTATTTTGCTCACTTTTGGTGGGCAGAGTGCCCTCAACGTCGGTGTTGAACTCGATCGTATGGGTGTATTAGATCGGTTGGGTATTAAAGTGCTCGGAACTCCGATCCGCACTCTTGAGGTGTCGGAGGATCGAGATTTGTTCGTGCAGGCTTTAAAAGGTGTTTCGTGGTCCATTCCGTTCATCATTTCATCCATACTTACAAACGAATAGAAATCGATATCCCTGTTGCCCAGTCGACGGCCGTCTCGACCGTCCAAGATGCTCTCGACGCTGCTGAACGCATTGGATATCCGGTCATCCTTCGAGCTGCTTACACCCTGGGAGGGCTTGGTTCTGGTTTCGCCAATAACCACGATGAACTCCGCGACCTGGCAGCAAAAGGTCTTAGTCTCAGTCCCCAAATTTTGGTAGAGCGTAGCATGAAGGGATGGAAAGAACTCGAATACGAAGTTGTCCGTGATGGTGCTGATGTCAGTCGTCAAAAACCAACAACTTTGCTCTGCACTGACATTGCACCTCGCAGAACACCATCATCTGTTGTAACATGGAAAACTTTGATCCTCTTGGTACGCATACAGGTGATTCGATCGTCGTGGCCCCTTCCCAAACGCTTCCGGATGATGAATATCACATGCTGCGAAGCGCCGCCCTCAAGGTTATACGTCATTTAGGCGTCGTCGGTGAATGTAACATTCAATATGCACTCCACCCTACCTCGCGCGAGTACTGTGTCATTGAGGTTAATGCTCGGTATGTACTATAATATCATTCCGCAGAATGCACTACTCACTGTATTTTCAGGCTGAGTCGCTCCAGGTACGTAGACGCGCTATTTCCCGTCCAACTACGGGCTCAAGTGCTCTGAAGTGCTCTAGCGTCCAAAGCTACGGGTTATCCCCTAGCGTACACAGCTGCCAAAATTGCTCTCGGGCACACTCTTCCGGAACTACCTAACGCTGTGACAAAGACGACAACGGCTTGTTTCGAACCTTCGCTTGATTACATCGTAACCAAAATTCCCAAGTGGGACCTGGCCAAGTTCTCATCCCAAGTTAACCGCGAAGTCGGTTCTGCTATGAAGTCCGTAGGGGAGGTTATGGCTATTGGACGCACCTTTGAGGAAAGTTTGCAAAAGGCTATTCGTCAGGTTGATCCCCGCTGGAAAGGTTTCGAGGCATACATTGAGCCAGAAGATTTGGACAAAGCTCTTTCTCGCCCAACTGATATGAGACTCTTTGCCATCGCGTACGCCATGTACAAGAAGAGTTACACAGTGGACCAAATTCATGATTTGACCAAAATAGACAAAGTTCGGTTCCAATTCAGCGAATCTGCGATCTCGCTAATCATTATCTATAGTGGTATCTTTACAAGATCGAGAACATTGTCAACACTCATCGTGAGCTCAAGACAGCCGGGGCTATTGAGAACATCAATGCTGATATGATGCGCCACGCCAAAAAAATGGGTTTCTCTGATGCTCAAATTGCTGATTTGGTCAATGCCTCTGAGGATGCTGTCCGGACTGCTCGCAAAGCACATGGTATAACACCCTTCGTCAAGCGTATCGACACACTGGCTGCAGAATACCCGGCTCTCACTAACTACTTATATACCACTTACAATGCCTCCACGCATGACGTCAAGTTTGATGACAATGGGACTATGGTTCTTGGCAGCGGTGTGTACAGGATAGGAAGCTCGGTTGAATTCGATTGGTGCGCTGTGACCTGCGCCAGAAAGCTTAGGGACATGGGCAAAAAGACGATCATGATCAACTACAACCCAGAGACTGTCTCCACTGATTTCGACGAGGCTGATAGGCTATACTTTGAAGAACTCGGTTACGAACGTGTCATGGATATTTATGAGCTTGAAGGTGCACAAGGCGCTGTGGTCAGTGTCGGTGGTATGTCAATCCTCCTTGACCCAGGTCACGCAATGATTCACGAGCACACTCAGGCCAACTTCCTCAAAACATTGCTCTCCGCCTCAAGCAGAACGGCGTCAACGTATTGGGTACGGATCCTGAACAGATTGACCGTGCTGAAGACCGTCACAAATTCTCATCTGTCCTTGATAAAATTGGTGTTGACCAGCCTGAATGGACCGAGGCTACTAGTGTTGAAGCCGCCAAGGAGTTTGCTAACAAAGTTGGGTGAGTATACACACGAGACATGAAAAGCATAGCACTGACGAAATCGTCACCAGTTACCCTGTCCTTATCAGACCCTCTTACGTGCTGTCTGGTGCCGCCATGAACGTTGTTTATGAGGAATCTGCACTTGAACATAACCTTTCTGCTGCTGCATCTGTTTCACCTCTCCACCCCGTTGTCGTGACCAAGTTCATTGACGGCGCACAGGAGATCGATGTTGATGCGGTTGCTCACAACGGGAAATTGCTCATTCATGCTGTCTCTGAGCATGTCGAGAATGCTGGGGTTCACTCGGGCGATGCTACACTCGTCTTGCCACCTTACTCTCTCACGCCTACCGACATGGCTCGCCTCAAGAACATCGCTGAGAAAGTCGCTGCCGGCTTTGAAATTTCTGGACCTTTCAACATGCAAATCATCAAGAAGCCAGCAACATCGCCCAATGAGGAACCTCAGCTCAGGGTCATTGAATGCAACCTTCGTGCATCTCGTTCATTCCCCTTCGTATCAAAAGTCCTTGGTCAAAACTTCATCGAAGTCGCAACTTGCGCGATTACTGGCCAGGATGTTCCCGAGCCTGTTGACCTCATGGAACAGAAGAGGGATTACACTTCGATCAAGGTGGCACAGTTCTCTTGGACTCGACTTGGCGGCGCTGATCCATTCTTGGGTGTTGGTGAGTTGTCAAATGATCTTGTCCATATCCTATCGCTTAACGAACACGAATAGAAATGGCTAGCACCGGTGAAGTTGCCAGCTTTGGCAAAGATGTCTATGAGGCGTACTGGGCGTCCTTACTCAGCACTACTGGATTCAAAATTCCCAAGGCTGGGTCTGGTGTCCTGATTGGCGGTGATGTCAAGAAAGTCGAGATGGCCACCATTGCCAAGAAGCTATCCGACATGGGCTTCAAACTCTATTGCTCATCTGCAGTCGTTGAGGAGCACCTCAACAGCATACCGTATGTGACCGCGAAGCGCATCTTATTCCCCACCAAGGACAAGCGCAAACTCCGTGAAGTCTTTGATGAATACAACATTCAGACCGTGATCAACCTTGCCAATGCTCGCGGTACAGACGTTACCGATGAGGACTATGTAGCACGCAGGCACGTCCAGTTAACTACTCATCATACTTCTGGCCGAGCAGCTGACACTCTTCTAGGAATGCTGTTGACTTTGGATACCCTCTCCTGAACAATGCCAAGACTGCCTTGCTCTTTGTAGAGAGTTTGGCTAGGAAGATGCCTGAAGGAGGGCTCGATGGATACACCGAGGGTAAGATCCCGTCTGAGGTCCGTTCATGGCGAGAATTTGTGGGCTGGAGGGCATGAGGCTTCATCCATCTAGTTTTTTTAACTCTATCTAAGATCAAAAGACTCTGTGTACTGTACCATTGCAGAAATAGAAACGTAGACATGATGTTACTCGTCCTTGTTATGAATCAATGTTATACAAATGTCATGACGCCTTCTACACCCGAGTCCTCCTTCGCCGAGTTAGACGACTAACAAATCTTCAGGCGTACATAGGTCATCTAAATGTAATTCAGACGCAGTGCCACTCCGTGATTGATCTGTGCTATTGTATGTGCGGTAGACTGCGAACTTCTGCACTAGTTCAGAGTCCAACTTCTCTTCAACGACATCTGCCACCAGTCGTCCGATGACTGGTAGAAACTGAAACATTAACATGTACCTATTCAATTGTCGGCCCTGCGTAGTCAATAGCGCAATCTCACCTTGTAGGCATGGCCGCTGCCACCTGTGGCCAGAATCAGACCGTCATCGCCGGGATAACGGCCTAGGATCCAGTCGCCATCTGGAGAATCGTTGTACCTATGATGTTAAAAAAAGGTGGTACAGGGCGGATCGAGTGGCCAAAAAGTTATCAGAATTTCTTCTATTCATGAGACAAAACCAGAAAGATGACATGCCAGCAGAGTCTTGTCCCCATAAAGGGCTTGTCAGCAAGATCCGGATAAACTTCTCGAAGGCAAAGTCTCAACAGCTTCAGGTCGCCTTTTGGTATGGTCATTCCGTCGATAGGGTCCGTCACTATGGTACGGGGCGCAGATATCTTTGTGTCATGCCCGACGATATCCACATGGTTGGTATGTCCGAATCTATGCAGCGCGACCTTGACCACATGTTCTTTTGTTGGCTGTGCGGGATTAAATTTAACGGCAACTCCAATAGGCCTGATAAGAGATCACAAGTACCGGAAAGACGTAAAAACCAGTAGATAAGTCTAGAAAAACCGGGCAATCTTTGTACGCCGCCGCCTCTTCTTCAGTCAGTTGTATCACGGCGATACATTGCCTAGCCAGATTCATCGAGTCAGGACAATGACGAGGAAGCCCTGAAGCCATTGCACGTCCCGGCTGGAACTTCGTATGGCGCGACCTACCCTGTAGCGAGGCATCTTTCCTGCATCCCGAGCCCAGGAAAGGTAGACGATGTCCAAGAGCCAAGCGAGAGAATGACCAAAGCGGCTTCATGTACGCTGCCATCAGTACATTTCACACCTACCGTTCGCCCATCTTCCCGCAGATGATCTGAGACCGTTTTTCCTGTAATAAATTTACCGCCAAGGGCCTCTACCTTTCGGATCATAAGAGCCAATCCCTGGCTAGCATTCGCCCAGCCGCAATCGCGATTCACGTAGCCCTTCTGATCCGCCAAGGACGCGACACGAATAGTCGGGGGAAATACAGCCCGTAAAGCGTGCGCTCCAATCAAATCATTGACGCGCGCTCCAAGCGCCACATCGTTCTTGTACGATTTATTTAAGTATTCCCTGTCATGTCCCCCAACAGAAGAGCACACAATCATCAATCCGGATCTTGGTTGTTCATAGCAACAATAATTTAGAGAAGAGGGCCAATCGGACCTTGATGACTATACTTCACTCATGATAGGTGTCGCCCCATTCTCCTCGATCCTTCCAAGAGTGTATAGCTTCTTTACCAAGTTCTGCGTAGAACTTATCGGAATAAGATGAACGAACGACTGAATTTATCGCGATCAGTGAACATGATTGGACGATAACAGAAAGGGCATAAACTTTTATTCAGGTCATTGCTTGCAGCATCTATAGCGGGAAGCGCCTCGGACCGTTCAATGATAGAAATGTTGAGAAAGCCTCTCTTGAGCAAGTGATACGCCGCGGAGACCCCAAAACAACCAGCCCCGACGATAACTATTTTGTCGTTCGGAAGGATCATGGTGGGAGGAATGAAAGTAAGTAGAGGTAGGTTCGCGCGTCATATCAGATGATCGTGATCTTTGCTTATCGAGGGAAATTGATTCATATTGATAAATAATATCAAATTACAATACAAACACGGAACGCGATACTAGAGCTACATATACAATTCCAGGCTAGCAGTAGGAAGCCTTTAGGACAACATAGCAACAATGATAGATTGCAATTTTCCATCACGAATTGCCTCATGGATGAGCGATACATTCTGTCCAATGGTGAGATCTTCAACACCTAGTCCATTCTCAAATGCATGCAAGTTCTCCGATCCGTGCATCCTGATGCCCAAATTGACCCTGACAAAATCATAAACGGGACGGGTCTTGTTGAGATATGAGCTGGCTGGAGTAGGTCCGCGGGCACCAGAGAGGTAGTCAGTCTGCAATTGCTTCAGGGACTGGGCTGCACGGGATGAGACGCGTGCGCGGAAGTAAGGAATGGTCACTAGAGACGCCGCGGCTGCATCTCCATCCTCCATATCAGAGCCAGTAAGGAAGTCGACAAGTGCGGGAGTACTCGAGGCAGCCACTTTTTGCATGCGCTCGTCAGCGTCCATGGTGCTGGTGTTTTCGAGGGATGAAGTTATCGCCTTCATTACTCTGGATAGCAGAACCGAAGTTTCGCAATCGGTTAAAGCATGTCCGAATGACTTGGACAATTCCTCAGACACAATCTTCTTCAATTCGTCTGCGAACTCGGCTTGTAGGGCGCGAAGGTCGTATGCCTGGCATATCATGTAGATGTAGGAGGCAATCAACATAGTTAAGACCTCAAGAGAGTTCAGCGTCTGGCGTGCAGAAATCAATGCCAAAGAGCTAGATGAGAATATAAGATAAAAACATCTTTTCGGCGAATGACAAGTACTTACTTGACGGATTGGTTGTGCATCTCCGCCGATTGAATGTGGGTCGATACAGGGTTTGCAAGGTAACCAAGCTCGGCCACGTATGCAGCAGATGCAATGTCAATTCCCTTCCCATGATAATTGTGCGACGGATCGGTGGCAGCCAGAGAAGGAGGCAGACCGCGGTTCATAGCGGGATTGATAAGCTCCGCCAGTTGAGCAAACGTGATTTTGCCCAAGTGATGGAGACCGAGACGCGTCCTTTCCATGGCATTGCTGACAGCCATGGCTTGGAAATTTCCGCCGTGATGAACTTCGCCATTCTCACCATCAAACAATGGGTTGTCAGTGGCTATATTGCCAACACATCAATCAGTCAATCCTGAACGCCATAGATACGAAACTTACTGGAGTTGCATTCCCTGGTGATGGTTTTGAGTGACTCGAGAAGATCTTCTATCTGGGGGCCGATAAACTGAGGCGCCGTTCGCAAAGAATAGCGGTCTTGGCGGAGTGTGCCCTCATCCTCTTTAATGGTCACTTCTTCCTCGTGAGTCATAGCGAACTTGCTTCCCTCGAGCAGGTCCCAGATAATCTTGGCTGACTCAATCTGGTCAAGAATAATTAGCCAACGAAATGACAACTGTCTTCATGCAGCTTACCTGGCCAGGGTGCGGGCGAGCAACTTCATGTATAAATTTGTGATAATTCATCCTGGTACCAGTGAGTGCCTCAGTGCCCATTGCAGTGCATACTTGGCTGAGCAGAGCGAGATGAACAGCGTCGTTTAAGGCAAGAGCGGCTACCGATGCCGAAAAAGCAGTCCCGTTCAAGATGCCGAGGTGCTCTTTGGATGCCAAAGCGATGGGCGTGATGTTGTGAGCATCAAGTGCCTTGCGCGAAGAAACAATCTGGCGGCCGCCGAACACACGGGGCCCATCAAACACACGGATTGAAGGATTTCCAATTAGGGTGCCGGCGATGTAAGACAGGGGGGATAGATCTGATGGATGTGTTTAAGGCTACTTGCTTGCCAAATGGGGTAGATAAAACGTACCTCCAGATGCCGAAATGCTGCCCCTCATAGGGACTAATGGAGTGACATTGGCGCGAAGAAGTTCATTCATTTTTTCAATAAGTTCCCAACGGACACCAGAGTGACCCCGGATAAGGGAATTCATGCGTATCAGGATGGCACCTTTGACCCAAGCTTCTGGCATACTAGTTGAGGCCAACGGATCAAGAAGCGGAAGAACCTCAAGCGGTTCGGTGGTGGATGGCAGGATACCGCTGGCCTGATGCTGTAACAGGGCGTTGCCAAGCAGTAAGGGCTGGTCAGTACGAGTGTCTGCACTGCCGCCAAAGCCAGTCGATACGCCGTAGACACTAATGCCGCCATCTACTTTGTCAGTGACGATCTTTCGGCTATTGTCGAGTCTGGCTCTGATTTGAGGAGAATCATCAAGGATAACCGATGCATGATATCGTGATGTGGCTGTCACAGCACTGATAGAGAGGTTATGTCCGTCGACGACCACAGCCTTTCCATTCCTGTCGAGACAGCGTTAGCCGAGCGAAAGGTACGATGTAATTGATTGCCTACTTATAGCTTTCAAGTTCTTTGAAAGACTCGATGAATTTCTGCAGGAGAGGTGTTTTAGAGACTTGGGGAGGCTGGTATGGTTTGAGAGCGTTAAGAGTAACGGTCCTAAGAAGCTTGTTCTCTGGAGCAGCATGAAGCTTCAGAGAGCCGTCGGTTACGTGGGGACCCGCGATAGACGAACGCCTTTGGTAGGTGCGAGTTTCTGAGGAGAGGATGGCCATTGAATGGGTGCGACTGGAGAGGGCTGGTGAATGTAGAGCATGACAAGATGCCGAATGTTATATAGGAAAGGTTGCAAGGAGCAAAGATCCGGTAAGTGAGATTTGGCCTGTACGTCAGCACGGTACCCTCGGCTTCGGATTGGCAGCCTTGCCTTTCTGAGTGTCTACTCCGCCTACCCGGCCATCGCGACCTTTTGCATCGCACGCCCTCTCTCGTCGCCCTCACCATCCTTCACGTGCTGGTTTCATGCTCCTTATGGCCTCCCTCTGCTGATGATCACAAGGCACCACCACACGGCGACTTACTGTTGAACATTTTTCCCTAGAGCATGTTTCAATGCTGTTTAGACATTTACTAGGCGCCGCATTAATCATTCCATTCTGTTGTCAGTGCTTAGACCTACCTAAGCTAGCAGTACAGTAATCTTGTGTGCCACGATCTCTACGGGAGAAGAACAGCCCTAGTCAGTGTCTTATCTCGCACATATTTGAAAATGAGATGCGACATTATTAGAAGAGCAGCACGGGTCCGGTTGGCCGCGCTAAAAGCACAGCTTGAGTTTTTTTCAATCGGGGTATTTTAAATGCTGTACAGAACTTTGATTGTTGAGACGACCGAGCGCTGATAGAGAGAGGATGTCGTCGACGTTCCACTAAAATCGGAATTCGCCGACGTCACATCGCCTAGTTTCCCACGTTCGATCAACGTCGTGGCAGGCGAAATGTCCAGTAATGTGCCTGGGAGGGTGAGACTTGATCTAACTCGCGTCTCAACTTGTTCAGGGTACTCGCACTTTATGGTGCGTAGAACAACAGCTACCATGTTAGTACTTGTAACTAGGGTCCATCAGGGAAAAACCAAGAAAACGCGGAAGTTCGCGGCCGTAAAACGTATCCTTAATCCTAATGACATTCGGCTGTAAGTTCCCCCCGAATGGAGTTTCATGTTGCGTTTTCTGAACTTGAAGCAAGGAAGGAAAACAAACTGAAACAAAAACTGAAGGATGAAAAGGCAAAAGCTGTGCGCAGAGTGTGAGGACACTGTTCATGGACGTGCCTCATTCTTACTCCATCTCAGGCCCCAAGTGGCATCGTCTCTTTTCTTGGCACATAACACTGCTCTAGTGCCACCATACCGTGTCTTGATCGATACCAATTTCATTAACTTCAGCCTTCAAAACAAACTCGAGTTAATATCGGGCATGATGGATTGCCTGTATGCGAAATGTAAGTAATGGTATATTGTTTTCGACCCAGTAACCATCAGTTACACAGGCATTCCGTGCGTCACAGACTGCGTTATGGCAGAACTGGAGAAACTGGGGCATAGATACCGCGTAGCACTGCGGTGAGCACAAAATCTATCAGTCTTACATGGTTCTGATGTTGGGACGCTCATCAACAGTGTGGCCCGAGATCCACGCTTTGAGCGCCTCAAATGCACACATACAGGAACATATGCTGATGATTGCTTGGTTCAGCGAGTTACTTCTCACAAATGCTACATTGTGGCAACGTGCGACAGAGAACTGCGTCGACGCATACGTCAGATACCCGGCGTGCCATTGATGTACATAGTCAAAAGGCGTTATGCCATTGAACGACTTCCAGACCAGGGTGCACCCACATGAAAAAACATCTATCTTGAACTCATGCTTGGCATTTGAACTAGCAACAGTGCTATGCAGTTGTTATTATTGACTTATACGAATGGTACCGTGTTTGATGTACTTGCTTCGTCCAAACTTGTGCTACACTGGCTGTTTGTAGTCAGTCCATTGTAAGAATAGAGTTCGTTATCCGGTGTCGGATCTGCGACCGTCGGCAATTCGTTACAATCGGAAGTCTAATATACCCTGGAAGATAATCAGCCTATAGAAAATGCGGATGTTGTAGTCAACACATAAGGGTGTAAACCAAGAATGAAGACATTTGGTTTGAAATATAACACTTAGCGCTCTGGCTTATCCATGCCTTTGTAACATGACTTGGCATCTTGTGGCATCTTGTGGCATTACAGAATCCCCTTGGCACAACATCGAGTTCAGCTACACCACCGGCCCGAGACCCGTCAAAGTTACCAAACAAATTGACGTCGAAGTGGCTTTTGCATTGATACGATCATTCAGCAAGTAACATCCAGACATATCGACGCAGAAGCGATGCTCTCGGAAGAACCATAATGCCTCCAGGCCTTGGTAGGAACTCGTTTCCAATCCTAATAGGAAGGTTGGCGCCGCCCTAAGGGAGATTGGTAATTGCACGACATTCACGACGGGCCGTGTCATGTATATACCATGGACCCATCAGAGACGAACAGTCAATGGCTTGATAATGGAAATATGATTCCTGGGCCTGAATACCGAAGTTTGGAGACCGACGGTCCAATAAAACCCTTTGTTGATGGTTCCGGGTACTTGAGTTGAATACGGAAAGATGGCTCTGTGCTTTCGAGGATAAGAACTACAAGATTTCCATGCGGAGTCTGCTTTCACGAGCGGGAAGAAGGATATGCAGCATTACAGCATCGAATGCCTTCACGGGACGCACTGAGCTCTTTGGGGCAGACCAGGCGACCAACACATGTTACCTGGGTCCTTGCAATGTATGAGTATCACTGGCATATCATGGTCGTGGAGTTCGCACAGTGCGTTATTTGTTTGGTCTCGACAAAGAGTTGCCACCAAGTTCGTGCACATCTCTTGTATCAGACAACTCGAAATCATGTCAACAGCCGCTGACGATGAACCGCCCAAGCCATCCTATCAGTATTTCTGGTCCGCAATATCTGGTCTGTCTATAGACGAGTTCGTAGCTAAAGTGGGTCTCACTGAGTCACACGCTGATACCTTAATTTTTTTGACGTCGCTTCCATCCAGTATCGACCTTCTATGGTTCAGAATGACGGCACCAAACCGGTATTTTGATAAACGGTTAGCAGCAAGGTACTAATTTGCCGCCGCTTCTAGTGGTTGTGGGTTGAAGGTTCCGGGCCGAATTCCTTCCATGATGGAGGCAGAGAAGCAGCTGTACTTGAAGCAAAGAACCTACGTATGTTCGCTGTCACACAAAATTTCCTGCCCATTAATCATGCATTCAAGTAAATGAATACACGATCGAGATTGAGAACATCAAGGTTTGTCTTGGCATGCGATGTTGTCGCCTGAGATTCGAACACATGTTAGAACGACTCTTCAATCCCAATACGATCAAACAAGAAAACAGGCGCAAAGAGCAAGAAGGAAGTAAGGGAGCAGGTTCGTGAATCCGTCGGCTGCAGTACCCAATGTGACAGGCGAGCTAGTTGCAAGCAGAAGCTGCGGAAAAGTTGAAAGATATTGCCCATAGGCACAATTTCTTCACAGGAAAATGGTGCATATTGTATAAACACAAAAATGCCAGGCTCACACTTATCCAGGTTAATGTTTACCTCTCCTGAAAAGGTGGATGTAATATGGTCAACCCTCGCAAGTGAGTCAAAGCCTACATTGGGACTCTAGTCGTATTTATCGTCTCAAGAGTCCATAGTTTCTGGTCCATTGGCATCTTCCTCAGCCCAATTAGCCAAAGTATCAACTAGCCCCAAAACTGAAGCAGCTCATTACCAACACATAATTTGTGTCTATCTACCGAACATCTACGACAAGGAGGACGTTACCGCCGTTCGTACTGCCTTTTGGCACACCAAGGGTTGATTGAAGTTAACATAGGTCATGAAAATATTGATTCGCAATCATGGCTTCTATTTGAATGGCGTCAAGTCAGATCTATATACATTGATCGGTGAAACAGCTCGAGCCTTATCCATACTGTGCTAATATCGTATAGGTTTGGATAGTAAGCATTCTAGCGGTATACAATCAACAGTGGGTCCTTGCCGTTATGGTATTTGATCCCTGAGTGCTGATCCTCTCATGCTTCAGATATGGAAGAATACGGATCTTTTGAAGGAAGACGAAATGAAGGTGAGAGTAGACCGTTCTCATTGGATTATCTTGTAAAACAGCTATCACAGGAACTTAGAGACGCCTTTTTTGCCGAGGGTGCAGAAGGTAAAGAAGATAAGACTCGGGTCGAAAATGCGGGAAAGACTGTACTGCAAGAAGGCTCGAGCAAGAAGGTCAAACCAAAGCCGGTACTCAAGAAATCCCAAGATGATCCTTTTATGTCGGATGATGATCAGAATGAGGAAAATGAAACCGAAAAAAAGTTGCAGACAAAGGGGTCTGGAACAACGCAGAAGCGACCACGGCCCAGTGATGACAAAGAGTCTACGAGAACTCGGATGAAGAAAAGCAAGTAGTCGGATGGCAAAATAAAAAACTATTTCGTATTTGACTTGCTCAAGAATGATTGTGATGTGTATACTACATGAACTTTTTCGTTGTGACGTTCATAAATATACGTGTGAGGCTACAAGTACTGACTGCAAAATTAAGAATATATACCGTATCAATCTTGAAATTAACGTTACGCTGTAACTTGTCTATGCTTTTTTTTATCGGTCTCTCTTGAGTTTTTTGGAATCCCGTCCGTCATCGGCGCCCCCTGCAAATGTCCTCCCAGAACGGGTTCTTTTGACGCCCGAGAGTCCGTTCGCATTGGCTTACGCTTCGTTTTTTCATCATCAACTTCGCCTTCAGATTCGGAGCCTGGTTTATATGCCAACGCATCACTGCCTAGTCTCCTACCGTGTTTGACCTGTTTTCCGCTTTTCGTCGGACGATCGAGCGTGGATAGCCTCTTTTTCTTTTCGAGTTTGCTACGCCGTTCTTTCTCCGCTTTCCGTACGTCTTCCGTACCCCCTCCTTCATCGCTACTCAAGTCTGAGTGGATTGACGACGGCGGAGTAGACGAACCCCGCTCCCTCGATGGATGAGATGCAGAAGTACTGATAGAGCCAGCTTTAGACGAGGGCGCTTTCAGAGATGTGGCTGAATGCCGTGGTGTGTTGAGAACACTGGGTGATTCGGGGATGCCAGATTTCGACCCTTTCCTACTCTGAGTGGACTTGTCAGAGCCTGTCTTCTTCAGTTGTGATTTGCGATGGAGCTCTTCACCCGGCGCGGGTAGATAGAACACTTCCTGCTCCCGCAATAGATCCACTCCGACAAGTTGTCTGAGGACGCCAATCAGATACGAGTCGAAATCCAATGATTCGATGTCCCAAATCATGCGCAAGCTGTCCGCATGCGAGGCATCCCCCAGATCTTCTATCTCATTCTCTTCTATTACTTCCTCATTGCCAAGAGAGCATCCTGGAACAAGGAAACAGACACGAGGACCGTCTTCTTCTTTAGGTACACTGATTTTTCGGTAACGACAATTCGAGCGCGTTGCCCTCGACGTAGACGATCGCTGAGAAAGGAACGGGGAGTGAGTGGAGGAACGAGTTGTGGATGAGGCTGGTCGGGCCTTCACACGTTGAGATTGAGAAAGCATAGGCTCTTGATGACGTTGCCTCTTGGCTCCAGCACCGTGTCTGTGAAGCATCGGATAGAAAGATTGAAGAGTTACAGTCGCTGTCGTAGTTGGTGATTTTGGAGTCGACCTGTCCTTGCTAACCGCGCGCAGCATACGATCTGTGGAACTGGCATCGGAACTGTCATCTTCATCTGACGACAGAGAGGATTGGTCGCTCAGATAGCTACTCTGGCTTTTCTCATTTTCCTTGACGGTGCGAGCACGTTTCACCCCGTTTCGAGATACGTCCTCCGCGTCATTGACTGGTTCATGGCTATCTTTCACCTCACGCTTGCGCTCTGGAGAAGGGCTCCGCTTCCGCTTGCCATTCTGTACTTCTCCCAGGACTGCAGCTTTGTGCTTTGGAGTTGGAACAGATTCGGTATCTGAAGAAACCGGGCTGGTAATCTCTGCAGTCATCTCCCTTGGCAAAATAGTCCGTTCTTCCGCAGTTGACAGTCTGCGGTCATAAATATCACACACAGCTGCTCATGGCAGAATGCACTCACTGGTTTGTCGACTCCAGCAGTTCGCTTTTGATCTCAATGGTCCTTCCGGTTTCAGTCACCTCCAGTGTGTCAAATTCTTGTGGCCCTTGCGCATCTATTTCGCATACAGGCTTTGCTTGTGTATCAGCACTTGATGGCCGCTCTTCTGGTCTTGGAGAGTGTAAACGAGACATCAATGAATGGGTCATGTTCCAATTGATGGACTCACTGTCTATCGCTTGACTCGGCACGTTTTCCGGCAGTTGAAGGTCTGTGGTCATAAATATCATACCCAGCAGCTCATGGCGCAAGCTACTCACTGATTCGTCGACTCCGGCGATTCGCCTTTGACCTCAAGAGTCCTCTCGGTTTCAGTCGTCTCAGATTCTTGGTGCTCTTGCGCATTTATTTCGCATACAGGCTTTGCTTGTATATCATCATCTGATGGCCGTGCATCTGATCTTGGAGACCTGTAAGGGCATTGGCATTGGATGGGGGCCATGGTCCATTGGGTCCACTCACTGTCTATCACTTGACTCTACAGACGATTCCAATCGTTCAGCGGGAGCCTTATCGTTTAGATTGGTTTCGACCGTTGCCGGAGCGACTGTATTTTCCGATTGCGTTGCCGCCGCCACAGCTTCACTGCCTAAGTACTCGAGGAATTGCAAAAAGTCAGGATCAAGGTCGCCATCTGCATCCCTGTCCTGATCCACATCACCAGTAGCAAGACTGTCAGTCTCCGTCGGCTTGACTGCATCATTGGTTGTATCTTGACCATCATTAGTTGGCTCGCAGATCTGCTGTGCCTCCTCAGTAGGTAGTTTTGCCACGCCTCCGCCTTTCTTAGCAACAGACCCTCCAACCTCCTTCTCCGAATCCTTGTCAACCGATGAAGAAGACGACATAGACATATCTTGTTCCTCTAAATCTTCCTCTGTGTCTTCGTCATCTTTCACGTTGTCAAGCCCGGGAGTAGATAGGCTGTATGGATAAGGGTCCGAAAACAGAGTTTGTTCCGTGGCAGCCCGACGTGGCAGACCAGGCGTAGCCCAGTCATAGGATACTTTCACTTGAGTGGGTGTTGATGGCACAACTTGAGGAAAGGATGCCGATCGTGGCGGTCCACCGAGAGGAGAAGTATACGCAGACGAGAACATTTTTGACCATGTAAGGCCTGGGATCTCGCCATCTGCTGCTTCTTGTACCATGTCTTCGGATACCCGAGCACCTAGCCCAGGAATGGGCGGCGGACGTCGGTGAGACGCGGTCAAGGTCAACCCAGGTATGATTGGAGATGACTCTCCTCCGGGAGGAGTTGCAACTTCCTCTGCCGAAATTGCAAATTCGCTCTCCCCAGTCTTCCCGGCCTGACCATTTACTTCTGCAACTCTATACAAATCCTTCTCAAGTGCAGGGGGTTCCTCTCGAGGCGTAGGTGCAAGTGATTCTAGAGACTGTGTCATTAGTTCTTTGGGATTGACCGTTGGTGAAGGGGACCTGGTGGACCGGAAAGGCATGGGCAAGGGAGAGACTTCACGAGAGGATGCAATGTCATCCTCGTCTGGGGCTTCCCCTGCATAGCTTATAGCTGCCTCAGGAGAATCATCTCGACCAGACTCTTGAAAAGCTGTATCAGCTGCAACGGCTGGTTCATGCAATGACTATCTGCTAGTCAGGTAGGAAAGATAGAAAACAAAATTCCGACTTACATCAGTTGTCCACCAAACCTCTTTGAAAATCTCTCCCGCCAGTTCCTTTAGTTCACTTGTGGGTTCGTTCTGAGAAAGATTCACACTCATATCGGGATCCACTTCCCCGTCAGCATCATCGTCCGTCACCTCATCCTCAGGTATCTCTTCAACGCTGTAAGGCATTGTATCTGGGGAAGCGCTGTCACTGGCTGCGATGCTAGTGATTGAACCCTCTTTCGAGTAGATGCCAGCAGGCTGTTGCTCGTCATGGACCAAAGGTTCCTCGCTGGGTGCCTTTGACGTAACTTCGTCGACAATTCCTCGCCAAACGTCCACATCATCGGGGACATCATACACAACCATGGCATCATCTACTGTTAAAATTGGATTGATAGACTCTGCCTCAATATCCATGCTAACGTGTTCAGATTCTCCTTCAACGGGAGAGGGAAGATTGGGATCTGCTGTATAGTTGATCTCTTCAGCGGCTCCAACTTCAGGCACCGCTAGTGCATCAGATGTGTCCTGGTCCAGAGCGGGTGGAGGGTCAACAACAGAAACCGCTGGAACCTGTATGTCAGCTGCCGGCACTTGGCCATGCTCGTCTGCGGACGCATCGTGCAGAACCTCAGTCTCCGGAGAGTGATGTTTGGTCCGCAAAGGGTTAAGGAAAGCTTCTTGTTCGGCAGGCGGAGTCGGAAGTTGTTGTTGCTCATGCTCTATCTCGACAGCAGTGTTGAGAAAATCGGTCGTAGGTTGTTGAACTGTGACCTGGTCAGGAGTGTCGTTGAGATCAATGATGACGGAAGCCTCATCGACATAGGGCTCCAGAGCTGGAGACCCTAATGCTGGTTGCACGGACAAATCGGAAGGCTGTTCTGATTGTGCCTCGTTATTTTCCGTCACTTGCAACGTCTCGTTAAGTTCCTTGGACTCTGCAGCATGTAAGCCTTTACGGCTTTCGATGAATGTCCCCTTACCTGCCATCTCGTCTTGCCCATCTGCTTCCGATACGTGAGAAGAAAATATATCGCCAGAATGAACTTGTCGTTGATCGTCAAATATAGACTCGACGTCCACATCCAAGTCGCTGGTGCCCAAAGGCATGACTGCAGGACTCGAGAGCAGTCCTTCGGATTCCTTGTCTGTCGCTTCCTCATCAGTTACGTCTTCGACTGTGGCAGTCAAATTTCTGCGGCGCAGGGGGGACGAAGGAGATGTGCCAGGGTGCTCACATTGTGCAAAGGAAACCTTTGCACGAATCTCTCGTTCAATTTCAGCATCCATTTCTTCATAGGCCTTATCAAACGCATCCTCAGCCTGGCGCGCTGCTAGTTCGTTGTCTTGAACACTTGGAGTGGAGCGCATGGTGACGTCATATGGTGCAACATCTATTCCATGCGCACTGAGAACCGTGTTTGGTGAGGGTAATACGGAACCTCTGGAATAATAATCTTCTCCAAGCCATGGATTGATATGAGTTTTTGTATCATGTGATGGGAATGCTATACATTCACAATGAGCGATGGATGATGTAGCAAAAAATGAAATTCATACCGGTATCACGGTCGGCTGGCTGGAAAGCTTCGACCTCTTCGTCAAGCTGGTCTTCTTCCTCGTCAGAATCCAAGGCAATGATCTCCTGCTTGCAGTTATTTTTAGATGGTGGAGGTTCATCGTGTTCATCGTCAGCCTCATCAGAGTGCTCCTCTTCTTCTTCCTCCCAATCTTCCTCATCGTCACCGTCTCCAGCGACATCCTCTTCTAAACCCTCAGTAAAACGTTCACTGGGGGCGTAGCCTATGTCTTCTTCTCCACCATTCGGATGGACGTCTTGGCCCTCGTCTTTTTCTGCGCTAACACTTTCATTTTCGTCCATCAAAAATATACCACCGTCTTTGCTAGCTTCTGGCAGCTCCTGAAGTTCCTCGTCTGATGATAAAAGGTCAATGACATTGTCGGAGTCAGGCCTTTCCTCTTCATCAGAATATTGGTCCTTCTCTTCGCCTTCTTGGTCGCTTTCGCCCAAATCCATGCAAGTCCTCAAAGAACTTTGGGGAAGCTGCCATTGGACATGCAATCCTTTTTCCTCCTCCTCTTCGTCGTCGTCTGAAGCCTGAATGAATGACAGATGCTGGACAACTTCTTCATCATCCAGAGCATCCTCGTCTAGATCGATCTCAATGGGTGCATCCCTTCCACCTTTTCCCCACGCCGACAGACCAGGCCCTTCCATCGGGTCGCGCGCCTTGCCCTTGTTACTGAGACGAGTGACGTAGCGGGCTCTGATGTCTGCAAGGCTATCGTTTGGGCCGTCTGCTTCGCTTTCGTACTCGTCTTCGGACGTGTCCGGACGCGCGTGGGGGATAGGCGGGGCATGATGGGAGACGGTGGGATGTGGCTCGTGTCCAAGAGCATTTCTGAGAGCAGACGTGATGCCACCTATCCACTTTTCAAAGTCATCCTGTGTAAATTTGTCGTATGGGTTGACAAGCGGCGGACGGGGCGGACGGGGAGTGTTGAGTGCATACGGGACGTACGAGGACATGGATAATGTCACGGCTGTCACGCGTTGCGTTATGTCGACCATTTACTCTTTCTTCCCCTCCTCCCGTCCTTTTCCCCGCCCATTAGCCTCCTCCCAGGACATTCGCGACAGAGGCTCCGCGTTTATTGCTTACTTGTTCCCTGCAACATCCCCAGCTCAGGCTCGCACCTGCATAAATCATCTCAAACACGTCGACCACGCCTCCAATCCCGCGTCACACGAGATCGCTGCATGGAGGTGCATGGTGCTGAAACCAGGTTCCACAGGCCTCTGCGGACCAGATGATTTTGAACTCAAGTGTGGTTATGACGACGATGGGGAGAAATGGGCCGGAAACAGAATCCTGCAAGTGATGCAGAGACTCGCCATTATAGACGCAGTCGTCATTGTGAGCAGGTGGTGTGTGGCCACCCCACATGTGCTTTCACATTAAGCACTCAATCATGATAGGTACGGCGGCGTCTTGCTAGGGCCAGCAAGATTCACCCATATAGAAAGCTGTGCTGAGCAAGTTTGCCGAGAGTTCAAGAAATTGGAAGAACTAGAGGATTGTATAGCAACATTGACATCATTGGACGATCTCTTAGCTGAGCTTCGCTCTCAACTCGAGCAAGGTTCCAGCTCCTCGGCTCAAACAGATAAGGATAACAAAAAACGAGACTATTCAATCTGGATGTACCAAAAGCAAAGCGACTAATCGCCGCACGGGAAAACTCCATCAAAAGCTGCAAAAGCCTGCTTGCGAAGCAAGAGACCGCTTCCGATGCAGGGAAGCGATCGTAGCCGTGCGTTTCCATCGTGTCGATCTATCTGCCTCAACAAGCATGGCTAATGTCGGATACGGTGGAGAGTGCTATATATTGCACCACGCCTGGCTCGGGGAAAGCATGGTGATTACCTCGATTTACCTGCGGTGTACCGCGGGTGCTCCAGAGCTTCCCTTGCTTTTATTGGCCGGCTCTATAATGGAGACCATCGCCATTGGGAACTTGTCGCAGGTTCACATGATATTTCAGTCTCTACAGCTTTTTTGCCTTTTATGTCGCACATTTTCTCGTGTAATTACTCCCGCCACTTGCCTATGTTATATCGAACCTGATCCACCTGATGATGTGTTGGCAACAATTACCGCAATATATCCATGTCCGATGACAATGTAGGCTTTGAATCAGCGCATTAGCTTCGAAATGGTCTTTCGGTTCTCGCTTCTTACCTGGACCAACCGCGTACGGCTCGGGAACTCGTAACGAACCAGCTCCGAACTGACTACAGGTATACCTGCGTCTCTATGTCAGGAATATGTATAGATGGTTTATGACTATCAGTTATCTTGAACGCCTTTAGTTGCATCGCCGCAAGTTGGCTATCAGGAGCGCGGCACGGCGCTCGTCAGCTTTCCGATGAGATGGGCGCAACTCGAGTCCGTACTTCATTCCCTTCTTATTTTGGAGATCTTGGATGAAGCGCTCTTCAGTTGTCCGCGTCCAGTTTTGGCCTCGGCTCCGGGATTTGCGAGGGAAGACGTTGGCAGTTGGCTTCACACGTCCTTTCAAATGAGCTGGCAACTCCATCATGGATTTCGTGGCAGTTAGGGCGGCGGAATGAACAAGAATGAAACTTTGGATGTTGCAATGAGTCCAGCGCCGCGGACAGGCCACAGGCCACAGCTCATGCCTCGCAACATGATCGGACTGTTGCGATCGGCCGATGGAGCACCGAAGGGCCAAGGTTGGTAGTCAATTGTACTGCGAATGACTAGAAATCGGCCCAATTTCCATGGCAGAATGGCGCAAATATACGTGGGCCCTACTCCACCGACGATCAACATTACAGGTAAGGGCTATTATCATTAAGACCGGCGGTTAGGCGGGTTTCCATTCTGTATACATAACGAGCCCCACCAGAGCGTCTCGCTGATAAGGTAGACCACGGAGCGCCGCAAACGAGCAGCTCGGTCGTCTCCATTGGTGAACCAATGATCAGATTTCTCCGAGCCATCTAGTTGTAGTATAACGAAGATACCGTTGCTGTGCCCAAACCAGGATTCTGCCGGGGTTTGACAACGGTGTATTGATCAAATTGATTGGAAGGGCTGTTAGTATTTTATGGCTTTTGCGTGTACATCTCAAGTTTCACAATATGACAACTGAACTTACCTCCGTAAAGACCACAGGCAATGCATTAGATATGTTTCCACGTAACACAGCTGTTCATCACTATTATTAGGGTGACTGTCAAAAGATTTTATCTCTAAACCCAAAAGACACGGTATACTGTCTATCAGATACTACTTGCTACCTCCATATCGGGCCTTGCGACCAATATCAAATGGCACATACTTATATTTGATCATGTGCCTGCAGCATGAAATTGTTAGTGTAATTCAATGCCATCATATAAACACTGACTGAATCTGCCTCCTCATCGTCAGGGCAAAAAGCACAAAGAAGTACACAACGAGAATCGGCCAATAAACGGGAACATCAAACACTTCGGATGTCGTGCAAAAAAGTGCAATGGCAGTTGCACGAGTTGATGAAAGCCTGGAGTTTTTATTTAGGGGCCCGTGAAGCACAAAAATGCGCTGATACTGACCAAAATTGCCACTCTGGTAACCGTCTCACAAAGGGCCTAAACTCATCATCACGTTGACTTGGCAGCGGACTAGGAGCGTCTCCGCCTTCTTCAATCTCATCTGCCAACAAGTCTTCTTGCAAAGACGGATCAAATTTGGGTTGAAGGAATGCGAGGAGTAGATTCAAGAGATAAATTGCATGTGCATCTTGGCAAATCAATGAGGCGAAATAAGACAGTTGAAGGCATAAAACGTACAGCATACTAAACAAATCCGGCTACGCGGTAAGCGTGCAAACGTTATGTTGCGACGGAATCAGATACTGACCAATATACCACTATAAAAAACATGAAACACGAGCAAAAACATCAACACAAACGCAACTTACGCCTTGAACTATCAAAATTCTGAGGATGAAGATCGTTAAAAGTGCAGCAGTCCCAAGCCATCGGTAAAAGGAGTATGGAGTCCATCTGTCCAGAATCTGTTGGTATTGCCGTTGAAGTTTTGTATACTGGGCGGTGATGTTTTGCAGCGGAGTCGTGTCACCCCCTAGGCCGTCACTGGAGGACATCATAAGCACGAGTTGTGCTGTTACGCTGAGAACTCGTCGTGGGATGGTTTCAAGCGGAGTTTTAAATAGTACCATGCAGACTATTGTTGGTCACATATCTCAATACATCTCGACGCTCCTTCAAACGACGACGCGCCGACCTCTTTTTGTTGGCCTGCAAGGTCCCCAAGGTTCAGGAAAGACATACACATCAAGACTTTTGCAGAACCATCTGTCCTCGCCACCTCTGCATCTTCGTGCAGCTGTGCTCTCTATCGACGATCTCTATCTGCCACATGCAGGTCTGCGAAGCCTGGCCGAAGCTAATCCCGGAAACTCTCTTCTACGTGGACGCGGGCAGCCGGGAACACATGACATAGATTTGGGCCTTCACGTGCTTGCTGCGCTTAAGGATGGCCAAACAAATATTGAATTACCTCGCTTTGACAAGAGCCTTCACAATGGCGAAGGTGATAGGCTACCCATGGATGGTAGTGGGGTTATCATAAGGCAACCACCCTGTCTCGACGTTATTATCCTGGAGGGATGGTTTGTCGGTTTTTTTCCAATCATGACGGAAGAAATAGAGAGGAGATGGAGAGAGCATTGGGTGAAAGAAAGTTCGCTTCTTGGCATTGGTGAATTGGCGGGACTGAATGATATAGTGCAAATTAATGAGAAGCTTCGAAGTTATGTGAAGATGTGGGATTACATTGATACCCTCATTCAAGTGAGTGATAGCCCCTATGCGAGGGAGTCGCTGATGGCGTTTGCTCAAAGCTTGTTTCAAACTCGGAACTGTCACACGAGAACCCGTCTCAGTATTCAATTATCTATAAATGGCGTCTTGAACAGGAGCACTACATGAAAGCCAACAATGGTGGAGTAGGCATGAGCGATGACGCGGTCAAAATGTCGGTCTTCGTTCGAGTGTCATCATAAAGTGCTCACCGGTTACCTTAGGTTTGTCGATCGTTACATACCAGGATATGTGTTCTTCGGTGACACCTTGATCAAGAATACAAACGCGAACTGGACGGGTAAAGGTTTGAAAATACTGCTAGACAAGAACCGAGAAATGATGGGTTCCATCACTTTCTGAAAGCATGTGGAATGATACCCGCCGAATGTCGTTCAACGAAGTGATACTTCTCCCACTTACTCTTTCCACATATTATGACTCAGATGGACTTATGCTAGTGCGCATTTTCGAGAATGACATCTGCTGAAATTCATTATTAATCATCGACCATGAATAAGCGGTTCGCTTTTAAAAAGCCCGAGTCATCTACCCAAGTTGAATAAAGCTGAACACCGAGCCAGCCTGTCCTCGAGTCATGACAAGGTGAGGCTCCAAGGCGAGGCTCCAAGAGTTTCGCGTGCAACAGCCATTTTGACTGCGTGCCGACACGCGGGAAAAACGGGAAAAACGTT
The DNA here is from genome assembly GCA_020011035.1 of Amanita subjunquillea. Taxonomy (NCBI): domain Eukaryota; kingdom Fungi; phylum Basidiomycota; class Agaricomycetes; order Agaricales; family Amanitaceae; genus Amanita; species Amanita subjunquillea. The sequence goes on along the minus strand of JAEBUT010000002.1, from coordinate 560,659 downwards.
CGGCCGCCGTGCTCTTGGCCGCAGTTTATGAGACGTAGCAATCTCACAGCCGCCGCCGGCGCGGTCGCCCCAAGCAAACTTTTGCCTTGATCCCTTTTTTGGGAACGTGAAGCACTTGTGTTACGCTCATCGAGTCAATTAACTTCAGAATGGGAGTCAAAATAACATGTTATTGACATTTCATGACAGTGTTGAAAAGTCTAAACAGAACAACCATTCGCGGACAGAACTTCACTTTTTTGTCTCCATTCCACGAAGTTCTGGGCTACTAACCCCTGACAGAGCTGCATGTGCTGGGGGCCCAACGTGTATACTGTTGATTCTAATTTTAAGTGTAGGGCTTCCTTGATATTTTTGAAGCTACTCCTTTTCGGCTTGTCGTAAGCATTGTGCTGGCCATACATACCCCTTATGTAAATTAACTGAAACACGATAAGGCGTTCATTCCGACATGGCGTTCCGAGGAACGTCAAAATTTAAACATCTTATCGGGCATCACATACATCATAACGGCTTTATCTCTTACATCAACGTACAGAATGTCTGCATACGGCGATGTTAAAGCACCCATTTCCGATAGGGTCCTAGCACCGATGAACTGGCCCACGAAGAACGCTGGAGTCTATGTCACTACATACCACATGCAGTTATCGGCGGCACGGCAACTTTCAGGGTTGGTGGAATACCTGAATGCGGTCTTTGCAAAAGTTGTCAAGGAGGGCAGGACATATCCACAGGAGGGAGAGATGGGCAGTGAAGCGTTCGAGAAATATTTTTTCGCAGGAGATGTATTCATCGGTATCATAAACCCATCCGAGTCGGGAGGTAGTAGGATCGACGTGGCACGAGGAAAGAGGTCATGGGAGGAATGCGTTGCTGGGTTTTACTACGTGAGCGCTGCGCTGTCCTTTATCGAGTGATGTCTTCTATATCGATGCAGGTAAAACCAAACTATCCAGGACGTTCCTCTCATGTAAGCCCGTTAAAAGCCCGGCGCATGGCTATGACACCTCCTATGCTAGATCTGTAACGCCGGGTTTGTAGTACCGGGCGTTCATCGGGGAGCCGGATATGGCTCCAGATTAGCAGAATCGTACCTGCATTACGCGCCAAGCTTGGATATCAGGCAAGCGTATTCAACCTTGTTTACGTCAACAATGTGGCCTCCGTCAGGTGAGTTGAAACATCCCTGGCAGTGTTTTGATAAATGCGTTGCCGTCGCGGGTTTATCTTACAGGTTATGGGAGCGTCTTGGTTTTGTCAAAGCAGGTAGAATACCGCGTGCGGGACGTCTAAAGACGCAGGATGGGTCAGGCGAAGAATATGTTGATGCATGGGTAATTTACAAAGAATTTTGAACGCAGGTACAGCGCGAATGGAGATACTGTGATGAAAACTGATATTCAGCGAGCGATATCCCTTTTTGTCCACAAGGCGGTGGGCGCACATTGTCTGGCTTCATGTTAAGCTCGTTCGTGCATCGTGCATGATGTCAAGCTTTGCAAAGCGGAGCCGATGATGTCGTCGTCTTGATAAAAACATAACGGATCTAAAAGGGTAATGCTAATGAAAGACACAGCCGAGGCTCCAGTCCATTCTAGGTAGAATGGGCCATACCGCTAGTGACAGCTATCATTATCATTCGGAGAAACGCCGAGACTCAAAGCAATGGTGAATATGCGGCATGCTCGGGAACTGAGGCTGGTCAATGGACACCAGACATACGAGTCACGCTTGTCATTCTGAGACGAAGTGATAGACGAACAGCACCCTGGACCCTGGATTCCCAAGCCGCTGTAGTAGACGCAAGCTTAAGCGGGCAGGGCGAACACGATGTCGGGAGCAGACGGTGGTCGCCAGGATCTCAAGCACACAGCAGGAGGCATGGCGAGGCACGGTCGTCGGCGCAGTGGCGATGAAGCAAGCCGTGGCAATCAAAAGGGTCAGGGTGTGAACCGGCTCAGTTGGACAAATTTTTTTTCTTTCCATTTTAATTTGGATTGTTGATCCTTCCAAGTTATAAGTGCTTGACCCGATGGTCTACCTTGACCTGCCTTCCCAGCCACGTTACTATGCCAGTTCTACCCCCAGGTGCCGCGCTCGATATCCCGAGGAAACCGGTAAATATCACCAATGCTCCTCGTCCTCGCTCATACCAGACCATCGTATGTTTATCCCCCCTTTTCCCTCTCCTCAACCTCAGCCTCTTCTAGTCGTCCGTTCAGCATGCGGTTGCTGCTCAGCAGGTCCAAAAAGACCCATTTTACGGTCATGAACTCGTTGCTCGCCTATGCGCGCGTTTCATCACTTTTCTATTCACGTGTCCCGACCATCCACCCTCTTCACATACGCAACAGCCGAAGTTGCCTCAATTCATCGCCTACGCTCTTCATCGAACGAAGCTTCACCAATCCGTTGTATTCGCGGGGCTGGTCCTCTTGCAGCGGCTCAAGGCGCGATTTCCGTCCGCAAAGGGCTCGTCGGGTCACCGGCTATTTATATCGGCGTACATGATCGCTTCCAAGGTGATATGTGATGATACGTATTCGAACAAGTCTTGGACGATCGTAGCCCAGGGATTATTCACCTTGAGAGAGGTGAATCAGATGGAGCGCGAAATGTGCTCATATCTTGATTGGGAACTCAACGTCGATAGCGAGACGCTCGCGCGGTTTGAACGCGCGGTCAGGAAAGACTTTTCGCAACAGCAGGATTCATATCCTTCCTATTCCGTGGAAATGGTGTCCAAGCGCGCCGTCAGGGCAGCGGCTTCCACGACTGCGACACCAATACCCGAACCCAGTTCGACGACCAGTCCCATTCCCATGTTTTCCCAGCAGCGGAACGCTTCACCGACGAAGCCCAACCCACCATCTCGCAGCAATTCGACGTGGTCAAGTCCGCATTCATCCAATCCACATACCCCGCCAGCGACCTATTCAAATTCAACATCCCCAGCCTCATCTGCGTCGCCGACGACGCCTAATAGTATAGAGGAGTACAATCCGAAGATCCAAGGAACCGACTTGTCGCCACATTTTTCGTTAACGGACATGCAACTCCCCATACAGATCAAAGAAAAGGTCTTCGCGATCGCCATACCAGCCGTCTGGTAATCACGGTTCGAGTTCTGGGTTACATTTTATCAGTCAATGTTACTTCTTGCACACAAATCTATACCCCCGCACGGACACCAAGCATTTGTATTTTGTTAGCATGGATTACTTATTCTTGTTCGTCGTATCTAGGCTTGCTTAATTTACACAAATATGATGTATAGATGGTCAAACTACTGGTTTGTTGGGCTCAGCTGGTTCATTGCAGTAATCAAGTAATCTGAATATCTGACCACAGTGATTGCAACGAGCATCGCGAGTCCTTTCTAATCAGAATCATCACACACGTTGATGATACGCTTCACGCCTGCTGTTTTTTACATTCGCACAACATGCCGGACGAATAACCCTGGTCTGACCGCGTGGTCCGAATCTCCGAAATCGAGCCTGCAACGACACGACTTCGCCCGAGAGTAAAATTTCGTAGTACGAAACTTCAAACATGCGGCGCTGTGGGGACGGTGATACAAGAATTAGGATATGGCTCGACTTCCGACTGGCACTACCCTTGAGAGGAACAAATGCGTTAGGCAATGACCACGCCAAGATCACGCCTCATGTGCCGTTGGACAGGTACTTTGCCCTTCAAAATGCGCTTGGATTGACAGCCTCCGCTGTCGAACGATCCCACTGACCGTCGAGGACTCCATTCATGGCTAGAACTGTTATCAGCAGCGATACCTCAAGGCAAGTCTGCCTCGTTGTGATTGCAATGGTATATCATCGGCTCCGGATCATGTTAGCCGATGGTAAATCAACGTGCTCGTGAAGAGATTGCCATATTTGCATAACACGAGGCTGATGCCTCTAATATTGCCTTGTTCAGGTGCCCACGATAATGCAAAGTCCTTGCTCGGTTGCTCTTTCACGCGAGGAGGTGCCGTGGAAATAATGCATCGTGTCTGGCTGGATCAACTCGTTGATGCCGTCATCTGTCACCGCAGCCCGATGTTGACGTATTCTATGCTTGCAAATCCATACGAACGGTTGACCTCCGACTCATGCGTATGCAGTTACACAGCCTCGGGCCTGGCTTTTGTTCCGTGTTTGCATCCGTCCCCGAGCCACGTAAAAGTTACAAATTGACGAACAGGTCGCACTATGGCCAATGTGTCAATTCCACTACAACCAGTGCATATCTCATCCCGGTGAAAATGGACATCATAAATAGTCAAATGAATCGGATCAACCTCATTGTCTCGATCCATTTCATTATTCCCCACTCGGCATTTGCTACCGCATTTTCGGTGACGGTGTGCACTTACGAATATAGGCGTGAAGAGATATCGTAATGCTTTTTCGTGGCACGCACGAGTTTGCCACGCGCGCTCGATATGAACACTTGGGATATTAGACTTTCGATCGTGATCGTGAGTAGCAAAGCCTAAGCACGACATTCCTATCTTCGGTGTACTTGGGCGCTTATGTTCATGCAGAACTTATCAAAGCATTTGTAGATTTGTGTTTATTCCTTACCGTGGCCAAAAGTATGATGAGTAGTTGTAACGGCACTTCATCTCACGATGAACGTGGTTGACGTTGTCTTTACACAACAAGGTAACAGCATGTACGGGAAAGAACTCGGGAACATTACGTTGGTAGATATACTTTATCCGTATATTCCCACAGATCCAAATGGCATTAATCGTCGATAGTCGACTGGCCAGCGCGCATTGATAAGTATGGGTCCGACAAGACATTCAATCAAACAAATAACTGCATTTACGACTGTTCCTCGGTCGGACTAAGGCTTCCGCAATCGATATGGTTTCAACAAAGACCAACTAGTGGCGTGTGGAAGAATCCAGAGAAGTGATATCCAACATTGTTTCCAGAGGTCCCGAGTCACATATAACGGCCCTATCTAGGCACAGGACACAACATGTCTTCCTGAAGATGCTAGGCAGGCTTCGTCATCACAGCTGCACTATTAAAACCCTTGATGCAATAGTACTGTGTATCTGATGATGGGAAAAATGTTTCCTGTGAATGAAGACCTTTTTGGACCTGTCGACAGAGAAAAAAATGCATTAAGGGGGAATCGAACCCCCGGCGGGTCGAAGTCGTATGGCAACGACCCAGGTTACCACTACCCCATTAATGCTTCGATATAGTATGACTTTATGAGTGCTTCATGCTAAAATATAATTCTGATCAATCAGAAATTGGGCGGAGATTGAATTGTTTCAAAGGTGGTGACGCTTACTTCAAACCAACAAATATTATGGCTTTCGGCTTAACCATTGGTACTGAACGAGCAGCCGTCCTTCAGGTATGTGTCATGATCGTCCATCTCTACTCCTCCTCTCATATTTATGGGTAGCAATCCATTCAAGATGAACTCATGAGGCGGGGATACAGCCAGGATGCAGGTAACGTCAGACGTTCAACTACATGCAGCACAGCTGACATTGCCACAGACTCTGTCATGGCAGAGTACATAACTATTATGGTCATCAACAATAAGACAACAGGTGCGTGTCTGCGACTCAGAGAGGGATATTAGTGCTCATTCTTTTTTTTTCAGCACAAATTACAAGCGAGCTGGAAGATCGTGCGTTTCATCATATTCAACCTGATCTGATGGCTGACATGGTCGTATAATAGTCATAGGAACTGATTTTGGTACGTTTAACTAACCCTTTGGAACGTCATAAAATGACTCGACTATCGTGTATGCAGACTCAAGTTTCACTGATTGGCTTTTTGTTGAAGCGGCAAAGGGAGCGCCTGGAGGCGATGAGATTTCGCAGGCAGGACCTTCGTCTGCTGAAGCAACAGTCGAAAGTATTGTATTGAAGGAAGGACCGGTGCAGACAGCTGACTCATCGCGTCGAATGTCGATCCCGGCCCGCAACGGAATCTACCAGCAGGCCATCTCTCAAGCGATTCCATCCGCCTCAACAGGTCAGAAGAGACGAGCTGACGGGCGTTCTCCTTCGCCAAATCCCCCGAACAAATCAAGACGGATGGATCTGCCGACTGGACCTCGTGCCATGCAGCGTGACTCAGTTGTAGTACCGCAATCGAACTCAAGAAGCTTGTTGGACCGAGTAGGGCCGGTCGGGACACGGAATACGGGAGGTTCTGGAAAAAATCATAAACATGATGAGATCCAAGCTCGCATCGACAACATCGTCAATAATGCACCTGAAAGTAACATGGTGATGGGAGGTGGATTCCCTATGAATGGAATTGATATGAATCCTATGGCGGCTGCAAACATGGGAAATCCTTTGCTATTGCAGGAGATGATGATGAATCAAATGGCCTTGATGGCCAGATGGCGTCGTCCATGGGTATGCTAAATCCAGCTACAGGTCAATTCGTCACACCTGGTTTCCCGATGCCAGGCGTTATGCCGCAGGATATGGGAATGTTCCCGGGCGGCATGAACAATACGATGCAAGCACCGATGGGTATGGTGAATGGTCGGGGTCGGGGTGGCGGAAGGGGCAGGGGGTCCGGTAGGGGCAGAGGCGGATCTGTCCCGGCTCCTGGTCCCACTACACCTCAGGCATCAGAGATACTAGTACAAGAAGTGCCTGCGACACCCGTCATTGCCGCTCCTACACCGATTCCCGCTGCACCCTCAGCTCCTCTTCCTTCTGTCGCTCCACTTATTCCTGCCACTCCCCAACTTCGGATACCTTATGCAGTGCCGGAACGTCCACAGTCGCCCACTCTATGTAAATTCGGTCTCAAGTGTACAAACGCGCACTGCCGATATTCTCATCCGTCACCTGTGGCTACCGCCGAGAGCGGCGTTGTTCTTAGCAATGAGGCATGTGAGAAGGGAAAGGAATGCAAAGATAAGGATTGTATCAAGGCTCACGTTAGCCCTGCTGTTCTGAATTCAATAGGTGAGGCATGAAAATGCTATTCCGTTCCCTAACTTAACCACTTGTAGTAGTCGAACAACCGCATGCGCCAACGCCCTCCCATACCGCACCTGCACATCCATCTCCAGTGCATTGTAGATTCGGTACTGCTTGCACTCGGCCGAATTGCGCCTTCACCCATCCGCCACGATCCACACAATTTACGCAACCATGTAAATTTGGCTCAGCTTGCACTCGCGCGGCTTGTGCATACCAACATCCGGAAGGTCGCATACTACCTTCAACATTCCATCGCGGCCTATCTACAAGTGCGCCAATAGTGACAGTATCAACTCCTGAAACTGGATCTATGGGTGGGCATAGCCCACACAAGAGCGTGACGTTCAATACTGCAGGCCCGGGAGCCGGTGTAAAAGAAAAGTTGGAACAACAAATGAGAGAGATACAGGAAAGGAAGAACGAGGCGGAAAAGGCCGTCAGAGAAGCGGAAGCCGCCGCCGCCAAAAAGAAGGATTCAAAGCCAGTTGCGATCGCCGTTTAGATGCTCCCACTTGTAGGGAGCCCACTAATAACAAATAATTGCATGTCTGAATCACTACCCGTACACACGGATTCTTCACCTTCCCCGACTTACGATATGTATTACTTGCCATTATAGCATTTCCATTCTTGCCCTTTCCTCTCTGCCGTCGGATCCAACGGTTGCTTGCGATAGATAGGTGTTATTTGCTATTATATCTTACATCCGAACCTCCCATTCGATTCTTACCTACATATCTAAGTAGTTAGTCTGGATTGAGTGCAACAAAAATTGCCTTGCTGAATCGGTCTGTCCAACCAAGCGTTCGCATGTCATCACAGAGCTGCATGCGAAGGTCTCAAATTGACTTCTACGAACGGTTTTCGCCCTTGTCTACTGACAATCTGATTGTGTCTCCATCCCCCATGTCTTTGAACTGTGAACCTGTTAGAAAAATCACTGCCAATATTTTACATCACATACAGTTAATTCCCTTGTCCTATGTAGGCTCTCAATCTCATCAACGCGGCCTCTGACACCGTCCAACAGTTCATCGAAGCCCTCTTCTTCCACAACCTCACGTGCGGCGTGTAGGATGAGTAAGGAGTTTGGGCGTACATTGAGATCAATCTATCAAACAAATCAGGTGCTTATAACGTTACGAGCCATGGTACGCACGTCGATGGAAATAATGTTCAAATGGTCAAGCTCTGAGATTTCTTTAGTGGCATCCACTGTTTCAAGTATTGTGACAACCTTCCATAAAATCAGCTCGGGTCATGATACGTCTACATTTCCACTATCTGCTCGTGAGCAGAATTCCGCGATATGTAACTTCTAATTAAGCTCACATATGGGATCACAGGTAGTGGCAGATCAGCCGCAGAATCAACAGTTCCAGCTTTGATCGCCTCCTCATGTTCCTTCACTTGTCCTTGTCGTAGCTTAACAAACTCACGAAGGAGAAGCCAAGAACAAGAGCTCCATTTTTGCTACGTGTTTCAGTAGATGAGTGACTCAACAGGTCTTGTCTGGAAGTCAACTTACTTCATCCATAACGTCGTCATCGCAGTCCGGGATTAAACCTGAACCAATTAGATACGCAATGGGGTATTATGGTAGACGTACCAATTTGGCTAAGCAACCAACCTTTCTCTACTGCCACAAGATGTTTTGCCTTGACGACCATGTCTTGCGCTCTCGAAACCTAAAGAAATTATAGTATGTTATAAAAATGCCAATCAGCACTTACTTGGTCGAGGTACGAAAGTCGACCGCCAACAAGAGATACGACTTTTTTGATTTCTTTTTCACTGGCAGGTGCATATTGTAAGCGCGATCTTAGTTGTAAAACAGCTTGTAGTGCTTCTTTCTCGTTCAAGTCCGATATCGACATCACCTTAATTAGTTGCATGAGTGTTCCAAATAAGACAAAGGACATCATACAGTCATTCTACTCGAGTTCCTTCCTAGAAAGTTCTTTATGAATTGTAGAAATGCATACAATTGTTAACAAACATACGCATAACATGGAATGGCCAAAAGTCGTCCCTAAATGACTTGGTTGGAGAGAATAAATCATGGTGGAGCACACGTACGATATAAAAATCACGGTAACAATGTCTGAGGCGACGTGAGACGCGTAGAACGACAAAAGTAGCCGCGTACCACTCGCAGCCCATGCTTCTGCTCTCTGTTGAAGTTGAAGAAGCATGTTACGACCCTCTTCGTCGTTCTTAAAATAGTGCACGTTATTAATGACTAGGACTAGAGGTTTGTTGCGCTTCCGGACACAGCGCAAGGCAACTTTTTCCAGCTTATTCAAAGCTAATGCAACGTTACTTTTGGTGGAGATACTCGAACTGAAGCAAACCTCTTTCAATGTCAAGTCGAGGTCCACCTGCATTTCCTTAAGACAAGCCATTTACATTCAAGAAAAGTTTAAATACCTTCTCTAGGATCCCTTCTCTGAAACAGTCCGGTCTGCGAGTCCTCGAAAAACTCGTAATTTAATGCTTTGCCAAGCTTTAGCCGGAATACTTCAAGGTCAGGATGAGCATCGCACATAGCAACACCGTCCGCCTGGCAAGCTGCCATCGCGTCCAAAATCATCGTGCCTTTCCCTGTACCCTATATATATGCTGAATTGAAATCACTTCATGCCAAACTTCCGACGCCCACCTTTGAGCCAAGGAGAATATAGTAGTGCCCCGTTTCATGGCCGTGAACAATGCGGTCTATGGTATCCTGCTCTTTGTGCCTTGGATTCAATATCCAAGGAACTTCGCCAGAGCTTCCCCGAGGACGTTTTGTGTGATGAGTTGCCAGTTCGAGAGCAGGATCATAACCAGGGCCAAAAGCCTTTTCAACCTAAGCCAGCAGCTGAATACTACGTCCCGAGGCGAGAATCTCAACAATGTACCTTGTTCAATACATTCCATTTATACCACTGTAGATATGCAACCCCACCAACGAAAACTAAAAATCGTTAATGAACAGAAGTGAGCTAACATAGACACTTGCCTATTACAAGGCCTACAAGTGTAGCAAGAGCTGTGTCTAATAAAGGTGTATTTTTCTCTCCAAGCCCTAAAGCGCCAGAAGGGTTGAAGCCTATGCTGGACATGGCAGTGTCGTCATGCGATTCATGCTTTGGGCTATGGTCATTAGAGGGGGGTGGTCCAGTTTTGGAGACGGTACTGCTTTGACGATTCGAGATTAAGCGCGTGCTGGGTGCAAGCCTAACATAAAGCTTCCGCACGGATTTGGACGAATAACGCGACAGAAAAGTTGAGCGAATTGTTGAGAGCATCAATTATAATTGAGCCCAAGAGAAAATGAATCGATGAGTGCTCGTTTCTATGACTGTATGGAGTAGAGATCATATTCCTCATCCTCATCGCCAGACCACTCGTTCTCATCAGTTCCTGCGTGCTGCATGGATTTACTCTCCGTCCGTTTCGACATTCCAAACGGGACCCCCCTCTCACTCGGTTGTTCTGGACGTGCTGCATCCATTTCCTCCGAGAACTTTTGGACATGAACAGCGTTCCATCCCAAACCGTCCGATCCTGCTTCATCTTGTTGGCAATGTGCACCTCTATGCCTACTCGCATCCAGACGAGCTCATTAGCATCCCTTACCATGGCGTCGATATCATTTAGGTTCATCTGCAGTACTCGTTCCAAGTCATCCAAGTCATCCTGCAGATGACCTGTTTCATCTACAAGCTCCGTCGTCTCGCGCCTAATAAATCGCAGATTTTTCTTCGTCACTATCATCATTTCAGGTTTTAGTTCTGGACGAGGTAGATTTGTCGTTTGTATCCCGGGCTCGCCGCAAGTTGTTGCGTTCCCTGGATGCCCGTCATCTGCTACGTGACCATTACTCTGTCCAGCAGCAGGAGTATCTATGGATATGTCAACAAATGCCGCCATTAACATTCCAGGTGCTAAAAGTTACATTGTGTCCTTGACGTTTCTATAGCGTGTACTGTCTGGTGTAATGGAGCCCCCTTGTCCACCGATAATTCTGGTGAAGGTGCCGAAGATCTGTAGGGCGTGAATCATACAGGTGGCACGCAGAAACTTCGAACTTGCCGTGGATATCCCTCTGGATACTTCTGCAACAAACGATTTACGATTAACTCCGATTTCAAGTTTGCTTTTATACCCTCCCTCTGTAGTCGCACATCAGGATGGTTTATACAATACAATACATTGCCAACCTTGGCAAGGACTTGCAGCTCGCTCCGGCTCAATGCTTGAAGAGCTGCTCGACCCCTATGACCACAAGCGCGCATTATAGCGAGGCAGATAGGCGGTGAAAAACGAGGAAAATTGTGCCGTCTCTTTGAATATATCGGGTGGCCACCCGCCCTTTGTTGTCTCCCGAACAATGACGTAGTAGACTGGCGCCATCACAATAGAGTGATACCATCATACATATCAAGCATGGCAAGATGGCCGAGCGGTCTATGGCGTGTGACTCAAGCGAAAGCTTGCCTGTTCAGGTTTCTCATCTCCGAAAGGGGGCGTGGGTTCGAATCCCACTCTTGTCAACATTTTTGCATCCACGCGATCCACGCGATCAAGTAATGAAAGGCTTTCTGCATGGCCACTTATGATGGAACAAAGGTTATTGTGTCCCAACTCTGCTATATTACACGCGGTAGACCCTTTCTGTCCTATCTTCAATCAGTTCTCTCCATGTTTTATCCAGACGCAATGTACTTGCGTGCGCTGAAGCGCTCCGAACTCCAAAGATTAGCTAGAGTGTGTTTGTTTCATACTTGTGGCAAGTGTGTACTGAACAAAAATAGGAACACAACGTAAAAGCCAATCTGAAAAGCGAGGTCATTATAGACGTCCTCCTGCAACGATTTTCGGAAGCACAAGCGTGAGCTATCCACCGCTAGCAATTTCAGACTACTCACACTCCCTATCATACTAGAAGAACACAAGTCGGGCCTCCCGATACCCAGCAAGCCACTGCAGCAGAAGTAAATGCCAGGCCACAAATAAATGTACCCAAGTCGCCCATTTCGATTGCCACCGGGAGTGGCATACACAGGCCAACTCCCTACCCTATTTCCGATGTGAATCAGGAGAGCTTGAACGCGGAGGATATTGAACATAGGTCACGAATTGTCGCTGCGCTACTTGATGATGCTCAATCAGAGCGGCTTGGTCCACGCCATGATACAACTTACCTTGACAGTCCACCCAATAATTCAAAAAGGGAGGATTTGCCTGCGGAGCAAAGTCTCGTCGAGGAAACTGTAAATATATTGGCCGAGATCGACAGGGATAGCGAGAAGATCATAAAACGAATTATGAAATTACGTGCAGCGACCGCGGAGCTTAGATCTCGCACAAAGGCTGTCCGAGAAGTCGTCCGCGCCGAAGACTTTAATCGAGTCCGCATCCTAACCTACCTCACATATTGGCAGCCCATTGACCACGACGGGTGGTCCTACCATGAAGTTTGGTCGGGCAAAATCAAAATTCGGCATCCAAATGATTTTGTCGGAGTTACCACAAGCGATGAGGAGGACATGGACGAGGATAATGAGGATAATGAGGATATGTATAATAACCGGAACGCGTGAGTGTCACTTGGTGACTATGAAGCGGAAATTAATCTGTACATCAGGGTCAGAGTCAGTCCACGATCCAATTCTGCACAGTCAGATGGATCCGCGGCTGACAGGTCGGATAGGTAAGAAATGAGCCAACAATTTGCTCGGATGGGTTAATTGACGAAGAAATAGCATCACTAGCTTTCGTCCCCCTGTTAATGCGCATCCAGAAGTTAATGGCATAACGTACGTCAACACTCCTGACTACGTGACTTGCGCCTGATTGTCGATAGGACGGTGGAATCACCTAGTGTCATACCACGCCTTGGCCAAAAGCGGTTGCGTAATGGCACAGAGGATGAAGATTCGCCGGTGGACGACCTCAGATACAGACCTCGTCGCCGCACCGACGACAACGATCCTGACACGCCAGAAAGGGAGATCATAAAGATAGAAGCAGATCCACTTGAAGTACTCGGGCACTTCTCCCCACCCTCAAATCCAACGCCCAGGCGTGTCAACTTGAAAGGAAAGAAAAAAATGACGGCGGAACAAGTACAGGCACTCGAAAATGAACGGGCGGCAGAGCAATTCTTAGCTGAAATTCTTGCTTCAAACCCCCGTTTGCAGCCCAGCGCTGTGCGCATGGATGCAAGGGAGGCAAGCATGACTGCTGAACAAAGGGTTTGTATCCCCAGTTTTGAGCACGAGCGCGCTTCAACTCAATCTGGGTTGAACCGCAGCCCAGATGGTCGTCTCTACATACAACAACCGTTTGAAGACGCGCCTTTCACCGGGGCGCAGGATGTGCCGCGTAAGTCGCCTGCGTTTTCATCTGCGTTCGTACCACTCTCGTCTCATTCGTCGAATGACTCGGAAAGGCAAGAAGACATTTGAGAGCGAAAAAGGCTGGTGATATATCTTCTTTTTGCACATATGAACAAGCTACTATCTCAGATAACTACTTGTACTATAATGTAGGTGATAGCTCTTAGTCCAATTCTAGTCCAATAATAAAAGATTAAACACGTCAAGTTCTGTTCGTGTTACAAGTTCGTCAATACATCCAATCGCTGACTAGCAGAACGTTGGGCCATGCAAAAGACATATCGGCCAGCTTAGCGCTGATAGGTTTTATGCGTAGCTCGTCCTGCCAGATTTGGACTACCCGCATGCATCGACGGACTCGGTGGGTGCGATGGATACTGTGGTTGTTGCACCTGCATAGATGGGCTTGGCGTGTGTGAGCCCGTAGATCCCCCTGGCGTATGGGGTCGGGATGGCGGGTATTGGAACTGGGAGAATTGCTGAGATGGAGAGGGACTATGGGACGGCGGATGTTGTGGAGGGTATTGGAACTGGGAGAATCGCTGAGATGGAGAGGGAGTATGGGATGGTAGATGTTGTGGAGGGTATTGTGAAGGGTATTGGTGGTAGAGTGACTCGGGACGGGGGGTTCTCGACATGAGCTGGTCCTCAGAATATGAGGAAATCCTTGCCTGAGGTCTATGTAGAGGGGCCTCTCGGGTCATGTCGGCTGGATTGTTGGATAAGGCAGGTAAAAGCGACTGTTGCGACATCGACGGGTGGTAATACCCTAGTGGTTCTTGAATCGGCGAAAGCTCTACATCTGACTGTTTTGGACCATTTGCAAGGTAGCGGTTGTAGCCCTGTACCTGCATAGATGGAACAGAGGCGTTATCATTCGCGTAGAACCCAGTTTTTGAAGCCGCAGGGCTGTCAAACAGGGCTGTAGATGCCATTGATCGCTGATCCCAGTCCAACTCTCCGCGATCCCGTTGATATAACGTCGAATCGTACTCGAGATCGCTCTACAGGACAACTGTGTCAGAAATTCCTATCATGCGAGAGAGGATCAAACGCACCTGATTAATACCTGCAATCCTGATTCCACCAGGGATGACCTGAGCTTCCATCTTCTGTCCGCCATACTCGTTCAATTTGGCTTGGTCACGACCAATCTTGCCTGAATAGACTTGACTGAGCAGAGGCATCATCGTTGCATGAAGCATTGGCGTGAAAAGCTCCGCATGTAAAGCCGGATGGTTGAAACGCCTCTCGAGCCGGTGACTTCTTGAATCGGCCAGAGCGGAGTGTACATGGCCAGTCGAAGTTCCTCTTCTGAAGGAATGAACCAACGGAACGCAGATAGGTATACCTTGTTGATATATATCTTATATGCGAAGACAATGAGGATGGGAGGTATAGTGGACAACCATTGCAAGGAGCTGAACTTGTACTGCAGACCGATCGCTATTGGGAAGTGTGAGATGGTAGATACTGCGAAACCACTGTGACTTACTCAGAATCATAAGAGCCTGCATGAGGAGAACTGAGAATAGCAAACGATTAATGACAACATTCCAGATGCGCTGCGTAAGAAACGTTAAGTTTACACACATCTGACAGCATAATACATCACTCACTCCACCCGACTCGACTTTTGATACAAACACAAACATAAGTTGATATTTGTACACCCACGAACTTATCCAGAAGACGACGGCCGCAGCAACCGCGACCAGGGGTGCAAGGGGTGCAAACACGAGCCCAACAGCAGCCATGAACAACTATGCCTCATCTATAACATTTCAAGATAGGTGGAAGCATCACTCACAAGATTGGAACTAATCACATGTGATTTTAATAACGTCTAAAGTGAATGAAATGTCACGCACTAATATATCGCATACTGGAACTCTGGAGGTTGAGTCCATTCTCGGATATCGCGGGGTGTCCTTCCCAGCACACTAAGGAATGCTTCAGTCCCATGTAATTTCCGTTTTTAGCAGCAACCTACTGCGTTTTGAATGAGGTCCAAACCAGGTTGATAATTTGAGCCAAGTCGAAGACAGCCAGAAAACCTCGAAGACTTGCGGAATAAGTGAGAACCATGTATGTTTGAGGAAATATTAGCTTACGGAAAGAACGTGAGCCAATAGGACGACTGATTGATGTAAGTATTGTTAATCTTAGCCGGGAGGGCTACGGGATATATATTGTAAATTTGATATCGAAGATGAAATGTGTACTTACTGTGTAAATTATTAAGAATTTCCGACAGGCTAGTTCTCCTGCCAATTTGCTCGACAATTTCTTTCACAGAGTCTTCACCATAATTAGGCATTGAGCGCAGGGAACAGAGTAACACTCACTGAAAAGTACTCCGATCAGAGTAAATATCATAAGCTGGCTGATGATCAGGAACGCATAATAACGCGCAACAACAGCACGATCCAGCCTTGAATGAGTCGTCGCACCCATGTACTACAAGAATCAGCCATAATGCCGGCTCTGTTGGTAGGCACTTACTTTGGTCAGCCAGCGCATAACAATAGGAAGGAAGAATCCAAATAGGCCTGAAACGGCTGGTGGCAGCACACCAGATATGACAGCAAACGTGACGGGTGAAGCTACAGACCACTCATCCAGAAAAGGAACGTAAACTGTCAGCTGTAGGAATATTAGCAAAAGGCTCGCATGCAATACAACAAACGGCACACACGGAACTCAAGTTTGCCAGGACAGAAATGACGAATAGAGGTACAGTATTAAAAAAACAGACAAGCGCAAGCCACCAGAAGCCGACCATCCTCTTGCGAGCGATTTCGATATCGGACTTGTTCATGTTTTCCCAGATCTAACCCAAATCCTCAGCTGCATCCGTAATTGATTTGGCGAATGACATACGATGTCCTTGGGATTAGGAGCAAGTTGAATCGTTGTGCCCTTTGGGTGTTTGCCACTAAGAAGTTTGGCCACTACATGTGCATAAGGTACAGCGGCCATGCTAGCAAACCCGTAATTCTCTGCTTTACGAGTATCGAATTGGGCCCTGTACTCTTCGATAGCAGCCTCGGTTCGCTTGAGCTTGTTACTTCAAATCCATAGATGTGAATGTGACACGAGACCACGTAGGACGCGTACTTACGTGTAGAAATCAATGGCATCCATTTTCACCCCTCCACATCCCATGAATCCTCCAACTCTGATCATCGGCCTATTTTTGCCGAGTTTCCCCCCTTTGAGGTAGCGAACCAAGACTTGCTCAAATTGTCTCACAGTCTCGTTGTGATACTCGATCAATTCCGGAAGTCTTCCAACCTTTCTTCCTATATGCACATTTGTCGTTGGATAAGGCACCTTTACGGACTCGAAGATGGCCCTCAGTCCTTCGTCGCCCTGGTTCTTCTTTGGAACGTGCAACACCGCTAATGTGCGCGCGTAGAAGGATTGGAGGTACTCAGGTGACCTAAACCAACTACGTCGAAGTTTGATCATCTGCCTCCAATGTACGTCAACGCAGTACACAATCAAGAAAGACGTGAGGTAGGTAACGACAACATGCGCATATAACCAGGCGCCGCCGACGTCACGAATTGTCATGATACTGAGAATGTCGTGCCTCGAGCCACCACTGGTGGTGTGGCGTAGATTGTAGGTAACATCGATGGGAATTAAGATGGAGCAGGTGAGGAGAGCAATACCGGTGAATAGCCAACGGAGCAAACGAAGAAAGCGAAGGAAGGTAACAGCATCGAGGCCGACTTTGTCCAGCAACTCCGGCTCAGTCGTATGGATAAGAGGTGGCAGCCAACCGAAAACAGAGTCGGATGCCCGGGGCGGTGGTTTATGACCAACGTGATACTTGACTTTTGGCTCATAAATGATCTGGACGAGTGCAACGTGTCAGGTTGAATTTTCATTGACCAGATAGGTGGCAAGGATCTTCGAAACGCTCGCTTACCTTGTTTTTTGGCCTGAGGACATTGAAAACCACAATCGTGACAACCTGATAGAGAAGATGAGAGTGGAGTTCTTTTCACACAAAAAACGCGACTCACGGACACGACGCTCATCAGCAATACCTGGAAGCCAACCGCTGCGGGCGCCAGCGTCCGCGCATTATCGTTGAAGACGTCGCCAGCAGCTTGATTTAGACTGGACATAATCTAAGGAGATTGAGTTGCGCCGATTGAGCAGTAATTATCGGCTTGCGACTTGGTGGGACACAGTAAAAGAGTAAACGGGACGAAGGCAAAGAGCGAGGAAGGGAAGGAGTGGCACTCAGTGGGCTGTATGGTGACAGAACAACGCCGGTAACGCATCACTATCTATTGTATTATACTATTACCGTAAGCAACCCGTTCACCACCCGCACAACTTGTGCTATGCCCTCTCGAACCCTTGCTTGCTCGCCTTCGGTCACCAACTTCATTACACGACCCTCAAACTTGTCCGGATGAAACCGAAGCATCGTTTCTCGCAGTTTGTCCCTTTTCTCCTTCGCTTCGGCAAGCTCGGAGTGTCGGAGTGGGAAGAGAAAATTGCGTATAGCATCTTCCGTAAGATCCTCTAAGGAGGTATGTGGAGCACCCATCTTTGTCTCTGGTCCGTACGCGTTTAGAACAGGCCAAGGAATATCGACAAACGCGAGCCTTGACATCTGTTGGTCCGAGAGCAACGCCTTCCACCTTTGGTCATACAGTTGCCTTGCAGACATCCATTCTCGCTCTTCCCGCTCCCGTCTCTTTAGCTTTCGTTTGTCCGCTGCTTCCCGTTCTAATTTTGCTGTCTCCGCCTTTCTTTTCTTTACTTCAGCCATGCGTGCAGCATGAGCTGCCTTTCTTCGTTCCTGCTCGGCGTGCTCCTCAGCATGCTTTAATCTGAGGCAAATCAGGACCTTCGCCATTGACTTTTAATTTTAAACGCTGCAACGTACCTATACATCCCCATCCGTATCCATTCAGTATATTCCTCATCATCCATGTAATGCGGATCAACGCATGTGCAATCGTCCATGCCTTCGAGCTCCTCGTAAGCGTAAATCCCCACCTTGGTGCTGCTACTGCCGCGTCTCCATCGACCAGGCACATGTGCATAGTCGTTTAATCGAGCCTCAATCGAATCAAGTCTATCCTCATCCTCCATCGTGCTGAACATCTTTTCGCGAAACGTCCGCTCTTCGACATCTGCTCCTATGGTATCATAATCCTGTTTGTACCGGTTGGACGGTTGTCGGTCGGGTAGATAGTCCTCGTCACTAGAAACCGATTTTCTAGTTGACTCCGCTGTCGATTCTGCTCGACGACGTTTGCTAGTTGGGTAATCAGCCTCTGTCTCATCATGCAGTCTATTCTTCCTCTTTTCTTTCCTCTCTTTTCTGCGTAATCGTCTAGCAGCTTCTTCCTCAGGTGTGCGTTTGAGGTGTAGCTTGGGCATATATGGAAGTCAAGGGTAACCTTAACCCTAAACTAAGATTAGGCAAATTGTGGTTGTATGCTGCGTTCACGAGCTGCTCACTTCGAGACTTCCATCTCGCAGGTCCGCAGAAGCATCAACGCGCAATGGACGCGGACCAGAGCCAGTCTATCTGATGCAGATACCACGCAAAATAGCGCGCGAGAAGAGGATGTGTTCATGAAGAACGTTTACAATATCGATTCTGCCTTCATCCGCACTTATCCATTTCCTGAGTCTATGAGGGATGCCTACGCTATCATACGTGCTGTGGAACGAAAATATGGCCTAATCAAGGAATTCAAATGCTTCGAGTATGGTTCTCGTCGACGTTATTCGTGTTCTCACCTATCACTAGGACGGTGAAGTTTCGACGAATTACCAGTCAATCATAAAAGTCGCTTTCCGCAATCCTGAGTCGCGGAAGCGCATACCTGAAGATGCGGAGGAGCTCCAAGTCGTCCTGCCCCCAGCTGTTCCCCTCGATCAACCGGGAGGTATAGGTTTGGCAGATTTAGAAGAATACTTAGAAACGACGGAAAGTGCCATTATCTCATGCATTGATTTGAATAGTACCACGGTGCCAATGCTCCATAAGGCTCTGGCGGATGTGATTGAGGAGTCGGAGGAAAAGGCAGAGACTGAAACTGCTGAACGTGTAATTACGTGTCGCATTCAACGAGATGGTTAGTCATTTTCTCTTCTTTCATTACCAATAGGTATAACCTATAGTCATTTTCTATCTAGGAGCTTCATTCTACACATCACGTCACCTCTCACTCTACTGGCCGTCGCGAAGAGAAAGAGAGACTATAGCACGACAGCTCCTCAACTGGGGAGGCTTTCATGATTTCTCACCGCTTCCAGCAAACCATCCTCTTCCAGACGAGGACTTCTTCAATGGATCACAACTTGAGCACTTCCGCATGCGTTGTTGCCTGCGAAGAGCTAGCGAGCTGCTCGAGGTGCCAAATCCTTACGAAGTGTCTCCAAAGTCTGTCCCCCATTCGACGGGTTCTATAGTCTCAACGAAGGATTTTCCGCAACTGGAGTGGGAGCCGTTATCAGGGCCTGAATCGACAGAAGTGGAGTATGATCCATTACACGTGGCTTTCGAGGGCGTGAAGCGGGAATCTAGTGTTGGGAGTACATTTATGGAACCCTTCATACATGCTTCCGATTCCACGAAGACTGCGCCAACATTACAGACCACCGATGCCTCACTGGATTCCCGAGATGCTAATATCTCGACAGCAAGCCCACTCGAAAAAATTCCATCACACGTCCCTCCTACATCTGCTTCATCAGCTGAAAATGTGCATTCAAAAGAGATGGAAACACAGTTACGAGCAGCTCGTTCACTGGCGCGACAGGTTGCACATGAACAAAAAAGACCTGCAAAGTCTACGTCAGCTTTGCCGGAAGAGGCTCAGAGTATGCGGAACAAAGATTCGTTATTAGAGCAGGATCCCCCGGAAGCGATCGCGGGCAACATTCCCGTAAAACCTGTTACACTTCTGGAGACCCCAGAGCAAATCGATGATCCTCGACAAAAGCAAGGTCCCGGTGTTATGGGTAAACTCAGGAATGTGTGGGGTGGACTATTTTGAAATAGATATTTGAGCAATGAATGTCTTGTCATGTTTAGTTCCCAAGTCGATGACTTCCGAACCAAAGTCCTCACAATACTGCTAAGCAGGTCACCTCAAAGACATACTCAACGGCGCCGGGCGACGAATCAAAACACAAGAGAAATGGGCTCTACGAGGTGAGATACATAATGCTATCATAGAACGCACGCTTTCACGAGGAGGGATCTGGCATTTGCCGCATTGGATAGGATGGATGGCCCAGGTTGGACTTGGATGATATGGTGCGCTTGTGATATGGCCTCGTCGTTCGCAAGGCAGCACGACTGAGCCAAGCCACTTACCACCCAGTGCGACTACTGTAATCTCTACAATATCACCTCCCCTTCCAATCTAGCCGGATATTCTGACCTATGTCAAATACTAGGTTGTACTGCAAAGGTCGCGTTTTGGGTCACAAACGTGCAAAACGTAACTCAAGGCCCAATACCTCACTACTCCAGATTGAGGGTGTGGCCACAAAGGAAGATGCTCAATTCTATCTTGGAAAGGTGGGCCAACACCAAAGACTTAAAGAAGTTGCTCATTTTTTCACAAATTAGCGCGTAGCCTACGTATACAAGGCTAAGCGAGAAGTACAGGGTTCAAAAGTGCGAGTGATCTGGGGGTGCGTTGTTGCCCGTGATTGTGCTGTCTGTTGAGGCTGACTACTGGTCCCCGGAATCCCGTAGCCGGATAACTAGACCACACGGTTCGTCAGGCGTTGTGAAATCAAAATTCCGTCACAATCTTCCACCTCGCGCATTTGGTGCAGCTGTCCGTGTGGTGAGTTGCGCTCCGTGGTGCCAACAGTACGCAGAACACGAAAAATCTTACTCGTGAATGCGTAGATGCTTTACCCCTCGAACATCTAAAGTTTCTTTTTATGTATGCATCATGGCATCGCCTGTATACGTTTCATTTCGCACATAACAATATGACCATGTTGTATGCATTGAGAGTGTGGTTATCGAGTGAGCGATGCCGGGTACCCGGCGGCATCATAAACCCGGATCTTTCTTGTTCCGTTCCGTCACATCCATGTTCACCATTCTACGCTCGTCTTCAAGTGCTCTTCGAAGTCAAGCCAGAGCTCTTCGAAGTCGAGCCAATGCTCTTCCAAACCGAGCAGCATCAAGTACGTTGCAACGGTTCTGTTCCCGTGTGCCGATGTGACTGGTTTTCTAGGCTATGCCAGGTTCAATTGGGAGGTAAATCGAGCCGCTTGCGATGTGTCAATGTGTCATGACGCACACCCATTGTTCTAGGATCCTATCAACTTGGAGTCTCAGTTAACGGCGGAGGAGATTGCAATACGGTGAGCTGAGTCTCATCCATGTCCCATGTCACAACCCTACATGTTCTCCTTTTGCTAGGAATACGGCTCGCGAGTATTGTCAGGCACGTCAGTTCATCAGCCATACCACATGCTCTGTCACAGGTGATCAGTAGGAAGGGCTTATGCCCCGTATCTTGCAAGGATGGCGGACTGAAGGTAAATCCGGGGGTTAGACTCGAAAAGATCAACCTTAACGCCTGTCAGACCTTGACCTCTCCATTCTCCCAGAGATGGGGAAGCTTGGCCTTTTGGGACCGACTATCAGTGGCTACGGTTGTGCTGGCGTTAGTAGCGTCGCATACGGATTGATTGCACGTGAGATTGAGAGGCGCGTCCTTTCGTTGTCTAGCTGGGGAAAACATTAAGTATGCTTATGCCACCCGATAGAGTTGATTCGGGATACCGTTCAACGGCTTCTGTGCAGTCTTCGCTAGTGATGCATCCAATCGCCGAGTTCGGGTCAGACGCACAAAAAGAAAAGTACCTGCCGCAATTAGGTTCGTGTTTCGTCTTGCTGCTGACACTTGCACTCCATGTTTAGCTTATTTCTAGCAAAGGGTGAACTCATAGGAGCCTTTGTAAGTTCATATACCGATAAACTCTGCTGAATGTCACGAATTTGCTAGGGCTTGACCGAACCTAACCATGGTTCTGATCCTGCCAGTATGGAAACTACTGCTGAAGAGGTAGAAGGTGGTTTCGTGCTGAATGGGAGTAAAACATGGATCACAAACTCGCCCGTCGCGTAGGCTGTCATCATACTATTCCCGACTATCAATTGAACTACGATTAGTGACCTCTTCGTAGTATGGGCCAAGTGTAAGTGGGATGGGATTATTAGAGGATTCCTCTTGGAAAAGGTGGATCCAAATTTGAGTGTTAGGTCGACCTGACTGATAAGGATAGGGTGTAAAAGGCCTCTCAGCGCCAGCAATAAGAAACAAAGTTGCTCTTCGAGCCTCTGCAACGGGATCCATTTTTATGGATTCGGTGCGCGTGCTTCCTGATTCTCTTCTACCCAAATCCAAAGGTCTTGGGTCTCCTTTCTCTTGTCTAAACTCCGCAAGGTACGTCTGACCTTTGACGAAACCAAGAACTGCCAGTTTTACTACATCGCAGATATGGCATCTCGTGGGGAGTCATGGGTGCTCTCGAGGATTGCATTCACAAAACACGAGAATATGCATTAGATCGGCACCAATTCAACAGACCACTGGCGTCATTTCAGTTGGTCCAGAAAAAGCTCGTTGATGCTCAGGTCGAGGTTGCACTCGGACTCCAAGCAAGCTTACAGATCGGCCGATTGAAAGATGAGGGCAAGGTCGCACCCGAGATGATCAGCTTGATCAAGCGGAATAATTGTGGAAAGGCCTTGCAGCATGCGCGCATTGTCCTGGATATCCTGGGTGGAAATGCCTGCGCGGATGAGTGAGCAGGTTATCCATCTGGTTGACATCAATCCTAAATGGACAAATGCAGATATCATGTCGGAAGGCATGTTGCCAATTTACAGGTGACGAATACCTATGAAGGTCAGTTTGATCCTCGCATAGCTGTAGCTTGTCTGATCCTTGCTATCTAATAGGCACATATGTTTGTACTTCTCATTCAGGTCCCAGGGGCGTACTAACACGCTCAAGGATATTCACACTCTTATCTTGGGCAAAGCAATTACAGGCATTCCTGCCTTTGCGAACTGAGAATTACGCGGAAAGATTACAGATTATGTGCATACAATACATAACTCTGCAACAAATGATTTTTATGCATCTGCATTCTCCAGCATATCCTGAAAGCAGCGTCGACGCGTTATCTATGCGACGGTATACAACTCACAGTCCGCTACTATCGAATTTCATTCCCCCCCAGATTTGTTTAGAAAGCGCGTTTTGAAATCAAGCAAGACATACCTTTCAACTTTTGCCCGTAGTCAAAGGTCCCACTCAAATATTTTTGAACCCTTCCCGAGAACTGAATTAAATCTTCGACGGACACACGTCACCGACAATGGCCGTCCGATATGCATCTGGCGCTACAAAAATGAGATCAAGATGGTGATGGAGAGGCCTTCCTCCGCCGTATGGGAGATTGAACACAGCGAGCGCTTTTTCAGTCCTTCTCGAAGGGGGTTGAAGATGGAGGCCAGAGAGATTCATTCTCTATCTCACGTTTGAAGAGAAATACATAAGACAGACGCATACCATGCGTAACTAGTCCTACAAGCTATAACGTTAGAGCGCTGGGCGAGCCTTTGGCATAGGCTGTTGATGACATCTGTTCCTCGGTTTTGATCGGGATATGTACCACTGAGGTTTATCCCGGCCGGTAGCTACGGGCGGCGTTTTTCACGTTAGTTTGACTGGCAGATATCCGCCGACGACGGTGTTGACACACTTAGGCTGAATCGCACCTAATATCCAGGCTCCTAGGACCAGCACGTGTCGTGCTGCTCGGACTGATGCTGAATCGTAATTTCGTGATTACGACACGCTGTACTTTCTCCCCTGTTGCTCAGGCTCAACCCGACTTTGATGCTCATTTCGGGTGCTGCAATATTCTATCCAGAGGTTGTCCTCCGTACGTTGTATTAGTGTTAACTTTTTGAGAGTAATGACATCATGCCAGCCTGTCGCCCACGACTGCGGGAACCTCGCCAAAGTGCTCTGGCTCTCCATCATCAGCTTTTCCTGACACTCGCGTTGCAAACTGCGTCTGCACCCCGCTGCTGCGCCCGCTCGGCTTCCATCCATCGCCCGATGCTCGTCCGCCCGCCCCCTTCGCACTGCCCGTCGTTTGCCGCGTGGGAAGCAATGACTCATAGCCCTTCAATTATCCGAACCCGGCACAACCAGCTGCCTTTACTCCCCATACCCGCTGCGTCCTCTCAATGTCCGCCTCTCCGTCCCTCTACGATCCTTCTAGGTTCACCTACCCACCAAACTACTCTTTTCCCAGCCACCGTCTCTCTCGTACCCTCAAGGATCAATCCAAGACCCCCATCGTTCTTGTCGCATGTGGCTCTTTCAGTCCTGTCACTTATCTTCATCTCCGCATGTTTGAGATGGCCAAAGATTATGTTAGACAAAACACCGATTTCGAGATCATGGCCGCCTATCTCAGCCCTGTCAGTGACCAGTACAAGAAGCCTGGCCTCCTCAGTGCTCGTCACAGGTGGGTCTCCTTCTTTTGAGAGATGATTCGGATCCGGATCGCTTTCGCTTTGTTCGGCCGCATTCCGTCATTCGCCATATCGCGCCACATTCTAGCTATTTATATCCCAGCACATTCTAATGCTTTACTCAGAGCAAACATGTGCATGTTGGCTGCCGAAGAAACAAGCACATGGCTTATGGTGGACGCATGGGAGGCTTTCCTATCATACCAACGCACCGCCGTCGTGCTAGATCATTTTGATCACGAGATCAATCACAAGCTCGGAGGTGTTTATACCGAAAACGGCGAACACAGAAATGTTCGCGTTATGTTATTGGCTGGTTCCGATCTGATCGCCACCATGAGCGAACCTGGCGTCTGGAGTTACGAAGACGTACGTACACTGCAACTTGCTGCGCGGGTCCCATTGACCCCTATCCTCAGCTGGATCACATTCTTGGCCGCTACGGGGTCTTTGTCATCGAGAGGGCGGGTAACGGTTTGGAGCAAGCCATCGACAATCTCCAGCGGTGGCGGTCCAACATATGTTTAATATCGCAACTCATCCAGAATGATGTCAGCAGCACCAAAGTTAGACGTTTCTGATATAATCGATTACCATTGACTTGCAATTTACTGACAGGTCCGACTTTTCTTGCGTAGAGGCCTTTCCGTCCGATACCTACTGCCGAACCCAGTCGTCGATTATATAGAACAGCATGGACTGTACCAAGATGAAAGCACCGCGGTCGGAGCAATCGCAACCAACTTAGAAAAGGGAAGCAAGGGTAAAGGGAAGGATTCGGCTCTCGGCGGATTCAAGAAGGAGTTACAGGTTGTTTCATAGTACCAGGATTGGGGCGATGGACTGGTTCGTCTTGTTGATCTGTGAAAGGCCTTTTAATAATATTAAAACAGCTGGCGTACTCTTTCCATGTATTCATACAGAGTTGGAAGAAGAGAACATCACGCATGATTAATTTATTCTCAATAGAGTTCAACCTGGAATACCTTACTGTCACAACGTGCTTGTAGCGGGATGCATCAATTATTTGCATTCCCGAGCTAATTAAAGTCTCTTACGAAGCGGTGTGTCGGATTGTGGCAACGAGGGCACGACATCATGAAAGGAAACATTATCGCAGGTAGTTTGCACATTCGGATTCAAGTGAGATTGTAATGATGAGGTTTGAATTCGACGAGGAACGTGATAGGTACGGTGCGCGTAGATTCGATACCGATCTGATTGCCAGTTCTGATCTTCTATTCATTTATCGAGTAGGTGATGTATTTGTCAGGCCTCTCCCAGCTTATCCTCGGCGGAGGTGATAATACGACTCGACTCGGGGAGATGGGCGCAATAATTTATCCTCCAAGCTCGAGCACCTCAGATTGCTTTTTTATACGTGGGAAGTACTTGCATTTAAACTCTTACCGGTGGTGTTACCACTCATGAGGAAGCTCGGATATAATAACTTTTGGGTTTTAGCGTAATTTCATACATTGAGAGGGCTCATGCATGAGAATCGCTCCGTCGTGCGGGGTATCTTCTCCTTCACTGAATGCCCTGGTACCAAACTTGAAGCGGCACGCGGAAATTAACAAGGCTTCTTCCCTGACCGCGTATTCATCATTTAGACTTGTCAAACGCATGAAAAGGTGTGAGTTTTCCAGATTTTTCGACATCCTTGACAAGCCCTGTTCAAGTACAGATAGATTCCAGTCGGGCCGAACTTCCGATAATTCAATCCTCCCGTTGACTCAAGGTTTGCGACTTGCAAACTGACGGGGGGTCTCGGCCTATTGTAACAGATCCTATTGGTGTACTTGGTGGCGAATCGCGGGTAGTGCCTGGCCCATGGGTACTCGCGGTCATCGGTCCCAGTTGCAGGGATACTACAACGGATTGGCCGAGACAATCGAAAGAAGTATTACATTGGCTTCCAGTTTATTTTCATGGACATGCCGATACTCCCCGTAGTTTCTAGACGCGGAAAAGACCAAATTAGTACATCTCTGAAGGAATTCTTCGTTCCTGCCCGCCACCGGTGACGTTAGTGAGTGGAATCTCACCTCACATGGAGAGCGTTCCTAAAGCATCGATATTTTCTGTGCGATGACCCTGCGTATATTCATCAGAAGTTGCCCCTTCATCGTGAATCGCAAAATCTCCATTCAAGCACTCGCCGTTTTGGCAAACATAGTCTACGGCTGTCAATTCCGAAGTGGAGAGAATCCTACCATTCACATATACGTCATTGGTACGACTTGCCCTGCGTGATGCGTACCGTTTCCGATGACGAACAGATGACCAGAATAATTGGATTTGTGCGCCTGACATTGTGGGAATTGCTGCCAAGTTACTTATCGACTTTGACATACTAGGTTTGCAGGCTTGCATTCCCGGGAGACGAGGTTGAAATATGTCTTGAAACTCTTCTTCCCTCACGATGGGTATCAAGCTTCCGACTTGATAAGATGAAATTACGATATAAAATCGGTGAATCGTATCTCATGGTAAAATGGTCATCGAGTATGGCCATTCCGATCATATCGTTCGGTGCAGCAGGCGGTAGGTTCACATGGACGCCTTCCAGGACAAAGAGCCCCCTCGTGCCGCTCGCTTGCCAAAATTTAATGCTGGCTGCTATTTCTTGCAGTTATCACTGCGCTTCGAATGTCGGAACAGGAAAATACACACGGCGTATCTGTGGGTTTGATCTGAAAGGTAATCGAGCACGTCAACGTCAAGAACTGGCAGGGCAAAACTCGGCACAATATACATGGGTGTCACGGAAACTTCCGGCCATACTCCTGCATCTGAAGAGCACCTACCTGTCCTGGAAGATATTGAATAATGCATCTGTCATTCCAATCTGCCATGCAGGTGGCTCCACGACCCTGATCGTGAGGTTTTGCAAGTCTCGTTCTATGAAGCGCTCGTTCCGCTGGTGTATTATTTGACCGCGACATCCGCGCGGCTGCACACTGCGTGCAGCGGAGTCAATTAAACTCGGATTCCCTCCGCATATTTGATCACAAGGAACGGAATTGAGGTGGGTGATGGCCCGTTTCTTGAATTTATTCCATTCACTGTGATTGTAGATCTGTCTCTGAGACGACTTGGGGCACAAGATCTAGCTATCATGATGGACAAGAAAGTTGAGGGATTGCCTCCGAGTTGCGGTACTCGGTACGTACGTTGCGAGTAACGTAAATTCAATTCTCAAGATCTTAACATTCTCTCGCCATACAAATTGTGTACACAGCCACTCATCATGGTGTACCAGGGGTCCTATTTACGCGATCCTGAATGCTATCGTACCTTGGGATGCGGGATGCCTATCATTGTCAAAGTGATCGGGGGATTTGCCATTTGACAGGCCTTCGTTAGCGCTTCAAACAATGCGCCCGCTGTTCACTCGTGTCTGGCGGTTACGACTGTGGCTCAAAGGATGTCGAAAATGACTAGCAGCAGCCGCGTATCTGCAAATTCATGGGACCCTTCACAGCTTAGGATTGAAATACTATGGATGCGCTCTCGATTCGCTATAAAGAAAGGCCCGTGCTCCGTTGGTTTCTAGGCCTGACTCGCTCGAGCAAACGCTTCGTTGGCAATTATGTCTGACCACCTCAAGTATCCTGACTCTGATACCAAGGGCACATCCCGTGATTCCTTGTCCAAGGTTGAGTCCAATGATGATGATAAGGAACTGGAAAGACGAATCATGTTGGTTTCTATTGCCGCCCCTCGGCTGTGTTAACCACACTTGTTGCAGACGTTTTGTGACTGGCGCATTCTTCCTCTGCTATCCATGATATATGCGTTCGCACTGATTGACAGGGTCAACCTTGGAGCAGCAAATACTGCAGGAATGGGAAAAGATCTCGTCAGTGTCGTTTCTTGTAATTTAACAAGGACTAACCCGAACTCTAGAAACTAACGATTCATTCGAGGTATACTATCGTCACATGCGTGTATTTCATACCATACGTGTTGCTGTACGTGCCAATATATTCCTATATTTCTATCTGAGCTCGCATCGTAGTCAACTACCCGGCAACCTCATCCTGAGACGTTTCGGGGTCAAGAATGTCATAGGTTTCTCCGTAGTTGGATGGGGTGCTGTACAGCTGGGAATGGGTTTCGTTCATACATGGGGCGACCTCGCTCTCTGTCGGGTCTTGCTTGGTGCTTGCGAGGTAAAAGCACATGCCTCAAGTCCAGACCGGGATTGATGGCAATGGCAGGCGGCATACTTTCCAGCCATGGTCTTTGTGATAACTACATGGTCAGTGTTACTTCATACACGGCGTGTGTTTCTAACAATTAATTTAGGTACAAACGCCATGAAGTGCAGAAACGGTATGCGCAACGTTGTTAATCTTGCATGATGTCCATTTCTAACCCATACCCAATAGATTGGCCATATTCTGGCTTTTTGCTGTCACAGCAATGGGTTTCAGTCCCGTCCTTGCGTATGGTTTCAGTCTGCTAAATGGAAGGCGCGGCATCGCTGGCTGGTCCTGGATTTTTGTAAGTTTGCCCCTTGCTCAATGTAATTATCGCTGAGTTGTTGTTACAGATCATTGAAGGCTCCGTTACTCTCCTTCTCGGCATACTGGCTTATCTATTCATACCGGAATTCCCTGACAGAAATACGTTCTTGACTTCCCAACAGACTGCCATTGTTCTCAAGCGTATTGAAGAAGATCGTGGAGATTCCATCCCGGACCCACTGACTCGCCAAAAATTGTTGTTTTATTTGAGCGATTGGACGTTATGGGCATCAGGTGCAGTGCATTACAACAATATCGAATTCTCCTGCTTATCATCCACTGACAGGAATTATGTTCATGTGTGCCAGCATGCCGGCATGTAAGCTAATGCGTGTGTCATCCACACGAGGCACTCAAATGGTTCACAGATGCTTTAGCTTATTACATTTCTGTCATTTTGACAGGAATGGGATGGTCGACTGCTAATGCTCTTCTTCTTGTGCGTTACCTTGAGTGTTGAAACTTTCCGCTTGCTTACCTCGATATTTTAGAGCGCCCCGCCTTATGGCGCGGCGGTTAGTACTTATTCTCTACCTTTGCGTAATCTGGCGATGATGATTGTTCAACAGATTTTGACCACCATGTTCTTTTCCTGGTTGTCGGACAAGCATAAGCACCGGGCTGGCTATATTCTTATACAAGCAGTCATCTGTATCGTAGGGATTGCTCTGACTGCATTTGCGAAGAACAGCGCAGTTAGATATTTCGGTGCGTTCCTTTTCGTTGATATGGTTATTTCTTCTGATTGCGTGCTAGGAACTTTTGTGCTATGTGCTGGGAACATAGGGACTATTCCGGGCATCATTGCATACGTACGTCTTTAAAAAAACGCGAATGTCGTCCACACCTCAATCCCTTCCCAGGCGTCCAATAATGTTGCAACGCAGAGCAAGAGGTGAGCATTTAACATCACGTTAAATTGCTTAATGTGACATTGGTCAGGTCGGTGCAAAGCGCTATGACTGTATTGTTTGCGGGGTGTGGAGGGGTATTGGCCAGTACTACTTATCGCGAGCAAGATGCTCCTCGCTTTATTCCAGGTGAAAACTTTGATTCAAGGTATAAGTCACGGTGAACTGACCTGATTGACGGCGCAGGCCTGATCGCTACGATGGGTTGTCAAGGAGTGCTTATTGTAGCCCTTGCTGCGACTCACTTACATTTCCGTCGCCTTAACCGACTGTCCCGAGAGGGTAAATTGAACGATTCGTTGGAGGACGGGAAGGATTTTATTACACGCTATGAATGAGAATGGCGACCTGTTGATAAAATAATTAATGTCCAGAAGCCATAGTTCAAACGGACTTGTGTGATATCTGAATTACGGCATACATCGTGACGACCGCTAGATATTGAAAGCGTTTGTACCAGGCGACGGTGCCATTTTAATCCGACACACACGGAAAGCCGAAAAGTTATATCTTTTATAGTCGAATATACATTCGCTTCTATGTAAATTCCTTGTCAGCGCCCATGGATTGTATTTCAAGTAAACTCGGCCCGTTTTTAGATGTAAATGCATGGGGTTGCATTCAACGTTACGGTTGGGGAGCGATGAAACCTAAAGATTGTAATCTATATTTGTTCATCGATGATGGAGCTGAAATTCTGAATGTTCAGCGAGCGATTGTCGATGTAGGGGACAGGATTAGACCGTATGTTGGGAATTGAGCACCGGACCTCCACTCATCCGATGTCTAATCGACGAAATCATCGGCGGTCTGTTTACAGTGACCGCGGTGGACGATCAAGCTTCCAAAAAGACACTCCCGGAGCTAACTAAGGATTTCTTGCCCGGGGCCACTGCGTTCCCAAGCGTTGGTCGAATCGGCTTTTATGTTGTTTTCCGTCTCTCACAAGAGATAGGCCAACTAACTACTTTGAAGCGTCTTACGGTATCACTTGTGCTCGCATGACCCCATCATATCTTTTTGAATACTGATCGGTAATGAAGGTTCGTTGGGTTGATTTCCAATTGATCAAATCGACATGTTGACAGATCGAGGAAGTCGCCAGAGCCCGAAAAGTCGACGAATCAGGGGCAAATTAGGCGTATGTTGTTTGCTCTTTTCCGCGGAACATGGCCGTGAAAGCGGTATTTCTGATGGGAGGGCGCGCAATTGATGTGATGTGACAAGGACACAGAGAGGTTGAGGGCATGTCCTCGGAAGGTGACGGCTAGCGAGCGTCGCGCGAAACAAATGATGCAAGTGAGATATATGGATGGAATGTGGGGATAGCGGAGGGACCGAAAAGACAAGATTACAGGAAAGTCTCAAGCTTCGTGACGTCGTGGGGGAAGAAAGGGACGGGGCGGCATGGAAGATGGAGGCGAGGATTGGGAGAAATCAGGGAAGCAAGTCCGAGAGCTACCTGAGTACGCTCAGGCTGGGGAATGCGCAAGAGCGATGTAAGTCCGGCCTTCCCTTTGGAGATGCGCCTTCTCTGGTCCACTTAAAACCATCCAAGATGCAAGACGACGGCTCCCCATCCCTCCTCATGTCTCAAATCATCGCTGCTGATGCGCCTTTGCTCTCTCCCATGTCCACTGCGGACCCTGCCTGGGATCCTAATGGCCCCCTCTACCCCGACTCATTTAACTACAACTTTTATTATCCATCCCCCACCAATAGCGACCCGCCCTCCCCCGCTCCCAGAATGCTCAAGTCTCGCATGTCTCCGGACCCCTCTTCCGAGCCCGAGCTCTGTCTGCCCACCAATCAGGTTTTCACATATTCCCAGTTGGCCCAGGCTCACCTTCCCCCCTCTCCTACTCCCTCCGCCGCCAGTCACCCCCGTTCGTCTATGGGCATCGACGACCGTCCCCACTCATCCTCGTCCGCCTCCTCGTCTACTGCGCACCACGCGACCAAACGCGCCGGCACTGCTCCTTCCATTGTTACTAAGAAGCCCCGTTCCGGCGAACGTATTAGCACCAAGGACTTTATCCCCCCTGATGTGTCTGGTCTAAGCAAACGTGAAGCCCGTCTAGTTAAGAACCGAGCGGCCGCCTTCCTTAGCAGGCAGCGGAAACGCGAAGAGTTTGAAAACATGGAAATGTACGTCATACCATTAAACTCTCCCTAGAACCGCGGATTCATTGTTGTGCTTTTTACGGCAGTCGCGTTGCTGAGCTCGAGCAGGAGAATGCACGCCTTCTTGCGCTTGCTCAAAATGGAAATGCTTTTTCGCATCCGAAGCAGCACGATCGCGAACTTGTCTCTGAAATGGAGCAACTTCGGGCCCAACTTGCAGCGGCGAAGGACAGGGAACGCGAACTTAGCGCAGAGTTATCCGCGAAAAGCAGTGATACCTCAATTAAAGTCGAGACGGCAGACAGTCAGCTATTGATGTCTTCGTCACCTCGAGCAGTATCCAATATACCCTCCTCACACAGAACGGGTGCTGGCTTTGGTCTTATGGTAAGCACATTCTTCGTCTCAATTCACCTGGACTGACGAGCGCGTAAGCAGGTTCTCCTTTGCGCTCTTCCATCTCTCCTCTCCGTGCCTGTGCAAAGCAATACGCCTGCGAACTACCCTGTTCCTGACACACTTTCGACATCGAGTTTTGACTTCAACTCTTACATGCCCAACGATTACGATTGGACACGTGCTAACGGGCAATCTGTAGTGGACCTCGACGGCGAAGAGCGGCGTCGCATCCATCCGACCTCCGCACCTATTCCTATAACCCGTAAACTCCAGTTTACAGATGTCGATACCCCCACACTTTCGGGTCTCGGAGGACTCGAATTGTCATTTGATGCCTCACCATCTGAGGATGGCAAGATCCGCGTTCGGATACATCCTCCAGGGTCGCCATCTTCAAGGCCGAACACCGCTCAACCAGACATTTGGTCGGGAAATGCCGGCTCGAATACATTCTCGTCTTCGTATCATGCCCCATCGTCCAAAGACGATCCCTTTTTTGGTATTGGTATGCCCAACGAGTACGGCATATTCTCTCCGATGGTGACATCTCATCAATACAATCAACTATCATCCCCTCTTGAATACGGACAGCTTCCCGACTCGACATTTACCTACGGGTCACAATTCACACTCCAAGGCACCCCCGCATCTGCCACACGCCGTGTAAGAATATCCCTCAAAAGCCTTCCAGCGACCGGAGGCGAAGGCGGCGAATGGGAAGTCCAAATCTGTTGATCGGGCAAAAACGCCGGTCTGACTATCGACTACGCATCTTTCAACTCTCGCCGCGGCAGACCTGGAACCTGTTTTTTTTTCGGAGCTTGCATATCATCCCTGTATTTCAGCAGCCGACCTCCGGTACGAGAACCGAACGTCGTCCCACGATCATGGCCCCCTAGCAGCCTATGTCCTATTGCCGCTCCTGTGTACTATCAATGGAAACTTTTCCTCGTCTGCTCTCACGGACGCGCCGGCTCCCGCCCCACTTGCTTCCCTCTGCCAACTCATTTAATCATATCTTATTTTGGGTTGTACGTTTATTTCAAAAGTAATTTACTGATAGAATGCCATGGACTCTTGACACTCTCTTTCATTCCTGACGTACCTTTTTTGCATCATACGACTGTACGTAGTGCATGTCTTATATGGACAGTCTTCTCAGCGTACGGCGTATACCTAGTTGATCATACCCCGTCACAAGAATTGCACGCATTTATTTGTACAACATGTTCGAATATTTTCTTGTGATCGATAATTTAAACTGAGGTGAAGCACATGTCGATCGACACGAGGTAAATATGACGGAGTTCTTTTGAGAGGGTCAATTTAAAATACTGGAGGGCTATGATAGGCGTTTAGCAAGTCAGGGATCATCGAGGAAGGAACAAACTTATGGAAATAAAACCTTGGAGGTACCTCGCTCCGCGATTGTATCATCTTCCCCGAGAGGCCAAACGTCTGTGAGAACTCCACTGAAGGAAGCCGCCAAAGCGGCCTGGTTATCACGAGCATCTAGTTTGAATAGCGCGGGCACCTTTGTTTCGTCGTTTGATGAATACCGTGTTGTAACCGGAACGTGCATACTAGTAGTCGATCCACGGAAGTGCTCTATTGGAATGCCACAGACGTAGGAATTTTGATTCGCATACCACATGTAACTCGTCAGGTGCTCACACGTACGATGTATGCCTAGGCAAGCTTAATTTATGAATTGATACATTCTTCGTGACAGACGGCAGTTCAGCAGACCAGGGTGAGACGTCATTATCATGCCAGATAGGCGAGAGCGCCTAGATGAGCTGACAAGGCCGAAGAAATCCACGGATAAGATTATCACCAGAAGATATGCGGTCCGCACCCGACTTGCGCCCATTGGAAAAGTAGGATTGATCTGATCCAAGAACAATAGCGGCGTATTGTTCCGCCTGTCGATGTACTCGGGGATGTGAAAACATGGATGCGACTAATTGATACTCTTGTCCGATGTATAGTAGTATTCTGAACGGGCATCTGGCATCGGGTAAATGATAAAGCGGCATAGTCCACAATGGAGACGATCCGAAACGTTTCCGAAGTGCTGACGAGTTTTATCTTTGATTCGCCATATCATGTAAAGTGGGCCTGTTCGTGATCTATTAACAGATGTTGAGTGTCCTGTGTCAAGATTGCAAAATCGTCATGAAACTTGGAAAACTGACACGAAGAGAACGAATGACATTTCGAGGCTTGGGGCTTGGCGGCGGAGCTTGCGCGATGCGACCCGTCTGAAGGGTTGGCGTGTCCAGTGCTACGTCGTCTGCAAAGTACGGACAAGAGTACCGTATTTGGCCAGTGTGGCCAGCGTGGCGGCATCCAGTAGCCGCCGACTTCTGCCATCACCATCATGTGTTCCATGCACTTAAGTTCCTCCCGGAGATGCTCTTAACTGGAGGGTAGAGGAACACAGCCTATGATATGACATTGCCCGCTCGTACAGATTAGTGTGGCGGCATTTGAAACCAGGTCGAACGTGCAACACAGATATGGTAGGATCAGCAAGCGCAACCACCTTGCGTCCGATGTCATGGAATGGTCACAAAGATAGCTGCCTCTTCAAATACTTGACTCTCCCGGTTCCGCCCCGCCCCGCCTTTCACCATGCCCAACGACCTTGTCTGCTTCACTAATTGTCTCTTGCCTCAAGAAGATGGCAGTCTCGCTGAGAAAGACTTATGGGTTGATGCCTGCCGAGGCGTCATTTTGAACTCGCAGGTAAGCCCTGCGCGCATATACATGCATAGATTCGAGCGAAATGCGCAACAGCGGACTTTTTATCTGAAGAAACAGCGACCAGACACCATCATTGACCTTGGGGGAAATATCCTCAGGTACGTCATGTCGCTCCATGCTGTGCGAATCTCTCAGACGACCGCATTGTTCTTCCGCATAGTCCAGGATACATAGACTTGCAACTGAATGGAGCATATGGTTTTGATTTCTCTGTTTATGATGGAAACGATGAAACATACAGAAATAACATGAAGATAGTCGCAGAGAGAATCGTAGAGACTGGCGTAACATCGTGAGTTCGACAGGACTGTGGTTCATAGATGAGCTGATGTCCTGTAGGCTTGTCGCGACAGTCATTGTAAGACATGACATACACTCCTGTCGCTGTACGAATAACTGCGCGTACAACAGACTCAGGATAAACCATTGTATCCAAAGTTATTACAGCTGCTGCGACCATTCTCTACTCCTACTTCTGCGACTTTCCTAGGTTGGCACGCCGAGGGCCCGTTCCTCAACGTAGCAAAGCGGGGCGCTCACGCACCTCCATACTTGTTGTCCGCACCCGAAGGAATCAAATCATTTGAAGACGTTTATGGTGTTGACAACTTGGTCGACATTGAAGATTGGAACATGTCTTGCAAAAGCCAAGTCAGAGGCGTCAGAATCATAACTGCGGCGCCAGAAATTGAGGGTGTCATGGCAGCAATACCGGAATTGGCAGAGAGGGGCATTGTCTGTGCCATCGGCCATAGGTAAAACAACCCATACAAAAGCAATGACAACAGATAACACGTTAGTATATCAGTATCGCCACATCACAAATTGCTACGGACGCCGTTCGAAGTGGCACTCGCCTTATTACCCATCTTTTCAACGCCATGCCACAATTACATCACCGAGATCCATCTATTATCGGTCTACTTGGAGCTTCTCCGTACCTTTGTTCGACGTTTACACCTACGACCTCGCCAACAAGGGCTAATGGCATCCCCAATATCAACGTTTCGAAGCCGGGTAGCGCATCAGAAGCAATGGATGAGAATACGACGCCGCCACGGTCTCCCAACGATCAACGCGCTGCAGCGATGGCTCCCGCTCTCAGCGGAGTTGTAACACCTTTGCATGTCTCCAGCGAAAAGAGCCACGAATTTGAGCGCCATACAAGCAAAGTCAAGACGATGGACTTCGAGCGACCTTTCTATGATATAATTGTTGACGGCATACACTGTCATCCGAATTCCGTTCGGGTAAGTCCATCATTATAAAATATGAACATGCTGCAAGTCTTTTTTCTTACTATCCATCAGCTAGCCTACACCTCGTTCCCCGATCGCTGCATCTTGATCACAGATGGTTAGTTGGATCGCTCCGAATCCGGTCATCTCTAAGCACGTAATGAATATACAGCCATGAAAATTCTCGATCCAAGCCTCCAAGATGGCGTGTACGAGTGGCGCGAAGGAAAGCGATACGTCAAAGAAGGAGATAAACTTTATCTCGAGGGAACCACCACTTTGGCTGGAAGGTGAGTGTTACCATTCCAACTGCATGATGTCGTGACCCACCTATTGCTGTAGTGTCGTGACACTTGACAAGTGTGTTCGTAATTTTACAAAGTTTACCGGATGTTCAATCAGCGAGGCTATCAAATGTGCTACGTACAACCCCGCCAAGTTAGTTCATTGATTCTGCATCAACAAGTACATGATCTGACAAGGATATCCAGATGTTTGAACATCGAGAACAAGAAAGGCACTCTGCGTCCTGGTGCTGATGCCGACCTTATTGTGCTCGATAGGCACGGCAACGTACTCAGCACTTGGATCAAGGGGAAGAAGGTTTGGGACGAGTTGAGCAAGCAGCGATGACTGCATTATATAGAGTTGAGGTATCAATGGTTTTTCTGATTGATTTGGAATCCTCGTAGAAGCATCGAGTCTTAGAATATGTATAAATTGGTGGCTGGTGACCGGTACCAGCAAATAGAAAGGTTACCGCATAGATGTATCGATTACAGTATAATGTAGTGTCGAATGCAAAACATATTAATTTTGCTCTCTGGGCAATATATTGAGTACTTGAGTCTCACCCAAAACGAGCCTGAGAACATATCTTCTTTATGTCTACCGCACGCACACTCTCGTCCTTGCCGCCGGAGGTCCTGGGTGCCATTTTCATTGAAGCGTATCCTAAGGGACACGCGCAGCATCGAGTTCCACAGGAAGTCCTGTATACTCATGTCTGTAGCCATTGGCGACATGTGGCTTTCGGGATGCCGCTAATGTGGACCAACATACATATATCGTCGACTCGCTCCATGGCCTGGCTTCCAAGATATCTCGAACGATCAGGAACGTGCCCTTTGAAAGTTTATATGGACACGTACGATGTCGACAAGCGGTCGACCGACACGATTCTGGCCTTACTCGCCCCCATTTTCCAATTACTGGTTGATCATTTCGATCGCGTGCAATATTTCTTTTGGCTCACTTACCGTGAAAGCACCGTGGAAGGATGCACCCGATACTTTGCCGATATAGCCGCTCCTGTCCTTCAGCATTTCCACGTTTTAGCGAATAAACATCGTGTCCCGGGGAGAGCATCGGGTGCACCACGCACTATTTTCAACGGCGGCGCTCCGCGTCTTACAGTAGTTGATCTTGAGGCAACGTGGACGATCCCGCACCTCGAAAACGTCAAGACTCTTTCCCTTGGGTTCATGTGCACACCCGAAGGAGGATTTGGGCGCGAGCTCGTCAGGATTACGAACTGTGCCCCCAATTTGGAGCATTTATGTATCGACAGAACGCATAGCGTCAATACCTTTGCGGAAGTGCCGCCAGCCACATTTATTCTTCGTTCCCTCCGGTCTCTGAAGCTCACTTGTGATCCGATTTCTCTCGATATGCATCTTTTACGCATCCTAGGAGCACCGCAGCTCGAATCTCTATGGCTCTGTTGTCCACCCCATCATTCTCTAACACATTTTCTGGTCGATCAGCGTGTTCATGGCGGTGACAAATTCCCCTCACTCCGCTATCTTACTCTGCAGCACCACGACTTTACGAACACCCAGCTCTTCTCCGATGCATTTCCAAGCGTTACTCATCTGCACCTTTTGTATCCCCGTACTAGCAGCTTTGATATTGTGGCCATGCTCAAGTCGTTCCCTCCTGCTCCGGTTCCGTGGCCCAATTTACGCACTCTGGCCATCCAGTCAATTCATGACGCGTATACTGGAAACTATGCATCACCAAGCAACCTCTTACAGCAATTGCGGACGGTTATGTCATTCCGAAGCCAGACCAACAGTGAGATAGAAACCATTCTCCTTGACAGCGATTTATACAATATTATATCCAAATGGACGTCGGTGGGCGAGAATGTGACGCTAGAACGGATCAGTCAGGACAATTACCAAGAGTATTGGTGGAATGTTTTCGAGGACGATGCTTGGCACGTCCTTTAGGTACTGTCATCGTGTTGTGTCCGAATGCTGGAAATCCCAAAGGCTCATGATGAATACATGTGCATGTATATATTCTCAAAGTAACTAGAGGTACATACAAGGGAAGACAAACCAAGCGAATGAACGAGATTGAGAATTGGTATGTAAAGTCTCGAGTGGAATGATTAGGTGGTAGGTGATCTAAATGTGCCAGTAGTTACAATCAAGAGAAAGTTTGTTCTGTCCCAATTACACTCCAAAAACGTCGGGCATTTAATAATCCACAAAGGTCGATGCAAATAAGGAGCGTGTTACGCGTCTGTCCTGCAACCGTTTCTCTGGTGCTCGTCAAGAGCCGGAATCCAAGTGGTCAAAGTCGAATGTACACGGGAATGGGTCGCAATAAATAGACGTGTCGACTTCGGGGTATGAGAAGTTGTCTAGTAGCAACCCCATAAACAGCCCGGTTCGGGTGATGCATCTCTAGCGACGGGCTACAGAGCGACATGTCAGCACCAAATATCAAATGTAACTAACTGTTCTTTGAAACTCACGAGATCGCGCGACACTTGGTCGAGAGGTGCATTGATTGGTACTGGCGAAGCTAGAGCAATGCCAACCACTGGGATCGGAAGTTTTGTTAGTTGATCCTGGAGCGTAGCAAGATATGAGTACTCACAGCAGGTCAAGAAGATAGAGGCGAATGCGTTGATCTGCATGATGATGATGATGATGATACGAGAGTTATGAGCTTTTCTGTTGCTGCTGAATGAAGATGAAACTGCTAAGGCGAGCGGCTCTCTGACGATGTCTGGTGTAGAACAAACTCATTATATACGGTCTCGATGGACGTTGAATACGAGTTAACAAAGAGTCGCCCAAAAGAGGACAAGAAGAAAGGGATTTCCTTGAAGTGGAAGTGAACGCCCGAGGGGAATCCAGGTACGGCAGCATGTCGCCACGATACGGTGCAGCGAAACGGTTCCTCGGGGAAGGTCGGCCCCGGCCAAACGTCGACCGTGGCAATCGAGACAGAAATAGACTTTGGATGATAAACCAATGCACATATTGGGAAGGTAGTCCTTGTTCCCTTTTAATTGACGCACGAAAGAACAAGGCTTGCTACGGTAGTCAACTTGTAGCCTCGTTTATCAGGGAGCACACATCCACGTGTAGAGTGATTGGTAGCTACTGTGAAGAACGTGAACAGTGCAACCACGGGGACTTGCATAGCAATCTCGTCTCGTAGTTCTGTATCGAGAATAACGTTCAGTTTAATAGTAGCCTACCGTACAAGTAACGGTCGCAGTCTGACCTATTTTTTTTTCGTGTGTGTAATGTGCGCAATGTGCGATGTTGACGGAGAGACGATAAGGTTTCGGGCACTAATGCAATGTCAGATTTAGAGACATTCGGATTTTGGCGTCGTTAACGACGAGCCCGCCCTGCAAATGTTTGTCTTGGGCGCTGAGGTGCCACTATGTTGGCATGGTAAAATTATGACAAAAATATTCTGACTTCTGGAAGCAAAGACAGACTGGAAGTTGTCAATATCCACCTAGAAGGACGGTTCTTTTTCCGGACGTAAGATGGACTCTCCTAGAATACACAGTCCGCGACTCTGTGAAGAAAAAGGACCGACCGTAATACATTTATATTTACTTCGCTTGGAGATGCAGATGAGAAAGGTTATCCCTTTCCGTACCGGTGTGGGTTTATCGGTACCTTGTATGTGCCAGAGAGTTAGAACCCTGACGTGTAAAACCTCAGCAAATTATGCTTGCAAGCAATGAACGTTATCACGGCAACAGATTTGATGGTGACCAGAGCAGCATGGACATCTTGAAGACATGTACCGGATTAGAATTTGTTCATTGAATTGCCATAAAGTTCGCCTTGTCTTGCAATTTCACCATTTCGGCTGTACACTTTTGTCGAGTCAGCACATATGATCATGCATGCAGAGGGCGAACGAATCCCCCGGTTAATCATGTCAGGCCTCCCAGTATGAATTGGAATTGATAAGTCTATTTTTATTGAGATGAACACACTCTGAAAATCTACGATAACAAGGAGAAGGAGAGGGCAAGAACGGCAAGCAGGACAACGGCACTGGCTGCGATTGGCTGTGTGGCGCCGCTGCTTGCGCGAGTCTTATCAGGAGCTGCGCTCGAGCTAGTGGCTGAGGCCCCATGGGTTGGACCCGTTCCGTTGATGGTCATTGCCCTATCCTGCAGAGGGAGTGAGTTAACCTTGCAGTTAATAGATTCGCAAGACTTACCTGGAACTCTTGAAGGGTTTGTGTGCTATTCGGGTTGATAACACCGACTCCGCCCTGTGCGCAAGTGTTGTAGTCGAAAAACCAGATAGGTGTGTTTGGGTCGAGAATAGTGATCAAAAGATTACTGTAAGTGGAGCCATCGCCCGCGTCTCTGAAGCCTGAGACGAAACCGTTCATAGTGTAGTTGGAGACATAGGTGGCCAGGCAAGGAGAATTAAAGAGGGACTGAGTAACGGTATGATTTCCTTGAGTGACTGGAATACATTAGTTGATGTGTGGCAATGATGATCAATGATCAATGACGTTTACGTACAGTTGAAGTAGACAACGTCGCCTTGATCCGCATTTACGCTTTGAGGCTGGAAGACCTTGGCAGTATCTTCCGTCGTGTTGCCACCAACGTTGACGATAATGACCCTTTCCGCGGCGACAGAGGCAATGAAACCAAGAGCCTAGACTGTGCGTGAGTGGTCAGTGCCATGAGGATCAAGAGCAAGCTCACGATGACAGTAAAGATATGCATGGCTAGAATGGATGGATGGAAGGCTTAAGAGCA
Organism: Amanita subjunquillea; assembly: GCA_020011035.1. Taxonomy (NCBI): domain Eukaryota; kingdom Fungi; phylum Basidiomycota; class Agaricomycetes; order Agaricales; family Amanitaceae; genus Amanita; species Amanita subjunquillea. Next base: position 518,669 of record JAEBUT010000002.1, on the reverse strand, counting down.
TTGTGGCTTGCTGGCGGTGGGGGGAGGCCGACTGTGTCTTGGGGGTGAAGGCCAGCGATGGCCATCTGGTGTCGGCACGTGCGTCAGCATTCTTCCGTTCGATTGTACCCTGACTCGACCATGCCTTCCAAGAACTCCCTTTCGGTTAGGCTCGCAGAGTCTGCAGTCTTTCTCAGAACTCATCCAGGTCGATGCTCAACCAACGAAAGATCCCAACCTTCGCTTTTGCGAGGTCTCCTCGTCCTCGACCTCGCAAAGCCTACCAGAATCTCAAGCATCGAACTGGAGTTGAGAGCAAAGTCATCCATCTCATGGCCGGAAGGTAACGTGGTCCCCGTTAGAACCGTTACCGTACCGGATCTTATGTCTGATTTCAAGGTTTTGGAGCAAGTCGGTTGGAGATCACAGAAGAGCATGTTGTATTTCGTGCTTCTGCCGTTTATTTTCGAGCGGGACAAGATCCGCAGCGCAGGCCCACTTCCGTTGGCCCCGGAATATCTTTTCATGCCGGATACGAGGATTGGGATGATCATCTGCCCACGCCTGAACTTCTCTCCCCTTCTCCCAGTAGGCGTTATCGTCGCGGCAGCATTGACGGCTACGTCCATCGCCCACATTTGGACCACTATGACGAACACTATGACAGAGCACCTCCATACTCACCATTCGCCACGACTCCCGTAACGACGTCGCGCGCAACAAGTCCCGCCAGTTCCGCATTTCATTCACCCTTGACTCCCGCAACCGATGCACCTATAAGTCCTGTCAGCGACAGTCGAAGCAGAAGTTAGTCTGGAGCTTAGTTTTTCTTCTTTTTTTCACATGTCACGGTCTTTAGGCACTTTACCAAGTGTACCAGAGCTGAGTGCTCGGCTACTCCATGAGCAACTTACGAGTTCACAGAACAACCTATATGACGAGACCGACCACCAGGCCGAGAGTACCGCCTGGTCATTGTTGCGTTCCATTACCCCGAATCATCCTCGCGACAGTAGCTACGAGGGTCGAGACCGCAGTCGCTCTCGCTTCACTTTGGCGTCAATGTCGAATGCACTTTTGGACGCCGTGTGGTCACGACATGGCACAGACGATAACGAGTCACGCGGCCGTTCACGGCAAAAAGATACCAGTAATGCCGTTGGGGCGCCCCCATGGCGCGGCCGGCCGCTTGAGAAGGCCGTAAAAGATCATGAACGGAAACCATTTAGCATGTTAACTGATTTTCTGAAACAGGAGGAACACCCAAAATATGGAGTGAACTGGAAGGAATTCAAAAAGGGTTTGTCATCATTTTAAACTTACTCGTCAGGCTCTCAGGAAGGCATGATAGGCACATACACTTACCCGATATCTCTATCTATACCCAGCAATTCTCCGCCAACGCTACATTGCAATCACGGCAATGTCATTTGGTGCTTAGAAGCAGTCGTGCATAGGCCAGGCGCTTTCGAGTCCAAGTTGATAGCAACACGAGAAGTTATTGTGGTGGCAAGTCCATCAGATGATGATACCGAAAATAGCGAAAATATTGTCGTTGAGCGGCACTGGGATCAACAATTGCAATACCTTATATCCATCTCGGGTCGCAGTTTCTACATTGGTGGAACAATGCCTGTCTCGTTTACCCTTATGCCTTTGACCAAAATAAAAATATACAAAATACATGTCTGTATTGAAGGTTTGTCCAATCATCACATACTGCCCGAGGCTAGATGGAACTCAATTTCACAAAACAGAACGAATTGACTACTATACCCAGACGAAGCGCATATCTCGGACTGAGCCTATGAGGCGAATAGTCTTACTCGATATCAAGAGTGAAGGCACAGGAGACCACATTCTCCCTCTCGACTCGAACGATGTTAATGCTTTCAGAAACTCTCCGTTTTACTGCCTCGCCACACCTGCCGACGATCATTCCGAAATGGCATCCAGTTTGATGAGCCCAGGCCCATGGACGTTTCACCAAGACCTTCATTTACCACACTCATGTAGATATATACACTTCACCAACAGAAACAAGCTGAGCAGCATATCCATCACCCATACATTGAAGTGGACAATAAGGCTGGAACGTGGTGATGACCTTCACGTTAATACCAAAACAGGTAAGCGAAAACTATTTGATATCGTCATGCAAACGCCAGTGCACATTCTTTCGGTGAGTCGATTGTCCAGATTGATGATCTCAGTCATAGTGAACACATACTTCAGTGTCGATGCAATCCAGAGTGGATAGCACTTCCGTGTTATTCTGAACACCTATCCGACCCGCATACGGTCACGCCAAATTGCCCTTGCCATTTCGATCAGACGGAGCATACATTGTCGGGAATGTTCCGTGGGCCTCCCAGCCTGGAACGCGTGACATCCGAAGGATCGGCGTCTAGCGCGTCGAGTGTGGAAGCGAGTGTTATAAACTCAGTAACAATGTCATCGCTGCGTCAAGAGGTCCCCATGTTACTTCAGATGACTTCACAATATGAGCGTCTCGTATCCGGTCAGGAGACCGAAACTGGGGAAACGCCACCAGCCTACGTAGCTTGATGCCCAGAAATCGTGTACCCGTCAATCTTGGACCATATGTACAATGCAAAAGCTCCGGGTTTCCAGAATGTGCTCTAGGTGGTATTATACTGTACAATACAGCAATTGTAATAAATTAGTCCATGCATAATCAATCCTCGCTGGCAAAACTCTTAAGTCGAAATGGTATGGAAGAGCGAGGGGTGTCACTTACTCTGGCGGTTCCCGTCGTAAGAAGAGATCGATGGCGGTAGAAAAGGCAGCAAATGCCAAGCCACCACCAAATGCCGCCTTTGGCCCGGAGTTGCGCGCGAGAACGGCGCCGGCCAAGAAACCCGAGGCAACGGAATTGTAAATGTCATTTTTGGCACGATACTGGGCAGGCATATGATGAACACACACACAACGCCATTCGTGTTTTTTTTTGCGAAATTACCCACCGATTCTATCACGCATTCGATGCCAGCAAACAAGGCGCCGACTTTTCCGAACCCTTTCCCGGTCGACCACATACCTCTTCCCATTTCTTTGAAGATGTCGCGTGCTTTTTGCGCGGTATTCTTGCCTGCTTGAGTTTGCTGTCGCATAAGAGGGTCCTCGTACGCAAAGGACGCGGACATGAGTGAGAAGAAGGCCCCAATGCCCAATCCTGGCGTAGCATGAGTTTGTGGTATAGTGGAGGAGGGGAAGTGAGCACGAAAGCGTACCAGCAGCACCCGCCATGGCCGTCTTTGTCGGACAGGATTCCATAGCTGCGACCATATATCCCTCCCATTTCTTGGTCCGTTCATAATCCGGCCGATCGTTCTCTGTAAGACCGGGCGGGAGGGGCTCTTGACTTTTTGTGTAGATGTGTAGGCCGCTCGGAAACCGGCCATTGAACATGTTTGACATGTCGTCGTCGTTCGTCGCCACTCCCGGTGCTGGCAGCAGGGACGGGCGCGTAGCCGGAATTTTTGGGTTGATCGGAGCAACGGATTCCTTGTTTGGCCCGTATCATCATAACGTTATTCGTACCCTAAGTTATACTAACATTCACCTTGATAACAATGCTCTGTGTGTCATACAACCCCACCACCAATACACATAGCACCATGCACATCCCAATACATACGGAAGCAAAGATGCTCACCGAGTGCTGCGGCGAGGTCCAGGCAAAGCAGCACGCGCCAATAAATGCAAGGAGAATCCCAGTCGAGGCGAGTGTGACACAGAGACTGTGGCACCTTCCAATCAAATGAAGCGGAGGCTTTAGCCTTCTGAACGGGCCAACCTGCACCACTCTTGGATTAGCTGATGTCGTAGGGATGTCCACGGATATGGAACGACCATGTTTCTGGTTATTCACATATATTCCCTTATCAGAGGGCATCCCTCTCGGGAGTTCGGTCTCTGTCTCATGTATGCGGTAATCAATAAGTAAGAACGATGCCATGAAGGCCACAAAAGCTACAAAACAGGAAACATCAGACCTGCTTATGGCCATGCGTGGTGAGTAAAACGCACCGGAAAAGACATGGATGATGAGGGCTCCCAGAAACGTCGCGTTGGCTATCTGGGCAACAGACGACATTGGCGTTAACTCGGGTTTCACTACAAGGCCGAGCATCCCAGAGTCAACGGATGAAAAAAAGGTTGACTTGTTTTGTGGTTTATCAATATCAAGCTTCAAGTGCGATCAAGAATCTTACGATAGCAGAGATCAATTGCAGTCGTTCTTGCCACACCGTGACCAAGTCTTGATATGCCTTTTGCCGTTTCTGTTCGTCATCATTCTGTGCGTAGCCTTTTATTCTGTTGTTGATAGTTGGCATTTCCCAAAAAATCAATGGACATACGCGTCGGTGGATATAACGGCTCATCTGACAGGCCTAGGGTACCTCTGTGCAGCAACGGCAGTCGCTTGACCTTACGGAGCGTCCTAGATGGACTGGGCGGGGTATAAAGTTCATCCATAGGAAGGACAGACTTCATGGGGAGCTAATGATAATTCATATAGAAACATAGCGGGCTAGTTCGTTGAATTCTACTAATGGGGTAAAGCACAAACAATCCGCTAGGAAACATGCGCCAGTCGTAGAATTCCCGCCATGCCCCCTGGTTTCACAATCTCGACGTCTGGTACAACCAGGATGGCCATACCGACCAGTAAACAGATGCCTATCCATATCGTGGTGAAAATGCTCGCACTAAGAGGGTGCTTGGACCAGGCAAAACATAAGGTCCCCAACATACACAGGACAAACCCTATAGTTGCCAGAAGGACGCTAAGGGAGTGACATCTTCCCAAAACATTCGTCGGAGGTTGCCCATGAAACGGCCCGACTTGTACAAGATGAGGATTGACTGACCAGACCGTCGATCCTCGAACTGGCTTAAATTTTGTCTTGAAAGCCCTCGGATGGCGAATCACAGGTTCCACTGCCGGCCCAGTGTTGGGGGCTGACTCATATACTTTTCCACCCTCCGCCTCGACTTCCTCTCTTCTCGCTTCGTTCACCCTGTAGTTGATGAGGAAGAACCCTGCGAGGAAGGAAACGATGGCTTCAACTTTGATCAATAAAGGAATCAATCCCAGTTCAATAATTCATACCCGCGGAGCTATGCATAACCAGCGCGCTAAGAAGGGTTGCGTTGGCAGCTTGTTGAATTCCTGACTGGTGTGCTGGATCTCCCGTTGTTATGTTGATCAATGTCGCCTCGACAGATGCAAAGAATGTCGTCTAGGATGTGAATCCCCGTCAGCCTCTGCCCAACGAACATTGTCGAGGGGTCTAACGCACAATGAGACTGATCAATTGCAGACGTTCCATCCAAGATGCCACAAGTTCCCTCAATGCTGCCTTTCTCTTCTCATCGTCAACATTGTTCTGTTCTTCCTGCGTGCCTTTGGTCCACAAATATGAGTCAATGACTTGTCGCAGAAGTGCTCAAACATACGTCGCCTTTCCACAGCGGCAATGGTGTCTGCGCTCGTTGTATAGTTAGTGTTTGAAATATAAACGAGAATCTACCAACCTTTCTCTAGTGGACTCATGCTGCTATCACTTCTAGCGGTACTCATCGTGGCCTGTATAAAACAGGGAAGGTCGAGCGCTAAAACGATGCATAATTCGGGCCAGAGAAAAATTATAATGCCGATATCAAACAATGGAGCTGGTCATATTAGAGTTGACGGGAGCTTAGGTGACCCCGACTCATTTTCGGGTTTATATTCTGATGAAGGCAATGCAATAAATTTGTTGATAGTTGGTATTTCCCCAAAAATCAATGGACATACGCGTCGGTGGATATAACGGCTCATCTGACAGGCCTCTGGGCAGCAGCGGGAGTCGCTTGACATTACGGAGCGTCCTAGGTAGACTGAGCGAGGTATAAAGTTCATCCATAGGAAGGGCAGACTTATGGAGAGCTAATGATAATTCACATAGAAATGGAGCGCGCTACTTCGTTGAATTCTACTAATGGGGTAAAGCACAAACAATCGGCTAAGAAACGTGCGCCAGTCGTAGAATTCCCGCCGTGCCGCCTGGTTTCACAATCTCGACGTCTGGTACAACCAGGATGCTTATACCGAGCATTAAACAGATGCCTATCCATATCGTGGTGAAAATGCTCGCACTAAGAGCGTGCTTGGACCAGGCGAAACATACGATCCCCAACATACACAGGACAAACCCTATAGACGCCAGAAGGACGCTAAGGGAGTGACATCTTCCCAAAACATTCGTCGGAGGTTGCCCATGAAACGGCCCGACTTGTACAAGATGAGGATTGGTTGACCAGACTGTCGGTCCTCGACCTACGCGCCCTGGCTTAAATTTTGTCTTGAAAGCCGTCGGATGGTGAACCACAGGATCCACTGCAGGCTCAAAGATGTTGGGGGCTGACTCGTCTTTTCCACCCTCCGCCTCGACTTCCTCTCTTCTCGCTTCGTGCACCCTGTAGTTGATGAGGAAGAACGCTGCGAGGAAAGAAACGATGGCTTCAACTTTGATCAATAAAGGAATCAATCCCAGTTCAATAATTCATACCCGCGGAGCTATGCATAACCAGCGCGCTAAGAAGGGTTGCGTTGGCAGCTTGTTGAATTCCTGACTGGTGTGCTGGATCTCCCGTCGATATGCTGATTAGCACCGCCTCGACAGATGCAAAGAATGTCGTCTAGGATGTGAGTCCCCGTCAGCCTCTGCCCAACGAGAATTGTCTAACGCACAATGAGACTGATCAATTGCAGGCGTTCCATCCAAGATGCAACAAGTTCCCTCAGTGCTTCCTTTCTCTTCTCATCGTCAACATTGTTCTGTTCTTCCTGCGTGCCTTTGGTCCACAAATATGAGTCAATGACTTGTAGCAGGAGTGCTCAAACATACGTCGCCTTTCCACAGCGGCAATGGTGTCTGCGCTCGTTGTATAGTTAGTGTTTGAAATATAAACGAGAATCTACCAACCTTTCTCTAGTGGACTCATGCTGCTATCACTTCTAGCGGTACTCATCGTGTGTAGAAAACAGTAGGGATCGAGCGCTAGAACGATGCATAATTCGGGCCAAGTTCAGGGTCAGAAATATTATAATGCCGGCATCAACAAGAGTTGACGGACCCCGATTCATTTTTCGGATTTATACTCTGAAGGCAATGCAATAAATTATACCAATCGTACTGGCAATGCAGGATAGCGTAAAAACATTGTTCCTCCCGCACCCTGACAGTACATAGCATGTCAACTAGTGACTTTCACCAACGGTGCATCACACATGTGGGCACGTTCACAGAAGCACTATTTCCGCCCAAAGTCAACATCTTTTAGTGAGACATAAAAAGCTTTGCTTACGCCATATTTGCAATGAACCACGCTTCCTGGCGGAAAGCGCTAATTGCTTCACCATCCGCCTCGCGGTCCGCCCTCCAAGCTCGCTGCTCGAGGGCGCACGCGATATCACTCAGGGCACGTGGACATTGCGTATGGCCAGCCGGATAGGCTCCACATATCTCGCGGTGTGTGAAGATGGCTTCCAGGTAACCTCCTCCGGTCGTGGTGAAGAGATCGAGTCGCGACTTGATACTTTGAAGGTAGGCGCAGCCATAATCCTCGTCTGTGCTGCCGGCGGGCTCTGAGCTTTGACTGGACTCCCCGTCCGACTATGTCGGCGCGGTCAAGATCTGGCTCCGATCTATAATAGTAAAAAATGGCAGACGTACCTGATAACTCATTTCGTCTGGCATGATGACGTCGCCCGCGACGGCCGCTTCCGATTGTCTTCCGATTGCGAACGGTGCGCCTATTGCCGTTTTCTTTCTCCATGCAAGATTTGAATATGGTTGAACATGCGAGAGAGAGAACATGCTCACATCGTTTGCTGGGTAATGAAGCTTCATACTTTGCAGCAAATCGCAGAGGTCCATTTCCAAAGGGATTCCCTGTTTTTTCGATGTAAGCAATCTAGCTGGGCGGTGTTCTGCTCTATCTTACTTACCTCGTGCGTGATGTATTCTCGATCGGTGTTCAGCAAGATCGTCATATCGATACGTGGTTGAGATATAGGTGGTAGAATCGGTTTACGTGCTCAGTTGTCTGGCATTGCTATAGGACAGGAGAGGCTTTTGTACCCACTTTTGCTCCAAAAACGTGTGCCGGATGGCACGTTACTAGGCGCCTCATGCTCTGCGCATGATCCAGCCTCAAGGCGAGCCGACTGCCGAGTGATCAGCTGGATCAGCCGAAAACAACATTTTGAGTATTCTCTGCCGCTGCTAGCGAGATATTTCGTGCCCCATTGAGCATACGTATTCTGCGGCTCTTGTGCAACATCAAAAATGTCAAGAAAGTATGGGAACAGAGTCGATATTTCGATTCTTCCAATGCGATCAAAGTGAGTTCCGACCTGTTCATGTTGCCCACGCACCTGCATCGTTGAAGCTGTGCCGAAGCGCTGATACCATCATGTATGGTCTACTTCTTCCTTCCTCACAATCCGATTCCATGTCATTCGGTCCTTACCAATATTGATGCAGATGCCAGTGTGCGACATTACCCATTGGGTGTAACCTTTTTTACTTGTATATGGACTCACCAACCCTTTTACTAAATTAACTTGGAAGTATGGCCGAGATTGCCCCATCGATGATAAAACGCGCCATGAATCATGACGATCAGCGCTTCAGATGAAAGGCTCCAGAGAGGGACCGGGGCCCCATACCAGGCGGGTAAGTTGTCCTTGATATGCAGAGGCAGGATACAAATGTCTTCGACGTTTGCGTGCCCGTTATAAAAATCAGGACTGATCATGCTTGATGGTTCCATCAGCCTCTGGCTCACCGCCGCCGTTGGGAGCAATATCCAAATTGGTTCTTCATAAACTGCACTCTGCCTTAGTGGACCGAGCAGACCTGAGTCTCCTCTCGCTTCTTTTTTATTGACTGGTCCTCAGCTTTCGATGCATTCCGACTCATTTCGACTGATCCATGTATCTGCAAGCAGTATCATCTTCGGTCGTATAGCCTCCATCGAAGTTAGAAATTTATACATCCCACCCACCTTCTGACGAACGCCGTTAACCAAGATAGTGACGAATACCTGTTGCATGCCCCACCATCAGCGTTCAATATTTTATTTTATTTTATTTTATTTTATTTTTCCTCGTTTAGGCCCCTTCGTACATATGTACATGGTAGGGCATCGTGCTTGTCTAGTAGCTACATAGAGTTGGTCCTCTGTCCTGCGTGGGTGATTTCATCCTTCGCTCTAGCGTTCAATATTTACTGGAGGATGAACAGAATAACCTGTTGCCAGGGTGTCAAAGAGCTCAAGTTGACTGTCAATTCGCTTCCCGTTATTGCGCTGATGTGAATAGTGAATCGAGATTGTAAACCTAGCAAGTATATAAATGTATGTATATATTTCAGATCGCCTTTAAAAATGTGAGAAGATGTATTCTAAAAAAGTCGAGGTTTTCTCGAAGGAGCTCCCCGAAAGCATGAAAGGTGTGGTTGTCAAGGCGGAAATGAGCAGGATGCCTCGTGAAACGATGCGGGAGTACGGAGTGTTTAAATGACATCAGGATATGTGAAAATGAAATACAAATCCATCCCAGTACCTCCGAGATATTTAATGACAGAGACTGTATTACATTGTATGCAAGAAGTTTCCATCACTGCTCGCCACCATTCTCTTTGGCTTTCTCGTCGACCGTACCGAACATGTACGCAATTCTTCGTTGCCGTTCTTATTAGTATCCTCATCGTCCTCATCGTCGTCACTATCCTCATGTTCCTTGAACTCGCTTGGAAGCAAAACAGCTCGGTCAATGGCAACAGGCAAACCGCGGTGCCTTCCCGAAGCATGACAAAACAAACTATCAGTTTCGACAAAGGATGAAAGGCACCAGAGAATGCATAATTGGCCTTCGGGTTTGGTCAGTTACATATGCTACTCGATGGGTCGACACTTGCATATGGAACACCAGTGCTCAGCCCAACGGTCCCGTAGACTGACATAATCTCGAAGACTAACAATGAATCAGTCTAATGGGGGTCGCAATATGCTAGATGACTCACGGATGTTGAATATGTTGAACCAACTTGCATTGTCTGGGTTCATAAGTTTGCCTCGCTAGCGCGGGTTACATCGAGAAATTGAAAAAAGGAGAACATTTACCTCAATGATGCATATCAAAAAAAGAGCCAAGGATAACCACCACACGTCTACCAGTTGCATCATCAGCCATAACGTTGTGAATATAGTCGTCTTACCAAATGCAAGTTGCCTGCGAGCGTGCAAAGCCAGATACTTGCCCCAGATTGTCACTCTAGGCCAACCGCATTGAACCCCCTTCATCAAGATCGTCTTCGTTGAAGATCCCAAGTGATCGTTCCTCGTAGACATTTGTTGCACGAACACTGGGACATATAGTAGATGGTAATTGATTACTTTCCACGGAACACACCTCATTGCAATAGGATCTTTATATGGTTAGAAATGAAATGCACACTTCATAGGAACTCGCCGCAACTCACAGACACTGATGTACATCATTATGAGGTACATCACCCTAACGGAATGGTCGTCGATTACTCGGATTTACACAAATAAGAAAGGGCACTAACTTGACGGCGGGTGCTAGTGCAGCTATTGAAATGGTTGCAAAACCAGCTGTACGGACAGTGACAGCTGTAACAATCCATTTATCACTCGAACCCCGGCCGAAATCTGCGAGAATGCTGGAATTCCGATGTTCAGAATCAAAAAGAAGACCCAGTCTGTTATGCTGGCCGCAAATGAGACTCACGAATTGAGGCAGATGACGGACCAACATACCTGAGGAGTAGCACAATCGTTAACAGAAACCATGTTTGATGTGATGGGAATAGAAGGGTATAACAACGACGTGGGTGGTCTAGCAAGAAATGAAGTGTTTCATTCGCACGAGATTTCTTGGGTACAAATTTGGTCATGATCCATCTACGACATGTTGAGAATCGTTCAATAAAGAATCAAGACTACTTGCATGAGGAAGCGAAGACTTTTCGACATAAATTTTATTCAGAATGGTCATTTCGGGTGTAACAATGCTCACAATATTGGCTATGCAATTGTCAGAAGTGGGGACAGTATATACTATGGACGTCATACTCACATATGCAGCGTTGCCAGCAAGAATGAGGATGATCACTATAACTATCATGAGATAAGCTGTTTGGAAAGGCACCATGGATTGGTCGACCAATGAAGTGCCTGTATTGCTGTAGGCTGATACGACTTGGAATAAGGAGAACCTACGATGGTGAAAATGGGTTTGTGTATGTGCTATTGTAAAAAGCTCTTACCAGACGGGATTCACAACTCTATGTTGTTGGGGTGGAACAAAAATGGGAGCCCAACGCGGTTGCGATATGTAAGGCGCAATAACAATGAAACAGATGATCTGGAAGGAAATGTGGTACTTCGAAGGATGGTTAGTGTCTCCTAGCCAGATGGCAACAAGTTATGCTTACTAGTCCGACGATCCACAAGAGAGCATTGAGAGCACGGTATTCAATACCTCCGAGTTCGTCCCGTTGTTCCCTCGTCAGGTCATGAAATGATGAGTTTCGCCCAACGACGGTATCAAATGAGATATAAGGTACCACTCTAGCACCTGGAGGGGCGTCAGCTCGGGAAGGGACCAAAGACACAGTTCTTGGGATAGTGACAGTCGTCGTAAGTCTCTGACTCAGATTTGGAAAAAAACGATTCATAATTCCCATTATTATATCCAGAGGCATCGGAAATCCACCCAGACTACGGTTCTTGATTTCATCCTTCCTTTCAGGCGACTGCGCTGGTGTTTGACGGCGTGTTGTAGAGTTGGAAATCATACTCTGTCGTATACCGGGGGGTCTTGTTGCTGATCCTGCATGTACATCAAATCAATTCATCGATATAAAGCAAATGCAGAAGCATACTCGGAGTAGCATTGATCTCAATGTTCTGGCGACCAGTTGGCCGCCCTCTCTGCCGCGGAGTATTGGCGGGTGCAAACTCGATCGTTTGGGTGCGTGTCCCAATTCCGGTGCCAGTCTCCAACCCTTGCTCACCTACCAACGCACCAATACTGCCCAAAAGCGAGTTTGCATCAAGGCCCAAACCAGGATCAGACGAGCGGCGTCGAAGGCGCCTAGACATGTGTTCATTAAGCCTGTAATTAAAAATGTAGTGGGCAACATACAAATCCTTTGGACGCTTGTGAACTCGTGGTGACGAACTTGTGGCATGTCCAGCGTCGATGGTCGCCGCTTTGACAAAAGGCCGACCTCTTTCGCGACCGCCGACTTGGACATCAATGTTGACTGGCTTCTTCACCGACGCAGGACGTCCATCCGAAACGCCGCCGCTAGGATTTACGGGCTTGGGCATACTGTCAATCCGGCGAATCATATCTGTCCTTAACATATCCTTTTCGTCCACCGCATCTCGGACTTTCGCTTTGAACAAGAAACCGAGCTTCCCCCACCCTATTTTCTCCGCCGGCGGATTTTCAACTGTGGCACTGGTATACTTCAGCTTCTTTGCAAAGTAGTGCCTGGTAGTACATGAAGTTACCGTCTCTCAACGTATAGACGTCACTCACCTTCTGATGAACACAATAACCCATGAGACAAGAACCTGACGAGCACGGCGGGCGTCAGTTAGAGGTTCTTAGTAGTTCCGCAACCCCAGGGGATCAACGTACCGGACTTCCCAGTGACATTTCAATGAACAATATCGATTGTTGCCAAGGCGTCAACGAGCTCAGATCTACCGTTGCGAGCCCGCTCATTGTCATCGAGCTGACGCAGATGAACAGCGAATCAATGTAGGCGATTTTGAATCTCCCATTGCTCGCATACAACACGGCCGAGAATATGAGTGGTGTGAAAGTACTGCCATCATTAGATTGATTGATCCCAACAGTTGATATAGGGGGGACGTACAAAACGAGAAGGTGTATCCTGAAGAAGTTGAGGTTTCTGCGGAGGAAGTTTCCGACCCTTGAGCTCGCCATATCGCGCAGTCCCGGAAGGAGATGGGTTGGCGAAAATCAGGTCTCTTTATAAGCGGCGGCTGGGATAGCGTTGGCAACTTGTGCCATGTGGTCTAATCAGGTCCAGGTCGCAACAAGCCGCAGATTAAGATTCGCCATGTCCTTCACTGCCAGTTACGGCGCACTAAAATCCAGATGCTAATGTAAGACAACAAATGGTGTATAAAAACAACAAGCGCGAAGAAATGTGAGACGGATCCCAAAATGACAGTGGCAGACTAGATATTGCGAGCATATATCATGAAAGGAGACCAAGAAGTTTATCGCTGTCCGTCGACTTGGGCGCCGGCCGCGTCCGCAAGTTCTGCACCCTTGACCACTATGGCAAATGGCCATGGGTGCATCAATCGCAATATCTCAGCCATGGGCGTCAATCCTTCTTGTCTGTGAGGATAGATAGTATAGTGAAGTAAACTTCGGCTTCGTCCAGATTCCGAACGTTGAAGAACTCCTTGACATCTTCCGCAATCTTGGCATCCGCAACTTGCTCGATCGTGTCCGAGGGTGTTGGCAGGACGAGTCGGTTCTTCTACTGGCTTCGTGCGAGGTTGAAGCATGAGTTTCTTCCGCTGATGTGATTCTAAAGCTTTGATGAATTATGTCAACCGACTTGGCGAAGGCCGATAGATTACTCTATTCACCTTTGCTTTTGGGGCAGCTTCTGAATTTTGAAGTATTGAGAATATGTTGGAGCTGGAATTCGTTCTTGAGATTGGCTCAGCTCCGTATCCTTCTTGCCGGCAAAGACGCTGCTAGGACCAAATGCAGTGACTGCCCGTGTAGCAGCGCGCGTCCGTCGGCCTGAGGGAAATCTTCTCAGTTTCCCCCTCTTCGAGAACCCTCTCGGGACATAGTCATCCGCTGAGATGATTCCTTCTCCTGAGCAGTTTTCTCTTTGGCGGCCTGTATCAAGCACTAATCAAATGGCGTTAGACGGTGTACAGCTCATGATTCATGAACCGAAAACAACATTCTCGGCCGCTGCTAGCGAGATATTTAGTGTGCCATGGAGCATACATCATGTTCTGCGAAGTACCAGTCACCGGTTGTGTCATGGCCGGATTGCCGGTCCTGTACGCCATTTCCTGTATGCAACACACAGGCCACGATGTCTGCCACGAATCATGACAGCACAAACGATCAACGCTTCAGATGAAAGGCTCCAGAGAGTGACCCCATACCAGGCGGGTAAGTTGTCCTTGATCAGCTTAAATATGCAGAGGCAGGATACAAATGTCTTCGACGAGCAATATCCAAACTGGTGTTCCAAAGTTTTTCTTCATAAATTGCACTCTGCCCTAGTGGACCGAGCAGACGTTAGTCTCCTCTCGCTTCTTTTTATTGACTGGTCCTCAGCTTTCAATGCATTCCTATTTCGACCGATCCCTGTATCTGCAAGCAGTATCATCCTGGCCATATAGTCGAAGTTAGAAATTTATACATCCCGCCCACCTTCTGACGAATGCCGTTAACCAAGATATGAATATCTGTTGCATGCCCCACCATCAGTGTTCAAGAACAGGAATATACTCGATGAGGATATTCACTGCACTGCCTAGGCACATGAAGATGAACAGAATAACCTGCTGCCAAGGTGTCAAAAAGCTCAAGTTGACTGTCAATCCGCTTCCCGTTATTGCGCCGATGGAGATGAATAGCGAATCGAGATTTTAAACCTAGCAAGTGTAAAAATGTTGTATTTATCATGATTTCGTCTTCGAAAATGTATTCCTGAAAAATCGATGTTTCTTTGAAGGAGCTTCCCGAAAGCATGAATTAAGAATTTTTGTCTGAATATTTTAAATGAAAGAGAATCCTAAAGAATCTTTAAAAATAAAATGATTAAAGGTGTCGTCAAGGCGGAAATGAGCCGGATGCCTTGTGAGACGATGCGGGACTAAAAGCGCTAGCGGAGTGTTTTAATGAGATCAGGATGTGCATAAACCGAATATCCATTCGAGTACATTAGAGATATTGGCGCTCCATGCTTGCAGACGTGTAACTACGGTGTTAACAAAATGACCGTATGCAAGAATATTCCATCACTGCTCGCCACCATTCTCTTTGGCTTTCTCGTCGACCGTACCGGAAGGGTCGGTTGAACACGTATTACGCAATTCTTCGTTGCCGTTGTTGTTAGTATCCTCATCGTCCTCATCGTCGTCACTATCCTCATGTTCCTTGAACTCGCTTGGAGCAGGACAGCTCGGTCGATGGCAACAGGCAAGCCGCGGTGCCTTCCGCGAAGCATGACAATGCAAACTATCAGTTTCGACAAAGGATGAAAGGTACCGGAGAGTGAATAATTGGCCTTCGGGTTTGGTCAGTTACATATGCTACTTGATGATTGACACTTGCATATGGAACACCAGTGCTCAGCCCAACGGTCCCGTACGCTGATATAATCTCAAAGACTAACAATGAATCAGTCTAATGGGGGCTAGGAAGATGCTAGATGACCCACGGATGTTGAATATGTTGAACCAATTTGCATTGTCTGGGTCCATAAGTTTGCCTCGCTAGCGCGGGTTACATCGAAAATTTGAAAAAAGGAGAACATTTACCTCAATGATGCATATCAAAAAAAGAGCCAAGGATAACCACCACACGTCTACCAGTTGCATCATCAGCCATAACGTTGTGAATATAGTCGTCTTACCAAATGCAAGTTGCCTGCGAGCGTGCAAAGCCAGATACTTGCCCCAGATTGTCACTCTAGGACCAACCGCATTGAACCCCTCTTCATCAAGATCGTCTTCGTTGAAGATCCCAAGTGATCGTTCCTCGTAGACATTTGTTGCACGAACACTGGGACATATAGTAGATGGTAATTGACTACTTTCCACGGAACACACCTCATTGCAATAGGATCTTTATATGGTTAGAAATGAAATGCACACTTCATAGGAACTCGCCGCAACTCACAGACACTGATGTACATCATTATAACATACATCACCCTAACGGAATGGTCATCCATTACTCGGATCTCCACCAATAATAAAAGGCACTAACTTGACGGCGGGTGCTAGTGTAGCTATTGAAATGGTTGCAAAACCAGCTGTACGGACAGTGACAGCCTGTAACAATCCATTTATCACTCGAACCCCGGCCGAAATCTGCGAGAATGCTGGAATTCCGATATCAGAATCAAAAAGAAGACCCAGTCTGTTATGCTGGCCGCAAATGAGACTCACGAATTGAGGCAGATGACGGATCAACATACCTGAGGAGTAGCACAATCGTTAACAGAAACCATGTTTGATGTGATGGGAATAGAAGGGTATAACAACGACGTGGGTGGTCTAGCAAGAAATGAAGTGTTTCATTCGCACGAGATTTCTTGGGTACAAATTTGGTTATGGTCCATCTACGACATGTTGAGAGTCGTTCAATAAAGAATCAAGACTACTTGCATGAGAAGCGAAGACTTTTCGACATGAATTTTATTCAGAGATGGTCGTTTCGAGAGTAACAATGCTCACAATATAGGCTATAGGCAATAGTCAGAACAAGTGAGGACAGTATATACTATGGACGTCATACTCACATATGCAGCGTTGCCAGCAAGAATGAGGATGATCACTATAACTATCATGAGATAAGCTGTTTGGAAAGGCACCATGGATTGGTCGACCAATGAAGTGCCTGTATTGCTGTAGGCTGATACGACTTGGAATAAGGAGAACCTACGATGGTGAAAATGAGTTTGTGTATGTGCGATTGTAAAAAGTTCTTACCAGACGGGATTCACAAGTCTATGTTGTTGGGGTGGAACAAAAATGGGAGCCCAACGCGGTTGCGATATGTAAGGCGCAATACCAACGAAACAGATGATCTGGATGAAAATGTGGTACTTTGAAGAATGGTTAGTGTCTCCTAGCCAGATGGCAACAAGTTATGCTTACTAGTCCGACGATCCACAAGAGAGCATTGAGAGCACGGTATTCGATACCTCCGAGTTCGTCCCGTTGTTCCCTCGTCAGGTCATGAAATGACGAGTTTCGCCCAACGACGGCATCAAATGAGATATAAGGTACCACTCTAGCGCCTGGAGGAGCGTCAGCTCGGGGAGGGGCGCCAGCTCGGGAAGGGGCCAAAGACACAATTCTTGGGATAGTGACAGTCCTCGTAAGTCTCTGATTCAGGTGTGGAAAAAAACGATTCATAATTCCCATTATTATATCCAGAGGCATCGGAAATCCACCCAGACTACGGTTCTTGATTTCATCCTTCCTTTCAGGCGACTGCGCTGGTGTTTGACGGCGTGTTGTAGAGTTGGAAATCATACTCTGTCGTATACCGGGGGGTCTTGTTGCTGATCCTGCATGCACATCAAGTCAATTCATCGATATAAAGCAAATGCAGAAGCATACTCGGAGTAGCATTGATCTCAATGTTCTGGCGACCAGTTGGCCGCCCTCTCTGCCGCGGAGTATTGGCGGGTGCAAACTCGATCGTTTGGGTGCGTGTCCCAATTCCGGTGCCAGTCTCCAACCCTTGCTCACCTACTAACGCACCAATACTGCCCCAGAGCGAGTTTGCATCAAGGCCCAAACCAGGATCAGACGAGCGGCGTCGAAGACGCCTAGACATGTGTTCATTAAGCCTGTTATTAAAATGTAGTGGGCACACACAAATCCTTTGGACGCCTGTGGACTCGTGGTGACACACTTGTGGCATGTCCAGCGTCGATGGTCGCCGCTTTGACAAAAGGCCGAGCTTTTTCGAGACCTTGGCGAGGTCGACTTGGACAGCGATGTTGGCCGGTTTTTTCACCGACGCAGGACGTCCATCCGAAACGCTGCCGCTAGGATTGACGGGCTTGGGCATACTGTCAATCCGGCGAATCATATCTGTCCTTAACATATCCTTTTCGTCCACCGCATCTCGGACTTTTGCTTTGAACAAGAAACCAAGCTTCCTCCGCCATGTTGTCTCTGCTAGCGGATTTTCTACTGTGGCGCTTGCTCCAATGGTATACTTCAGCTTCTTTGCAAAGTAGTGCCTGGTTGTTCATGAAGCTACCGTCTCTCGCGTATAGACGATGCACGTCGCTCACCTTCTGATGAACACAATAACCCATGAGACAAGAACCTGGCAAGCACGGCGGGCGTCAGTTAGGCTCTTAGTAGTTCCGCAACCTCCGGGGATTAACATACCGGACTTCCCAGTGACATTTCAATGAACAATATCGATTGTTGCCAAGGTGTCAGCGAGCTCAGATCTACCGTTGCGAGCCCGCTCATTGTCATCGAGCTGACGCAGATGAACAGCGAATCAATGTAGGCGATTTTGAATCTCCCATTGCTCGCATACAACACGGCCGAGAATATGAGTGGTGTGAAAGTACTGCCATCATTAGATTGATTGATCCCAACAGTTGATATAGGGGGGACGTACAAAACGAGAAGGTGTATCCTGAAGAAGTTGAGGTTTCTGCGGAGGAAGTTTCCCATCCTTGAGCTCGCCATATCGTGCACCCCCTTGTACTTGGCAAAAATCAGGCCTCTTTATAAGCGGCGGCTGGGATGGAGCGTGGCGACGTGTGCCAAGTACATCCACATGCCACATGACCGGTGACCCTACACAAATGGCTATCTCAGGTTGTGTGGCACTCATGTTCAACAGGCCGCAGATTAATCAATTAAAATCGTCATGTCCTTCACTGCCACTTACGGCGCACTAAAATCCAGATGCTAAGGTAAGACAACAAAATGGCGTATAAAAACAACAAGCGCGGAAGAAAATATGAGACGGATGCCAAAACGACAGTGGCAGACTAGATGCAATCAATGTAATAGTAGGATATTGCGAGCATCATCTATCATGAAAGGAGACCAAGAAGTTTATCGCCGTCCGTCGACTTGGACGCCAGCCGCGTCCGGTGTTCTTCATCAAGCTCTGCACCCTTGACCATTATGGCAAATAGCGTCCATGCCATGGGTGCATCAATCGCAATATCTTCAATTATCTCAGCCGTGGGCGTCAATCCTTCTTCAAATGTATCAGGGGAACCCAATCCCTTGCTATTCGCCCGCGTAAATAGATCAGCAACGAGCCGTGCATCTGGTTCCTTGGACTCGACAGCACTCATGACCAGCTTGTTCACTAGTCGGTGATGGTGCTGTGAGGACAGTGTGGTGAAGTAAACTTCGGCTTCGTCCAGATTCCGAATGTTGAAGAACTCCTTGACATCTTCCGCAATCTTGGCATCCGCAGCTTGCTCACTCATGTCTAAGGGTGTCGGCGCCTCTTCTTCTGATGGACTGACACTTTCCTCCGTAGCACGAGTCGGTTCCTCTACTGGCTTCGTGCGAGGTTGGAGCATGAGTTTCTTCCGCTGATGTGATTCTGAAGCTTTGATGAATTAGCCTGTCAACTAACTTCGATAGATTACTCACCTTTGCTTTCCTGCGCAGCTTCCGAATTTTGAAGCATGGAGAACATGTTAGAGCTGGAATTCGTTCTTGAGATTGGCTCCCGCTTCGTATCCTTCTTGCCGGCAAAGACGCTGCTAGGACCAAATGTAGTGATCTGCTGCGTCTTGCTGATCCTGCCAAATTGAGACAAATCGCCTGCCCGTGTAGTAGCGCGTGATGCAGTACCCATGACCGTCCATCCATCGGCTTGAGGGAAATCTTCCCGATTTCCCCCTCTTCGAGAACCGCCTCGGGACATAGTCATCCGTTGAGATGATTCCTTCTCCTGAGCAGCTTTCTCTTTGGCAGCCTGTATCAAGCATTAATCAAATGCCGTCAGGCGGTATCGTGAAACATACAGCTTCATGAATCTGTGCCAGTGTGGCAGGAGCGGCGGCGGTATTACGAGCAATCCATTTCCGTGCGCGTAATTCAAGAACGTCCTACAATTGACCATCAGAATCTATGCAACAAATCGGGGAGCTTTGCTGACCTGTAGCATGAATTGCATCCGCGAACTAACATTGGAACTCTGCGTTAGTTCCTTCATGCGTTGGAAGTACACATCCATGTGCGCATGGGCTTTTGCCGTGTCGAGAAGCGCCCCAATGGTGGTCATTAGCTTGCACAAACTCTCGATTTCTTCTTCTTCGGGGTTCTGTACGTTGCCAAGTAATTTCTTGATGCACTCATGCATGATACGCTCCGTCAACATCTGAAGTTTGAACAGCTCGCCAATGAATCTGATCAGACCTAGACCTTGACGTTTGGCTTTCTGCGCAATGTAGTATTCTTCAGAGTACAGGGCAACTTCACCGCCAGAGTTATTCTCGTTGGCATCCTTAATCGCTTGGTCTTCCTTTGCCTTGCTTGCAGCAGCGGCAGCGGCAGCCTCTTTGGCAACCCAACCGCGCTCAAAATCTTCTTGACACCTGTTGAGCAAGTACTTGCGGAAAAGCTGCCCGCCTGTTATGGGTCTGCCATCAGAAGTCTTAATCCCCTCATCTTGAACTTTGGGACTGATCTGCTCCATCATCTTCCTACATAGACGTGCATACATCTCGGACCAGGTAGCTTCGTCTGTAGCCTTCTCAAATACAAGCCGGATAACTTGGATGAGCGTCCGTCCATCTATCTGGTTCTCAGACCTGTTTGCCCACTGAATGATCTGATCAGAAATTGAATCAAACTTCTCCATGGTGAGTTTGTTGAGTAAAGCCTTGACCTTGCGGTCAACGACTTCTGGAGAATCGGGATCGTTAGTAGCGAACATTTTCCGGTCCCATCTGTTCTCGGACAATTGCAAGGGAATAACAGGCTCAAAAGCGGATAGATGTACACCAGCTTGTGCATGGCCATACGCGGGTCCGTGAGCTTGCGGTCCAGTAACACCACCCTTGGTGATGTCAGTCCTCTTCTCACCGCGCCTGCTGCGTGTCCGGTTGTTTGGCATTGCGCCACCTGGGCCTCCTTGGCTTGCGGTCCGCTGCAGGGGTGGATTGCGGAATGGCATCGCCGCGCCGCCCATGGACACTGAGCGGTTGCCCGCAGCCTCGAACCGCTCGGCAGCAGGACCAAACTTGCTCGAAGGCGCTGCAAACTGTCCCATTCTCTCGTACTGAGTTCTTAGACTTGGGCCAGCATGCTACCGCTAATGGAAGCTTGTCGTGACGGGGCAGAAGTACCTGATAATTGCCGATGGCGGCCTGATCCGCCACGAGTCAATGAGAGTTGATCTACAGGTTCCAAGCCTATTGCGTCCAATGGAGGAAGAGATTCTGGCTTCTCTTTGCAGACTACCATGAACTGCAACAAGAATTCACGATCGTATCTGCAAAGGACTGACTGAGTCTATGAAAAAGACGCCTGCCATATGCACGCACCTAAATTTGCCTTCCTTGGCACCAGCGTTAAGCTCTGGCCTTGGACTCATAATACCTGCCGGGTATGTCACACTACCAAGGTCTTCAAGTGGACGCGCCAGAGTCAGGGGTGATGAGGGCTGCCTAGAATGAGTCAAATCGAGAGGTCCAGGTCGCTTCTTCTCAGAAGCGGACAGCGTCGTGTTGATGCGAAGGGTCTCCCTCGACTTTTCTTTCGTATCATCGTTGCCCAACACAATTTCTCCATCTTCAGGCTCCGGTGTTGGTGAGCTATCAGTCACTTGAATTTCTGACAGCTTTTCGACCTCGGGTTCTGCTGCTTCAGAGGCAGCCTTTGCTTTAGCAGCATCCTGCTCTTCTTGATGCTTGCGAGCACGTTCTTCTTCTTCCTCCCTCTTACGACGCTCCTCTTCCTCTCTGACTTTCTCCTCTTCCATTCGAACTCGCTCTGCTTCTTCCTTTCGTTTCCTGTCTTCTTCTTCACGCCTCTGACGTTCCTCTTCCTTACGCAACCGTTCCTTTTCTTCCTCCTCTTTCCTTAGCCGCTCCTCTTCCTCTTTGCGTAGCCGCTCTTTTTCCTCTTCCTCCTTCCTTAACCTTTCTTTCTTCTCATCTTCTTTTCGTATCCGATCACGCTCCTCCTCCTCTCTCTTCCTCTCCTCCTCTTCCCTCTTTTTTCTCTCCTCTTCTTCCTTCTTTTTTCTCTCCTCTTCCTTCTTTTTTCTTTCATCTTCCTCCTTCTTTTTCTCTCGTCTTCCTTCTTCCTTCTCTCCTCGTCCTTGACCTTTTCTTCAGCCTCCGCTTTGCATTTTTCCTTTTGTTCTTCCTCCTCTAACCGCTTTTGTCGCTGTTCTGGAGTTTCTATGCGCACTGTTCCCGCCTTTCTTGTAGGCGTTGCGGGCAGAGCTTGTCTTGCGGTAGCTGCGGAGGAAGATGATGACGCTGGGGTAATTTTTAAAGCCTCTAAATTGACTTCCGTGCCGTCGACAGTTTTCAGCGTGACCTTCTTTGGGGGAGCAGCACCACCTGGAACAAACGCGGTGGAATTGGCATTCAGACGACCAGCCGGCAAAGCAGATGAAGGTGTTGGAGGTGGTGACGACATGCCGCCCATGTTACTTGATGGTGCGTGTGATAATGGAGGGGGATGAGGGATGGGAGTCGCAGAGTGCGGCATGGTAGGCGTGCCGGGACCTTGCAAAGGAGGTGGATGCGTCCGTGGAGACATAGGCACGCCAGAACCATGGGGACCAGATGGAGGGTGATGGGGCGGATGTTGATGTTGTGAAGGAGGGAGCATTTGGGGCATGGGATACCAATTTTGATGATAAGGAGGCATGTATTGCTGATCAGGGACACCAGGATACTGGGACAATGAGAACAACCTGAACCTATAGAATGACGGGACTCACATAATATGCCGGCCAGCCGACAGGCATCTGCTGTGGCTGCATCTGAGCGGGCATAGGAGGGGGAGGGGGAGGCATGCCAGCAGGTGGATGTGTCCCTAAACGAGGACTGGACATCCCAGGAGATGGACCAGCGCCTGGTCCCGGTTGAGAGCGGGGACCGCCGCCATTTGCCAACTGGCGAGGATACGCGGGTGATCGCGGAGGGGGACCAGTACCAGGACCAGTGTTTTGCTGTTGCGGACGGGAAGTTGGGACAAAAGGAGTAAATGGAGGATGTGAGGAGGCCAAAGGAGGGGGTTGGTTTGATTGATTAGAGGAGGACTGTAAAGGGAGAGGCGACGGTCTGGTGGCAGGAGATGGATTATCGGCTGAAGTAGACGAGGTGGATGGTTGTGATGGGTTCTGGAAGAACTTGTGCATATCCATTTTAATTTTTGAAGGTGTCGCAGAAACAGCGGGAGCGGCGGCCGGGGAGGATGAGGGGCCTGCCGCAGGGCGAGAAGCTAATGAAGCCTTGCCATTGACATGGGTGTTTGGAAGTGATCCGAAAGTTTTGACGTCTTCGGATTTAACGGGAGGCGCTGAGGCAGGGGACGAAGATATCGGGGCAGAAACATCATCTATCGAACCGAAAGTGACGGTAGAGCCTAGAAAAGCGAGTAAGGAGAGGTGAAAAAAAACAAGAGGAAAAACGTGCCCTGTTTTACAACGCCAACACTATTGCGTGGAACGCTGACGCCATCCTGTACGGAAACGCCTTGCCCTAGGGTGCTTGGACGTCTTGAATGTGAGGGTTGAGTCTGGGCAGCAGGTGCGGGAGACTGGGAGCGAGAGGACGCAGAGGAAGTCTGGGGAGGACCTCTGGACCAAGCAGAGCGGTTGGAAATCTTTGGAGCGGAAGCGGATGAGGATCTGCTCATTCTGGACGGGGTCAGCAGCTATAGAGAAGCTTGGAAGACACGGACGAAAACTTGCGCTGGGATCGGTCGGAAAAAGACCTGCCAGCAGGCGAAAAGCAGGAGCGGACAGTGCGCGACCGGCGACGAACAAACAGCGCAATACACGCAAGTTGTCGGCTGCGGTGGGCGGTCAGCGCCGGTTCATTATTTTGCGGTAAGTATCATCGTACTGGTTTGTACCGCAAGATGCTACCAACTTTTTCTACTTTGACAATGGGCTCTGCGCCATTGCATGACCCTCTAATCTTCTCTCTGAATCCTCTCTCTTTCCCTCTTTCAAACCCCACTCATCCCACCCCCCGCCCCAGCTTACCGCATAGTGACCCAACACAAGATCCAGCTCCTCCACCTCATCCAACAGCTCCTGCCCCTGCACCCTCTCCAGGTACGTCCTTCGGATCTCCCGCATCGTCATTGCATCCGCACGCTCAAAACCCACATCATACATTCGTTTCTTTAATGACTCCAGGGTTGTAAACGGCTCGGCGCCCATCAACGCCACATTCCTGGTCTGCCGTACATGAGTCATAGCTCACAGCATGCCTTGCCACACGTAAGTACCTTGAGGTTATTCACCATCACCTTGCCAAATGGGTCATCCAGGCCAAACATTTCATACACAACACACCCAACCCTTCCTTGGCTGAAGTAGTCCACAAACCACCGCAGCAGCGCTGACGATGCGTCGGGCGCCATGTATGCCAACACGCACTCAAACAGCAGCAGCGTAGGGACGGACCGCAATAGAAGCGATTCCGAGCCTGCCAGGAGGCGCCCAAGTGCCTCGGGTGGAGGGAGCCGCAGGTCGCACGCGACCAGGTGGTAGATGGGTGAATGAAGTGCAGCGCCGCCCTGAGCTGTTGACGCACGTTAGACGTATTTGATTAAATACCAACGGCGTACATAACGAGACCTGCGCAGGATCACCCAGCACAGCGCTGAGCTCCCTGCTTTTCTTGATCGCCATCGCCTTTTTCGTAGTCACTTCTGCAAAATCTACTTCAATATACCGTGCAACCCTGTCCTTTCGTGTACCTGTCTACTAACCAGCCCCTATGAGCGCATATACCCACAATACAAGCGACTTTATACCGCAATCCTCCAGAACCGGCTGTCACTACCTGCACCCAGACTCACAATCTGGCTCCTCTGCCCTGCGCGCTCCGCCAGATCCAGCCACTGGAACACCATCTCGTCAATGGCAGCCGAACGCACATACGTGCCGACATTGATGAGAGGCGGACGAGCAGGTTGCAAGTGTGCGCGTGGGACAAGGTGTCTGATAAACGGATCTACCAGATAACCCTTTTGTACAGCAGAAAGACGGGCAACAGCGGCGTCACTGTCTGTCTCGCGGATGGCCGCATCGGCGTCCTGATGTTTGGGAAACATGAGATATGAGAGTGGTGTCACAGTTGTTACACTCTATCTAACGCGTTTTGCACAATCTGCCCAAGCAGCATCTCGTAAGAAATCCCGTTGTCCTCTGCAATCAGAGGCAGCAACGACCACTGGTCCCCAAGGCCAGCAATCGTATTAACCTCAATAAGCGTCAACTCTCCATAAACACGGTATAAACACGAACTTACCTCCATCACGTACGGTACATCACCCTTCTCGTCATATCGAATATCTACCCGCCCCGCATCTCGACATTTCAAAACTCTCCAGGTTTGCAGTGCTGTCTCACTAGCCATTTTCACTTGCGGATCTGTTTCATCCGCTTTGGTTGGTTCACAATCAATCCAATCTGGATGGTCTTTCGAATCACGAGTCGCAAAGTCATTGAAAGGCTCCGACGAATTCTCTTGTGCTCGGCGCCAACGTAGCTCCATCACACCTATGACCCGCCCGTTCAGTCCGGTCCCCAAAATCCCAACCGTGAATTCCCGGCCAGAAAGGAATTTCTCAACAAGAACATCGTGGCCCGGATATGCCGCTTTAATATTATCGACAGCAGTGGCGACTTGCGTCGCGTCGCGTATCTTGCTCGAAGATAGTATGCCTCTTGAGGTTCCTTGCGCAATCGGCTTTGCGAAGAGCGGGTATGACCCTATCGATGAAACACATTTGGCATAATCTGCCTGCTCGGCGTACGGCACGATGGAAAATGGTGCGGTGGGAATTCCATAATGCTCGAGCACCATCTATCCATGGCAACCTGATCAGTTTCAAGTTTCAAAAAAAAATGGTGAATCGTCATGACCTTGGTTTTACCCTTATCAAGGCATAGTGCCGTCGTAGCCGCGTCTGAAAACGTGAAGGGGATCTGATATGCTTCCAACAACCCCGGGACCTGGGATTCTCTCGCTATTCCGTGCACGCCCTCGGAATAATTAAAAACCAGATCCCATTCTTTCTCTTTTCCAGCGGCAAGCTGCTGCACGAGGCACTTGATATCGGGAACATGTATTACACGATGCCCGAGTTTTTCGAGCCCGGATGAGATGTTATCTCTGATCGTTTCCGTCGCGAGCTCTGCACACTCATTGATCGAGTAACCGCGCTCAAGGTATGCGGAGCGTAGCTCGTAGACGAGGGCGATGGTGAGAGGTTTGATGGCCATGGTCGTGAGGTCCCTAGGATCCGAACAGTTAAAAGGTCAACACGTTGACGAACCCAGATAGAGTTTAATTTCCGTTCGCGTGCAGAAACATCTGATCAGCGACTGACAAGGGAGAGTGGTACACTTACACTTATATGTCATCATGTCAATCGCCTACACGGAGTAGCCGATCCCCAAGAGTTTCGATTCATTTCAGGTAGTGGTCCAACTTGAAATCTGTAGTACCACATACTTTTGAAGGGACGCTGCCGAACAGGGGATTTATTGTCACGAGAAATTACGACAACGTCCAAGTTGACTGATGCAGGCACTAGCCTAACCATTAGGAGTTCCAACACCAAGGAAAGCAAGGCCAACTGCGGTTTGAGCCAAACATATTGTTGAAAAAACAGTGCTCGATGCCCGACTCCTCATCCACTGTTATAATTTTGACTGCGTTGGACAGCCTGGGCTTGAATTATATACGTCTACTGTCAACACTTTGCGATTTGCACACAATAATAGTGCAGTGCACTTTACCTAGAGTCGAGGAAATCACTTTTATCAGACAGGTGATCTGTCCTTTTCTTTGCTTTTCCATTCGAGACTGACTCGACAAGTTTTTGCAACGATGTGTCAATAGGACATGTGACATGTATCTCGACGAGCTTCAGGAATCTCTAGAGCTCATCTGTGGTAAAAAGATCTCACATCAAACAATCTGGCGGACACTCGATATACTATAAAGAAAGTGAGACGTGCCATTCGATGATATTTCATTTTGCCAATGCTTTCTTCTTCAAGCTTACTCATGCATATGAGAGTCAGCATCACAGTTGTTACACTCTATCTAACGCGTTTTGCACAATCTCCCCGAGTAGCATCTCGTAAGAAATCCCATTGTCCTCTGCAATCAGAGGCAGCAACGACCATTGGTCCCTAAGACCAGCAATCGTATTAACCTCAATAAGCGTCAAATCTCCATAAACACGGTATAAACACGAACTTACCTCCATCACGTACGGTACATCATCCTTCTCGTCATATCGAATATCTACCCGCCCCGCATCTCGACATTTCAAAACTCTCCAGGTTTGCAGTGCTGTCTCACTAGCCATTTTCACTTGCGGATCTGTTTCATCCGCTTTGATTAATTCACAGTCAATCCGATCTGGATGGTCTTTCGAATCACGAGTCGCAAAGTCATTGAAAGGCTCCGACGAATTCTCTTGTGCTCGGCGCCAACGTAGCTCCATCACACCTATGACCCGCCCGTTCAGTCCGGTCCCCAAAATCCCAATTGTGAATTCCCGGCCAGAAAGGAATTTCTCAACAAGAACATCGTGGCCCGGATATGCCGCTTTAATATTATCGACAGCAGTGGCGACTTGCGTCGCGTCGCGTATCTTGCTCGAAGATAGTATGCCTCTTGAGGTTCCTTGCGCAATCGGCTTTGCGAAGAGCGGGTATGACCCTATTGATGAAACACATTTGGCATAATCTGCCTGCTCGGCGTACGGCACGATGGAAAATGGTGCGGTGGGAATTCCATAATGCTCGAGCACCATCTATCCATGGCAACCTGATCAGTTTCAAGTTTCAAAAAAAAATGGTGAACCGTCATGACCTTGGTTTTACCCTTATCAAGGCATAGTGCCGTCGTAGCCGCGTCTGAAAACGTGAAGGGGATCTGATATGCTTCCAACAACCCCGGGACCTGGGATATCCTCGCTATCCCGTGCACGCCCTCGGAATAATTGAAAACCAGATCCCATTCTTTCTCTTTTCCAGCGGCAAGCTGCTGCACGAGGCACTTGATATCGGGAACATGTATTACACGATG
Organism: Amanita subjunquillea; assembly: GCA_020011035.1. Taxonomy (NCBI): domain Eukaryota; kingdom Fungi; phylum Basidiomycota; class Agaricomycetes; order Agaricales; family Amanitaceae; genus Amanita; species Amanita subjunquillea. The sequence continues at coordinate 490,518 of JAEBUT010000002.1, read as the reverse complement.
CCCGAGTTTTTCGAGCCCGGATGAGATGTTATCTCTGATCGTTTCCGTCGCGAGCTCTGCACATTCATTGATCGAGTAACCGCGCTCAAGGTATGCGGAGCGTAGCTCGTAGACGAGGGCGATGGTGAGAGGTTTGATGGCCATTGTTGAGGGGTCCCTAGAATCCAGACAGTTAAAGTTGACGAACCCAGATAGAGTTTAATTTCCCTTTGCAGAAACATCTGATCAGTGACTGACAAGGGAGACTGGTACACTTACATGCCATCATATCAATCGCCTACACGGAAGTAGCTGATCCCAAGAGTTTCGATTCATTTCAGGTAGTGGTACAACTTGAAATCTGTAGTACCACATATTATCGATCTGAAGGGACGCTGCCGAACAGAGGACTTATTGTCAAGGAAAGCAATTTAAATGTAAGTATCGAGTTATCATGTGGAGAAGATCGGTGTTAGAATGAGGTGCAACGGTTGTCCTCTCGAACTGAATCTAGAGATATAGGTATGTTGAACAAAGAATATGTCAATCGGCTCTATCTAACGCGTTTTGCACAATCTCCCCGAGTAGCATCTCGTAAGAAATTCCATTGTCCTCTGCGATCTGAGGCAGCAGCGACTGGCATTGGTCCCCAAGGCCAGGATTCGTATTGACCTCAACGAGCGTCAACTCTCCGCAAAACACGGTATAAACTCGAGCCTACCTCCATCACATACGGTACATCACCTTTCTCGTCATATCGGATATCTATCCGTGCCGCATCTCGACATTTCAAAGCTCTCCAGGATTGCATTGCCGTCTCACTAGCCATTTTCACTTGCGGATCCGTTTCATCCGCTTTTATTGATCTACAGCCAATCCACTCTGGATGCTCTTTCGTATCATAGGTCGCAAAGTCATCGAAAGGCTCCGATGAATTCTCCTGTGCTCGTCGCCAGAGTATTTCTCTCACACCAATGACCCGGCCGTTCTTTCCATTCCCAAGAATTCCAACTGTGAATTCCCGGCCAGAAAGAAATTTCTCGATGAGAATGTCTTGGCCCGGAAACGTCGCTTTAATGTCATCAACAGCGATGGCAACTTGTGTCACATCATATATCTTGCTCGAGGGCTGTATACCTATTGATGATCCTTGCGCGATCGGCTTTGCAAAGAGTGGATATGACCCTACCGATGATGCATACTTCTCGTAGTTCGTCTGTTCAGTGTACGGCACGATGGAAAATGGTGCAGTAGGGATTCCGTAATGCTCGAGCACCATCTATCCGTGACAAATTGATTAGTTTCTATTTACAGAAACGGTGAAAGTATCGTTACCTTCGTTTTCCCTTTATCATGGCATAGCGCCGTCGTCCCCGCGTCTGAAAACGTGAAGGGGATCTGATATGCTTCCAACAACGCCGGGACCTGGGATTCTCTTGCGACTCCATACACACCCTCGGCATAATTAAAGACCAGACTCCATTCTTTCTCTTTTCCAGCGGCGAGTTGCTGGACAAGGCACTTGATATCTGGAATATGAACTACACGATGCCCGAGGTTTTCAAGAGTGGATGAGATGCCATCTATTTCCTTTTCCGTTGAGAGCTCTGCGCATTCACTGATCGCGCATCCGCGCTCAAGGTAGGTGGAAAGTAGTTCGTAGACGAGAGCAATGATGAGAGGCTTAATGGCCATTTAGTAAATGACGAAACTAGATGGGGTTTTTACATCTCATTGTGGCAGTGCTGCCACATGTCTCCCCGATTACCTCCTGAAACATGGGCAGAGGTCTTTCGCAACTTGGATCATCCAGATTGGATCCAGCTGCGCCAAGTCTGTCGTGCGTTTGGCACCATTGGTGCCAAGTCACTGTTTTCCTCTATCAGGATCTATCTGTTCAGAACAGGCACGTATGGCGCGTTAGGTGAGGGTTTGGAAACGGTGGACGAACGTGAGGAAGTTATAGGTGGACCAGCCAAGGGGCTCACAGTCAAGTCTTGGGAAATCCTCGATCATATCACCCGCAATCCAAACTTTGCTGTGCTCGTCCGTACATTGATCGTCTATGCAAATGGCTTCCCACAAGTCTTCGAGTACTGTCAGTTGCTCAATTCAGCTTTGCCATAGGGAATTGGTCTTAAGTTTTATAGTATGTTTGGAAAACGCAATTCGCAAGTTGCCCTGTTTGACCAACTTTCGTTGGTTGGGATCTCAAGGTGTCCCCGATATCGTTGCCCAAAGTTTGCCGGACAGCTTGACATCGCTTTGCTTGCCCGGGTACGTCAAATTGCTCCACATACAACTGACTAACAAATGAATAGCATACCTGAGACTGACTCCTTTGCCCATCTACGACATCTATGTGAAATGGCCGTCAAGGCGTGTCAGTATGAGGAAGATCATACCATTTTTCAAAACTTGATTGCAAACAATACAGAGTCCTTGCGGATTTTATCCTTACCATCCAATCTTTGTGCTGGGCTGCCAGTCCGACTCTTTGACAATCTAACGCACCTTCATATCAGTTTTTTTGGCGAAAGTACGGTGGGCTTCGAATTTGCTTTGCGCCATGTTACGGTTATCGAATCCCTTTCCCTGCGACTTGACATACCAGGTCATGAAATAGAGATAGTCCATTCATTGCTTGATAACTCTGACGCCTTCACCAACCTTGTCTCTTTACAGCTCTCCTTTGTCAGTCATGTACCCGATAGATGGAGAGCAGACCTCATTTCCTTTATACGTGAACGACGAAAACTCCGACGATTATATCTAGATTCCATAGCGGTAAATATGGGCCCGGAAGTGTACTCCTTGATCAGGGCATTACCTGATCTCCAGGTCTTGGGCCTCGAGCCGTGCCATCCAGCATACCTGCACAATTATCCACCCGACTACTTACATCACTTCTTGCCGCAACAACTAAAGGGATTTCATGCCAAGTTGTCGAGCCACGCATTTCGCGAAGAAAGTGCAAATCTAGTAACTATATTTTCTTCCGGATCATTTGGAGAGAGGCTAATCATTCCGTAGCTTGACGAGTTTGGAAGATTCAAAGGTCTCACGTACTTCAGCCTACGCGATGACAGATCCTCGCTGCTAAAGCCTGCAGCGTTTGCGGCAGACAAGCCGCTTTTACGATTCATTGGACGTAATGAGGAACTATTCGATGTCCGAGCCGATAGATCCATGCCTATCCGGTGGCCGAAGTTGAAAACTGGTAATACCGTTCAAGATGATTTTGACGACGAGGACGAATGGTGGCTTCACAACGCGGCTCACAAGTTTGCAAAACGGTATGACGATGATTAACGCCATAAGTCCTAAGTACTATTGTCTGATGTTTGAACAATGTATAGCGTGTATTCATTTATTTACAGTTATGTACGATCATGCATCATGCATACTCACAGCTACCGCTGGAATTGCCGCTGGAATTATGGAGGGAAACATTTCGAGTTCTAGACCGCCATGACTGGATGCGGCTGCGTTATGTTTGTCAAAAATTCAACAGTGTTGCCTCCCAGCTGCTGTTCTCCTCAATCCGAATTTTCATCACTAATGAGGAAGATTGGACCCTCTTGCAACTACCAGGCCTTCCAACGCGCAGCGTGTCCAAATCTTGGGAGATACTCGATTGTATCAGCCGCGACCCGAAATTTGCTGCTGTGGTCCGCGTGATGAATGTCTACGCTTTTTGCGACTCTTTCAGCACATTTGAAACCTGTAAGTATTGTATTCAGATTTTTCGGTGTTGATTTTTTAAATATGGATATCCCAGTGTGCTTAGCGAATGCGCTTCGCAAGCTTCCTTACTTACATACATTCCGCTGGCTGGGTAGGCCACTGGAAATACCTCCCATCGTTGTGGAAAGTATAACAGTAAATCTGTCATCATTGGTTTCGCTCAGGTATGCGAACATTTGGATTACTTCGCATCTTCAGCCTACTGATACCCAACCGCAAGTGAGCCTTCGCGCAGGGCGCCCCTCGCTCATTTACGACACCTATGCGAGATTACCTTCTACGTCGGCCCGGCGCAATGCAAAAATCAGAGCATCGGGAAGATTCTACTACTTAACGCTCAGTCATTGCGAAAGTTGACTCTTCCATCATATCTGTGCGATGCGATGCCAGCCCACCTACTCGATAATCTAACGCATCTCGACCTTGACTGTGATCCTCGTGGAGCTCCCACAATGCCTTTGTGCCATTTAACACGTCTCGAATCTCTTTCACTGCAGTCGAACTCGGCGCATTGTGAAAGGGAGTTGATCAAATCGCTACCTCAAGATGCGAATGCTCTTCCGAATCTTGTCTCATTACGGCTTCAGTTTGATTGTGTGACAGATCCGCCCCTCGGTGGAACTCACGACCTCCTTAGCTTCATACGCAACCGACGGAAACTGAAAAGATTATATTTGGATAATGAAGGTTTAAATGATCTCGCCAGCTGTCAATTTCTGTTTTCGTTGTTTCAAGAATTATCTCAACTCCAGGTCCTTGGATTGAATCCATGTCACATATTGTTGCCGGAGATGGACGCTGCTCAAACTACGTTGCGCCAGCTGGGAGATGTCTTACCGCAGGATCTAAAGGCCCTGCACATCGGGCTGCCGGCAGCTGAAAACGCCTTATTTGATTATGATTCATCATTTGTATGATTGATTCCATAGAAAGATGAAAGCTAATCACGTTTAGGTCAATGGATTAGGATGTTTTAAACATCTCACTTACATCAACGTAGTCGACGACGCTGATCTCCTACTATTTGTACCTTCTGAGGTTGCATTTGATAACCCTCACTTGCAATTCATTGGCCACAATGGACGAAACTGCGACGTTCAACATTCATTAGATGCTATCGATGTTGTGGAGAGGCCGAAGTGGATGTTTGGGTTTGCCAACCGAGAAGATTCGTAGACGAGGATCACATGTGGCTTTGGCAGAGCTATATAACAGCAATGTATTCATTGTAGATCAATTATTATGTAATTTTTCTTTTGTAGCACGATTGAGACAGCGTTCATGAAATTTGATGTATAGTACTAACTTCGTTAAGAGGGAGAGTTATACAGTTGACGTGCCAGAGCGCAGTTTACGGCGTATTCATTGATTTCGCCGCCGGACAGTATATAAATGCCGCTGCCATTCAGTTCGAGTAATTCTCTGTTGTTCACAGGATACGGAAGATGACACAAGGGGTCAAACTCATCTTAGGAGAGGAGGTTGCAACCCATAATAGCCGGAAAGTTGCTGGATTATCGTTCATGGTGTGTTCAGAGACCCCCATTGTGTCCCTCGGCTAATATGCCCAACTACAGGTAAAGTCTATGATGTGACGGACTTCCTCGACGGTATGCTTGTCTGACGTTGAAGCGTGACATGCTAACAGACGCTGTTGCAGACCATCCAGGTCAGAATACCTGTGTCTCCGATAAAGTATAACTTATCAAGACCACAGGTGGCAGCAAAATCATACTCAAATATGCCGGCAAGGACGCAACGTGAGCTGAAGCACTCGGGTAACTTACAAATGACCAACTTTGTGGCAGGCGGGAATATGAACCTATACATCCACCTGACGCCATAACCAACAATCTTCCCCCGGAGAAACAGTGAGTCACACTGAAGACTGTGCGTCATCCTCATGTTTGTGAAGTCTAGGTGCAGTCAACCCAAAGACGGTTGAAAAGGTTGAGCTGGCTGTTTCTGACGAAGAGAAAGCGCGACAGCAACGAATTTCCGCAAGGCCTCCCCTCGGTGAAATCCTGAACCTTCATGATTTTGAGGTCCTCGCATATCCAACTATGTCTTTCGTGTTTCTCACCTATTGCAGGCGGTTGCCAAAGCAGTCATGTCAGAAAAATCATGGGCGTATTATTCATCGGCGGCCGATGACGAAATTACGAACAGAGAAAACCACCTTGCGTACCACAGGTTACTGTTCCAAGTTACACACTGGCTTTTGCTGACCACCTTGCAGGATCTGGTTCAGACCGCGCGTTCTTCGAGATGTTAGTAAGGTGGATTGGTCAACATCAATCCTTGGACATAAGTCAAGTATGCCCATATACATCGTAAGTAAATGCCCCTTATCCATTACAAGTGTAATCAAGGTGGCACCAGACAGCAACTGCCCTAGGCAAATTGGGACATCCGGACGGTGAACTGAATCTAACGCGGGCGGCAGCCAAGCACGGCGTTATACAGATGGTGAGATCAGCCTTTCCACGTAGTGTTAAACGCAGTTTTGACCCATGTCAGATACCAACGCTTGCTTCATGTTCCTTTGACGAATTGGTAGATGCTGCTCAGCCTGGACAAGTACAATTCTTTCAACTGTGAGTGTGAGTTTATGCGGGCGTGCGATCCCCGTTTACTGGTTCTAGGTATGTCAATAAGGACAGGAATATTACCCAAAGAATTGTACAACATGCGGAAAGGCGCGGAATTAAAGCGTTGTTCATCACTGTAGACGCACCGCAACTTGGCCGGCGTGAAAAGGTATTCGCTCAAACGCCATCATACCACCTTTATCGAAACTGATGCGCTCAGGATATGAGAATGAAATTTGAGGCCGAAGATCCTGCAGAGATCTCAAAAGCCGGTTCCGACAAGGTCGATAGATCTCAAGGAGCAGCCAGAGCCATCAGCGTTTGTATTTCATTCAGTGATTTTACATATATATATTGAATTTATGAAGGCAGTCTTTTATTGATCCCGGCCTTAATTGGAGCGACATCGATTGGTTTAAGAGTATAACTAAGGGTGAGCTGTGCTGCCGCACTATATGACTTGCTATCGTAACGCGAGTCTATAGTACCTTTAATTCTGAAGGGGGTTCAATGTTGGGAGGTCAGTGCTGCCTAGATCAACAGGTTATCATAGTAAAATAACTGAATACCTCCAGGACGCTATTGAGGCATTTGATCGAGGTCTAGCAGGGGTAGTCCTATCCAATCACGGTGGTCGACAATTAGACTTTGCACGTTCTGGCATCGAGGTTCTTGTAGAGGTTGTTACAAAGTTGGGAGAAAAAAGGGGTCTCAAGTTCCCGAACGATAAGTTTCACCTTTTCGTGGACGGAGGCGTCCGAAGGGCAACAGACGTCTTGAAAGCGATAGCCCTTGGGGCCACTGCTGGTTCGTCTCATGCATTTCTTGTGGGGAGAAATATGTTTATATGACCAGTTGGTATTGGGCGACCATTCCTATACGCCTTCTCTGCTTATGGATTGGAAGGAGTCGATAAGGCGTTGGAAATTCTATGCGTGAGTAACCTGTGTCATAACTCTTGAGTCGTCGTGGTTCATTTCAAATGTATCAAGGATGAGTTTGAGATGAACATGCGCCTCCTTGGAGCAAAAACAATCAACGACGTTGTTCCCCAGATGGTTGATGCCTCCAACATTCATTCTCACATAGTTGTTGTACCCAACGACAGATTGTACAATGACAATTGTAAGTATTGTATGCATTACTGTACGGATAGCCTAATATGCTCTGCAGATCAAGGCCTGCAACCTGCAAGATTACGAGATCTCAAGGCAAAATTGTAGAGTTACGAATGTGATTTTGCGTATATACCATGGTATAAATTTCAACAGTCAGATCTGTCAGACGAGAAGAGCGTGTCAAGCCCACAGGTGTGATCCCATTCGCTATTGAAGTAATTCTTCGTGCACGTTAAAAAATCTAAAAATTCTCAACTTTTGTAACTAATGAGCAATAAAGTGAAATACGTACCTCACCACATTCCCGGCTTCGTGACACTTCCCTCGCCCATTTTCGTCCCATTGCACCAGCCAGCGGCCAAGAATGTGGCCACGTATGTCGAACGTCTCTGCCACCGTCTCCTCCTTCCCCGGCGTGATGGATTTGAGAGACCTATCAGGCGGCAAAGGCAACTCCCTCGCTAGTTCCCACTTTGCGAACGGTCGATGCGTTGCAATCAAAAAGTAGGGATCGTATACCTACAGAAAGTAATTAGCGCGGTTGACCTTCAACCGTACGTTGCACACACTTACTCGTGTCACTCTAGGTTGCAATCCTAGAGTGTACGTGATCATTTCAAGACCCTCAGCTCCGTCGCTCGTCTTGAGGCGTTTTAAAGTTTTCACATATGGTTTTCCGCACCAGGCTACCAGTGCTGTACTAAGACCAGACGTGCCGATGGCTATGGAAGCAAGCGCAAGCCGGGCTGACATGGGTAGATTAGATTCAACCAGAAACATAAAGGGTGCCAGGGTGATGGAGAGTGTGAGGGAGCCAAGTGAAAACAATTTCAGCCTTCGAAAAGTGAGCGCCAGTGGACCATGATAAGTCGCTGGGTTGCTGGAGGAGGCATGCGCCTCAAATTTACTTTCACCTAAAGTCGACAGCAGTCGTAAGCCTGGCTGGAATGGAGAGCGGTTTGCCTTCAGATTATTACGGAGAGGTGGTGGACATCGTGAGCAGTGGCTGAAGAGGGTGGACCTTCTGATTGCGAGACGGGAGATCATGAGGAGAGGTGGCGTCTGATTCTACGCCCATCATCATGGACCCTCCAACATACTACTCAAAAGCTGAATTCATAGAAACGGTCAGACACCTCTATGCCTTTGTGACACAAATTTAATCGTCTTCAGAACCACCCAGGACACTGGCAATAAGGTTTCTCGACGCGCTACCATTGCCGGACCTCAGAATATCATTCTTGGTGGCAAAACCATCATCGCTAATGGCGCCATCATTCGTGGAGATCTGAGGAGGTCAGGTCCTGGGCATGCTGTCGTTATTTCTCTTGGAAGGTACTGTCTGATAGGTGAAGGGTGTATTATGAGGTACGTGCACGTCCTTCTCCTATACTCTCAAATGCCAGATTCCCTTTTTCAGGCCTCCATACAAGACGTACAGGGGTGCTTTCAACTATTATCCGATGAAGATTGGGGACTACGTCCATATAGGTGCCAATAGTGTCATCGAGGCGGCTACCATCGGAAATCACGTTGAAATTGGCAAGAACTGCATTATCGTATGTACCCTCACATCGCTGCACTCCTCGCGCCGACTTCCAATCACAGGGTAAATTCACCATAATCAAGGATTGTGCAAAAATTGCAGATAATACCATCATTCCTCCAAATACAGTGGTCCCGGCCTTGGCGTTGTTCGCAGGTTCACCAGGTGATTGATTTAAGCATGCTTAGGGGACCTTGCTCATTGTATAGGTCGGTTCGTTGAGGACCTTCCAGAGTCAACGCAAGAAGTAGTTGAATCGTACACAAAACAATATTATACCCGTTTCCAACCCTTGGAGCGGTAGGTTGGTAGTTCAAGTACAAGTAATCTACATTCACGGCAATTCTGATGCATTGGAAGAATAAATACGCAAGTTACAAGGAACATAGAACCGTGAAATGTAAATTACAAGTCATTGATCCCTGCCCTCATGCAAAATGCAAAACAAACATTCTCCCCTTTGCTTGGTATAACGTCACAGTACCGCGATACTCGTCAACAAAGAAACCGCTGATAAGATGGAGTCTGATAAAGGGCGGAAGGTCTATTGCATGTACAGTGAAACGACGTTCGGGAATTTGAAAGTTCACCATATGCAGTTTTATTCCCTGCATCTCCTGATTATCAGAAAGGAGTATAAGATAGGTACCACAGTTCGTTGACTGGCAGAGATACCAAGCTGACATGTCTGATCCTCTGATCGTCCCTGGAATGACAACACATGGATAAAGTGTCGGAATAGGCAAACGATTAGATTTTTGGGCCATTGTCAAAGACGCCTTGTCGATAACCCAAAAGTTTATCAATGTAACCGGAGAGGCGTCATCCGATATGCAGTAGATAGTCGAAGCCATGACACCAAAATCCGATTGGGTAGTTAGGATGCCTTCCAACTGGACATGTGAGGCACTTGTCTCGTATCGCATCTGAGGCGGATGTTGTACGAACGGGATATGCTCTGGGGTAAAAACCGTATGAGCCGCAATATGGAGGTTGTCGCCATATGGAAGCAACTCTCTAGGGACCCATTGCTGGTAACTAATGATGTCGCTTTCGGAATGAATGTACAAATTGTCGTTCCAAAATGATGTGCCGACTTGACCAATTTGCCAGATCCTCTACAATAAATTGATTTCGGTTGGTTTGACAAGGATGACATGACATGACACGTACACGATGTTCATCAGGCGAAAGACTTGGGCAAACACATATATCCGTTTCTCTTCCCGTCAACCTGTTAAATGCAAGCACATGTAGAGGTGACGGTAGATCACTCGTACGGCTGTAATGCATATATAACACGCCAACCACCTCCGCGTTCATGAAGATGGCCCGGAAGCATCTGGCCTCAACCTGCTGAAGCTGTCTAGACCAACTGATATTTATCGTAACTTTCGGCCCGCTGTAATCGACGGTCAAACTTGGATACCTGTTCTAGAATAACAATGTCAGTACGCTGCCTAATCATCCATTTGTCAACGACTCACGGGTTTGTATCACCACCGAGATTAGTTAAAAGGGCGATAGTAAACTTGCCGCGCTCGGACCATCCAGTAGAGAGGTCCAGCATGCGTTGATGGCACGGGATAGTACAGACGCGTTTGCCATTCATTGTCGACCACACGGATAATCGAGACTTCAGAAATGAGTGTGTAATCACGTAGTTGGTCCCTGGAATATGTGCCACGGTATCCAATCGTTTGTCGACAGTCAGCGTTCTGATGGGTTGGATGGGTTGTGGTTTATCGCTTCGCCAGTTATGATTGAGGCGAGTGAAATGTTGCACAAGTCTCTGGAGGGTTTTGACGTCGTATTGCGCGATGTCCTCGCTCGGAGCACATGGTATGGGTCGACTTTGTCGAGTCAAAGAGAGCGTCTTGATTAAGCAAACGCGCTCGTAGACTTGAAAAAGGTTGCGGAGATCAGAAGACAACTAAGGGACAGGTGAGATCTCAGCGAGCGGTCGCATTGCTTGTAGCTCACATTTAAGAAAGAAAGTGCATCTTCAACCTCTAGATATTGGACCAAATGCAATAAAATGTCGGGGGGTAAATCCAGTAACTGAAGCATTGGTATAAGTTACATGAATCCCTAGGCTGGTCTTTCACACACCCACACAGCCCATTGTGCAAGACATTACATTATGCGTAGATGATGACGAGACTATCAACTGAGAGGAGCGTAAATAAGACAATGTATGATAAAGATGCTGAATCCTTTTAATGATAATCTATGCTAAATACCATGAAGGAAAAGATCGTGAGTAGTCATTAAGACCTGACGCCGAGAGTTCGTAAGGATATAAGTGAGAAGAGATTAGAAGCCGGGTCAAAGATAACAACTCAATCTTTCTTCTCTTCCTTCTTATCTTCTTTTGTTTCGGAGGTTTGTTCACTTGAGCTTTGGCTCTCGGCAGCACGCTTCTCATATACTTTCTGGAACAGACCCAGAGAAGCTTGTTGAGTCTCGTTGATCTTCTCCCGGATAGCATCAGCCGTGATAGATGCATCACCAGACTGTCCCTTGGAAGCAAGTTCACGAAGCTCAGCAACGAGCTTGGTCACTTTCTCCTTCTCAGTAGCATCGAGTTGATCTTTGAATTCATTCATGGCTGATAATCACTAGTCAGTATAATCAATGCACCAATGGCGGCAAAAAAACATACCCTTTTCCGTATCAGAACATACTGAATCAGCCTTGTTTGCTTCCTCGATCAGTGCCCGACGAGCTTTGTCCGTCTCAGCATATTGTTCAGACTCAGAGACCATCTTCTCAATGTCCTTCTCGCTGAGGCCAGACGATGAAGCAATGGTCATAGACTGATCTTTATTGGTAGCCTTGTCCTTTGCGTTGACGTGGACGATACCATCTTTGTACAAACTCAGCAACTCGACAAACTACATGTCGTTGTCACATACCAGCATCAATGTCGAACGTAATCTCAATCTGTGGTACACCCTTTGGTGCTGGCGGAATGCCAACGAGATTGAAGTTACCGAGCAACTTGTTGTCTCGGACAAGCTCACGTTCACCCTGGAAGATCTTGACTTCGATCGCAGTTTGACCGTCAGCGGCAGTGGAAAAAACTTGCGACTTTTTGGTTGGAATTGTAGTGTTTCTGTTGATAAGCTTCGTCATGATACCACCCAGCGTTTCAATGCCCAAGGATAATGGTGTGACATCGAGGAGAAGAATGTCCGTAACATTGCCAGCCAAGACACCACCTTGAATAGCGGCTCCGATTGCAACGGCCTCATCCGGATTGACACCTTGCTGGGTTCCCGACCGAAGACCCTTTTAACGGTCTCGCTGACTTTGGGCATACGAGTTTGACCGCCAACCAGGATGACTTCGTTGATCCCACTGGCCTTGACGCCAGCATCATTCAGAGCCTTTTTGCACGGGTCGGTGGTGCGTTGAATGAGAGGGTCAACAAGATCCTCAAACTTTGACCTCATGAGCTTTTCGTTAATGTGCTTGGGTCCGGAGGCATCTGCAGTAATGAAAGGTAGATTGATTTCTGTCTGGGTAGTTGATGACAGCTCAATCTTGGCTTTCTCAGCAGCTTCTCGAATCCGTTGGACCGCCATACGATCATTGGAAAGATCAATACCAGACTCCTTCTTGAACTCGTTCAAAATGTAATCAACGAGTTTAATATCGAAATCTTCACCACCAAGATGCGTGTCACCATTAGTGGACTTGACCTCAAAGACGCCCTTTTGCATCTCGAGAATGGAAATATCGAAGGTGCCACCTCCCAGATCATACACGGCAATAACGGCCGATTCCGATTTGTCGAGACCATAGGCCAGGGCAGCGGCAGTAGGTTCGTTGATGACACGGAGAACATCAAGACCAGCAACTTGACCAGCGTCCTTTGTTGCTTGCCGCTGAGCATCATTAAAGTAAGCTGGGACAGTGACGACAGCGTGACTAGGTATGCGTCAGACCAAGTGATGCGGTCAACGGTGATACGACTTACTTCACTTTCTTATTCACGAACTGCTCCGCAGTCTCACGCATCTTTGTCAGTACCATAGCAGATAATTCCTCCGCCGACTACATCCGGATGATAAATCTGGTATAAGGGGATAAACATAGAACGTACAAATTGCTGCGCCTTGCCGCCGTTATCAACTTCAACTGTGGGTCGGCCGTCAGTTTTCTCGACGACTTTGAAAGGCCTGTAAAGCATGAGAAACGACCCTGAAACATAGGGAAAAAGGTGGTGTTACCAGTGTTTGGTGTCTTTCTGAACCTCTGCATCCTTGAATTGCCGACCGATCAACCGTTTAAATGCGAAAACGGTGTTCGCAGAGTTAACAACTGCCTGACGTTTCGCGGGGAGACCGATGAGGCGTTCCCCGTGTTTTGTGAAGGCGATAACAGACGGAGTCGTCCGTTGGCCCTCTGAATTTTCAATGACTCGAGCCGTCTGTCCCTCCATCACAGCAACACATGAATTGGTGGTTCCCAAATCAATACCTATGACTGGGCCTAATGCGAGCTAAGAGATAGTAATGCCGAACCGTGAATAGACTGACCTGATACTTTTGAGTTCATGCATCGGCGTCCAGTGGAACGAGCAAATGCCTAAAACGACGCTCAATAACATGACAAGACAAAGAAGGAGGCCATACAGCATAAGTGCCGCCAATGGGTGCGAAGGAGCGGACAGAACGGGCAAGGAAGTACATGGTAGTTTTGGAGGAAGGAGTGTTGCGTTGGCTTTCTGCGGCAAATTTTTCAATGACAGTGTCACATATTATGTAAGCGGCTTGCCGAGCGGGTTTCCCCGAAGATTCCAGAATTAGCACACGCTTCGGCTGTAACGTCAAAATGCGCGTCTAGCGACAGCTCAAGCCTTCATAATGCCGAAGGCTACTCCCAACAAAGGAGGAGAGTTTGGAGAAATCCGGGCATCCATCGATATTGGCAAGCTCAATGTATATCTCGCGAGCTCATCCATAACTGCTCCAGTCAATGTTAAGCAATTCAAAGTGTGCTTTTCCTTTTCCTTCTGGCGAAAGAAAATTTTAACACCGAGTAATGCAGTATGGGCAGGTATGCTCTAATCCACAATGCATGAACCAATTGTCAGCTCAGGAATGATTAGTCGAATCCAACCTATTTCTTGACGGATGCAAAGTGAGTTCGGTCTTGCATGTTCTTGATTTTTAATTCCATGATTTAGAGGAACACGCTTCGTATTACGAAAGAAGCCTGCCGGTCAACTACTTTCGTCGACAGCTCATCAGGTAGAGCGTGAATACAAAATGCTTAATGCGCTTCACAAACATAATACGAACCCTTCAACTCCTCTGGAAAATAAGATACCGATACCGGAACCCATATTGCTTTGCGAGGATAGTTCCATAATTGGTACTCCCTTCTACATCATGGAGTTCCTCGATGGCCGTATATTCACGGATGATCGAATGCTCGAGATACCCCCTAGAGATAGACGTGAATGGTAACAGTTGTGTCTGCGAGCAAGTGTCATTTTTTCACGTACTATTTCAGTTGGCTAGCTGCCGTCAGGACACTTGCCGCTCTCAGTCAGATATCACCCGCTGAAATCGGGCTGTCAGACTTTGGCCCTCCAACTAGCTACTTCCCTCGTCAAGTTAAATCTCTTTCTCGCGTTTCAAGCAAGCAGGCTGCGACCATTGACATCGATACCAAGAGACCTGTGGGAGACATTCCCTTCTTCCACGAACTCACAGAGTGGTACAAGCGCAGTTTTCCAGATGAACGCAAGACTGGCTCACGCATCGTACACGGTGATTACAAGATCGACAATTTAGTTTTCCACCCAACTGACAATCGAGTAATCGGTATATTGGATTGGGAATTGTGCACGCTCGGCAATCCTGTATGTTCTCCCACTGCAACGTGGGACGGTGGGACGGTTTGCTGACTTGTATGTCCATAGCTCACGGACCTGGGAAATATGACACTCAGGTGGTCAATCAGTGAGAGTGCGAGGCCTGACTTCATCACAGGATTCAAAGGGTCATCACAAGACGTACCCATTGCACTTGAGGAACTGGAGCGAGAATACTGTCGTCTCACACACCAACCTTACCCTATTGAGGGCATAATTTTCGTCCGAAGCTGGACAGTTTTTAGGGTATCTCTGTTTTACCAAATGCTTGGAGCGCAATAATGCTGACAGGTATAGCTTGCGGTAATTTGCCAAGGCATTGCGGCACGTTCCGCTAGGCGTCAAGCTAGTTCTGAGAATGCAGGAAAATACGCGGAGACTTTTCCTTTCCTTGGACGCCTGGCTCTAAAGGTGCTCGAGGAGGAAGGTATTGATGTAACTCTAGGGAGAACAAAGCTATAGACTTGTTTGTATGTACGTCGCGAGAGAAAAGTTCCGGTATTAAGGGATAAATGAAATTCATAATGTAGTGTAGGTGATCATTTCATGGTGATTTTTCTTTTGCACACTCGGGTGTGACAGTAAAGAAATTAACCAAAAGGGACCAAAAGTTGTTAGCGCTTAGCATTCGGTCGCCTTGCAGAATGGATCTGTCAGCAATGTCAGCCAGTTTACGGGCCTCCTTTGTGTCTCGCCGCGCGACTATGCTGCTTGGAGGCGGTTTTTCATGTACGTCCAATGCCCAGGCCCACCCTTTATTTAACAACGTCGGTTCGAACGGGTTTGGTGCATTATTGTCCCCATTGCTCCTCTTGACGGCTAAGTCCTGGTACGCTTCTAGGCTCCTTGTCGCTTGCTTCTCCGCCAGCCTCAGATTGCGGCGACGCTGCTTTTCGACGGCTCTCGCATGTCGGGCATACTTCCTGTCAAACATCGCTGAGCTATCCAGATATCTCCTAATTGCACGTTCTGAGAGGAAACCAATGACATCCGCCGGCATGCTGCAAGCAATCAAATCAGACTCGGGCTCTAGGGGGCGCACAACGCCCCGTGTAGACACCCGTTCTCGGATCATAGGCCCAACCCACGGTTGCTATCAACATCTTGGTAAACCGGAAAAAAGTGCGTGCAAGCGGCACGTACCTCATTGCCTTGGTCATAGTAGACTGCAGGATCACCAGCATACCTCTCCCCTGCTCCCGGACACAGTGGTGTGGATAACGCCTCAAAGCGTGGCCCGGCTACATCAGTCATTGTACGTGACGGCAAGGTTTGCTCCAGCTCAGGGCTTTGCCCTTCAGGGTGGGGAGACATTGATGAGAAGGCGCCTTGTATGGCGCGGGCCGCTTGATGCATCCTGTTTGAAAGTGAGCGTTTCATGGTCTGCTTCTTTTCCAGACCGCGAGGAGGTGCAGATTGAACTGGTCTGAGCTCCGAGCCATTAGCGACTGTTTGTGCTTCATCGCCGTCACCAGAATGACGGAAAGGCATGTTTGGCATAGACTTTGAAGTGGCTGGAGGACTTTGTGGAGTGGAATTTGTGCCCATCACATGCTTGCAGAAACTGGCTATTGCCCGGAAGCAGTACTTTGCCGGTGTGGTAAAGGCAAATAAGACAGGTAATACATGTGCAGCATCTACATGAACTTGTCAGGGATTATGGTTGGATTGATGATTCATCCGCACCGTCATAGATTTGCAACTGAACTTTCGTTGGCGAATACCTCTCTTCAATTTCCTGCAGTGGTGGATATAGTTCTCGAGCCAGAGGATTGATCGTATATTGAGTTGGATTCGCTGCCTTATGTGAACTTTAGCAGAATTATTAGACAATAACATGCACTGATTGAGGATGGCAACGTACGTATAGACTATCTCGTCTCTCAATACTTCTCCATCGCTCGCAATGAAAAACAAAGGAGGTAATCCACCGAGATAGGACAACGCAGGACTGACGAGTGGATGTACGAGGAGAGAATTTTGGGTATACATTTGAACTTGATTGTTAATGGTTAAAGTTTCCCCAGCCTCCGTAACAAGCCTGATAGTATCATTATTAAGTGAGGGTACAGAGGTAGTTGACCCGATGTTAACTGGTAAGGGACGGTCAGCTGAAGATTTGCCCTGCACAGAGCGCAGGGATGACATGGATGCTTTAGGGGTCCTGTGGCCAAACGCGTGTCGGATTCTAGATCTGAATGAATTATGTACTCGAATACTCTGTTCATCTGTTGGAGGTGGCCATAAGACGCTTGGTTTAATCATGGACAACCCCCAATAGGGCATTATATCCTGACCGTTCTTCAAACCATTCATAGCCTACATATAAAGGCAACTCACGGTTTCGGTGTTTGTATGAATACTGGGGAACGAATGAGTCAAGTCACACCACGGAGAAATGAGTATTCCTCCAGCAGGCATCGGTAGTCCAACGTCTCGTATGACTTGCAACAAAGCCAGTGTCAGACCTCCACCGGCAGAGTCACCGGCGATGACTATTTGACTAGGATGCACTGGGCGATGGTCACAGCCAGGGGGCGGTTCAAGTAAATATAAATCTAGAAAGGATTTCGAGATCCAGGCAAATGAATTCTCAAACACTTACAGGCTGCAAGAACGTCTTGCACAGCGCAAGGGAAGGGATATTGGGGCGCAAGACGATAATTGATAGCTCATTTCGACTTCAGAACAAGGAACATAGGTAGTGACTATAGTCATACCAAGGACGCGCCCATTAATCTTCCGGGCATGTCGTTCAATGCTATATCTATAGCCATTTCAGCCATATATATTGAGTGTAATGAAATCTCTTCAGACCTTTCTTGATCGGCGCTGCCGAAAAAGTAACCACCTGACCAATTATATCTGAGTGAAGCAGGGGCAAATTTTGCGCATATACTGACCTCCATGAATATACAGAATGCAGCGCATGTCATCCATTGCTTCCTCGTATGTGAATTCATCTGGAGACTCCGTGCTATCCGTTCCATTAGCTTCTGTTTTTCGTAGGTGCATTTTGTAGCGCTTCTTAGCCTCACGCCAATCCTTCTTGGCGGTGATCCACTGGGCTTCTATCCTGGAAATGATCAACCCCAGATCTTCCACGATGCATCACTCAATCGTACCCATCCAAGCTGCGCACTTGCCACCATTTGACGCCACCGACAACGGTTCTCGCATGTTCTTCTCCACCCAGTGCTTGAATGAGATAAGTAGCCGCTTTATCACAAGAAGACAAAGGTATTGTGATTCTAATAATGCGAGTCCATGGCGGTGAGGGCGTGCGTGTATTGGAGAATTCTACAACTTAGTAATGGCGTCATCGGGTTGGTAGAAAGGTACCTTGCAATTCCTCGATCGAATGGCTGGTAGCACGCGTAAGATTCATCTCTATCGGGGTTTGACACTTACAAGCACGCAGCCTTCATGAAAGCCTGTAACACGCTGATAAGTAACTGAGAGCATGAGGACAGGAGCGAACCTTAATGACGTTAAAAACCTCGTCATATAGTAATTCGTCCTGTTTCAGTTGTGTGCACGCGAGATTGGTCCTCGCCGAGGAGCCCTTCTTCAGACGTTCCAAGTAGTGTTTCACAAGGGTTTCCAAGAGAACCGGTCCCACTCTGAGACCAACATCGGTAGTCAGTGTATTCAACGGCATTTGTGGTGTATCGCGGAATGGGAGGGATATTAAAGTGGCGCTTATGTACTACAACATACTAGTAACTGTGCTAATACGGACCACGTGTGTTTCAGACACAGACATGCTCCTGCTCGCGGCAGTTGGCCCCACCCGTTAATCGTCACTATTCACTACGGCACAACTTATTTTCTAAGTGGTCAAGGTCCCCTGAGTAAATCGTATTTCAAGCCCCTTTACAATCATGCACCAGAGCCCTGCATTACACATATTTTTCCAATCCAATGTTGTGCAGGTAAGTTTTACCACTAGTACATCAGCATCTCATGACACGGTCAGGCTAGTGACGACTTTAATTTGGTGAGTTCTCCGCCGTAAGCAACCAGCGCTGTGATGACTGAATGCGCGGTAAGCGCGGGATACTTTTTGCTTTTTGGGAAGTTACATCGTCTTTGGACGCGAACAAACGAAGAAAATATGGACAAATTGAAGAAATTTGATTTGACGCGCCAAGTCGAAAGGGATGGCGAGACTTGTTTCGCACTCGGTACTTCAGCAGACTTCTGGAAAGGGAGATGGATAAAAGAAAATGGTATTGCTATATCTGTTCGTTCGGTCACTACCTCTTCCTTCCCAGTTTATTCAGTCTATTCCTTTTCAGGTTGCTGTCAAAGTCATACGCTCACTGCCTCATGGGCAAGACGAACAATACAAGCGTATGAAATTTGTAATAACTCTTTTATATTCGATGGCTAGCTTTAAAATGTATACAGAAAGTGATACGTGAAGCATCGATTCTATGCAAACTCAACCATCCTCACATAACTCCCTTCTATGGCATAAGTTTCGATTTCGGCAGACCAGACAGTCCTTGTTTAGTGTATCCCTTCTATGAGTCTGGAGATCTTATGTCATACCTTGAAGCAAATCCTCAAGCTGATCGGCTTCGACTGGTGGGTTTTTGTTTACACCGTAACCGAACACGTCACAAACACTAGCATAGATTTGCCAAGTGGCATCCGGATTAGCCTATCTCCATGGCATGAACCCTCCAGTGGTGCATGGCGATATCAAAGGCGTACGATTCTACCTTTTTCAATAAATATAGTACCAACCTAACGATGCCGTAGTCGAATATACTAGTCAACGACAGTGGCCATGCATGCTTGGCTGATTTTGGTCTGGGACGGTTGACGGAAGTTCAAGGTTTCACCACGAATCATGTTGGCGGCACATGTCGATGGATGGCGTACGAGCTGATTTACGATGATGGGGAAGAGCCCGTCAAACATACAACACAGTCGGACGTGTGGGCATTTGGTATGATGGTTTTGGAAGTATGTGCTTGTCCCTCGTTGCCTCGTCTCACGATTTACTTTTATGTGACAAGGTTTTGACAGGCAAAGCGCCATTTTCACACTTGAGTTACGATGCTAGCGTCATATTTTACATCGTGAGAGGGCGTAAACCACGCCAACCTGAAGATATCCAAGACAAGGTTTGGTCTATTCTATGCCAGTGTTGGGCGCAAGACCCGCGAGAGCGACCGACCATGTCCATTACTGCGTTTTACCTAGATTTCATGTTCACAAGGACTCCAAGCCCGGAAGAGTGCAAGCGACTCTTGGGTCTTTTGGCGGTTGAAGATGGATTAGATGTTGCCACAGACAAAATTCCCCGAGAAAGTGTTCATCCAGTCATTTACTGTAACTGGCCTAGCTGCTCCCAAACATTCACAACCCTAGAAAACTGTCAGGAACATGAAGAGCAGCATTGGGATCTTTTACTTTCACCGTAGGAAGTAGTGCTATGTTAATATTATATTACAGTTGCGTATACCCCGTCGCTCACAGATGACACGGAACGAAACGAAAGATCAACGCACTGGGTCGATTCATGGATCTAGGGCCGGAGTGGATGACGTTTCATGCAGCGATCGGCATGCACAAATCACAGTCCTGGAACTATGACATTACTGCGGCAATACAAGAATGGTATTATTCGCATCGTGTTGCTCAACATGCGTTCCACCAGTCTCGGAAACAATGACCCGACGGTGGTCGTTTTTGAAATCAACAACACGCACGGATTCCCCATCCGTTTCTCCCCCCGATGGTTGAAGCAGCGCTCGCCGACGGTCGACAACTCTAATATTTGGAACCTTCAAATACCCGCATTCTAGAGGAATGAGTTGCCAAAGTATCTTTTCTTCCGTGCCTGGAGGGAGAATAGGAACTCGGCCATTCCGAAGGCCTGCCACCACAAAACTGTCCTGGCCATCGGGCTCAAGATGGACCGTGATATTGGCAGAGCGTGTCTTGTGATAATTGCGTATGAGCATGGTCAACGTAGTGGGCACGTGCAAGGTTGCCACTGGAGAGATTTTAAGTAAAGCAACCAAGCCATCCGACGGTGGTTGAAGTGTGGGTAAGGCGCATATTGACGTGGCCAGTGGACCTCTTTCATCATCCGGTTGTATTCTACAGTGCAAAGTAAGCTTAAGCAGGAAAGTAACTAGCAATAATTGCCTTCTCCAATATATGACGTGTCTTCCTGGCCCTTGTATTGTTTCTTGTTCAAAGTCGCTCTCGAAAGGGTACGCAATGCCAATCCGACAGACGTCATTGAAGTCGTCACCCGGTGCGTATTCTAGGGATGAGGGTGTGACTTGGATCTACAAAAGTGACAGAAATCACACCTGAAGGAAAGGCGTCATCAGCTTCGAGCTCCAGCGCAGCCTCAATTATCTTGGCAGCAAGGCCATGCTGAAAGATGTCAAAGACTAATCAGGCACCGCGTCCCGAAAGTACATACCACTCTCTCCAGCATAACGTTTTCGACTACGATCGGCCAAGGTCCAGTGCACTCGACTCTAACACTTACTATAGCTTCCCCGCCTCTATCATCCCAGTAATCGCCGTTAAATGTTGTCAGATCAGACAATCCTGTCCACTGTTGTGCGCTTCTTCGGTAGAGGACATCATGAGTTATGCGAAAAGGTTCCACCGCAGGAACAATCAGAGTACAGATAGTCTCTGTTGAGTCATATTCTAACTCGGCGTTTGCCTCGTCTAAGTCTTCGGATTTTCTTCCTGGATCAGTTGAGGGTCGTGAACGCGCAGATATGTCGAGTACACGATCACCGGGTAGTCCAGTGTTGATTAAATTCAATATTTTTACTCGGTTTGCACCTGGCTGCAGGACGCCAAAGGGTACACCTTTGATTAGGCTTGAGGAGCGCTCGTTTTCAAAAATAATATAATTAACTGTTAACGCTCGCATGGTCACTAATCAGGCAGAAATGGAAAAGTAACACACACCAGAATCATGGTATTCGGATGGCAACAATAGAATGTCTACAGTAATGTCCATTTCTCGGGTATCATCATTCGTGACGTTGATTTCTATCGGATACTCTTCGTCTATATAGGCAGGAGCTTGGTGTGATATTGAAAGTCGGATGTCGTGAGGCCTGTGCTTGACACTGATGCCCCATCAGTGGTCTCCTATGGACGGTATAACAGAATAATAGACATACATCATAGAAGAACATTCATCGCGTTTCATGGCGATGAATCGGGGTGGGCTAAAGTGGCATAACCACTTGGGAACCTGCTTCATCCCTCGTCTAGTCTTGGATGGCTCCAGTGGTATTCGAACTCTCCACTCATCCCGAGTTATAGTCAATATGAGTTTTTCGATCTGTCTCATTCATTTTAGAAGTCAGTTTTCAGACGAGGCTCGAACAAACCTTCAGAATCGATGGAACCTCAGATCTAATTGTTCCGAAGAAAATCAATGAATTCCCTGGCTCCCAACGTAAGTTTGCTTCACGTCCAACAGACATTGCTCCGTTATGAGAAATATCACCAAGATCAACGGCGAGGACTGGCTCTTTTGGTGCATTCCCATCTTTTGGTCCGACGTGGGTGATTAAAATAGGCCATTCGTCGCCAGAAAAATACACTTCCAAGGACGAGAATGGAATGGACGACAACGTGACGGCTGTTGGAGCAACGAGGAAAATCTGGAAAGGCGCGGGTTTTCCAATCTCAATTTCAGAATCCCAGAATACCACATTCGATTCCACTAGCGATTGATTACTCAAGATGCAGAGAAAGAGGTAGCCGACTTCACGCACGTATTGGTTCGCTCTCCGAAAGGTCCACCGTCAGATTCTCTTTCAGGGACGATGGGACATTGCCCTGCGCCTAGTCAGATACCATGAAAGACGAAAGGCCCAAAAGAGCACCTTTAGGATAGCAATCAAGTCTTTCTCCAAAGAGCTTGCGTCATCAGGTACACCAGGATCTGTTGTGCCAGAAAGGATTAAGTCGCAATGCGTCGGGCGCTAATATCCATTTACCGTGTCCCATCATCTCGAGCAACAACCGTATACAAAGTCCCACGTCATCCAGCCGTTGAGCACATGCATACCATGTTGACAAAAGAGGTCGTAGCATATCATTCCACTTTTCCCTGCGATATGTCTTGGCGATTCGTTCAAAAAATCTTCAACACCAATTGATGAGCAAAACGATCAAATCGTTTCGAAGGTGAACAAACCGCACTGCCATGGCGAATTCGCCAGAATCATAATATGTCTGAGCTATCCGATACGCAATCCATAGCGTAAGACGACTTTGAGCTTGATTTGAACCTCCAAGAGAGGTGTACTTTTTGAAGATTTCATACGCTTTGGTGTAGAGCTGATGAATTGTTATTATCCATCCATAACAAAAAATACGTTGGGAACCAACCTCTAATATGATGGCATGATGCTGCACCTTCTTCTCGTTCGTGAAACCGGGTGACAAAATTGGTCGTTGGTTCAGCTGTTCAAAATCAACATCTACCACGGCAAAATATTAATGAACATGCCTCTGCTTCAAGCGTTGTCTGAAACTTCTCTTTCCGCAACTCTGTGCACCGTGACGCCATGTAGTAATAGAAACCGGGATGCTGCAGAGTATGGCTAGGATTAAGACCCAATGAGCGCAGGGCATTCATTTCTAGGGAAGGAGCTGAGCTTCCGCGAATGACGGCAGCGACTAAACTTGCATTCCCTGTCAATGCTGGTGGTTTATATGGAGGGATCTTGAGTGTTGAGCGCAAACCCTGTTCAAGGAGTTCAGCCAATGCGCGATACCTGCGATAGATAAATTGGTGTTGATCACTAAATGCGCAAGTAAAGCAAAACGCTTAAAGTACTTACTGCCTGGCCATCCAGCTCCAGTACTCGAACGTTTCCTCGCCGATACCCCATCCTCGAGAGAAGTCACCAAACTTGCGCATGTGCATACTATGATGAGAGAGTGCCAATGCATGTTCATTGTTGTAAAGATATAATTTTGCTATCTTTGAGATTCATTTGAACATCAACCAGTTTGACCTTTTCTAGGGATGGACAATCGTACCTTGAGATTAATACAGTCTGACAGCACTTTAGCTTCAGCCCATCTCTTCGTCCGTGGTGGAAGAATGACTGCAGATCCAAACATGATTGCGAGCGTTTCGTATGCATCTTGGTAATGCCTGAATCAGGAATTGAGCTTCGATGAGATGGAATACGGCACAAACTGACTTGAGCGCAACGTCATTCTCTCCCCTGAACTCGGCAAAGCAACCCATCTTGTACTCGTATCTGATTGTCCATCCCTCTGGCCTAAGCGGACGGGCAATGTTGGTACTAGAGGTTGGCAATGTGTACGAAGGAACAGCTTGAGAGTGGCGATTCCTCTTTCGTCTCACACGTTTGGAATGAGCAGTATAATAGTCTATTGCTGGCTCATACAGAGCTTGCTGGAGACTTTGCAAATGGTAAGTCTAGCAGTGCAGATAGCGTACTATACATACCTATCGATGAATTCACCGAGCTCGACTTGGCTCACGGGACTAAGGACAAACAGTGCAGCTCGAGAGTCAAGTCCACTCTGTCGTCTGATAAAAGTCAGACGCGAGTCCAGCGTCAGATCGTCTGTAAATGTTTCGTTTCCAAAAATCACGATACAGGGGTTGTGCACACACCTAACATTCTTCTACTGGCTATTAGGACAACAGTCAGCTTTATTCCTCTGTCGTTCAGGCCTTTCTTCCGGTGAGCAACCTCTGCCGCCAGTTCTGTGTCCCGTCTCCTCTCTTCCTGTTCCCTCTCCCGTTCACGCTGAATATCCGGGCCATCCAGCGGAGAGCGGGGATCGTGCGGTGTCGTTTCGTACATGCGCAAAAAAAGAACAAACACGGAAGGCACGAGGGTAGTGTGTTTCCGGATCCATATCGGCGCGATTAAACCGTCGGGGTGAAGCGGTGAAGATAGCGTCAGGGGTGACAGAGGAGAATGGGACGATGGATAATGAGGGTCGTCCGGCGGAACGGCTTTGCGCGGTGGAAAACGGATGTCTTTGTCCACGATCACAACATGGAATGTTTTGGTCCGTTCTGATTGCCATATGGCTGGTTTGCGCTGAGCTACAAGAGCGTCGCGCAAGCGCTGGTTCAATACATTAAATGGATCCTGCGGCTTTCCTGTAACTCCCAGGTCAGAATCGTAGATGAGGAGAAATACCAACAACCTTGGGATTGCGCTTCCAATCCAGCCACAAACAGGACTGGTGCGAGCTGCACCAGCAGCTCTGGAGGATATGAATTCATGAATTGAATCTCAATATTACGTCAGCACCGCAAGTTTATCCCATGGCTCTCATCGAGGTATGTTGTCTGGACGACTTCAAGGTGCCGCGCTAGTGACGGGGTTTAATCAGGTCATCGCAAATGATCGACTTGGACGCAAAGGTTGGCCGGTGTTTAATATTCCACTATAATACCAACCTCTATCTTCAGTGCGAGTCAAATGCGCTCCAGATGATACAGTTGGTGACTTGAAGAAGTTGATTGCGGCGCAGACGGGAACGGACCCTACCAAAATCGTACTCAAGAAATGGTGTGTATATCGCCAAGTCAATGGTACTATAGAGTGATTATGGAGCATAGGTATACCATATTCAAGGATCACATCACTCTTGGAGACTATGAGATCAACGACGGAATGAGTCTTGAGATGTACTGAGTGTTTGGTGTTCTTGTGTGTACTTTAAACGGTTGAACGAAATGCAAGCCTTCAACACGATCTCATTATCTTCGTGAATTGTACTGTAAGCAACAAGGGTATCGCATATCGCAAGCGTTGTTCAACGACCGTATGGATAATAATCATAATCATCATAACGTCTATATCACATATGTATGAGCACGTCAGGACATCACATCACACAAGTAGGACGTACTTTCCCATCCCACAGCAAAGGCAATTGCGAGCCAACAGAACGAAAGACGCGATCCATGTCAGGCAGACAGCGGCAAGCACCATCCACACTCCGTTGCCGAACAGCACCGTAAATTGCGAGTTTGTTGCCGTCTGAAGCTTCTGGCGCGAAACAAGAATGAGGGCAATATCGGCGGCGAAGACAATTGCTCCTGCCAATCCACTAAGGATGGCAATTAACAATGCCATTACAGATGCGCAAGTAGAGGAAAGGAAAAAAGAGAAAAAGAGGGCGATGAGCGCGAGGCCTGCTGCTACTGGATGCAGAATGAGGAGGACAAGAAGCGCTTTCGACAGGATGTCTGTTACTTGAGTTGACAATCCAATCAAGTTACTAAGTGAAGGCGGTATCTGGTAGGCTAGCCGCGGACCAACACAATTTGTCAAAGTCACTGGCTGGTTTCCGACGATGCTACAAAGGTCATGAGGATGTGAAGGACAATGATATCATGCCTTACTTTGCAGCACAAATTCCCCATACACCGAATCTCAGCTCTGTCTTGACAGTGGCAGCCTGCACCTGTACTGTCGTCTGCAGAGCAAGTATGTATATGGACTTAACAATTGGAAGGGAGATTCCGACGAGGAGGAGAAGGACGAATGCAGCAAGCAGTAAGAATACGGCTATAGACGACGCGGCGCGATAGCTTGCCATCGGTTATTGGGGCTTGAAGTTGACCACTCAGTGGAACCGCCCGTCGCAGACGAGTACGACTATTAAGACGACCCTTTCGGGTCAATGGCTCTTCCTAACCGTTCTCCATTTGTCATTTCCTGGCAGTGTGGCTTGGACTGCCCTGTATTGCCCGCATGGACGTATGTCAATTCGTGGCGGGCTGTGCCATGAGCGTAGAGTAATATGTTGAAGATGGTTAACGGTGCACGTAGAGTGAGCGAGCACCGATGTTATGCAAGAATGCAATATGGTAGACATCATGACAGATAATTTACATCCCCCTCCCTCGTCCGCGCCCGCCGCGCATCGCTCCTCCTCGCCCACGACCTGAAACAGGCGCCAATGAGTTGTGCAACTTGACAGGCAAAGATCATCACCTCTAGCTGCCGTTCCCCTAGCCCCTGCGGAGGAATCAGCATGCATATTTCGGCATATGTATGCGTACCTTTCCCAGTGACATGTCCACCGCGTGCGCTCCGACCCGCTTCCCGAGCTCTGTTTTGTTCCTCCTTGACAGCATCCAAAAGATTGTCAGGCACCCGTAGATATTTAATCTGATAACACGCATTTAATGATGGCGCGTGGCGTCATAGAATACGCACAGTACTGCCTCTGATGTAGCATTCCTTCAGTTTCCAGAACCGATCCCCCTCTGGATTGGTTTGATATACTTCACGCAAAGTGATGTTCATGTAATTGTCACAATTGACGAGATGACCGTTAAGTGTTTCGCCATTCTTAAGCTCAACTAGCTAGAAGAAGATGGGCATGATTGCCATTCTGGCGGGCGCGTCGCATTAGCATTAATCCATACCATTGGTCTATTCTGGGCTGCAGTGAGCAGTGACAGTGGCAACTGACGTGGAAACATGTATCAGTTGGAAATAGCTCTACAAATGTGCAAAAGGCAATACCATTGCGTTGCGAGATTATGAACGTCCGCAGACCAGCTTCACCTTGTTATATTCTGTATTTGCATCCGAAGTCCTCGATAAACAAGCCCAAGGCATCCAAGTCGACCTCCAGTCATCCATATGATATGAATCTCCGTCCTCTCTTGTTGTGTTTCGGCCTTTTGAGCTTCGTGTGGGCACAATTTGAGCCGAACGGTAGCGCAATAGGGCAAGTGTTTTCTTTGTCGTAAATTCGTCCATTAATTCAGTCACATGCGATGCAGCCTCGACAGTGATCCTTACCTGCAATACAGGCCTCCCTTTCTCAGATCTCTGCCCGTACAGATTCTCATTGTCGGAATTGTCATAACTCTCGTCGTCATACTCCTTTTTCATCTGCTTTTTACCGTGCAATATCATTGGCCCCTCGCCCCCGTCAACTATGCTCTACAACTTTCCTGTGTCATCATTTTATTCATTTCTCTCATTGCCACTCTCCATGTTGTTCTGTCAACAACAATGATGGAAAGTCAGCACTGGCCGTATATGCTAAGCTACATAGCCGTCAACGTCCCTCCACTGAACGTTCAACATACGGGGACAGGTTGGACCGTGGCCGAAAGGGTGACTTGGTTAGTCATGAACGCTTCTGCCTCTGGGCTCATTCAGGTAGCTATTGACATGTTGCTGACGGTATGCCTAAACGAGCGACTTCGTAGATTACGCACATTCACTTCCTGACAATCCTTTATCCTTCTCGTCTGGAAGGGAGGCTCATTCTGACGCTACTTGGTATTTCTTCAATCTTGTCTATGCTATACGTTAACTTACCCTCCTACAGTACCACTTGCAGTACTTTCTGCTGTCATGCAACTCATTCCTATCGAGGGTATTGAATCAAACAGGCAGAGCGTTTTGGTTGCCTCAGCCGTACACAATGTTTGCAGTGCAACTCTTTCGCTGTTATTCACCACTGCGCTCTTCCTATGGGGGTTTCTTGTCAATAGGCGCCAAGCCTGGCGTACCGACGGAGGGACTGCAGCATTTGGCACGGCGGCCCTTACGCTAGCCGTCTTCTCAACAACACTAAACTTTATCTACGTTGACCGCCAAGTAGAATATGTTTGGTTGCCGAGCCTCTTGTGGACTGTCATCCTCTGGCAAAGTTTTTTGGGTTGGTGGTGGTGGGTAGGTGCTGGAAGCGGAAGCGGCTTGCTGTACGGGTCGGAGTCAATTGAGATCGAAGAGAGACTTAAAATGCAAGAAAACCGCGAGATGAAAAGGAGAGAGACGAAAGAGCGCCGACGCGAAGCCGGCATGCGCGCCAGGAAGGTGTTTAAAAACATGACGGGCGCATTTGGTCGTTCCAACGATAACGATTCTGATTCAAACACCGTTACAAATGTCAGCTCAACTACCACGGCCATCGACGGCCCCATCTCTCAGAGCTCACAGAATGACAGAAGACGATACAGACGGGATCAGAGATCTCCAGCAGGCAACGGTCATGAGACAGAATTTATCAATGTTGAACCGGAAACTGTCTTCAGTGCATCTTCAGTCACTGGAGCGCCCACGTCACAAGACTCGAAGTCATGCTATATTCCTGATTTTTTATTCCGTTGGTATGCCTCACTAAGGCATGCTCACCAAGCGGCGGCTCGCGCCCAGGACGCAGAACGAGTGGAAAGGATCAGGGGACTTGGACGAAACCATCCTATCAGAATGGGAGGCTGGGGCTTTGGTGGCTTTGGATGGCGAGCGGCGAGGGAATGGTGTGCAGAAGCCGAGATTAATGGCGACGCATGGAAAAGGCATTCTCTCAGAAGACAGGGCGACGAATTTGAGATGCATGACAACAGCAGGCCATTGAGAAGCACCCTCGAAGGCATGTCATCCGAAGAGACGCTGAGTTCGAGGATAGAACCAACGGGAAGCACTGTGCTCCCAAAAGATTCGGCTGATCAACCCCCGAGCGATCAAACATTCCCCCCGTCAGTACCTCCACCAACGCATCACGGATCAATATGGTGGTGGGGACCACTCCGGCGATGGAGGTTGCAAGATTCGACGACCTACTAACGCAACTGTCTCACTGTTTTGCTGTCTGAAAGCCATGTAATTTTGTATTTTGAAAGGCTCGGCATTAATTACGTGCAGGACATCTAGCTTATAATATTCGTGTACTAACTATAATTTAGCCCATTGGATTTGTATCTCTCAATCCGTTATCGCAACTAGATATAAATGTGTGTTGGATTCATCTAAAATACGATAGTATGCCGAGATGATTTATAAATGGCCTCACAGGCGCTGTGGTGAGTTGTTCTCTTTGGCAAAGCTAAATTTGCCTTCCGCCCAGTGCGCGATCAAAACACCAGCGATTGCTGTGGTGGGGGGAATTTTGATCGGATCTTTTACTTTAGCGACGTTACTTGGGGCCAGCTCAGCTCTCCCTTCATGCTTGTCTGTTAGTTTCTTGTAGTCGGCTTGAGAGAGTAGCCCGCCACTTTTGCCACGTAGAATGCCTAGAACTTCTTCGCGTGTGAACCAGCGAGCATCTGTAGTGAAGAATAAGCATTTGACAACGTTGCATCACAAATACGAACCAACTAATTCATTGTCCAGATCCGTTCGAATTGGCTGTTCCGAGTCGGCACGAGCGTAAAAGCCAAACATGAGATTCGCAGGAAAAGGCTTAACAACGTTAACATGTTTCTTCACGGTTTTCTTTCAAGTCTTACCCATGGCTGCGCAGAATGGTATCGCACATCAGAGACGATGATACCAGCCTCCTCCCATATCTCCCTCTTCACCGCATCTTCGAGTGTTTCTCCTGGCTCGATAAAACCAGCTAACGCAGAATAAAATCTTCCGGGGAACTTTCTCTACAGAAAGTTTCAGGAGCAATTCTAACGACTGACACAGTATGACACGTACCCCCCTACCTAGGAGTATCTTATCGTTGGTTTCATCAACCGCGACCATTATGACAACGCCATCCGTTCGCGGATGAGTGACATTATGCAACCCCTTGCTGATTAATGTTTGAATACCATAGAAACAATTGACCACTAGGACTTACGCTGTGGGGCATGGTTTACGACCGGTGTTGTCCACCCACGGCAACAACGAAGTGCATGATAATTTCCATCCACCCCACTGGGAGTATGCTCTGCGCCCACAAGCCGGACAGTACTGTTCGATCAGCAAAAGTAAATACGTGTGACATAGTTTATACGAAATGAATGACTTGCTTTGGATTTGGAATTCCAATCCACCATCGTCCTAGATACCGCAAATATACCCGCAGCTTCCATTTCCAGTGACACCGAGAGACTCCTCGGTTCAGTCCATATCAGGTCGATCCCTTGTCGTCCCATATCGGTACTTCTGAGGAACTGAGCGAGCTCTTCGGGTGATAGATCCAAGTCTGAAACTTCCATCGCAAAGTATGGAGTTCCACCGAGTTGGGCGACAGCAACGGCAGGGTCTTCGAGAATATCCTGAAGGAGAGGGGCGCTCACAGAACCCCGCTCAAGCACTCCAAGGAAGACAATAGGATTGCCATGATACCGTGCTGCATCCAGCGGTGAATGACCTGACGACTCAGCAGATTCGGGCACTATTTCTCCCTGGTCCTTTCCTTGTCCAAAATATGGCTCTGGCCCTAACAATGGCTTCACATCCTGAGTGGTCAAAAAACCGATGTCCTCTTTGGTAATTTGGGAAGATACGGGTAAAATGAGCGGCTTGCCACTGTTGAACAAAAGCCATCTTGTTGTGGGTAGTGTTATGATAGCATTCAGAAAGGTGTGCGATGACCGAAGCCAAGACAGGCGATTTAAGGGGGACCCCCCAAACTTATTAACATGACTACATGAAGCGCGAGTGAGATTGGGTAAGGATAGTTTGATTTGCTAACCCTTCCATGACGGTGACTCGAATAACTGTGGGGTGGGTTAGATGAAGAATGCAAGGAAAGAGATGGTTAAAGGTCAGAGACTCCTGGCTACGAGTAACTCAGTACTCAGTAACCTTTCGACACGCCACCGCTGGCTACGCAGTTGATTAGATAATTAGATCAGACTTTCTCATGGTCATCATCCCAAGGTCAAAACACAAAATTCAGGCAAAAAAGGATGGTGCATAATACAGGAATTACAGTTCGACGAGAATACCTTTTACCTGGCAAATATTAGTCAGCAGTCATCATCACTAGCCCAGGGAGATGGGACACCATTTGATACCTTAAGCCACAAAATTGGACAAATTTATTCAGCCTTAAAGGCATCGGGTCCTTTGGCGAAGATATTTCATAGTCGATCATCAGCTTGGCAACAGTCCCCCCTGATGAATTGACATCGTTAAAGAGTTGTACACCTTCGAGCACTCTTGCAAAACTTACCATCAAGTCTATGAAGTTCCCGCGTTGTATTGGGAAAGTATTGGCTAGCGGCCCCAGTCTTCAGCATCTTTATCGTGCTGAGGACTCTGGGGGAAGTATCCAACTTCAAGAAGGCATTTCGACGACGACTTTCACTGGGAAACAAAGTCAAAATCAACAACCCATGTTCAGTCACGAAACATACGAATTGTGCAGTTCGATTTCTAGCCGTGCAATTTTGGCGTGTATCTCATTAAGTTCCTTCTGCCGTTCCTCAGAAGCGTAATCTTTTAGCTCCTCAGCGACTTTCTTTTTCACTATAGCCGCAATTTGCTTATCCATTTCTCTCTTAACTAGGCGTACAATTTCAGTAAAATTTTTGAAGCTAGACGTTTTCCTTACTTCGATCATCGATGCCTTCGTCGACATCTTGTTCAAGGACTTCACTGATGAGATCTTTGTACAATATATCAGGCTGAGATCTCCAAGATAAATTTTCAAAAAGACAAACCATCGATATGACTCATTGAAATTTCGTGATTACGGTCCTGCTGCTTCATTCTGTCGAACAACCTGACCGTCGAGAGCGTTCGGCATGCATTTTTCCCATAAACTCTGTGCTCACTTTTGGACATCTGGGTGGAGTGGCCCGTTTTGATCAACCAGGCCATGAACGGTGTCCTGATAAGTTGATCAGAGTTGGAGACATGCTCTAGGACAGCAGACATACCCGTATCGGACTTAACGCTTGTTTCGCTTTCGCAACCTGAGCCTTGAGCTCATCAAGAGTAGGGGGACTGGCAATCGGTGGATTCATCAGTGCGCGACGCCACTGGAGAAGCGAAGAAGGGTGTGGGCGTACAAGCGCCCGTCGGGATTCCCATTGGATGCTTCTGACTGGACATGAGGCTGTTGCTATTGAAAGAGCCACTTCTACGTCGTAAGTACTGCATGTGCGACAAATGGATTATTCTCAAATTGGGCCCAGAGAGTTTGGGATCTGAAGAGGTACAGTTGATTCGCAGTTTTAATTGCATCAACTACTATCTCCAGCGGCCGTTCCCCACAAGATGGTACCGGAGGACGTTTTCCTCCCCCAAAGGATATTCCATATCCCCAGATCCGAAGCCATACTTCCCGAATGGTTCTCCCGTGCTCGTCACTCACGCGTGCGGATGGAGTTCGATACACATCTCGTGGGCTGGTTTAATCGTGACTTCCCTGAATTTCTGGCCAGCTGGATCCTTGATATGGTTGAGCGACAAGAGCCGCGATCGGCCGTCGCAATTTGAAGCTTTGCGTCACGCCATGTTCACCGCAAATCCGGCTTTGAACGAACCAGAGAGAGCGATTTGCGCTCCTCGCGAAACAGGGTGTCCGGGTCAGGACGGGGCGTTGGAGAATGTAGTGCTACGACCATCAGCTCGTCAATAGAACATATATAACCATACACTCTAGTCTATCTAATTCCAGTTCGCCTGCGCGTACATGCCCCATACCTGGTCCACCCGTACCGGACTATAT
This sequence comes from Amanita subjunquillea, assembly GCA_020011035.1. Classification (NCBI taxonomy): domain Eukaryota; kingdom Fungi; phylum Basidiomycota; class Agaricomycetes; order Agaricales; family Amanitaceae; genus Amanita; species Amanita subjunquillea. The sequence continues at coordinate 457,206 of JAEBUT010000002.1, read as the reverse complement.
GTGCTGATATCGGCAGAGGTGTACGCCTGCTGCTTCTGAATCGCATTTAGAACCTGGAGTACTTCCGCCGCAATGAAGTTGTCAAAGACAACATCAATAGTAGCATCATCCCGAAGATCGGGTGTAGGCGAGCTAATGTAGTTCGGAATGTTGTGGGAGGGAACAGGCATGTGTAGAATGTCGTCGCCTACACCGGGACAGGACTACAAAAATCAAACAGTTCATCATATCGATAAAGAAAGACATATACAACTCACATCTTGTGTTACGTATCCCAACGTAAGTCGTTTTGTATCCCTATTCTCCAACGCGTTTGTTGTGCTCATGCGTTCTAACCAGGCATGATATATATGCATCACTTGCCCTCTCGCATACAGCTCTGACACCCAGAGCTCCCTTTTTGAAACTACCGAAGCATTGAGAGAAGATAGGATTTGCTTCGCAACCGACACGGTGATGTTGGGGATGTATTGGAAAAAGTTGGTAAAGGGAGATAACGTCAACTGATCATTCTTGTCGAAAGAGCCAGCATAAATATCGAACCGCAGTGAACCACTGCCTTCGAAAATGATGTTGGGTATATTGGCTCGAGTGTTGTTAACGGCAAGGGCGTATGGTAGCACCTACGATACGTGTCAGTTTTTGAAATCAGACCTTACACCCGAAGCACCTTGTCAATGTATTCTGTTAGCACTGAGGCGTTTGATGGGTACGGAGACCTGACTCTGATCAACACCCTCGCTTATTCGCTGGACGAGGACATTTACCGGGTTAAAGTAAAATCTTGCGGAGAAGTGCCGTACGTGTATCCGAGATCGAATACATTCCATAAATCAAGTAGACTTTTCGTGATGTCTTTGCCTTCAACCGTATCAAAGGTATGGTTTGATTGAGATGTGTGATACTATGCCACGTTATTTAGTCGTACGAATTAGAGGGGAACCATATTGCCTCGTATGTGACACGGTTTGCATCAAGATATCGCCGGCTAAATGTCAACTTGCCCTTAGCATCGGGTGAGGTCAAATTGACGGCTGCAGCACGGATCGTTGAATGTATGCTGACATCAAGAACATCAACTTACACATCCAGCCTAAACAAGGGTGAGCGCCACGAATGAAAAGAGATAGGAAAGAAAGGCCTACATACCAACTGTTTCCATGTAGCGACCACTTTCTAGTGACATGGAACGTCCATCAAGTTGATCTATGGCAAATATCAACAGGAGTTTCTTGACAAGATCTCTGTTCTTACTGCAATCACGGATGTGGGTGTGGCCTTAAGCAAGTCAATTAGATATCATCTTGAACGAATCCTAGCCACTCACCTCCGAGAATTAGGATGGGTGTATAGGGATGGACATGACGGACGGCATTAAATACATCAGGCCCTTGTAACGGAGGTAAGCGTCTAGGACTACTTCGACACATATGACCAACATTTATCATTCGATACTGGCATATGACTGGATTGAAGTCTTACGCTCCAGCATGACCATTCGAAACTGCCACTTACCCCGCGAGCAAGAAAAAATCGGGTTCCTCTGCGATAGCTTCTGCAAACTGAGCTTCGTGAGCTAAGATATCAGCCATTCTGTGGTCAACTTACCCAAGCTTCTTTGACCATATCCTCAACCTTTTGCACAGTGGTGTTGTGAGCATTCATGGTAAAGTGAAAGATAACACCGAGTGCTGTCACACGTCGGCCTCTAGAAGGATTGAATTTTAGTAGAGTTCGAGACAAGGGCCAAAGGGTTTACTTTAGGGTCTTGAACTTGACATATCTGTTTCCGACAGGAACGCTGACCGGATGGCCATTCGAATCTGAAATAGTGATGTTCACGTTGGAAGACAAGTACCTCCCATGAAATCGGGGGACGAAGTTGTGATACCTAACACAGATCAATTCGCAAACAACAACGTCCAACGGAAACGCACATGTCCAGTGTGTTTGCATAGACATATAACTCATGGCTGTCGCCATCGTCATTCACCAGTAATGAAATAAAAACTTTGCATACTCACTTGCCAATCGCGAGCACATCATATGGCAGGTGCTTGAAAATTTCGTTTGACTGACGAGTAGCATTAAGACACGAAATATTCCAGTGGAAATTGCATCTCACGTCATGGGCATCCACACCTCCCGGCGGGAATCCATCGGACAAGCCGGTACCTATCCGCAATAGTTACTCACAAGTGACGCAACTGAACGCCACGACATACCATCGTGCAAGTCGCCCGAGTCTACTAGTAAGAGATCAACGTCGCGCTCCTGAAGAGTGTTGGACTGGTGTCAAGACAGGAATTGGCAAGGCATGCCTGAGCAATTTGCTTCATGTGATCCACGAATGAGAAGAAATCGCCGAAATCGCCACTGTATGGCATGAGCAATGCGTGCAGAGTACGAAGGCGTGAATACCTGTAGTTAGGTTCCGGAAAGGAAGTTTTCTGGTGACCCAGAAGCCAGCCATGTGTATCTGTGGTGTGTATGATATTGACGTCTCCCCATTGCAGAGGGCGGGAGGGAGGATTCAGGGGAGACGATGGAGCCAAACGCCGCTGGTGAGTATGTTCATGCTCATGTCCGGAACATGAATGACTAGTTGGAACGAACGAGAGAAGAGCTGCGACGACCGCGGCAAGGCGGGCGTTGATGACAACCATTCCGAAAGTAGAAGTAGCGAGAGAGATTTGAGAGAGATTCTCAAGTTAAAGTATTCACGGTGACCCTGAAACCGGACGCCGTACTGAAGCACAGGGTATGCTTACATCTGTTGAAACTCATCAGTAAGATTGGCTTTCTGATCGGGGCTGTGGAGTTGTCGAGGTAAACTGTGGAATGTCCAGCTGTCAGGCGCTGCCCACCGTGTTATCCCACCATTACGATAGATGTACATTACGGACTGACCTCATGCCAATCTCGGCAGTGGTGTCTTTTGAGTAGATGATCACCGGTCAAGGATAGCACGAGAGTAAGTTAAGCGAACTATATGGACGCGGTTAAATAGTCTGGTAGTCCGAATACATTCACCAACACCCATGAACCTTTCCCTTTACAGCATCCAGGCATTCATCATCCTCGACACCGAAGGCCACCGCGTCCTCGCAAAGTACTATCATCCGAAAAGCCATCCGCAGGGCGATTGTAAAGAGTTCCAATCCGTCAAGGAACAAAAGGTTTTCGAAAAGGGCCTATGGCAGAAGACCAAAAAACCAGGAGGTGTGTTGCCCACCGTGTCCCGCCGCTCTGACCCGACAGAGCACCCTTCACAGGCGATATCATCCTCTACGACTCCCATCTGGCCGTCTTCAAACATTCTCTGGACCTCATTCTCTACTTTATTGCCACCCCATCCGAGAATGAGCTCATGCTATCCACCGCGCTCAATTCGCTCACCGATGCACTCACCATGCTCCTCCGCAACTCGCTGGAAAAGCGAGGCGTGCTGGAGAATCTTGACCTCGTGCTTCTGTGCCTTGACGAGACAGTCGACGACGGGTCAGTTTCGTCTTCTTCTCCTTCTCCCGCTCCGCCCCTGACACGTTTCGATTAGCATCATCGTAGACACAGATTCAACGGCAATCGCATCGCGAGTCAGCAGGCCAAGACCGGACACGACCGAGATCGTCATCAACGAACAGACCCTCATGAACGCATACCAGACCGTGAAGGAAAAGATGCAGCAGAGGATAGGTCAGCTATGATTGCAATCTCTAGCGTACAAAAAATTCCCGGTAGATTTACTCGAACGACGTGTACGAATATAGATACAGGAATGGACGGAGGTGGTGTGAAGTAGACGTACAGTGGTACAAAAAAAGAGAGTAATCAAGATACACGAGGCTTAAAGATAGTGGATGTGAGGCAGATCCGGTGAAGCGTGAGGTGGCGGATTCGCCGCCGGGGCCCTGAAGGCCTGATATATGATATTGAATCGCGGGGTGGCTGCTATAGCCATCGCTGAACGAATGGGCTGCGATTACTAGTGTGAGCGTCCCAGTCACACGAGCAGCGAACTGGGGGGGTTTACCTGTCCTGTATGAGCTTTCCTATATTTGTAAGATGGAGGACTGTGAATGTCGACACTGTAGCCAAAGAAAACGTCGCGATCGCGGCGTAGAACACTGCGTTGCTGGTGCGGGCGGAGTGTGCGGAAGCATCGGTCGACGTCGACGAGGCGGGCTTATACCACACCTCGGAGTCTGTCAGCTCTGGATGGACGTAGAGCGAGCTTGCGGCGCGCATCGACATGGAGTTGGAGGCAAGGACAAAAGATGCGACAAGTGTCAGGCAGACGCGCCTTTTATTGTTGAGCTGTTCTTTCAGTACGTCAGCCGGACTCGGATTATCTGCGGCACCGGCGACAACAATTAGCATAAGAATGTCATAGGGCTCAGGGTAGTAAGTACTGAAGTACTGAACGACAGCAGTCCGATACGGATGTCCATGCTCAGGAATCCGAGGAATCCATCATGCATCATGCTTCATGCTTCGCGGCATCATTTGCGCCGTCCAACTCAGAACAGGCATACAAAGTTGCTCGGGAACACATGCCGTCCCCTTTGTCGCCTCACTTCATCGAGCAATTCACCCGACCACCATCCGTCCTCAGGCGTCGCCGTTACCGCGATAATATCGCCTGCTTGGAAATCAAACTCTTCATTAATAGTCGCCGCATAGTCGTACAACGCTTTAACTGCAACACGGGGTCAGTTCCAAGCGACCACAGTCATCGCACAAAACAAACCGTAAAACAGGATCGGAGCGCCATCTTCGGTTGTTTGACCTGTCCCCCGCATCATCTGGGATTGTTGAGGCGGTGCCTGTTGCAGCGATTGTGACGGAGGCATGCTCTGAATCGGTGGCGGCTGTGGAGAGGGAGTTCGGCCCATCAACTGAATATTCATGTATGCATTCTGTGGCGTGACCAATTGGTGCTGCGATGGGTGCTGTTGATGATGCACTTGCCCACCATATATGCCTTGTGGCTGTTGCGGACTCACTCCATTCGTATAATACGGCGCCACCGCACCTAATGAACCACCCCTCTGCAGTCCATTTGGTACTTGGTACGTGTTAATGGGCTGATACATCTGTTGTTGCGAAGGTGGTTGGTGCACAGGCGGAGGCGCTTGGTACGTTACAGGCGAGCCATAGACTGGTTGCGATCCTGTTGGTGGCATATAGCCCTGGAGTGTCGGAACAGGGGTGGCGGAGGTTGATATGCAGGTGCCGCCTGCGGGGCTTGCTTCTGAGGTATATTATCGTAGCTGGATTGCATTGGAGATGCTGGGACCGGCGGATGGTTGCTGGCGCTTTGCCTGTACACCAATGACTGAGGGGATGTTGCGGGAATAGGGCTATACTGGGGCTGTTGTTGCTGTTGTGCCACTGGCCTTTGCTGAGGTTGTTGGTATTGTGGCTGTTGTTGCTCATACCAGCGAGCCATGTCATCATGAAGTACCCTTCCGCTGGGATCAAGTGTAATCCCAACGCTATTCGGACTCGGAGCGCGATTAATATTTGGAGGAGGAGGAGCAATGTAACTGTTCCTACTTGGACCAGGACTAGGCCCTCTAGACGTTGGGGGCTGAGGACTAGCACTACGAGATCTTCCATGCGCACCAATCCCAGCATGTCCAACTTGACTCGGCGGTCTCGCCAAATTCTGACCCTGCTGCCCAAGATTGACAGAAATCGTGCTTCCTTGGGGTACGTGGCTTGAGCGCCTGCTGTTTGAGCGACTTATTGAGGGCCTCCGTTCGCCTGGCAAAGATTGCCCATACTCCGAGACCACTTTCTGCGCGATATCAGTCGAGGGTGGACTTGATGATTTAGGGACCATGAACGCCGCCGTGGGTGGCTGCGGCGAGGTAGATCTCGATGCGGATGGGTGAGCTCCGACAACCAGTTCTGCAGAATTGCGGTAATCACGGATTGGCGAAGACCCCTGATTTTGGGAACCTGACGCTGGGGGGGATAGTGCCGAAGAACTTGCCGCAGGTTCTACACTTCTACGGGGCGAGGGTTGCGCTGCCTTCGTATCTTGCGGCGATTTTACAATCGTGTTACGTCTTCCACTGCCGGAATTCTGTACTGCGATCTTGAGCTCCTCCAACTGCCTCGCCAACGGATCGATGCTGCCCTCCGGCCTCATGGAGGTGGAAGTGCTCGCGCGGCTATTTGATGGACCCGCGTGCTGTGGATCTTTGCTTAGATCAACCTTGTATGCCGAGTTTCCGACTCTGATATACGTGTCTGCGGTTGGATCGATCGGTTCTGCTTGAGGATCAGGTCTGCTCATGCTTCTGGCAGAAGGGGGTTCTGCAACTTGATAAGCGGATGAGCGTCTTTTGTTCATGTGTTCGGGTAAATTTTCGGGAGAAGATGCCACTGGAGATGCAGTTATTCCATTTATCTGAGGCGATTGCAGTTGTGTGAGTATCGGAGAGGATCCGTTTTTCTGAGTCGTTTGCCGGGCGTGGGGTGCCTGGGTCTCCACTCTTCTTAGACCTCCACCTGCGCCTATACCTGCTGTATTAATGATAGGCTCATCATCTACCGGGGCAGGTGCCTGTCTTGGCAATTCCCTCTGAGATGTACGGATAAATTGGGCAGGTCGCGCCGTGGGTTTAGACGAAGATGAAGGGATGGCATCTGGAGTATTGTAATTTATGAATTGGGGAGGATCTGGTATTTGATTCCCCGTTCCATAATCACGTACAAAGTTTTCCATATCTCGGTCTGGTTCCAATAGTTCCAGAGCAAGACGTATCTTTTCACAAGACTATTTTACTGTCAGAACAAGGAGAGACTAGAACCACGCGAATCGACACGCGTACCTCGTCATCAGCAACACAAACAGTTGATACAGCATTGGCGTAGGCCCACATATTATCCTTCATAAATTCAATACGTTGTTCCTCTAGATCCTGACAGCTGTCGCAGAAAGATTTCCAGTTTTGCTCCCATTTCTGGACAGTATCTTGAAGTGCTTTTGCAAAATTGGAGAAATCGCGTTCGTTAGCTTGAACCGTTTGTTGAGCTCTTTCGAGCTTCTGGGTAACCTTCTCAAGCTCTCTTCCTTGAATGATGCTCGATTGTGCAGCGTAAGAGTTGATGCGGACACAATCTGATTCATACTTGTCGCGCGCCTTGACTACATACGATTCCTGGACTTGCTTAGCTTTGAACTCTTTCTCAATGACAGACTGATATGCTTTCTTGTGATGCATCTGTTTGTTGTTAAATATTGTCGCTTGAGCTTCCAGATCATTTCGTATTTGTTGGGCAAGCGTCATGTGAAACCCGGCCTGCTTATCCGTCTCAAGTCGTACGGTGTCCAACGAATTTCGCAGTTCACTGTTATTGCATTGTTAGCACAAGCTCGTCTTGCACTAGAGACCCCGCGCCCCTCTCGCGGGAAAACCGTCATGGGCATCAAATCTATTCCCATCCCAACTAGCGCTTGCACCGACGGAGGCCAGAGGCTTGGTGCAGGGCTCTGTGTTGCTGAAGGGTAGGAAGAACGCATATGGCACGTACCCAATTTCGTCCCTGCCCAACGTCATCTTAGCCAGTTTGGCAAGCCGCTTAGCGTAGTCTTCTTCAATGATAGCGCTATGAGAGACAGGCGGTATCAGAGGGGCGATCTGCCAGTAGAAGAGTTCATGGAGACTGACCGGTCTTTCCAAAATGCCTTGAGTTCTTCCATAGTCCTCGCTGCGCCGCGCATGCGAGCGAAGAGGACGTCGACGCCTGCATCGCTTTGGCCCCAGAAAGCGTTGCAGAAATCAAGAGAGCGATTTTGTGGGATTGGAGAATGGGCTCTTGCGAATTTTGAGAGCGAGGTGGACGAGGGCTGGCGGCGCGCAGACATTGTGGAAAGAGGGACCAGAAAGCCTGGTGGTGACTGACCTTCACACGCGCCACAACGGCTCGATGTCAACACCGAGTGCACTGCCCATTAATTATGATATAGGTATCTCTAGGATTTTGAATGCTCAAAGTACATGTATACCGGGAAGATAACTTTATCACTTGTCAGAAATTCATAAAAAACATATGGCTATCACGCGTCTTTGAGAAAATGGATGTCTGACACTGACTGAAATGCTGCTATTAATGTACTCAGGCTCAATTGCGAAAGTCAGTTCTACTCGCAGGATCTTTCATGCAGAAAGGAGATAATAATCACCTAATCCTGACAAAGGGTCGAGATACTTGCCAACGGACGAATCGCAGACTCGGCCCGAACCCAGTTCAGTGACAACCGTCACGCTGACAAAAACATAATGTGGTCAGTAGATATTTCAGTTTCACCACTTAACAAAGACGCTCAAATTGACCTGACTTCAGCAAACATGTTCTCAATGCCCAGGTGTCAATACGTGCACCCTGTTGCAAACAGTGGTTCGATTGCGCCGAATGTCACGCCGAGGCTCAAGATCACCATCTGAAGAGGACGTCAGAGATGGTCTTCATGTGCAAGAAATGTAAGAAGGCATTTCGTAAGGATATGAGTGAATATGACGAGAGTGATGAATACTGCCCTCATTGCGATAACCACTATGTGAGTGACCGTTCCAAGGTTTTTTATTCGGCTTGCGCGACGAAACACCGTCAGGTCATCGATGCAAAGATGCCGCACGCCGCGCTGACTGTCGAAGGTGATGACGCGCGGGTGGATGCTAGGTGTGCTTCATGCGTGATCTTCATGATGATTGTTGACGGCGATGCGTTAAAGGATGTTAAAAGACGGTCGAACAAAGGAAAGTCGGGATCAATCGATTTTCCTCCAGAGAGATACCTCATCTCGTCTCGCATGACGCAGGCACGCCTAGTATTAATACCCCTTGTCACGTTACATGTGCTAATGCCATTGATGATGTCTCAAGTTCGAAGTAATTAGACTTTGGTCAATCAAGAACGTATCTGCGGCATTCCGTGCATTGTCGACTAATATTGGTGTTTTTCTTTGGTAAGATAAAGCGCTCTTCCAATCTCTTGCCGTTCTTGGGGTAGCCGCGCCGTTCCGTATCGCCCGTAACCTGTTCCTGAACCATGTCTCGCAACTGGAAGACCAGTACCCTACGTCCAAACCACATCCTTGCCATGTTTCATGTTTTGGCCACCAAGAGGCCTGCTTCACGTTGTCTCCGTGACCTACCCAGCAGCTCAAAAAAAAACAAGTTGCAACAAAGAGCATCCAACTCACTGATACGATACAAGCCTGAAATTAAATCCAACTGCTCATCGGAAAGATCATCGTCTATCATATCATCTCCTTCGCTTGATACAAGTTGACCATAATCCCTTGCCAGTTGCGTTGGTCCATTGAAGACGTCGTGTATGGACACGACACTTTTGGCCAACCTCCAGATTATACCGCCCTTCAGCATTGCAGCTCGTCCAAAAGGACCGCGGAGAAAATCATTGCGTGCCTCCTCATACAGTCGATATTCTTCTGCGTCCGGTATGAAATTACGAAGACGCATACCAAGTCCAAGGAACGGCGACAACCTACATCGCGGAGGAGGCGGATATGTATTCGATGACATTGCAGTATTGAACGGTATGCCCGAATGAACGAGGAAGTTGACGATGCTCTCTATGCTTGGACCGAGATTGCGGCGCAGGATTTCCAGCACGGTTATTGGATCTCGGAGAGTAAGCGTCCAGTTGAAATTTTCCCCCTGCTGTTCCTCTGGGCTAATGGTATATAACCCTGTGCGATTGCCTTCTCGTGCTATCCGTAGGACTGACTTGTTGATGACGATATGCAATGGAACGCTACTTCGTCGACTGAGATCCCATGTGTCTTGCATAGTCGGATTCGGTACGCGTCCCTTTTGAAAAAACATTGCCAAGAATTCAACAGCGAGCGAGACAGGTTTCATCACATCCGGTGTCGTTGCTGCGTTGCTGGCAATTATCCTCGTGAGCAACCGCCAATCGTTCTTAGTCCTCGTTTCATGTATGGGATTCTCTGAAAAATCATCATCCGCAGAGCCCGACTCGTTGAGCACAAAGCCGTAACGATAATAGAGAATTTCAAAAATGTCATTGAAATGAACTTCAAGGAACGTTGTGAATGAGAACGCTTTGATATTCCTTGCATACCTAGGTTAGATGTATGTTGCGAGTCGGAAATCTCTCCTATGGGTTGTGATCATTATTTCTGCAGTGAATAGCATAGTAACTGAATACCATCTTCCACAGGAGTCATATAAACAGCGAGGGTCTCCATACCGTCAAAGTTGAACGTCGAAACTCAACGTTGAACAAGTAAGCCATAAATATTTATTAAAAATGATCAAAACAATTACAATGTTGGAAAGTAAGGTATAGTCCCAATGCGTTTGTTCCCCCATCAGCGTCGATTGAAAGTTAAGCGATTGGCTACAGGTCCAAACTCTGGGTGATGAAAGTTGAGAATCATACCAAGAATTTGAAGCGGGGCAGAATTACCAATTGGGGAAGTCCAGTTCAAGATCATCGGATTCACAGAGATGTGGGCATCGCTTCGCATATTCAAGGATCCCATGCCGCCGGCCCCGATGTCTGCGCTTTTTCTTCTGTTGGGTCTAAGTGGTGGCAAAGGGCTGGAGTATGGAGGAAGTATCTCCGGTCCTTCTGTTGTCGAGTCACGATCACCTAGGTCGTTTAGGGAATTCATGGATATCTGTCTTGAGGTCAGGAGGTAGGCATCACCGTCTGAGGCTGGCTGATCATGCGTGCCAAAGGACTCCTGCGAGAATTGACTTTCCACCCAGGAACGTGTCTCGCTGTTCCTAGTGCTTTCTTGACGTGATGTTTTCCTTGACCGGGTGGCATCACGGTAGGCAATTTCACTCTCAATAGAACGAGGAAAGAATATCTATTCGAGTTGAAAAAGAAGTTTCTTAGATGCAACATAGAAGCACAAGTGCAACGTGCATACCGCTAACGTGATACCAGACGAAGCGATGCATCCAAAGCCGGCAATGGTGGCCAAAACGTCTGGCATAGCTTTGTAAGACAAGGAAATATGATCATTGCTCAAGACTGTACCGGTAACGACCATATTTTCGTTGATGACAGGTACAGATTGAACTCCATCTACTCCAAGAATAAAGAATGGAATCACGAACAGGAAACGCAGGAAAACACGAATCCGCTGTTCCAATTGACCGTTAGCCGTCCAGTACGCAATGATGTACAACTTACGTTAAGCTCGGAGAACTTGGTTAGACGGACCAGGGTTGGGGTATCTACACCTTCCTTTCTCTAGTTAAGGTTCAGCAGCTTATCCAGGCTCAAAGCAGTAGCACCGTACCAGGCTTTTTAGGAAAGTGGGGAACATCCATCTTTCGATGACGTTGTTAGATCGGATCTAATGCTGCTAAGAAGATAGGAGCCTTACAGGATAGGCAAGAACCACAGCGTGATGCAAAGACTTCCGGAGCTGCCCACCAGAAACAAGAATGCCTCGGACTAGAGAGCAAGGTTCCGAATAAACATAACAAGCAAAATCTTTCCAACACTAACCTTGTGTGGATTCGACCTTGTAAAGATGGTGAGGATAGGCATGCACAAGACTGCCGAGATAGACCCTGCAACCCATAGTTTGAAGTACCATGTTTTGAACCAATCCATTCGCGTCGCGTTCGAGTTGAGTAAGAAGTACCAGAAACATAGCTCTAAAATGAATAGAGCTCATGTGACGTATAATTTAAAGTTCCCGAGGACGACTATACCTTCCAGATGCGTGACACTTGAACTAAACTTAGCGGGATAAAATTATCATGCGTTAAATGCCTACATCTCAAGAGCCCAGGCAATCGAAAACAAAGCATGAGGGGAAGAACTGCGGCTTTTGCAGCCGGTTCCCAGGCAGTATATGGCGTGGGGAAGACTTGGAGTAATTTCAGGGGGGAAGAGAGTTGATGTCTTCTTCGCAATTGCTCACCTTTGAGGGTACCAGAGCCGCCCGGCAGGAAGACGAAACCAGCCCGGTATTTAATGACGGTGAAGCCCACAGCGTATATGCAAATCAATGGGACACTTGTTAGATATGAATACTGCCGTGGTTTAATGTTACACTGCGCGTAGTAGCTAAAGGAAGACTAACTGTCATGACGCGCTTAAACGCTCCGGAGTGGGGCCCACTATCCCATCTGAGAGGATGTCAAATCGATGACATGATTAGAGGCGTTGATGGATTCACCTCAGGCATCGAAATCTATCAAATGACCACAAATGATAAACAAGGAAGATAAGAAGCTGTGAAGGGGATATAAGCACACGCTGGCAAGATGGCGGGGCGACTTACGCCGGAAGAGAAGGTGGACCAGACTAAAAAGCTCGCAGCGGAGGTGTGGCACATTGGAAGAGGGAATGAAGCACAGCTGATTTGGGATGCCGGACATGTTATAAGTATCTGTAGTCAAGTGGCATAAGTGCTGTACGCATTGATGGACTGTCCGAAACGGCCGTCATTGTAGTTTCGGTGACAAATGTTTTCCGTACAGGAACATTCCCACGACCGGATATCATGTCCCCGACAGCCGACGAAAAAGACGACCTCCTGCTGTGTTGTCGATATGGCGATATAGATGACGTGCGCATTTTCGTGGACAAGCATGGCCGACAAGATCTGCATTACATTCGCGATTCAAATGGAAATTCCCTCCTACACATGATCGCCGGCAACGGCCATATAGGTCAGCAGCAACGCCCCCTGCTTTGCACATAGCTCACTCATGGAAGGCCATAGACATCCTTGATTATCTGCTGCCCATCGTCCCTCCCTCCTTGCTTTCCGCGCAGAACGATGCAGGCTCTACGCCCTTGCATTGGGCAGCCATCAACGCTCAACTCGGGGTCGCGCAAAAATTAATTCAGTACCCCGGCGGTCCAGGCGGTGGTCTGATAGACATAAAGAACGCAGCGGGACGATCGCCCCTTGCGGAGGCCGAAATGGCTGGGTGGGACGAAGGTGCAAAATACATGGTGCAAGTTATGAATATCGATGACGCCAAAGATGATGAAACCGAAGAAAAACCCGTCGCCGAATCTCAAGGGAATTCCACGCGCGACTTTGACATTGAAGTCGAAATTCAGGACGCCGACGGTCAGGTCGCGAGAATGAAAATCAGCAATAATGACATGCCGCTCCCTACATCGTGATTAGTCGCACTTAACAAAATGTGTTGGAGTCAGTGTTATTTAATAATTGTCTTTGCGCGGCCTGATGGGTTCTACTTCCAGTCAACATAGTTACTACTTGGCTACACCTCCGTGTCTATGCTCGTTATCACACAACATGCTTGTTCTCACCTCACTTCCACCGTGTGGTCCTGTACTTCCAATTAACTAACGGTTATTTTAACGAACATCAAATAATTTCGGAATCCGTACGCCCCAGCTCATTTACTTGCATACTCAAAGTAAGATCTTCCATTTCAATGGCGAAGTGTTAATAAGTACTCAACACATGGTAATCAACACGTTCTCAACACTCATCTATCTGCAACAAGCTCCAGGATAAATGAATTGAACGGCTTCCGAGGCTTTGCTCCCATTGCTAAGTTCGCGTAGTATGGCAGTTGCCAAATTATAGAACGCCCATTGGTACTCCGTCAACACAAAGGTTATGTTTGATCTCCAGTGTAGGTACGAGGGAATTTACCTTTCTTTCTGGTAATTAATTTGCCATGTCAGGACTCCAACTTCTCAATTACATGTATAATCTCGTCATCAAGTCAAAATTTGTTCTAGAAGTAGAAGGAATGACTGGCCAAACATGGTGTCTGCCCAAGAGACGTCCGAATTGTATAAGTATCCGCTGTCTCCTACTGGATGTACAAGCACTCATGGTCAATAAACTTGGAAAGGACCTCTGCGTGGAATTGGATGCCCTGTGCAGAGGGATTGTCGTGTTCTATGATGATCCCAGGTAATCATCTGCTCCCTCTCTTTGCCACTGACATCTGACGGAAACATTTCTCAGCTTCACGCATCACTCTACTATTTTCAACGGTAACGTAGTATCGATGGCCAAGGCAGCCGTCTGCCCCCTAGATGCGGAAGATGTCAGTAGGTTTGTGCTACATTTAATTGCACATACTCGAGACAAATTGATCTATAGAGTCATTCTCTTTTGCAAAAAACATTCGCTTTCTCCGTCCATCAAAGCGGGCGGTTATGGAACTGGCGGATGGGCTATCGGAGGCGACGTTATCATTGATCTGTGCAAAATTGCGGACGCGGACATAGAGCCGCCTCGTCGCGATGGATCCTACACAAGCTTGGGCGACGTCGCCGGTGCCAACAGTAAAGGAAAAAACGCCGTAACTGTCGCGCATGAGCTGATCACAGGCGAGAAACGTCGTGAAGACGATGTAGCTCTGAGGATGTATGATCTTGCGTCTCTGAGGGTCGCTGATTTTCTCCGCACACCACTGTCTCTTGATATTACAAACTTTCCTGTAACCCCTCATCCAGGATCGAGCTCGGGAGCAAACTACTTTCTGCAGCATTTGGGCGCATCTGATGGGTTGTCTATTTCCGAGCAAGTCTCACTGCGGCCCAATAATTCAAACGCGGGCGCCGGGGCAGACACTGTTTTGATTTCGCCCTCGCCTGTTGCTAACTCGACCATACAAAATAACGCAGATCCATTCGGATACATGGATTACGGTACTCCGCCCGCCCCTTACTCGATCGGAGGCCCTCGTTCCCTACTGCTATCGCATTTTCCAGTACGGCAGCCCTTGCCCTTAAGCTATGCATCGGATGGATTCCAATCGCTCCATATACCTTCGCATACCGAAGTTGAACCTATGTACCCGCATGCGTTCGTCACCTTTGGAGCCGGCATGCGACAAAAGGAGATTGATACCTTTACGGCCAAGCACAAGCTTGAAGCTCGTTACATCACCGGTTACGGAGAAGGAATTCCGTATCACGTTCCATTGTAAGTCTCGCTACAGTAACTATGGATTTTAAATTTCCTCACTGGTAGCCCATTAGCGCCGCGCACCCTGTCGGCTCGTCGAATATGATTTTGGGTGGATTCGGCTTCCTCAGCCGATTACATGGTCTTAGCATTGACAATCTCGTCGAAGTAGAGATGGTGCTCGCCGATGGGCGTATCATAATCGTAAACGAGAACAGCTATCCGGGTAGGCCTAGGTTCAATGCGAATTTATTCTCGCCGTAATGCTTCCTTTTCTAGACCTTTGGTGGGCCCTTCGAGGGGCGGGAACAACGTTTGGTGTCGCAACTCGGTACAAGGCAAAAGCATTTCCCGTTCCGGTTGTCTTTGCGGGGAACCTTGTTTAGTTCGTCGACTTTTAGCTATTGGTGACGAAAGCGAACACTAACCGCTCCTTTAAAGCCGCTTTCATAAAGCTACTGCGCCTTCTCTTATCAAACATTACCGGGATTGCGTCAAACACGCTCCGCGTGAACTCTATGCCAACGTCCTTATGACCGCCGGGCCAGTTGGGAAAGACTCCCTCGTTGTCATCCAGATGTGCTACATCGGGCCCAAGGAGAAGGGCCAAGAGTTCCTCGCGGCCATCTCTTCCTGGGACGGCGATAGATGCCTACTCAACGAAGTGGACGAGAAGAGCTTCTTGCACCAACAAGATAGCGTTGCCCAGGTTCTTCGAGGAAAAGGTTTCTAGATCCTGCTTCGCTGCTAACCTGATACTGGCTAATACCCGCACACCTGCGTTCTAGCTGGAAGACAGTGGTTCATCCGTTCTGCTCTTATCTCATCCCTGCCGGACGACGTCATCAACGACACGGTTATGAAGTTCGCCGATACGCCCCATGGCTGCAGTGAGTTTTATTTGTTTATTACATTTCTTCCTCAGATACGGCGACTGACGGTTCCGTTCCCTTGCAAAATGATATAGCTTGGCTGTTCGAGCTCGCAGGCGGAGCCATCACAGATTTCGACAACTCCTGCGTGCCCAAGTCGCAGAGAGAAGCCTCGTTCACGATCGCCGCGCTTCACCAGTGGGAGATGGACGTGGACGATGATCGTTGCGTCGACTCGGCCGAAGAGGTGGGTCGTTCCCCCCCCCTTTTTTTCTTCTCTGCCTGACATTGAACTTTTTTTTTCTTTCTCTAGTGGATATCAGAGACGTTGGACCGCGTCTCGTTGGGCGGTCCATTCCCAAGCGTGAGGCCACAACTCAACTTCTATGTCGCTTGCTAACTGGAACGCAGTTCTTGGGCCGCCACGAACCCGCCCAGCGCACGAAGGCCTGTTTTGGGGAAAACTGGGACCGACTTTGCGATATTAAGAAACGCTACGACCCGGATAACGTTTTCAAAAACACTTTTTGGCCACTGAACGCGCAAGGCGACGTGGTCGATCCCCGGACTCACGAACCGCCCACTCCAAAGCTTGAACATGCGAAATTGTTATAGGGCAGGCTAGTGTTATTATCTACGGTCCAACGACACAATGTATTCCAGAGGATAATAAAGATATGCTTCACAGAAAACACAGGAAAACATGACGATGAGAGTAAGAGAAACACGATGCAGAGCATACATTATATATGGCAGGCATGCAGTTAGTACAAAGTTGGTTGTCTATAAGAGGGACAAGGAGTGAATCAATGTACCATGTAATGACATGAAACGGATCAGCGTCACTGGTGTGTCACCTACGATGCAGGGGGTAAAACATCGAGGGGTTCGAGAAAACTGGCCAGCGCCCAGCCAATGTTCTGCTCTGCATCGCGGCAGAGTAACAAGCAGTCCTCACCATCATCCACATACAGCGGGAGCTTGGGGTGGATACTCGGGTGACCAGCCTCTTGCAATACCTCATATATTTCGTCTTCCTCAAGGGTAAAGAATGGAAAACTGAAATAGGACACAGAAGCAGGAGGCCTGCACGCGTGTATCACGCGGCACGCATACTTGGCATCCTTGTTCATCCAGCTGTCTCGCTGGGACTGTGTTAGCGGGCGTGGATCCTGGTTGGCGTCCGTCATCATCCATGTCTCGTCATCCACAAACGTGGCACTCGACGTGGAAGAAAAGCCAGAGTTAAAGAGAGATGTAATGGTCTTCGCTAATTGACGGGAGGTGGACGACCGTTTGCCCGAGTGTTGCCTCTTGACGCTTTTATCTTCAGATTCTGGCGTGTCAGAACGAGTTTTACCTTGTCCTTCCTGTCGTTTCAGGCTGGGTTTGCGGGGAGATCGACCGCGGTCTCGATCGTGGTCGTGGTTATGTCGGTCATCGTTATAATGGTGATCATGTTTGTGCTTATGATGCTCAGGCGAACCATGATCGGGATAACACAATGTCTGTTCAGAGTCTACACTTGCAAACGACGTAACAGCCGTACGTGACGAGGAGTGGCTCCTGCCAGGCACATGCTTTCCAATTGGCATACTCTTGGTACGCGGTATTGGTGGATTGGGAGAAGATGGGGTAGACTGTTGACCATGTGCAAAGATGTATTCCGAGAAATCGTCGGTCTTGCGACGTGGAGATTTCGGGTGTTTCTGGATGCTGGACCGCAAGCTTTCATTCGAAGGTTTTCTTCCCAGCGTGCGTTGTTGCCGAGGTGAACGGGTCGAAGCATCACTCCCCCCTCTCGGTCGGCTTCTGGTCGGTGAAGTGGTGTGTGGTGAGGGTGGATGCGGATAGACGGGATCGAGCGCAGCAAGAACCTGCGATACATTAGATGTGGCTGGAGAGACTTTCTTTGAGTGTGTATGGTCCCCGTTGGAGTGCGTTGAGGCCCGTGATCTCACCGCAATTTCTGCGTACAATTTCCGTCGTTGAGTGATATTAATGGCACTCACGACTTCGTCTACCTCTGCCCAGCGCGACCACCATACTTTCATGGTCTCTGAGTAACCTGCGTTCAACTCTCCCTCAACGCGGAGCATGTCCCATAGTTCACCCCATCTGTCGCTCACCGCCCGCCAAAACTCTGCTTGTATCGCCACCAATCTGCCGATGAGAATGTGGAGACCCCTGCGCATCAGCCGAAGGTAATCTGGCAATTCTGCAGCCAACTGGCCTCGGAGTGCGCGGTAATTGTTTGAAGCTTCGACAAGGTGAGGGGGTGGACGACGATTGTTCATGTTCATCGTGAACAGGTGATTATGAAGCGGTTCTTGTTCGTTCATCGAAGCGATGAGCTTGAAGGGCTGGTTCATTGTGGTCAACAAATGGGCAATCTCTTTGAGCAACTTTTCATTCACAGCCGCTTCCAACGCAATACAGAGCGGCATCAGCTGCCCTTCCACAACAGAAAGGAAAGCACCAAATGCCTCACTCCCTTGCTCTGCAGACAATCCGATCACTTTGCCAAAGCTAATCGCCCACACACGCAAAGCGACGACGATGTTGCTCATGGATCTGGACCAATCAAGCACGTTCTTGGCAAAGTGTTGAGCAAACGCATCAATCTTCTTCAACTCCATATACATCTTTTCGACCTTGGCGGCTTCGGCATTCTCAGCGTCAGCCGCCGGTGGCAGTTTACCAGAGCCAACACGAAGACTTTTCATCTTGCTCAAATTGACCGCGGCCGACGATAGGGGTTTCTTCTTTGAGGAGAGCACCTCTTTAACGACCTCGGCGCGCCTGCGGCCCTCATTCACATTCCGAGCCACTTCTTCCATCCTTTTCCGGGCAAGATCAAGGTTTTCCTTGTCGGGATGGCCATCCGGTGTTTCCTCGTAAATGGCAAGTAAAAGGAGTGGATATTTCAGTAGTCGTTGAACAGGTTTGATAAGAAGTGAGGCAAGATCCCATGCATGGGACACGGCACATGCGACAGTCTGGGTGCGTGACAAGTAGTTGGTCAGCGCAGGGGTTTGCGGAAGATTCTGGAGATGCGTGAGAGCACTTGGATGTCGCGTGATATAGTACTTATAAGGGGCTTCGAATTCGGAAATCTGGTGGCGAATGAGTAACTGGGTCCACAAGGACGACTAAAATCGTAGATTACCATACTGAGAAACAAGGTGCCCACGCGGTCGTCATTCTCGGCTGACCCAGTAGCTTTCTCCAGTTTGTCGCATAAGGACTCTGAAAAGACGGCGAGCTCCTCAATGTTGTTAAAGATAATTTTTGTGTCATCCAGGGTCATGGGGGGGCCGTGAACTAAATGTGACGTGTCAGAAGCGGTGGACATGGTGCGAGAAGACGAGGCAGAGGACTGGGGGGGTGTTACGGTGGGGGTGTGACTGGTGGGGACGTGCATGGCGCTTTCATGACCTTGATATGGCGTCAGTGAGAAGTGACGGTAGAGCAGAGACGCATACATGCCTAGCGCAAGCGGGATATGGACATCGCATATTAAGGCGAGGTCAGAAGCGAATGCACGCTCTGAAGCGAGCAGCTCCTGCAAAGCATGTTGCCGCTTGGTCATGGAAGACGACAGCAGCGATGGTTGTTGTGGCCGAGGTTGAGCAAGAGAAGTGGGAGAGGAGGAACGGTCCTCGTCTAGACCTGTCTGAGAGAAGCTGAGGGGGGATTCAGAACGATGTGACAGCGGAAGCTTTGTACTGATAGGATCATCTGGATTGAGGGTGGCAATTGTTTCAAGCAGACGGTGGAGGTTGGGCATTGGAAAGGAGCCAGGGATAGGAGGATCGAGGGCGGCGACGATTGCGGTGTCATCTTGGGCGAGAGGAGGTGGGGTATCTGGTTTAAGGGATGAGTGACTGCGAGGGGAGGAGGACTGCGCAGAGGAGCGGCGGGACATGGCGGGCGGCCTGAGGGGCGAACGTGCAGGCAGGGCAGGCAGCGATGAACCTGAGCTGCTGGCAGAAAGACGGCTTTGCACGCGGTCAGCACAAGGCGCCACGCTTAAAGTCATATCCTAATCAGTGAAGTGATGCGTGAAAGACCAACCAGCTGCGCAATGGCGACGAGCTGAAGCGCTGAGGGAGAAGAGAATAGCGCTGGAGAGTGCTTGCGACGACCGATATATGCCGGCTGCCATCACGCTAGTCGCAAGCTGTAAGCTGTATTGCTCACAAATGATTTGCATTCATACACTCTCAAGCCCATTGACACATTCATCCGCCGCCACCTTGCGCTCGTACCCACGCCGCATCTCGTGTAATCCCATGCTTGTACATGCAAGTCCCACAATCATCCCCACATCCCACAATGACAGCGCTTCCGTCTGAAATACCGCCTGCATGAATGGCACGTACACCAACCCCAGCTGCGTGATACCAGACAGTGATACTGTCAGCACCAACATCCTATTTTGGAAAAGTCCGCATCCTAGTCCGCGGTTCTGCACCGCAGATACAAGATCCAGGAACACGAAGCATGTGAAAGTCTGCATCGCCAGTTAGTCACCCTCAATATCTCCGGAATATAGTCATACCATCGTTTGTTCCCTTCTTGACATCTCTTCGTCTGATAATGCAAACATGTACACGAATAGCGTTCCCAGCACGATCATTGATGCAGAGAACAGTACTCGCAAAACTAGGCGTTTCGTGATGATCGGCGCATCCTTCTTTCGTGGCGGCCGCTGCATTATCGCAGGGTCGACCGGATCCACACCCAAGCTCTGGCTAGGAGGCCCTGCATCTCATGTTGTCATCTCCCCCATTGATCGCCACAATGAATCACTTACCATCCATCAAAATGTTAATGAACAGTATCTGCATCGCGTTCAGCGGGTTGCTAAGTCCAAACATAGTGCTCAGCGTTATCAGCGTTAGTGCGGCCGCAGCGGTGCTTAGCTGGAACGACAAAAAGTTTTGGATGTTATGGAATATCGATTTACCTGCCAACATCCTGTCAGACTAGCTTCTCCACTCTGCCAACGCAACAACTCACCTTCTTCCACAGAAGGAAGTATCGAACTGAAATTGTCATCCACCAGAATAACATCTGCTGCTTCTTTAGCTACGTCCGTGCCGCTTTTGCCCATGGAGACGCCAATGTCGGCCATCTTCAATGCTGGCGCGTCGTTCACTAATACCATGTCCGATCAGTAAGGCATGAGCTTGTGAACGTATGGAGAACCCACCTCCATCTCCTGTCATAGCAACAATCGCACCTCTCGCCTGGAATGCCTCTACGATTGCCATCTTGTGCCGTGGCGTCGTCCGCGCAAAGACACTCACGCTCCCCACCCTCTCCTTCAGCTGCCCCTTGGTCATCTGGTCGATCGCACTGCCAGTCAAGCAATACTGGCTTGTCACCTCTCCCCCGCCCCCAGACCGGCCTACGCGGAGCCCCAGCTTCTGAGCGATCGACAGCGCCGTTTGCTCCGCATCACCCGTAATCATGACGACATGCACACCGCCCGCTTGCAACAGCCCAATGGAGTCCGCCACTCCCTTGCGTGGCGGATCGAACATAGCCTGGAAGCCCACAAACACCAGGTTCGTCTTTTCCTGGCTTTCTGGTGATGGCGCTCGCGATGCTTGCCGAGAAGAGGTGTTCGACGGCGCATCGACCGATCCATACCCATACGCCAACGCAATGACACGGAGTCCTTTTGATGCGGCCGAGTTGGCTTTCGTCCTGATCGCATTCCGTGTATTGCCATCCAACGATGGGGTCGATTCCTCGTTCACGTAATAAAACTTGCATCGATCCAGTATGGTATCAATTGACCCTTTGATATAATACATTTCTCGTGGCGTTCCGTTGATAGTTACCGACGAACGGTCCTCATGAACGCCACTGACAGCCATATACTTGTGCTCGGAACTGAACGGTTTTTCCGAAAGGCGTCTGAATGTCTACACCATCGTCAATCAACCATTTCAAATGTTCAAACGCAATCCACCCACTGGTCGTCTATCTGACAAACCAAAAATATCTAGCGCATTGAGCAGCGCAACATCTGTGGACTGTCCAATCCACTGTCCATCTTGACTTCGCTCGGTGGACGCATTGTTACAGATGGCACCGATGTCCAAGGCCCTTCTCGTGGCGGGTGATATTTGCAGCGTGTATTGACTGGCTGACGTGGGATCCAGATGAATGGTCTCATCCACTGCGTACACTTCTGTCACTGTCTGCTCATTCTTGGTCAGAGTGCCTGTAGTAGCCATCAGTATTTCCGTCCACACTATCCACAGCGTCATACCTGTCTTGTCTGAACAAATAACAGAGATAGACCCTAGAGCTTCAACCGAGTGCAGTTTCTTGACAATTGCCTTTCGTTTTGCCATTCTTAGGACACCAAGGGCCAAAGTTACCGTCGTCACGATTGGGAGACCTTCGGGAATGGCAGCAACAGCCAGAGATACTACGAGGTTTGACATGAATTGGCAACAAGTCAGAATCACTACAACACACCTCCAATAGTGAACATGTCCAGCCACGACCTATGTTGCAAAAGCCCGATAATGCATATAATTCCAATTACTCCGAACGAGAGAATGGAAAGCTTCTTTGCCAATTCGTCCATGCTATGCTGAAGGGGTGTCCGCCGTTCCTCAACCTAATCTGATCGGTTAGACGTTCGTTGGTACAATATCTCCATGACTTACATCTTGCATCATAGAGAATACGATACCAAACTCCGTATCTGTCCCAGTTGCAATCACAATACCGGTGCCTCGACCACCACGGACGAGCGTGCCCAGGTAGGCGATACACGCCCGGTCAGCGAGCGCTACGACCGATCCACCAGGGCTTCCAGAAGCAGATCCATTCATAAACTGACAGGTCTCTGTATTTTTCTTTCTGGCGTGCGTCTCTCCCGTCAGGCTACTCTCGTCGATTTCCAGATCCACCGCGGTTATCAGCCGGATGTCCGCCGGTACTCGGTCACCCGTTGAAAATTGGACAATGTCTCCCGGAACAAGCTCATTCGCCAGTACGTGAACAGTTTCAGATTCTCTAACCAACCATCATCAGTAAGTGCTAAACCCATGGATTATCGCATCTCACGAACCGAATAACATGGCAATGATGAGGAACGAGCTTGTTCAGTGATTCCAGGCTCTTCTCAGACCGTCTCTCCTGGACGAAGCCAACTGCAAATAGCGTACATAAATACGAATGTGAAACCATTCAAGAGTGAGGCCCCCACCAGTCAATACGATTAGTACAGCCACCGTAATGCTGACAGCATCGTGAACATTGCCCATAATAGCGCTTACTGCTGCACTTCCGCACAGAAGGAGAATGAGCGGGTTTTCGTATATATTTTTGAGGAATTTGATTATGACGGGCTCCGGCGTCGATACAGAAAATTCATTATAACCGTGCGTTGATAATAGGCTGGGTATATCTGAACGTAGTAGGCCATTTGTTGCGGATGTTCTAAAGTATGTGATAGTGTCCTATCACGATGTGCTCAGCATTGAACCCGTCCAAATAGCAAGGCACGCAACCTCAATCGAACAATGTGCAAATTTTGCAGACAAGGTTTCGCCTTTGGCCTCCTGTTCAAGAGCAGTGTATTTTGGGCGACCCTCTTCAATCTCGTCCTCTCTCCTTCTACCAGTCAGTGTGTAGGCGAGTCTAGACCAGACGCTGGTGGCCTCTGCATTCACCGCAGCAGCAAATTGCGCTGGCGACTGTAAAGCAGTAAACTCGGCATTGTGACGCCTAAGAGTTGTGCTGTACGCAAAATGGGCTTCTGCATTGGGGGTGGCGACGGGCCTGGCGTTCGGATCTTGTGGAAAAACAGGAAAGTATGCAGAGGCAGGAGGTGATGCTGGCCGCGTTCCCGTACCCCGCACGCCTCGAAGGGTAGTAGTACCGCTCGAATACGGTGCAGCAGATGTGAGGGGGATTGTAGTCATGTCTTGCTGATCCTGTCTCTTCCTGTCATGATGCTGAGACGCGCTTGTGCGGTGCGACACGGCCATACTAACAAGTCTTTCAACAGCACGGTCAACACGACACGTCGTCGAATCTTTGGAGTGCGTTTGATGCCGTGATGGCTACACAGCTTCCATCATTGCGTTAAATCTTCACGAGCACGAGCAACTACAGCTCGTCACATGGCAATTGCGCTCCTTTGGAAGAGGCTGACGAACCATACGGCTTATCCGACGTGTACCACCTGCTGGCAGGCGGGCCGTCGAACCACTCCACACGATATAAAGCTTACCGATAGGTTTTCACTGTATCTATCACAACCATGTCTTTCGGGAAAACCGTTCGTCTCTCTAACGGTGCTTTAATGCCCCAGATTGGTCTGGGTACATGGTTATCCAAGCCAAACGAAGTCGAGTTTGCTGTATGTCCTGATACACATATCTACTCAATGAACAACTTATTCTTGTCATAGGTTGAATGTGCTATAAGAAACGGTTATCGCCACCTTGACTTGGCCAAGGTGTATAGGAACCAGCACGAAGTAGGCGCGGCACTCAAAAAGGTCATCCCGTCAGTGGTCAAGCGGGAGGAACTTTTCATCACCTCCAAACTATGGAACACGGCTCACAGACCAGAACTCGTCGAGGCTGCCCTGGACGATACGCTCGCTGAACTTGGTCTCGGTTACCTAGATCTCTACCGTTCGTTCTTTGATTGGAATTGATCGACAGTCCTGAGTGTTGACAACGTTGATCATGCATATCAGTGATTCACTGGCCTGTCGGCTTCGTTCCTAGTAAAGAATTGTTCCCTAAGAACGAGGTGGGAGTCGGTCCTATCATTGATACTGACGTATCCCTGGTGGAGACGTGGAAGGCAATGCTAGCACTTCCAAAGTCGAAGGTTAAAGCGGTTGGAGTCTCCAACTTTACGATTGAGCAGATAGATGGCATAATTGCCGCCACTGGCGTTGCTCCGGTACGCTGCCCGACGTACTACTTGGGTTCCACTCACTCTAGCACCAGGTAGTTAACCAAATTGAAGCGCACCCCCTGCTTCCCCAGGATGACCTCAAAGCATATTGCGAGTCAAAAAACATTCATATCACCGCATACAGCCCTTTGGGCAACAACCGTGAGTCCTTTGTTGTTCTATTCCTCTTGTGAGCATTGACATGGTGGCAGTCGCC
This sequence comes from Amanita subjunquillea, assembly GCA_020011035.1. Taxonomy (NCBI): domain Eukaryota; kingdom Fungi; phylum Basidiomycota; class Agaricomycetes; order Agaricales; family Amanitaceae; genus Amanita; species Amanita subjunquillea. The sequence goes on along the minus strand of JAEBUT010000002.1, from coordinate 432,224 downwards.
GACAAACCAAAAGTTGTCGATAATGCCATTGTTGGCCAAGTCGCCAAGGAGCTCGATGCCACTCCCGCTCAAGTTTTGATCGCTTGGGGCGTTGCGAGGGGCTCTGTAATTCCAAAGAGTGTGAATGAAGACCGAATCAAATCCAACTTCCAGGAAATACTTCTTTCAAAAGAAGACTCCGACAAGGTTACACTCGTCGGAAAATACAATTACACGAGGTAATATATTGTGCCTTGTTATTCACTGGGTGTGAGGCTGACAACGTGTCCCCTCCTAACGCAGGTTCAATATCCCTCGCGAATATGGATGGGATATAAATATTTTCGGCGAACCGGTTGAGAAGACCGCGAACAATCGAGTGAAGATTCAATAAACGGCGACACACTCAGGTTGTCATTGGTGTGATATGTGATGTATATACTAGCGGTATGCTGCAACATCATTGTGGCGAATCGACTTTTAGACAAGATTATGGTACGACGTAGTCATTGATACAAACTACCGTTATGCCAACGTCTCTAACTTTTGTCCAAAAGTCGTGAATCGTCTGCTATTGTAATTTTTAGGCCTTTACAGAAATATCCGTCAAATAGCTCCGAGTCAAGTATTCGGACAAAACCTTGGTTGTGGAACTATGTAACGAAATCGGCTTTCCAACGTTCACGGTTCGAAGTATAGCCGTGGCGAGGACTGCACCAGCCATGCATTCCATCGTAACCGCATTGCAGCCACCAGGCTGGCGCTCACATGCAAATAATGGAAAATCGGGGCAACATTGACGCACAAACTTATGGGAATAGTTTTTTGTTCTCGTCTCTGCCAAGTACAAACGCTGATGAGGAAACCAAAGACATTCGTCTTCCCGCTGTATCCAAGCTATACTCATGCAGCTCGCCTCAAAGACTTCAATTAGTACTTTGGCGTGACCCTATCTTCTTCGTCAAGCTAGCCGATGCACATATTATAACAATGCCCTGACAACCAACTTGAAGTATGAGACAACTTTGCAAATCCCTTCCAATGTCTACACTACCCCAAGTCCCTATCTACCCTTTTGGATATCACCTTCAACAACCTATCACAAACCGCTCATTCACCACCTCATCCACGGGTAAATTCGTAAGAGAGGAAACAGAAGTATTATCAACAAGAGGCACATACCAGGTTTTGCATATCAGTCTTGACATACCGTCCGAGTATCGACGAAGGGAGAAGAGCGTGCCATCGTGGGACACAAGAAAAAGAAGAAAGTCGCGCAATGGCGACAACCGGTAGGACACAACGCACGAGGGCAAAGAGGGGTGTATTTGAAAGATGTCACGCGCGAGTGTGCGTGCTCCCAAGGACACTAATCCTCTCGCAGCCAGCCCAGCAGAAATCAGAGACCGCATGTCCTCCCACCGAACGATTCGCTCAAGGCGGTTACGTCACATGCTTCGGAGGGGTGTATTTGAAAGATGTCAACTCAAATGAGCTGCTCCCAAGGGACACTATTCCTCCGAATCGCCAACAACACATTGGTGTTGGCGGGTCGCTGGGTGGGGTGTGCGTGTGCCTTGATTAGGAGGATGGTGGACCCGGTTATCCGAAGAGAAGAGAAGGAAAGGGTAAGGTCGAGGACGGTCATGTCGATGTCGATGTCGATGTCGTGTCGTGTCGATGTCGGAGGAGGCGAATTGAAGTTGGAGACAAGTCAACGTTGAGGACGAGTTTGAGGGCCAGCCAGTGTTGAGGGCGAGCCAATGTTGAGGACGAGTTTGAGAGCGAGTCAACGTTAAGGGCGAGAGGAGAGTCAGAGAAGGTGGGCAGCTGGAAAGAGAATACGACGCCCTTTTATAGGCTTTTTCGCTACGCGTCAGGCTGCAGTTGTTTTGACACAACGCGATCGAGTAATGCGATATCACATGAATCACTAGCCCCTATATAACATTGGCTAGCAGCGGACGAAGCAATTTCCTTGATAACCAGTCCCGATATATGTTTCTTGTATGCGGAGCTAGCCACGACTATTTGAGGAGATTCAATCAGTCAATTCATTGCTAATCTATTTCAAGGGAACCCAGATATTACAGATTGTACCGAATCAATGCAGATTCCACTGCACTTCGCTGACGTGGGGTGAGTTGCTCATTGGATCTTCACTTTATGTGTCGCGCCCTCCTCATCTTGTTCACCATATACATTGATATCCCATCCCATGTTGTAGGGAGTGAGATATCTTTTTAGTGGAAAATATGTAAGTTCCATGTCGAATGAATAATCAACCGATAGATTTACCTCGTGCGGTTGCCTATGCCAATACTCGTAACCTTGTCGTAATCTTCTTTGGGGAGCTCTACTTGCTGGAAGTTGGACTTGATCCGCTCCTCATTCACACTCTTTGGGATGACAGCGTATCCCCTTGCAAAGTCCCAGGCAATCAAAACTTGAGCGGGAGTAACATTGAGCTTCTTCGCGACTTCCGCAACAACAGGGTGGTCAATAATTCTTGGCTTGCCAATGGCTGTTGAGGGATCACGATCAATCATCAATAGGAGAATCAAGGTCATCACAACAAACGCACTGTTGTTGCCTAGTGGGCTGTACGCGACAATTTGAATGTTATTCGCCTCGCAGTAGGCTCTAAGGTCATCCTGAGGAAGTAGAGGATGCGCCTCGATTTGGTTAACGACCTAAAATAGGTATGAGCGTAATGCGCAAGCAGAATATTAACAAGCTTACGGGAGCAACACCAGTAGCGGCAGTGATGGCTTCAAGATACTCAATCGTAAAGTTGGACACACCAACAGCTCGGACTTTTGTCTTTGGGAGAGCTAACATTGCTTTCCAGGTATCCACTAAGGATGGCACGGTATCTATTATCGGTCCATTACCAGCTTCGTCCTTGGGGTTACTCTCTTTGCTGGGTATGAAGGAAATAGGAAAGTGGATCACTGACAATTGGAAACTATCGTCAGCTGTCAGCCAGTTTCGATTGAAAGAACATACGGTAAAGGTCTAGATAATCGACACCAAGTTCAGCGAGCGTGTCGTCCAGGGCAGCCTCTACGAACTCCGGCCTGTGAGCAGTGTTCCAGAGTTTGGAGGTGATGAAGAGATCATCTCGCTTTACTACTGATGGAATGACTTTCTTGAGCGCGGCACCGACTTCGTGTTGATTCTCATACACCTTGGCCAGATCGAGGTGACGATAGCCATTTCTAATAGCGATTTCGACCTGTCAAAAGAACGGGCCATGAGTGTCTATTCAATGACGAAATTAGAGAAGGGCGTACAGCGAATTCGACTTCCCTGGGCTGCGACAACCATGTGCCCAGGCCAATCTGGGGCATCAAAGCACCGCTAGAGAGACGGATGTATTTTCCTAAAGACATGGCTGTTGTAGGTGAGGTGGACGATTCCAAAGTTGATGGGTAACCTCGCCATCGTTGGCTGTTATATCTGTGGTCGTTCGTCACTTCGCCGACCTCACAACGCCGAAGCCGTGAAGGTTTGATAAGGCTCCTCGGTAATGTTGAACATGTTGGATGCGCGTGTGAATTTAGTGTTATCAACAACCCCGATGACCTGACCAATGACCGGTGACCGATGACCGGTGACCGGTGACCGACTTGGAACTAGCCGCACCGAGTGTAACGCAATGCTACAGTCTCGACAACTTGAACTTTCCCATTGCAGGACTGGTGTTGAAACAAGAATTTCAAGGGGTACTCCTTCTCCGCTGCGGGCGGCCCATCGAAGGCCCCTGTGCCGTCTCCCACAATGCGAGTGTCGCATAAACAAGACTATCACCACAGTAAGTACGCGATTGCCGATTGTGAATGTTCTGGCTCAGCATGTCGATCAAGCGCAGTTCGATCGTTGACCCGATTGTTGATTCAGGTCACGTCATCGATGCTTTTCTTGCGTATATCTTACTCGATAATCGATAAATCGATAAACGCCCAAAACAGATCGCAATTTGCATGCAACAACGCGTGATTTGAAAGTTTCGTACAACGCAAATGAGAGAGCATGTTGGGTAAGTGATTCGAAACACATAATTCATTTTGCTCCTTATGACCCTAGGGAACCTCTTTTTCTCACTCGTCCACTCATCCCACATTTGAACGCTGGGTTACAGGTCATCGAAGAGTGTGGATGCACCAGTCTCTGCATACCTCATCAGCCTCCCGCACCCGAGGCGTTGAATGCCTTGCAGTTGTCGTGGCAGAGGAGCATCCTGTGACGGTGACCAATTATTCAACAAACTCTTTTGGGAGGAGGAAGGAGGAAGAAGCTAGTATTGCACCAGATCCACCCTGGCGGCGATGATCTTGTCTGGGAACGTGATGGCAATGAAGACGAGACGAGGACGGAGCGAAAATCATCATCTATGCAACGCACGCGATTATCAAGTCAACTATATTCTGCCGATATTGTTTTGGGATTTATGGCATCATCAAGACAAAGTGGAAACCGCTATATTTATCAACACACTCTATTTTTGGGATCTCGATCGGTATCATTATTTTTGGATTCGTCATCTCTTCTTTTCTCCATTGGACTCGTCAAGAACAGCACGTAAACAATTAGAAAAACAAAAACAAATCAGCCACGTTATCTCGGATTTTGTCTCAATTTACGCCAGCCAGTTTAGACTCTCAACATATCTAGAAAGCAAAAAAAAAAAGTCAAAAAGTGAAACAACAAAAACAGTGTAATAAGCCAAAACGCCAACGACTAAAGACAAGGAGTGAACAAGACAAGCGCATACGTGAAAAACAGCAAATAATCGTCTTCGATTCTACGATTCTCCGTTCAAGATTAGGGCCTTTATCGTAGAGTGAACGATGATCGACGCGTGTCATGACAGCTGCTCTGTCGTCAGTGGATGTAATCATATCCCCTACTTCTGTCAGTACATAGAAAAATAATATTGACTGTCACATAAATGAGAATGTTCGTAATCTTCATCTCTGGGCAAGGTAAACCCTTTAGAGGCGGACAATCTGCATATTCTGCCCGATCCCAATAATATGTTACCTCTCGTCGATAAAGTGATCGGAATTTGCTGGTCAGACGGTCAGGAAGTGATGCGAGTCGGTCATCGGTCATCGGGGTTGTTGATAACACTAAATTCACACGCGCATCCAACATGTTCAACATTACCGAGGAGCCTTATCAAACCTTCACGGCTTCGGCGTTGTGAGGTCGGCGAAGTGACGAACGACCACAGATATAACAGCCAACGATGGCGAGGTTACCCATCAACTTTGGAATCGTCCACCTCACCTACAACAGCCATGTCTTTAGGAAAATACATCCGTCTCTCTAGCGGTGCTTTGATGCCCCAGATTGGCCTGGGCACATGGTTGTCGCAGCCCAGGGAAGTCGAATTCGCTGTACGCCCTTCTCTAATTTCGTCATTGAATAGACACTCATGGCCCGTTCTTTTGACAGGTCGAAATCGCTATTAGAAATGGCTATCGTCACCTCGATCTGGCCAAGGTGTATGAGAATCAACACGAAGTCGGTGCCGCGCTCAAGAAAGTCATTCCATCAGTAGTAAAGCGAGATGATCTCTTCATCACCTCCAAACTCTGGAACACTGCTCACAGGCCGGAGTTCGTAGAGGCTGCCCTGGACGACACGCTCGCTGAACTTGGTGTCGATTATCTAGACCTTTACCGTATGTTCTTTCAATCGAAACTGGCTGACAGCTGACGATAGTTTCCAATTGTCAGTGATCCACTTTCCTATTTCCTTCATACCCAGCAAAGAGAGTTACCCCAAGGACGAAGCTGGTAATGGACCGATAATAGATACCGTACCATCCTTAGTGGATACCTGGAAAGCAATGTTGGCTCTCCCAAAGACGAAAGTCCGAGCTGTTGGTGTGTCCAACTTTACGATTGAGTATCTCGAAGCCATCACTGCCGCTACTGGTGTTGCTCCCGTAAGCTTGTTAATATTCTGCTTGCGCGTTACGCTCATACCTATTTTAGGTCGTTAACCAAATCGAGGCGCATCCTCTACTTCCCCAGGATGACCTTAGGGCCTACTGCGAGGCGAATAACATTCAAATTGTCGCGTACAGCCCACTAGGCAACAACAGTGCGTTTGTTGTGATGACCTTGATTCTCCTATTGATGATTGATCGTGATCCCTCAACAGCCATTGGCAAGCCAAGAATTATTGACCACCCTGTTGTTGCGGAAGTCGCGAAGAAGCTCAATGTTACTCCCGCTCAAGTTTTGATTGCCTGGGACTTTGCAAGGGGATACGCTGTCATCCCAAAGAGTGTGAATGAGGAGCGGATCAAGTCCAACTTCCAGCAAGTAGAGCTCTTCAAAGAAGATTACGACAAGGTTACGAGTATTGGCATAGGCAACCGCACGAGGTAAATCTATCGGTTGATTATTCATTCAACATGGGACTTACACATTTTCCACTAAAAAGGTATCTCACTCCTTATACTGTAGGATGGGATATCAATGTATATGGTGAACAAGATGAGGAGGGCGCGACACATAAAGTGAAGATCCAATGAGCAACCCACCCCACGTCAGTGAAGTGCAGTGGAAACTGCATTTATTTGTATTGATTCGGTACAATCTGTAATATCTGGGTTCCCTTGAAATAGATTAGCAATGAATTGACTGATTGAATCTCAAATAGTCACGGAGCAATGACATTTGAGCGAATCAAACGGAACAAGAGTCAGACATGTTAGTACAATCCAGATACACCAGGTGGTATACAAGATATGGTATTGAAGCATCGCGCCCACCTCCGGTCTGTGAATTGTGTTTCTATGAAAAGTCACTCATTCACTGGTACCACATGTACTCAGGCTGACGCAAGCAGTGTCTCACACTTGTTGTTTCGATGTTGACCGGCCCACTCAATGAGTACCGCATCCCATGCCATGATTTCAACTGCGACTTTGATACCTTATATCCTCGTCGATTTCGCCTAATTCAATTTCATGATTAATATACAACAGAGCTTTCTTGCAACATCGACGCTAGTACCATTGACTGTTCACATATCATGCCTTCCTTTATCCCGCAACAGCTCCACTGTCGATTCTCATAGGTGCTGTCCGCATTCACAGCTCATTTTGCTATCGCACACTCAAACATGTTGAAAACCGAACCCCAGACCCATTCCATTCGTGTCGCGCCAGTACATGAAAAACCGCACATTAACTTATTCACAAGCCACTCTGACTCTGCCATCAAAGGAGGATGAGGGTTCTAACCTGGCCGCTCTGAACGTCGTAGATAAACGTGCATGGGTCTTGCCGGTCGCAGGAAGACAGTCAGCAGTTGCCCTGTTGACTGTCATAACTCCCCCGGAGTCAGTAATCGGCCTGACTCCACCATCATCCGAGGCAATTCCTTCCACCGACAGCAATACTGGTGCGGCCTAGTCGACAAGATGTTTGTCATCACAAGCGGACATAATGATATTTGAACTCTTACCGTTTTCAATCTGGTAATTGCCGACAAGCGATATGCCCTTAGTGCCGCCCCATTGCACCACAAGCTGCCAATTGACCGATACCCCATCAGGCTGGGAATTGTGACGAGCAGTTGCACCCTGAGGAGTGAGCGATCACGCTACTGCTCCCCCTCGTGTTACACCGTCAGCGCTGCTGGATGCTGGTGTTGCATGTAACACTCCTCCAGAGAAGCGGACAACACCAGTGCCCACCCTCCTTCTAGGCTGTGCAATGGCGCCTAAATAGGCAACGCGCTTGCCAGGGTCCACGGGTTGTTGGTGAATGCTAGAATGACAATCAATTAGCCAATTTTCATGAAAAAGCAGAAAGGCAGCCTATCAATATCATGCGTCACGTTTTGGTCGTAATGGAGGCTGAACTCGACAGAACATCAATAGAGTATATCGGTAAAAAGTTTAGGGAGGCGTACTCGTCCGGTTAAATGGAACGTTGACAAGCACATCGACCCCTAGAGCCGCCCCATTGACACTGCAAACCACTGGCAGAGCGAACTCCCGCCTATTACGGTTAAGAGTTGTCGCCTATAGCTGCAAGGAGTGAGCGATCACGCTACTGCTCCCCCTCGTGTTACACCGTCAACGCTGCCGGATGCTGGTGTCGCATGTAACACTCCTCTAGAGAAGCGGACAACACCAGTGCCCACCCTCGTTCTGGGCTGTGTAATGGCGTCTAGATAGGTGTGTGCTTGTCCATCCCATACCTTATTACCTGACGAGTAGGTTAGCCGTGAGTGTGCGGACAATGAAGAACAGAACGAACTCGCTAGGCGGGCGATGAGCGTCGGCGAGGCAAAGGATGCTCGGCGAGTGGAGGGTGAGTCTTGATACAAGGTCGTGGATAGTGGAAGAGAAGAGAGATGGCTGACAATGTTGGTATATGGTTTTTTTACACGCCTAGAGCGGCTCACGTGAAGCTGGCAGTCAGCCACCTTCACATTTTACCGTCTCTGTTCAGCAAGGACTCAAAGCATTTATTGTCGTACAGCGATCATATTGCATGAAGGTAGTGTCCATCTCATCTCGAGTTGAGACCAGGACGAGAAAAATGGTTAAGAATGCGAATATCAGCTCGTACAGCTGAGTGTGCTGAATGAAATACAAAAAACGTATATCGGGACTGGTTATCAAGGAAATTACTGCGTCCGCTGCTAGCCAAAGATATATAGGGGCTAGTGATTCATGTGATATCGCGTTTACTCGATCGCGTTGTGTCAAAACAACTGCAGCCTGACGCGTAGCGGAAAGCCTATAAAAGGGCGTCGGTATTCACCACTTTCCAACTGCCCACCTTCTCTTGACGACGCTGACCTTGCCGCCACATCTCCCTCCTTGCCGCCACACCTCCCTTGTCGACTGCCCTCTCCCTTCTGACCTCTGACCTTGGCTTTCCCGACTCTCCTCTCGCCCTTAACGTTGACTCGCTCTCAAACTCGTCCTCAACGTTAACTCGCCATCAAACTCGACTCGTCCTCAACATTGACTGGCCCTCAAACTCGTCCTCAACATAGACTTGTCTCCAACTTCAATTCGCCTCCTCCGACCGTCCTCGACCTTACCTTTCCTTCTCTTCTCTTTCGGATAACCGGGTCCACCATCCACCTAATCAAGGCACACGCACGCCCCACCCCAGCGACCCGCCAACACCAATGTGTTGTTGGTGATTCGGAGGAATAGTGTCCCTTGGGAGCAGCTCATTTGAGTTGACATCTTTCAAATACACCCCTCCGGAGCATGTGACGTAACCGCCTTGAGCGAATCGTTCGGTGGGAGGACATGCGGTCTCTGAATTTCTGCTGGGCTGGCTGCGAGAGGATTAGTGTCCCTTGGGAGCACGCACACTCGCGCGTGACATCTTTCAAATACACCCCTCTTTGCCCTCGTGCATTGTGTCCTACCGGTTGTTGCCAATGCGCGACTTTCTTCTTTCTCTTGTGTCCCATGATGGCACGCTCTTCTCCCTTCGTCGATACTCGGATGGTATGTCAAGACTGAATATGCAAAACCTGGTATGTGCCTCTTGTTGATAATATTTCTGTTTGCCTCTCTTACGAATTTACCAGTGACGGACCCCACGGAACCACAAGATGGCGCCGCCGGAAGCAATCATAAGATGGATAGGTTTGACTGGAGGTGATGTCGGAGGGTGGGTGAGGTGGTGAATGAGCGGTTTGTGAAAGGTTGAAGGTGATATCCAGGAGGGTAGCAGTAGAGTAGGGGATTTGCAAAGTTGTCTCATACTTCAAATTGGTTTGTTGGGGCATTTTAGACCAATGTTATAATATGTGCATATGCGGCTAGCTTGACGAAAACGTCATTGAAGTTTCTGAGGCGAGCTGCATGAGTACAGTTTGGATGCGGAGGGAAGGTGAATGTCTTTGGTTTCCTCATCAGTGTTTGTACTTGGCAGAGACGTAGTTCCACAACCAAGGTTTTGTCCGAATACTTGACTCGGAGCTATTTGACGGATATTTCTGTAAAGGCCTAAAAATTACAATAGCAGATGATTCACGACTTTTGACAAAAGTGAGAGACGTTGGCACAACGTATTTGCATCGATAGTCGTACCATAATCTTGCCGTCTAAAGTCGATTCGCCACAATGATGTTGCAGCATACCGCTGTAACATGGCAGTATATACATCACATGGACACCTTGTCAACCTCACCACATTATCTTACCTAGTGTAATTGTATTTTCCGATGTGTGTAACCATATTTAAATATTGATATATAATGCTAGCTAAGCAGTAACAAGAGTCAGACATGTTAGCCCAATCCATATACACCAGAGGGTATACAAGATATCATGACAATATCTACAAATACAACATCTTGAGAATAATATAACACAACGGTAATGAAGCATCGAAATAGGATGAGAAATGTTCAAACTTCCGGGCACACTACTTGGCATGGTTGACCGATAGTGTATTTTGGTGAGAATCAAATGCTCTTGATTAGCTATGTGACAGATCTGGCGGAACTTCGACTCGGGTTTTTAGATTCGTCAAATAAATCAATATGTGAAGTAAAATTCATAAGCTGCAAGCTAATGCATTAACAAGTCAGCATATCAGGGTGTCCAGGAACGCACATAGGGAAGTACTTGTGGCGTTCGCCGAGCATGTTCTGGTGGTGGAGCGGCTTGAATTAGATGCGTGGCGGTGATGGCACTGGTGTAGTCTTCAAAGTTCGCTCCATCGGAGTGCCGCCGCGCAATAGTTGTCATGTGTGCACATTGCCGATAAACCCTCGATGGCACCGACCGTGCTTTTGGGATGACAGATGGGATCGTTGGATAAGGCGTATTGTCATTGTCAGTATTTGTGCGGTTGTTATCAGACTTTACGCTACATGAGCACAGAGAATGGGAACGGTGTAAAGGTCCGGAAGGGGCTTGTCGCATGCTGACAATACTGTCATAAGTAGCTGCGTCATATTCATTCTTGGGTGTATCTTGGTAGAAATGTGGCGGAAACGACGGGGTTCTGACGCTTTCTAACTGGACTTTGTATCCTGTTTCCTGGGCGATTGATCGTGGGAAGAAAACCTGGCAAGATATTCATTTGGGAGAGTCGCTGAAATGCGCAACTCACGAAAAGCGTGATGGCGGAAGAGACAACGCAGCCGATTGCGCCCACCATAAGCAGCAGGTCTAGAGTCATCGTGTTACAAAGCAGTGGAAATGTCAAAAATGACGAGACTTGCCTAATGCAAAACTGTCTCCGGTTCATTAATGGCTCAACTACAAAGGAGACTGACACTTACAGGTTTTCTACAACATGATGAGGAGCTTGGATGCCGTCGGCAGCTATAATCAGGAAAGGGATCGTGAATATGAATCTGAATACGACTCGTATTTGCTAGATGATGCGTTTAATTGGCGTAAAGGGGGGAAACGAGATGTAGACTTGCATTCAATTGATAAAACGTAGCAAGGCGTACAACCACAGTCGGCTCGGCACCCTCTGCTTTGACATGCTGAATGAAATCGGGAAAGCGGGCGAGGACATAGAGGAAGCAAATCGTGGTGCAAGTGCTCGCGAGAGATCCGGTCAACATTATCCATGCCCAGGCCTAGTAAAAAGTGTGCATCAGCATCAAGAGACATTGGAAGTAGGTCTTCTAACATACAGAGGAAAGATCCTTTCGTGATAACAAAGTGGTTGTTGGCATGCCGATCACCGCTATTGTGCTGCCTGAAGAGAGGTAAGATTTACGTCAGGAAGTCGGTGAGCCCACGTGCCGATATACCACATTCGGAATTCCCAGCTACGAAACCATTGGCGCTGACTGGGGCCTTGGTGGAGCAAGAAGAGCCAGAATGTGAGTTCTGTTGATGTTGGATATAGATAGCGTCAGATTTAACATGTGGAGACCTAGATCCTTACCCTCCAAATGTGTTACTCTGTCAGGCGGATTGAGAAATGGTACATGAATTGCAACGATTAGACGTACATTTCCAGTCCCCATGCGACACTGAGGCAGAAGTATAGAGGTAGTAGCCATCGTCTATGTGCTGGATCCCATGCGAAGCATGGTGTTGGCACCACTGTTCAAGGGGTTTGGGTATGGAAGGAGAGTCGGATTAAATGACGCACGATGGCCGCTAGCATTCAGGGCGTAACCTAGAAAGGCGGATGAGTGGGATTGCGAAGGGCGACGGTTGGCGTACCTTCTTTGTACTTGATGCGAGCGACGCTGATATTGAAGATGACGAGAAGTGGAAGAGTGACCAAATAGGAATAACTGAAGAGAGAGAGATGAGGAGGGGCGGAGATATGAAGGACGGACGGACGGACGTCATTAGTCTTTTAAACGCGCCTGGCGGCCTTGCAGCGTTCCATTTAACACACTGGAACCTATCATAGGTCCAGAGATGGGAAAGAAGGAAGATGAAAAACTGAAAAATGGAGGTTAGTAGGAGGACAGAAGGGGCGGATGTGGACAGGGCATACGAAGACGGATAATATGGACCAGAGAAGATATGCGGAAGGCGAGCCGTAACACATGGAGGGCTGAAGAGAGGAATCACTGCCACTGTGGGTTCGCACGATGGATGTCAAGTTTTATTTCTATCCAGCCTTTCTTCCGCCGCAACTGCCAGCTCCCCGGCCTCCATTCTTTCCCGAATCCACTTCCGTATCTCATCTCGCGGATCCGTCTCATCCCTTGCACTCCCAGGCACTCCCCTCCGCACCTCAGGTGGAAACAATGAAATGTACTTCTTCGTCTTCGGGTAGTTCTGTCACTCTTGTTATCCATCTCTCCCAACCCCGTCGCAATCGCACCTCACCAGTATATAGTTCAGATCAACTCTGAGTTCATACAATGCTGCCTTGAGTTCGCTCGCTTCTTCTTTGCCAGACGCCAGTTGCTTCTTTGTTTGATTTAGTTTACGCACTACCTTTTGTCGTTCTATATGGGCTCTTGTAAGCAATGCACAATATGTCCTTGAACAATGTCAAACCAAAGAATTTGATTTTGTGGTATCTGACTGCAAGTGCCCGTTCCTTTCTCGCTAGTTCAGCCCTCTGCAAGTCTGCTTCCAGGGCTTTCAGTCTCCGTTCAGTCACTACTCTCACATCAGCAGCCAAGTTGTCCTGACTATTCGTATCAGATGCACAGCACATGATGCGTGGAAACCCACCTTGGCTAACAGTCGCCTAGTCTGTCTGAGGGAGGTCTTGATTTTCTGCACTCCAGGAACATCTTTCTTTCCGTCGCTTGACGATTCCCGGACAGGCGCCATCAGTCCGACTGCACTGGTCGAGAGAAGCACTCGTTTATTTAAGTAGTGTTTGTAACCGCCGCCGCCGCCAAACAACGCCGGACCGCTAACTTCAATCGTCATGAGAAACTTGTCCTTGTATGCACAATCTGTCATCCCGCTACATGCAGCCCTATCTGCAACCGCCGTTGATGTAGACGAAAACCTCCTATATGCCACATCCGAGTCAATAAACTCAGATGGTCATACACATATCGAACTATGGAAGCTTCCAGTACCACAGAATGGCGCGGATGTAGGTCGACTACTGGACAATACGTCGCGGACTAACAACCGAACAGATTCCGTCTTCTCCCTTTGCAAGTTTCGCTGCTCCGGCTGCCTCAGAAGCAGGGCAAATAGTTTCGTTGAGGATAATCCCCGAACCCAAGCAGATCGTCGCGATAACGCGCGCCGGAGATATCGCACTTTTGTCGCTCGAGACCGAATTCCCCACAGTATGTTGCTTTTCCCATTCATTGACTGCTTAATCATGTTACCAAGGCGGACGTTGAAGGAACGTTCGAAAGCGGAATCCTAGCGGCAGCATGGAGTCCAGACGATTTATTACTGGCGCTCGTGACAGGTAAGGATCACTGACCGCTCCATGTGATAGGCCTTGACCGCATCAAAAAAGGCGAAGAAAAACTTGTTTTAATGACGCTCACGTTCGATGTTCTATCCGAGGCCGCGATAGAAACAGTAGAATTTGGACAAGGTACGCAACATCGTCGCTGATCTGATTGTAACGGTACAAAATTCCTTGCAGACACTCCAATTAATGTTGGATGGGGCTCCAAGCAGACGCAGTTTCATGGCTCGATAGGCAAAGCAGCTGCCCAGGCGCCTACACAGATCAAATTTGGTTCAAGTCCAGACGACGATGAACTGCCACGCATCAGCTGGCGTGGCGATGCGCAGTACTTTGTGGTGTCCAAGTTGTCGCCCCCTTTAACCGACGGACTACGACGGCGCGTGCTCAGAGTGTATGATCGACAGGGTGTTTTGCAGTCCACGTCGGAGGTACTCGGTGGTCTCGAACACACCCTGTCGTGGAGACCGTCTGGAAACCTCATTGCTGGGACTCAAAGGTTCGGTTTCGAAGGAGGAGGGGCGGGAAAACGGGATCGCCACGACGTCGTTTTCTTTGAGCGAAATGGGCTAAGACATGGAGAGTTTGGATTAAGGGTCAAAGATCTTGACCTGAAGCCTGTGAATTCGGCATTGCCGAAGCGACGATGGGGTTACCGTGTGCGTGAACTTCTTTGGAACGCTGAATCGAACATACTCGCTATCTGGGTCGAGAAAGAAGAAGGCGATTTGGGTATGTGTCTGTGTATTCATGAGTGTATGCTGTGCCTGACCCCGTTCAAGTTCAATTTTGGACAACAGGCAATTATCATTGGTGAGCGATGCTTTTCAGTTTTATTGCATTCTGAACATCAAGTAGGTATTTAAAGCAGGAAGTTTCTGCAGAGTTCGATGACGGAGAAAATCGTTTCACTTCAGTAAATTGGCACCCGGAGAACCCTTGTCTAATTATACTAACAACAAAGTGTGGGTTGTCGATTTTTCTGGTGATGCAAGTTTCTGACATTCAATAGCTTCCATCATAACCAGAACTTACAGATGGGATATATTTGCATTACATACTTTACCGCCCGCCGATTCCGGTTCAGTCGCTGTATTTGACGGCTGTAAGTTGATATTTCCGTGAGCACAAGACATCTTTAATAGGCTGACTAGCAAGCATTCTTCTCACCCCATTCCGAACCCAAAGTGTCCCACCACCAATGTCTTCATACCAGCTCTCACTGGATCCACAATTATCCTCCATTCCCATTCCTTGTGTATCTCGAATTCCTGTCCATGCAAGCTTCTCATCCGAAGCAGATTATTTATCGATCCTCTGGGAATGTGGATACATCGAATATTGGAATCTCAAAACACGTCTGGGCCCAGGTCCTGAAAAGATCATGGATCCGGTAAGAATCTGGTCTGGCACAATCGACGAGCATTCCCATCGTTGGAGGCAACTTTTTGTTCGAACCTTTGGGAAGCATTCCGTCTTCTATGCCCTCGGAACTTGGCAGAATACTGATATTATTGTCACTGTCCGGGTGGAGGAAGGCAGTGTTTTGAACATGCGACGACGCGAGTCGCCCGCGTGGAACGGTAGACTAATCTGCGTGTATCCAGTCGTCGCGATTCAAGATTTGGAAGGGAAGATATATGAATGTGAGTCTTCGCAACCTAAAGATCGTTGCAATTGAAGTCTCACCAAAACAGTGGATGTTCAGACTCTGGAAGAGATCCGGTCCGAGATCCAGTTCCCAGAATTCTGCCCACAAGCAAGAATACTCCCTTCAAGATCCAATGTTACCAATGGTTCCTCTGAGCCTGAAAACCGTCTATATATTGGCCTGAGTGCATTTGGCAAGCTACATGTTACTGGCACGGAACATGGGCCGAAGGTGTTGGCACCTAATGTCACTTCCTTTACGATCGCATCTGGATTCGTGATTTACACGACGAGCGCTCACGAATCTTGGTTCTTGCCGATCAATGTCATAGATGCGGTGTTTCCCGCCACGGAAGAGGAATTCAAGAACATGATGAGCTCTTGGGAAACTAGGAAGGTCGAACGTGGTTCACGGATTGTAGTGGCCATCCCGAGTTCGATGAGTCTAGTACTACAGATGCCTCGTGGCAACTTGGAGACGATTAACCCTCGTCCGTTGGTGATGGAAGTGATCAGGCAAGATCTTGATGCGTGAGTGGATATCCTAACACTCACCTGACCGTTTTCACCCAATATGCGCTTTAGAGGCAATTATCGAAAGGCATTTCTTGCATGTCGCAAGCACCGCATAGATCTCTCCGTGCTTGTGGACCATGATCAGAAAGCCTTCTTTGACCACGTAGCGCTATTCGTTCAACAGGTCGAAGAAGTGGATTATATTAACCTTTTCTTGACCGTTGTTGGGTATGTATTGTATTCTCATCCCCTGCGATTATCTTATTGGCTCTCAGTCGAGGGACCCTACCCGCAGAGACGGTTGCGCAGGTCTGTGATGCCGTGCGCAAGGAGTTGGAGAAAATCAACTTGAAGAAATATGTCAACTCCATCCTTACGGCCTATGTCGTGAAGGCACCGCCTGATCATGAATCTGGTCTTGCGTTATTGCTCAGACTACGGGGTAAGTAAATCCACCCGTTCCCTCCGCATTCTAATCATTGATATCCGTGACAGATGAGCACCCAGATCTTGTCGAAGAGGCCGTCAAATACATCATATTTTTGGTGAATGTAGATGTACTCTTCGACACAGCACTCGGGAAGTACGACTTTTCGCTCGTGCTGATGATTGCGCAACACTCGCAAAAGGTTGATCCAAGAACTAACCAGCGGCCGAGGGACTAATACATCTACGCGCAGGACCCCCGAGAATATCTTCCCTTTCTGCGAGAACTTCGCGCACTGGACAAGTATTACCAACAGTTCCGCATTGACGATCACCTTAAACGTAGAGAAAAGGCCCTCAAGAACCTTAGCTTGACCGGTAGTTTGCCTTGTATATCTGCAAATTATTTGTTAATAACAATTCCTCCCAATAGGCCCGGAACATTTCCAAGAAGCTATAGACTACATTGAAAAGCATCGGCTATACGAGTCTGCTCTGTCAATATGGAGAAAGACAGAGGAATACGACGTGCGTTTGATCCTGAGCCAATCTTCTATGATTGATGTCACAGAAGACCATCTTGGAGCTCTATGGTGATTGGCTATTCGATAGGCGAGAGTTCAGGTCTGCAGCTGTTGGTAAGATGACCTTGTCCTGCCTCTCCCAATATATGTCAATCACTTTTAAAGCATTTGTCGAAGCACGAAAGCTTTCAAAGGCTATGGCAGCCCATGAACGCGCTCTAGAATGGAGGGAACTCTTTACCATTGCTTTTGCTCTTGAAGTACCGGAGGAGAAGATAGTTGATATTGCATACCGGATAGCAGGTACGTTGGTAGTAAGGACGTCGTGGGACAAGGTCTTGACTTTTTCAGATGAGCTCGTTTCGAAAAAGCGGCATCTAGAAGCTGGACAAGTGTTACTGGATTATGCAAAGGATTTTCGACAGGGAGTCATTGCGTTTGTTGAAGGCAACGGCTTTTCTGAGGCCCATCGCATTGTGGGTGATCTGGAAAGATCTTCAAGAGGGAGCTCATGGCAGATTACAGATATCAATGTATTCACTCCCGGAGCTCGTAGAGCATATCGTTCACCCTGCGGCAATGGGGAACAAGGAGCAGATATCGGATGATCTTAGGGAAATGCGAGAGCAGCTTCAGAAGCAAGTCAAGCGCGTTCGTGAACTTCGGCTGATAAAGATAGAGGAACCGGGTATTTTTGCTTCAGTTTCTCGTTGCACGCGTCCTTATGGCTTTTCTTAGATGCTTTCTACGGAATTGAAGATCCAACTCTTCACAATGTTGATGTGATGACGGACATTTCTATGGCAGCCACAGCCTTTACCAGATATACCGCTGCACCTAGTACTGTTTCAAGAACCTCCAAGTGCGGAAATTTAATCAAGCAAAAGGGCAAATTACTGACTGTACATACAGAAGGAGCTCACGATCGAAAAGGAAGCTTGAGAGGAAAATTGGCTCCGGCAGGAAGGGGACGGTGGACGAGGAGGAGTACCTCCTCAAGTCTATTACTAAGCTGGTTGGGAGATTCAACACAACTCGCGGTACGTCTGAGCGAGGCGTATTCCCAAGTACCTTGCTAACGCGACTTGGCCAGACGAGGCTGGTAATTTGCTGCCGCACCTGTTCCATCTCACCTCCGAACATCGAGAAGAGGGCCGCGCATTGCAAGCAGAGTTGGGCGAGTTCGAGGATGAGCTGGGAAAGGCACTGGAAGAAGTATGGCCCAAGACGTCAGAGGAAGATACTTCTCCCATCGACAGTTGGGCCGTGCGCATGGAAGAGAGGGAAAGGATTAAAAAAATCAATCCCATGGAAAGAGTGCCGAAACCTGATCTTCCTCGAGGAGAAAATTGGCGCATCAAACTTTTCGAGTTGGGCCACTGATAATTTATGGGTTCCTCGGTGATGGTCGTGTCTGGGATCGGCGACTGCATTCATTACCGAGCTGATGCCAATGACGGAATTCGAGTGATTTGCATAGACGCTCTGGTATCATAGGTTCTGACTGAAAGACCGAAGCCACAGGCTGCCAACTACAGACGGACATTATAGCGCTTTCATTCAGCGCCCTGGAGATGACTTGATATTTTGGCAATAGAATGATGGCGACGTATGAAACCGTAACGGCCCGCTCCCACCGCCATCGCTATCTCCATCAAATCTACTTTAGTCATATATACACACAATTTTGCCCTCAACGTAAGATATCAAAGCATGGCGGCAACCGCGGTACTCTCGCACCAATCCACTTCCACTCTGTCCAACTATTCCATTATCCAGGAATATGGAGGCGGCTCGTATGCAAGCGGCTCGCGGGACTTCTGTAATTCATTCTGGGGGGATGGAGATGAGGGTACTACTGTGCTGTTCACACGGATGAAAAGTGCGATTAGAACAAGTGAAGAACTACAAAACTTTTGGAGCCAGCGGTACGTTTGCTCCTTCCAGAGTCCACCCGAAATAACCAAGTCTGCAAAAGAGCGCTAATAGAGGAAGAGTTGGGGAAACGTTTGGCGACACTTGCGAAAATGCCTATCGGTGTAGATGAGACTGGGTGAGCTATCAAATAACCCAGGCTGAACCGCTTGAACTTGCCTACAGGGAACTGAAAACCTGCCTCCAAACGATGGTGATCGAAACACAGCGGCAAGCCGAGTCACACATACTGCTAGCATCCAACATACGACGGCATTTAGTAGAGCCCTTTGTCCATTTTCACGAGAAGCAAATTGAACACAAGCGCTCTGCGCAGGCGCCAATAGAGAAAAAACTCAAGGCAAAGCAAAGTCAAGCTTCATACGTTGCCAAGGCACGAGAAAAATACGAGGGGGATTGCTCGCGCATCAAGTCATACAAACAGCAGGTTGGTCAGCTACAAGGTCAAGAATTAGAAAGGTTGCAAGTCAAGCTAAGGAGGGCGCTGGAGACCGTCAAAGCCAACGAGAAGGACTATGCCAGCTTTGTTAGGGGGCTATCAGATCTGTCAGCAGAGTGGGAAACGGATTGGAAAGGATTTAGTGATGTTTGTCAGGATCTCGAGGAGGAGAGAATGGAATTTTTAAAAGACAACCTTTGGAATTATGCTAACATGGTATCGACGATTTGCGTTAACGATGATGAGGTGAGTATCGCAGTAATGTTGTCAATCTCGTTAAGCCGACTAAATTTTCAGTCTTGTGAAAGAGTCCGCATGGCATTGGACCATCTCGAGCCCGATAGGGACCTTGCGGCGTTCGTCGATGCATATGGAACAGGCGACAGGGTACCCGAACCCCCAACGTTCATTATTAATGATGTTCAGAAGCCACAGCCGTTGACTGCAGCACCCTCTTTATATCGAACGGTGCGACATGAGCGTATTTCTCGTAAGCCAGATCCCGTCTATCAAAATGCACCTGTGGCACAAACATCACAACCTGCGCAAAGCTCCGCGGCCCAACCTAGATATCAAAACGTACCTGAGATGATACGCGCTCCCAGCGTTCGGACGGGTGCCCGCACAAACGGCACCGGTGGCCGTGAAAATCAGCCATCTCGGTCTGGCGATGGATACGAGCGGGCCCAGAATACATCCGTGCCCACGCAGCAAACGGCACCGCAGACGGTGCAGCCAAGTGGTTCTTATTCCAACGCGACCAACACGGCCAAGCTCAACATACCACCCCCTCCACCTATACCCGAAGAACAACCTCGCGACCACTACGCCGCGGGGCGTCGCTTCGCAGAGAGTCTCAGCCTTTGCCTGCCGTACCCCATGGCGGAAATCGCGCCCGAGAGCCGCCGGCACCGGTTCAGCCCCCTGTTCCTGTAACCGAGGCGGGCAATCGTATTCTATTCTTAGGTGTGTCGGCCTCCGTCTGTTATTGACTGCAATGTCTGATGCAGCGCATCTAGTTAGAGCGCTATATGATTACAAAGCAACGATTGATGAAGAGTTCGATTTCCAGGCGGACGATATCATTGCTGTGACAGAGACCCCAGACGATGGCTGGTGGAGCGGAGAATTACTGGATGAAGCCAGACGAGAACCGGGAAGACATATTTTCCCAAGCAATTATGTCTGCCTGTTTTGACGCCATTGTCTTCATCCATTCGATTCGTTAGATGTCTCTGAATATGTATCCATGGACGGCTTGCAAATTCGTTGCTGATATTTCCCTTCTCATAGACTACTGTTGTATATCATTTGACTTAGCGCTTAGCGTTACATGTACTGTCACATTCTGTCACGTTCTGAAGTTGCAAAGCAACTAGTCGCCAGTCATGTCTACAGCTCATAGGCCGACATGGGACCCTGCGCAGGCAAGAGATGTCAAGGGTGGTTCACGCCAATACTCCGTGCGTGACATGGCAGCCCATACGAAGCTCAAGTTTCGGTAGGCGTCAAGCGTTTACTTTGCTCCTAGGCCTTGATGTCGTTGTGAAGACAGGTTGGTCAAACGTCTGTAGATGAAGTTAAGAAGCGAGATCTTCGTGCAGAGCTCCTTTCTGCTGAAATTGAAGCTCGGAACAAGAAACGTAAGGCAGAGGGAAAGCCGCCACTTCCACTTCCAGTGGAGGGGAAATCGTCAGCCGAGGATGGCGAGGCACGAGCCGTAGAAGACGACGAGTCGAATAAAAGGCGAAAACTACTACAGGAGGCGCTGGCATTGGATAGAGACGATGAGGAGAGTGACAATGCGGGGACTAACAATGGTAATGACAAAGAAGAGGATGAGGATGAGAGGTTTGCGAGGTACCTCATTGATCTTTTGCTTTTTTATTAATTCTTGTGCAGCGAGGACGGGTCGGAAGACGAAGACGATACGGACGAACTGTTGAAAGAGCTGGAGAGAATCAAGCGGCAGCGAGCAGAGGAGAAGGCACGAGAAGAACAGGAACAATCCGCGCAAGATGCGGCAGCGAGGGAACGGGATATTGCAACCAATAATCCGTTGTTGAACTTGGCCGCTGCCCTGGGTCAATCACCTGCAGGCCTTGACACGACCTCGCCAGGGACATTTGCAGTCAAGCGACGATGGGATGATGGTATGTAATCTCTATGTCATGCTTAAATTTTTGGTTGATTTGTACATCAGATTTGATATTCAAGAACCAGGCCATGAAGGATAAGGCGACGGGTCGGTTTGTAAACGACCTATTGCGAACAGAATTCCACAAGTATGTCCCGTACCTGAGCCTCATGGCCTACTAACACTTTCTCAGAAAATTTATGTCAAGGTTTATCAAAGTAAGGAACTTGATATGTTTTTTGACAAATAGTGCCTCATTCCGCCGCCAGTGACCCAACATCTGTATACCTACGTGATGATTATACGGAATTAAGCTTCTACATGTGTCATGACCGATCCCATTCCCAACCCCTGGCTGCCCATTCTGGCATTTCCGCCTCAAATTCCCCCAAGCTTGTCGTATACTTGAGTGCATGGAGAAAGATGTAAAGTTTTTCGGGCTTAGGATCTGGGTGCAGTGGCAAGTAACATTCGGGACAGTATAGATTCCCAGATTCTTCAATAAGCCCTTTCGTTTCAGGCTCGATTTCTAACTTTCCAATCGCTTCAGAAATGCTCAACTGATGCATTATATGACCATTTGGATATTCAGAGGCACCATCGCTGCCTTCTACCGAACCAGCTGATAGCCACACGGCTGACGATTTTTCAGGCGAGCTCTCGCTTTTGGATCCCACATCATTAGAGGTTATGGTTGCCCTTGTGGGTTCAAGTGGGTGACCCTTGTGCTCCATGATCAGAAATTCACCCTTCCCTCCACGCGCCCTTCGGTTCCGTGGCGGTGGCGGCCTAACTTGCAATCCTTTCGGTGATAAAGCACCTTTGACGCGGAAAATGACATCACGCCATCTACTCCAATCTTCGTCTTCGTCCTAACCGAATAGCGAGGTTATTAATGAAGAATAATGGAGATGCATCTCGCCTTCTTGTTTCTTAGTCTCGTAATGATGCCCACAGCCTCACTGGAAAGTGGGACAGGTGATCCCATGCCGATGTCCTCCCCGGTTTCACGGGGCAACAACTTCTGCAACCCCAAGGAGAAATCATTCGCCGTTCCAGATAGCTTGCGAAGCGATTCTGGACTACCGTCTATCTCCGTCTTGGACTGGAGATGTGGAGGTGGCAATGGAGCTGAACGTGCGTTACTCGGAACAGCATCTATACCTCCTGCTCCCAATTTATCTCCCTGGAGCATTCGGTTTAGAACATGTGCGTGATAATCCTCCAATGACTTGCCCATATTGTGCAGTCCGAATACACGGGATCATTGGCAATAGGATATCCCAGAAACTGGAGATGTACCCGAAGTTGATGCGCTGAATAGGTTTAGTCGACGTCATTAACGAAAGATGGCCTTACACCGTCCTGTAAGTGGTCGACCTATCGTCCTTCAGTCAATTACGCTGCATTGCGGAATGCAACACAACTCACATCGTATCACACTGGTATTCGTATTAGCATCATAATGCAACCGGTTGAAAATCGTCTTGGCGGGCTATGTACACCTTGAGTGACGAGACGGGATGTTTCTGGCTCAGCACACCTTGCCTTCGGGATGAACTATATTCAGCCCCATTTGACGATCCACAGTCAAGAGAGGCTCTTCACACACTATTTCTTCCCTTCCCGCTTTATTAGCCTATACTCGAGAATGTCATCAGATCGTACTGAGGGAACTCGCCAATGCATCTGGCAATATATTCCTTGCGGACTGTTCCGGCTTGAAATTCGGCTGTTAGCAATCGTGCACAGTCGGCAGAGAGTGGAATAATCATCAAGCCTGAGGTTAGGCGGTCTAGTCTGTTTACAGCTGTCATTGAGGTACAAATTGGGTAATACGTTTGTGAGTGTGAACTTCTGCAGGTTAGAAATACTTACGATACACTTTCTCAAACCCGAATTCGCCCACGAGTATCTCGATTAGACTGTTTTTGTTATAGCGCCCAGAAGCATGGACAGGCTGTAGAATAATGTAACAACCGAATGAGGGAACAAGACAAACGAACGATGCTGCCTGGTTTATCGACGACAATGAATTGTCTCTCTACATTATGATAGAGAATCTGGATAGGCTGTGAAGTGACTGGAGGTTCATGTCGGTGAACGATATTCCTTTGAAAAAGTTTTAGTGCGGAACTGCGGCGGGAAGACGTTGGAAATTTACTCAATCCTATCGCCATCCCGGATAACCGTGTCCGGCCCTGCAATTTTGCCATTGACCGTCGTCACGCCGGATTCTAATGCGTATCTCTGCCGCTCAGGTTATACCATGCGGAAGGCTGTTGATCAAAACTGCGCACATAGTACTCCATTGACCGATCGCGGAATTCCGTTGAGACCACTTCCAAGAGTTCGCGTCCCAGCCACCGCATTTTAGCCATCGTGGTGTACGGATACCAGTAGGGGGGTACTTTCCGCAGGCCGGGCGCTTCTTTCAAATTGACTAGCGCATCGTGAGCCATGCTAGCTCGGATCAGACTTGCAATCACTCGTTTGAATTGCTCCTCGGGCGTTCGCCCGATGTGTGGGATACGCTTTCTTGTGGATGGATGTATTTTCTGTAGCAGACGGGTTACATTAAATGTCATGAAATGTTGAAATCTGACCAACGCCAGATATTGAGTTGGTCTTAAGGGCGTTGTGGTACCTGACTCGATTTGTAATTGAGGCGGAGATGAACTCGACTTTTCCTTTTCACCTTGGCGAAGCCGTCGGCCACCAAATCCAATGCAATGCACTTTAAAAGTGCCTTCGTAAGCCAGCATGGCTCATGGTCAGCGGGTGGATTATGTTCACACACCATGTCGTTCTAGTAAAAAATAACTGCGACCGACGCGTCAGTCCGGGCGGCACACTACCCGAAATGCTTGACATTGTTGAATTCGGCATGTAATATGATAGAGTGTTGATAGGGCAAATCTGTTCCGCGATAAATCATCGTAGTGCCGCATTTAATGATCTCCATATGCCTAATCGGAAACTTTCTAACCTCATTAGAAATGTCGTTTGGCCATGCTTCTTATGGTATCGCGACTACCAACTAAATTCATTGGGAGAAGCAGGCTAGCAAGTTTTTGCAGTGTAAGCCAAACATTGACCACAGCCTGTCGTGTTCATCAGACGCTCGAGTGACATAAGGCTATATGCTTGTCAGTGCCTCATTACCCTATTTATTTTTGCGTTTGTGTTGGTCTGGAAATATATGCTCTGTAACTGACAAGGACGCCTACAACTTCGTCTTAGGGAGGGTCGCGGCAGTACAGCTAAAATATCATATGCGGGGCCTCTGTGATGTATATATTTTCCGTGAGGTAACGCCTTTACGACAGACGGGACCTATCATAATGATCGTTAGGGCACGAATCTGAGCTAGCAACGCGCTCTTGCATTGTGCACAGGAGCTTCCTGAACTGAGAGGAGTTGTGCTACAGCACCTCTAAATCATCTTGCTGACGTGGGTCATAATTAACACATCCGGAATCAATTCGAAGGTAATGACCATATCCGATGCCCAGCTGTTGACCTCACTAACACACCTACAGGGTTGTGTGTCTGGCAGAAAATCAAATGATCTTGACCAAATTAGTCCAGAGTTCCCCGTTGGTTACTGTGTTTTTACACTCCTTATCCAAGATTTCCGTTTGTTTCTTGGATTTATCCGAGATTCAGACCTCTTTTAGGACGGGGTGAGGATTATATAAATTGCTTTCGAACGACCAGTACGGAGGAAGCTTATCTTTTGCCCTGTATCGGGAAGCGCCGCTCACAGTTAACGTCCGTCTATGGGGAACGCGACATCTTCGACTCACTCTTCAGGTTCAGGGAAGCGGCGATCGCTATTTCATCGCAAACGTCCTGGACTCTTGTCTCATTTACGTTTAGGGTGCACCAACGTTGAGTCCACCATGGAACGAATAGACTCTCCTACTCTGATTCAAGAGACCTCGGCCCTCGTCGTCTCTGAGAAGACTGAGAAGACTGAGAAGACCCATCGAAGGAACATTAGTTCGGTTACTGCAACTACGTTCCGGTCGTCACTCATATACGCTCCTCCACACGACCTGCCATACGACGAGGCTACCAAATCCTACCATGCATTTTTGCATGATTACCCTGGTTCGTACATTTTTGCTCCCCATATACTCTTAACTTACAATGTGTCAGAGTATAAACTAACTTGGACTTTGGACGCACTCCGTCGAAATGACTTTGGTCGACTGGATCGAAGCGGGGAGACCTACGTTGACTACATGGGCGGCGCCCTGTATCCTGAAAGCCTTATCCGGGCACATACGGATTTCCTTCACCGCAGTGTTCTTGGCAACACACATTCCGTCAGCAACAGGTATGTGCATACAGTATTGCATGGTTACATTATTTTAATATCGTCTACAGCTCGAAGTTGTCCGCTGATTATGCCGATGAAGCTCGCACAGAAGTCCTAAGGTTCTTCAATGCATCAAAGGACTACACTGTTATCTTCACCGCGAACACATCAGCTGCGCTTAAATTGATTGGAGAATCTTTTCCATTCGCCGCGGGCAGCTCATATGTGCTGGGTACTGATTCCCACAATAGCGTAAGTCCTCGGCCAACGATAATGATCAATTGCTTATATGATGTTTTCCAGTTGCATGGGATACGGGAGTATGCTCTCGAAAAAGGAGCAAGCGTCTGTTACATTCCCTCGACCCCAACTGGCGGTCTTAATCTTTCAACTGCCAAGGTATGGACCGCTAGACAATCTTATGCATATCACGCGCTGAGCAATCTGTTTCAGAATGTACTCTTGCGTAACAGGCCGCAGTCACCGGTCCTTGTACCCAGTCTATTTGCGTTGACGGGTCAATCTAACATTTCCAACTGTAAAAACCCTATGTCCGTTGCCGCTTACGCTACATCCTTGGGCTATTACACGCTAGTCGATGCGGCGGCTCTTGCTCCAACCTCTACATTCTCTTTATCTGAACACCCCGTGGACGCTATAGCCGTCTCTTTCTACAAAATGTTTGGTTTCCCAACTGGAATTGGAGCACTAGTCGTCAAGAAGTCGTTTTTAGCGCAGTTGAAGCGCCCATGGTTTGCCGGTGGTACTGTCGACCTTGTACAAGTGCCGGGAACAGTTGTCACTCGGGCACTTGAACCGCATGAACGATTCGAGGTTAGTTGACCCAGATCGTCCTTGTAATTTTTCTGATTTCTGTCTCAGGATGGCACCATCAATTACCTTAGTCTACCCGCTGTTACAGAAGGGCTACGTTTTCTTTCCGCCTACCTTCCATTCCTGCCTCTGCGCCTCTCATGCCTCCTCAATTACCTCATCACATCGTTATGTGACGTGCGGCACGATGCCACAGGAAATCCCGTTGTACGAATCCTCTCACGAATACCTGAGCGGCGTGTAACGGGGATCGGCGAACAATCGGAAACTGGTTCAACTATTTCTCTTGTCTTTTTGGATGCGAGTTCCCACTCTTCCCCATGCGTATTTCATTCTGATTTACGCCATTCCAGGCTGACGGAGGGATGCTTCCTAATTCGTTCATTGAATTTTCCGCATCGCAACGATGCATATCTCTGCGCACAGGTTGTGTTTGTAACCCTGGAGGTGCCGCGGCAATGTTGAATCTCCAAGATGTCATGGCACGATTCTATCAGGGCGTCACGCTTCAGGACGTTGAAAAATCTGTCGGAAGGGAAATAGGAGTTGTGAGGATAAGTCTAGGATTGGCCAGCAATTTCCAAGATGTTTGGCAGGTTGTCCAATACGCAAAAGCGATTGGCACGCAAAAGTCAAGAGAATGCATGTGGAACCAATGGCGAGAAATTACGGGAGGAAGTCACGTCGTTCATTGAATCATCTTTCGTGCGACGAGGTTAGTTGTGGTTATGCTCACGAGTCTCCGTATAACGGTTTCTGGACTCTACCATTCGCATAATTCATGCCAATTAATCTTAATTTATACCTGGTATACGTATCGTGTTGAACGTATTCGCCTATTCGCTCCTTTTAATGGTTCTGCTGTATAAATACACCTTCGTTTCGTTTCGTTTTCGCATAGTCACATTTGGATAGGAATTTGGCAGTTCAACATAGTTGATAGTCTTTGATGTGTAATATTATTTACGCAATAGTGAAATATAACAAATATGGTGATTAGCTTTCATCCATTTAAGTATGAAAAGGACGGCCTAAATAATGTCCTTGTTGAAATGGACTTCTTTCTTTGGTAATGACAGACTATGACCGATTGATTGCGGCGATTCACAACTTATCGGCGCGCCTTGCCTAGATGGGAATGAATACCTGGATAAAGACATGCAGGGCTTCTAACTGGTATGGAAGAATTTGACGAAGCCGAGACGAAGATGCGAGGATGACGGAGCCAACATACAGCTGATAGATTTATGAACGGTCTTCTTTTACCCGGAGTAATGGCTTGTGCCGCTTGTCAGCCGCGATGAGAGTAACCATTCACTGGCACACAGAACCGTCATATATCCCTGCATCAGAAATCTACGGCGAAGCTCCGAGGAGTCTCGTTAACGTTTGAAACAGTGGGCGTCCATGCGGTGCTTTTGGGGGAAGAAAAACCCACGTTCATAATAGTTTGGTTACCTTGACGTCGGAGCGCGGGGATTCGCCATGGGAAATTTGGAATAAGCTAGGAAACCATCAGAGGCTGTCATCAAAAGGGTAACGCTGCCTGCAGGGGAAATGGAGACTTTTAGACCTCAAGGCGCCTCGTTTATCGAAACATCGGCAGCTGTCGGATAGAGTTGCTTCGGCCACACGTAAATTGGGCCCACCCTCGGCGACACAGCAACATGTCGCCGTGTGTTGGAAAACGCCAAGAAACATGTACGCCAGCGCCAAGATAGCACTTCGCCCTAGTGCGCCATGCTATGGGCGTCACTCACACACACCAGCGGACACAATTGCGTGCCTTAATCTTTTGACGTTGGCGGCACTGCTTGCGGACGGGCCCTACTGTTAAGGGTATTGAATATTGAATTCCCAAGCGCTTAAGTGTGTTCAATTCACACAGGAATGTCAAAAAATATGATGTAAAGATTCAATCATTCGCATTTGCAACTTGTTTGTCTCTGGAAGACCATCCGCAAAGCCACCATCCTCTCCACTGGTTGCGCCGCGCACAAATCGTCATGAATCTCCCAACGTTCAAAGTCCTCCGGAAAAATCTTGCGCAGGCTGGCACCGCTCTTCGATTGGGGTTCTGACACTTGGAATCGTCGCTTGGATGCCAGTCTGCCAAATTCAAGGTCACGTGACCTAACTTCTACAGGCGCTTGGTCCACGTTCCCGAGGCTACACTGCTCGCTCATGATGTACCTCTGCAGGCCACTCGCATTCCTCGGATTCTTCGCCCTCCTTGCTCCCCTCATTCATGCACTGAGCATACCAGGCCACTCAATTTTCGAGACACCCTATGATGATATGGTCGTCCATGATTCACGAGACGCCGCCCCACGGGGTTTCGTTAACGTTGGCGATCTCGCCAATAATACTGTCATTGACCTGGAAATCGGACTTCCCGGCCGTGATATGCCCGGTTTGCTCAGACGTCTCTTGGAAATCAGCACCCCTGGTAGTCCCTGGTACGGGAAGCATATGACCAAAGAGGAGGTATGACTTTGTCTTGTCTTGATGCCTTGCATGGACCCAGCAATTCTACAGGCAGATTCCTATGTCAGACCAACTGACAAAACTGTGCGCGAAGTTAATACGTGGCTCGCCTACTATGAAGTTCCGTCCAAAACCATCACTTCGTCAGGCAATCGGCTCCGAATCACGTTGCCAGTCTGGAAAGCGAACAAGATGCTCCAGGCCACCTTTTCTACCTACCGTCACATGGGACCGGAACCGAGTCCTTCCAAGCACTCTCTTACTCCCTCCCTTCTCAACTCGACAAAATGATCGAGTCCATCGAGCCAACCACCAGTTTCCCTAACCCGCGTTCCCGTCACAGCGTTGCTGACGACCAAGTCTACTTTTCGCCCTCGACTCTACCCGAATGAGAATTTTCATTGATGGTCACGAGAATGGCAAATGTCGAAAGATCACGATTCCTTTTCTCAATTTGTATTCTATGACTATGATGTCGTTGTCCATTTTCTAAGATATCTTCCATTTTTTTCAATGTACTCAAATAGACAATACGAACTGCCAAAATGTGGCTTTGCCAAGTAGCACTTAGTTTGTGTGCACCGCCTTTCTGCTGACGACGTGTACGATCGCATACGCATCATCCATGGAGTTCTTCTCACAGACCTATGTTGCCCTTCGTGGGCCAACAGGCGTCACTCAGACTCCAGCAGACACAATCGCGCGCCTTAGCGACCGCCTATCGCCCGCGACACTGCTTGCAGACAGGCGTGCTGCCGTCCTAGCTCTCAAGGGTCTCGTACGCGACTGTAAACAGGATGTTGGTGAACGTGCACTCCCGGGCCTATTGGAGGTGCTATCCAACGATGCCGAAGTCGATGCGGATATCGGAAGGGCTGTTCTCGAGACACTCAATCTTCTCTGCGATGTCGAAGACACATCGCCGAACAGCAAAGAGTTGGGACTCAAGCATACAAATCAGGTTCTGGCCAACGAGAAGGCTATCAACCTGTTGTTCGTGTTGCTCGGAGATTTGACGTTTTATACGCGCTTTGCCTCTCTGCAACTGCTGTCGACGTTGCTGCATAATCGACGGCCGGTCGTGCAGGCGTACTTTCTCAAAACATCCACTGGACCTGCGAGCGTGATATCTGTTCTTGAGGACAAACGGGAAATCATTCGTAATGGCGAGTCACTACTATACTTTATCTGTTCGTATCCGCTGACCATATCTCAATAGAGGCCATTTCAATGGTTCAATTGCTTATATCTCAGAATGCTGACATACAAAAGGTCCTAGCGTTCGAAGGTGCATTTGAGAAGCTGTTTAATATCGTTGCGCAGGAGGGAGGAGTAGATGGCGGTTTAGTCACTGAAGGTGCATTGTTCTGCACAGATAGTCTTTTACGATTCAACAGTTCTAATCAAGTGAGTCAGTTAAACTACTTTTCGGGCTGAACTGACGACAATCGCAGAGCTACTTTAGGGAGACCACCTTTCCGCAGGCTCTCTGTTCCCTCTTGTTCTTCCCATGGAAAATGACAGACACGGATCCCACCCCCCAAGAATTTGCTTTGCAGTTCTGGGACGAGCAAAAGATGACCAATACGGCTCTAGTTATTGACATCATGGGCATTCTGGTCGGGTCCAAGGGTGGAAACGTAAATTGTGTCTGCATGCCCGCGCCATATCTAACCCTCTACTAGGCACAAGAGAGTTACACATATACGAGGTGTCTTACTGAAATGGCTCTTGCCTCGAACGCACCCACCAGGCTAAAAGCCAAGGTACAACATCAGACTTATTCCTTCTATTTTGGTCTTTGACATTTTCCAAGGCCCTACGATTGCTTCCCCAAAATATCAATTTTCCGCTCTCGGAAATCACTGTTACACCTTACTTACCGGTGCCTGAAACAAATGGAGAAGAATGGGACCGATTAGAACCGGCAACGGCCTTGGATGTGGTTGTGGAGTTGGCACTACATGGGGAGTACAACGGCTCAAATAGTGCACAGCAGTCAGAAGGTATATTAGAGCTTCGAACGGCAGCAGTGACTGTTTTCGAGGTGAGATCATCGGTGGGCGATTGGAGTTATTGATCGAATATAGAACAGAGTTTTGTGCGCAAAGAAGAAATTAAATTGGATATTCTTCAAGCCATGGTCCCTGCAGAAGGTATATAAATCGCGCATCGTTCCATGTTTTTTCTTAGATTGGTTGCAGACAGTTCTGAAGCATCACCTCCAACGCCCTGGTACATGCGCTTGCTATTCCCCCATCAACAATGGCTGCACTGGAGCCAGCTATTGTTCTTACAACGCACATGGCATCGGTTTTGTTCAGTCACCTCATCCGATCATCACCACAAGCCAAGTTACTTGCTCGTACGCTGAAACCAGGAACATTGCAAGCCTTGCCTGGCCAGGCAGGTAGCGAATTTTTCGTTCCTGCTGACGGTGGTCCCCCAGTCTTGGCAGCATCAGAACTCATTGACGAGGACGAACCTCCACAGACACTACTGCAGACACTGAGCGAGAATCTTTCCCTCGCTCTGCTAACGCGATCAAGGGACGGTCTCTCCGAGAACGAAGCCAAGGAGTGGGATAGATTGATTGTTGCTTACTTGTGCCTTCTGTCTCAATGGCTGTGGGAAGATCCAGGTTCTGTTCGAGACTTTTTAGACGCAGGCGGAATGGGGGTGGTAAGTACAATCACCTTGACCTTCCCTTCTTCTCGTATTCAGAGTTTGAGCCAGCTCCTTGAACAAATAAATCAAGTTTCCGAGGAGGATACGGTTGTGCCTGCTCTATGCGTATTTCTCCTCGGCATATGCTATGAATATAATCGGGAGCCGGGCGAAATTACTAGGCCCGTTCCGCGCCATCACTGGATGTTAAGTGACACTGACCCCAGTATAGATCAACGATTGCTCCTATCCTGAACCGGCTTGGCGTGGACACGCTTGTCGGTAGGATGATCAGCATACGAGAAGATGACAGGTTCAAGTCTGTCGGGCCGGATTCTAACGCATTTGGGCGACGCCCTTCGCCGTCTGTCCATGGCAAGGCGGAGGTATGGTTCGACTGGACTTTTGTGGACTTTTGGAAGTCAAACTACTGTACGTTGTTTCAACGACATTGATAATTGCCCAGCTCAGCGCGAACGCACAGATACAATTCAAAGAGGATTCTCGACGGATCCGGACCAATCGACCACAATGGGTGACAAGTGTCCTGTCAAGTTGATTATTGTAGACGATTGACCCTGTCTAAGCAGGCCAAGGCACTGAAACGAGCATGGTGATTGCTTCGTTACGCGATGTCATTCAAAAGCAAGCACAAGAGATTGTGGATCTACAGCAACAACTAAAACAGTCTACGAGGGCAACCAGGGACGAGGTACAGTCAGTTGCTGCAGATCTGTCACCTAATCTCAGGAGAAGCAGGTTGTCTCTTTGCAAGAGCAGGTTTCGACGCTGTCATCACAGCTTGCAGCAGCAGAAGAGAGGCGCAAGGAGGTGGAAAAGGAGCAGGAGGATCTGCTGGTGCTTCTTGATGAAATGACGGCGAAACGGAAGGAATACAAGCAGAGACTGAAACAGGCGGGGATGGAGGTGTCTGAGGACGAAGAGGAGGAGGAGGATGCGTAATGGATGACGATGGCTTTCATTTTCAATGATGTCACTTGTCTGCTTCAGTCTTTATAAACCCTCTTTGTGCTCCCGATTCTCCTCATGAGCATACCGGACGAAGCGACCATCGTAACCCCCATTCCCTTGCCATACGCCGCACGCAGTAAAGCTGTGCTGAGGAGCATGGTTTCCAGAGAACTCCAAGGTACAAGCCGCGCCTCTTGTGCGCGCATTCGCATACTCACTCATCCAAGTAGACGATAGTCCACAGTCACCTGTCATTCCGCTGCTTGGAGGGGTCTCTTACCATCTTTTTATGTAGCCAAGTCTGTCCTAACAGTTTTGCTCTAGCCGTACCAGGATCAGATCGGGCATACCTTCAGCAATTCTGAGCGTAACATGCGACGGAACGTCCTGGAGCCTCCTTATACCGCTCCTCTGCCGAATCCCATCGAGCCCTTGCTTCTAGCGCTGATCTCGCCAGAAAGAGCACGACAGCAAGACAATACGTTTGTGCGGCCATCCGCAATGTGCCGGTGCCAGCCAGATTGCATACAATTGTCATGTCAGAGCGAGTACACGAAGAACATGGCATTGAATGCATGGGGTTACTAGGTGGAAGTTGAAAGCGATCTGCCGTTTTATTGTGCTTTGTCAGTACTTACTACGTCAATGCAGAGCAGAGCGTGCGAGCATCGGCAATCAGTTGAGAGCAGTGCTGGACAATACGATAACACGTCGTCGCCCAGAACCATGTACACCCAAGCTTTCTGGCTTGTTATACTCCTTATCTCGCCCCTCACAGGAGCGCTCACTGGCAGCTCCGCCAGTTGTACTGACAAACGATATCGCTGGGTAAGTATTCTCAGCTCACGTCTTCCGGGCGCTAACGCACCGAACTTTCCACTTAGGCTTACAGCTCGCAGGGACACAGTCCCTGCAACCTTGCACAAGAGCTAGCTGAGCCGTGCAAACCCGAAGGTGCGCCACCTGCAATATGAATGGTCTGATTGAATACGATGTTCCCTCCCTATGTAGGGTTCATATTACCTCCCCTCAAATCGGGTGATTTGTATCTTGGCCCGCCAGTGAACCAAACAGACGCGTGTCAATGCAGCTCTGTTTTCTATTCGTTGGTCAGCGTGTGCGCTGCCTGCCAGGGCAGAGGATGGCTTTAGTACGTGTTGTTGTATCTAATCAGCACTGATCACTTATTTACAAATTGCCAGCTGGTCGAACTTTTCTCAGAATTGCAGTCGATCCTGGGTATCAAGGTGTGTCGAAGAGTTAAATGTGATGACTTGGTGGTGACTTTTGTTCCAGTTATCTGGGTGATATACCAGTAAACACCACTGTGCCGCCATATGCGTATCTCAATGTAACGGTACGACTTGGTGACTGTGCCTTGAAGTATGGCTTACTTATTCCACTGTGCAGATAGGAAATAAATTCGACCTCACTGCTGCTTTCCGAACTGGTACGTTAAATACCAGGTTATTTGAACATCTCTCATCCTCTTATTACCCAGCGACTGGATCAAGCTCTGGGTTCCCAAATACACCTCTCCACCCATATAAAGCTAGTCGGATTGTAGGCGGCGTGATTGCATGCATCGCTGCATTGGTTATCGCTGGGGGCGTGTTATTTTGGTTCTACCGCAGGCGCAGCCGATCTCGGCTACCGAAAAGAAGCAAACGACAATACGTATCATTGCCAGACCCTTCGACACCTGCATGGACGACCTTCCCACAGCCTGTGTATCAGCCAGAAAGACGTGTACGTAGCCCACCCTACTCACAACATTGTCTGATGGCTTTGATTAGAATTCACTCGACGCCAGTCAGTATCTTCCTATGTATTCCCCTGAACACAAGTAAGTCGGTCTGTAGTATTAGGTTGTATTTAATATTTGTACCATGTGGAGGAAACATATCGGCATTCGGAGCACCGCATTCGCCGATGATCGCGATTGTTGATGAGATATTTCAAATTCGTCATCGCATTGCTGACGATGTGAAGCCATGGCGTATCCTACGCACAAGGCATAGAAAATATGGATATGCTCATGCTTATGGGCGCTCATGCAAGCCAGGCTGATTGCAGTCTTCGGTTCGAGAGCGCCCGACAAAGGGAAGCACTGTGTGAATCGAATCAAACTTTGATGATACGCTGGCCGCACAGCTCTGCGTACGGCCATTTAGTTCCTTACTTCTCCGCCTTTTCTGGCTGCGTTGTAATGCTGCACTTACCGTGTCTCCTTCTTGCACTCTTCCATACCGTATTTGCTCAGACAAACTCAGCAACCTGTACGGACTCCACCTTTAACTGGGTGAGCGCTTTTAAGCCGTTCCATCCATGTCTACTGACCAGTCGTAGTCTTTTAACACAAAAGGCCAAAACCCGTGTCTCATCGCCGAAGATTTAGCAGGACAATGTGACCCCGCAGGTGAGTCGTATTTCTGTTCTCATAGGCTTTCCGTTGGTTGAATTGGATGGCGCGGACTTAGGGTTCAACATTCCGCCGCTCCCGTTGAACGATGTTTACTTTGGCCCAACGGTCGCTCAGGCCAACGCGTGCCACTGCAGTTCAGTTCTTTACTCGTTGCTTTCTGCTTGTGGCGCTTGCCAGGACAGAAGCTGGATCAAGTACGTCTGATCAATCGTCGTGTCTACCTTCATTGGAATTCTTATCTGGACATCAGATGGTCGCAGTACACGCCAAACTGCTCTGAGGTCTACTTGACGGTGTAGGTTTGCCCCCATCGCTGCTAACCGCACCTTTTCACCGCTTCCGCAGATATCCGAAGCTGATTCCAGCCGACACTAGTGTCCCCCACTGGGCGTATCTTGATGTGTCCGTACGTGTGGTCGACCATCTCTCCGTGTTTTGCATCTTACCAATGAACGCAGGTTGCGAATACCTTTAACGCTGCTGCGGCGTCGAGCGCTGGTGCGCGATAGTTAGAAACGGGGTCACTGGAATGAAATTGACAATATTTCTAGTTGGACCCGAATCGACCACCCCGACTGTGGCAAGCACCGCGAGCTCAGGCTCAAAGTCAACGTCCAGACCATCGTCCTCTCATTCCTCATCCTCAAATCATGCCGGAGCGATCGCAGGTGGCGTCATCGGAGGCATCGTCTTCCTAGCTCTCGTCGCCGCGACACTCTTGTGGTTTTTCAAGTTTCGCAACTCCCCCCAGAACGTTGCTCGGACGTTGGCGCACACGCACGGACAAGAAATACTATCAACGTCGCCGCCTCCTGCTTCCTGGTCCCCGGGCGCGCCGGCGGTGTACAATCCCCAGAAGCTTTACGTGAGCGTTTCATTCTCGCCACCGCCGCTGCCGAGCTTACCCATGCGTTTCGACGCGTCACAGGACCCTCAAGATCCCAGTACCTTCCCGCCGGCCGCCGACCAGCTTGCACCAATAATGGGACAGTCACTCACCGGAACTACTTACAATTCATACCCAGATGCACAAAGGAATCAAGCTGGACATTATACTGGTATGCCTGAGGTCTAGGCAGTGCTTATCATGTTGATGTTCACAATTTGTGTTGTATATTTTGAATATACATGTTATGTTGCCTTCCATGTACAATTTTTGGGTAATGGTGTAGTTAAAATGTTTTTGTTATCATCTTGCTTTTAATGCAAGTATCAGACTGGTTCACACAGAGAGAATGAGCAATAAATAAGCATATCATTTGCACAAGCATATAGCATATAATATATATCATACAGTCATGGACAACATAGCAGGGAGAGCAAGCAGGCAGGGCATAGACAGGCATAGACACTGTTAGGTGGGGTGGGGTGTAGGTAGCTAATAGCAATCAGGTGTGATGTCAATGTCAAAGAGTTCAGTGATAACATATTCAACATGTTCTCCATTCCTCCTTCCCTTCTCACCTAGAATTTCTCTTGCTGTGAATATTGTGACAGTCAGTACTTCTCCAAGTACACGTGCTTCTTGAACAGTGATAGACTGCTCCCTTTCTACGAAGTGGCAGAGGGCATCCATGCACCAAGACGTCGGCAAAGGGTAATGGTCACATAGTACCACGACATCAAGGGGCTCAGGGTGCCTGTGACTTATTTCCTGGAGCGCAATCCTCGCGCGCCGAAAAATCCCCACTTGGTGGCATGTCGAGGACCTAAGCCACTCCCGAAGCCATAGTCGAGGAAGAAAGAGGACGCGCCCCGATGGAAGCTGCAACAACTTTTGTTAGACAAAGGCGTACATGAGGTGTGACGTGGCACGTACGGGGGAAAGATGACGCCGAGGAGGCGGTCGAATTGATACGGCTCGACGCCGTCAATGACAATGGGAGCGTCGTCGCACCCAATGCAGGTTCCAAAGGGGATCCGAGAGGGCAGAAAGTGATCCGAGAAAAACTGGGAGTTCGTGCGCAGCGGCTCGTCCCAGACCCTGAACAATACATCGGCAACCTATTCGATGGGGGAAGAAAAACGTGAAGCACCATTTAGCATTCAAGAAAGAGATGTCACCAAAAAGGGTTTTTGCTCAGGACTCCCCGAACGTGGTTGAACGATATCTACGCGAGCGCAGATAACGAACAAAGGAACATTCGAGATTAGTGATTGACCCCCGTCTTGGTTTTTTACGCCACGACGGATGTCAACCAATAGCCCTAAGCAAAACCCCTTGCAGGGGACTCACTCGAAAGACGACGTTGCCGCTCGTCAGATAGTATCTTGAGTGCCGATGAAGGCTGGGAGCCGGGGAGGAGGACCTGGAGGAGGACCTGGAGGAGGACCTGGATGAGGACGTAGAGGAAGGCTCGGAAGAGGAGATTATCATTACTGAAGGAAGATGGTCGTGCTGCGCAAAGCAGGGAAGTGCGAGTCTCTGGTTTATATACGGGACTGCATGGGAAATCCAAATCCGGATAATCCAACCGACCAACGTACTTCGTGTCAGATCATGTCCCCCGATGTATCTACAGCAACTCATAGTCATCTAGTTCGATTTCATTGTCAGAGATACCGGTAAAAAGAGAATCTAAGGACGAACTGAAAGGTCATTCTGTAGGCGATTGCGGCCATATGGTGGCTGAATCTAATTGACACCTCTACACGTGTGTGGGAAATCGAAGGTCCATCGGGAATGCGGTCGCTGCGGTGGACGCCAGGCAGCGATGGTTCTAGAGACATACTCGAATCGAGGATTTGAATCCGGGGCTTGCCTCAGGTCCAAATGATAAGGTCCACAATCACCACGCGCCCGGCGCGTTGCATTAAGCTGTGTTTCAAAGTGTCCGTTTTTGAACTCTGCCTTTTGCTGTCAGCTTGCATATGTTATAGATGAATTCCATGACGACTACCATGACAGTTGTCCACGAAGCTTCTGCTGTCGCGCCTAGAATCATGTTGAACGCGGATAAGCCAGGAAGACCCGAAAAACACAATGACTATTATATGCAAGATGGTAACGTCGTTATACAAGTGAGTGGTGGCATTTATGTTGGGATAATTCATGCTGAAGCGAGGCGTCGTTTTAGGTCGAAGATACGCTGTTCAAATTGGATTTATCTGTGCTTCATGCCAAGTCATCTGTTTTCCGTATCATAGTTCCTCCGGTATATGATGGCCGGACGCGTTATACAGGCTTCGACGACAAACACCCGTTTGCGCTGCGCGAAATATCTGCAATTGATTTTGAGCGACTTTTATGGGTCTTGTATCCGTTGTAAGTGGGGTTTACTTGACGACACGGCAATTAATAATGTCAATGGATAGAAAGGATTCAACAAAACAACCCGCAACAGTCGAGGAGTGGCTTTCCGTCCTCAAACTGTCAACAAAATTTCAAATAGATGATATTCGGCCTCTGGCCGCGTCCAACCTTCATTCTACCCCTATTGATCCCATTCGAAAGATAACAATATGGGACGAATACCACCTTGATCCCAAGCTGCTAATATCATCATACATTGCTTTGTGTCAGCGCACCGAGCCATTGACGCTCTCGATGACTATCGCTCTGGACTCAAGAATTTCACACGGCTGGCGGCAGCCAGAGACATATATCACTACAATTCGGGATGCTTCCGGTGTAACCGCAAGACAGGCTCGAAGGAAAGACATTCAATAGCTCAGGCTGCAGTTATCAGCGTCTTCCTGCCACCAGCATCACCCAATAACAACTCATGACTTTGATTACTGACAGCTAGGCGATTAGCCATACGTAGATTAAGCAACTATTAATCATTTGTATTATTTGTCGACCGTTACACGATGTATACCTTGTCTAGAAAGCGATCAATAATATTTGGCTTCTTTGGCAGCGCGGGTATTGCTTCAAGAATTTACTAGTATCGCCGAACTCATCCTGCTTAAGCTGTCGCTGAACGGCCTTCACAATCAACTTTTCGGCACATCGCATGAGCAGCGCTTCCTTCTCCCAAACTCCTGTAGTCCAAATCGACAATGGGCCACGGGGTCCCTTGGTCAACTTGGCTATTTCAGACGCGACTTCCTTTTCTGTTTCAATGGCGCCGCCTTTTTCAAAAGCGCAGGAAGCTGCTATGCCAAATATGCTCCCGTTTGGTTTTGGTTTCCAATACCGCATTCGATTCGCCGTGACGATGTCTGTGAATATTCGGTCACCGACAACGACAAGCTCTTCATCCCGTACCGGAGAACGAAGAGAAGAAAAATAGGAACGGATGTCAGATATGCAGGAGTAGGATGGTTTAAACCGTTTATGCTGTAGGACGGGGACACCAAGGTGGTACGAGACAGATTCTGACTTTGAAACTTGTAGGTGAAATGATGCTGGCGAATCAGGAATAGGGAAGCTCACCTGGATGCCCCCAGGGTCAATCCATGTTCCGGCTGTATTACTGACAATTATGACATTGCCTTGGCCGAATGCTTCTCTGCATTCATACCAGGCATCCTTTACAAAGCTTGGGTGAACTCTAAATTCTGCAGTGACGGAATGAACGGACCTCAATTGCTGGAACGATGGTATCATGATGAGGCAGTGTCTAGATAAAAATTAGCAGAGTATTGAAACAATGCCGCAACGCACGAGACAGTTGTCCTTGTCGAAAACAACGCCACGGTAACCGTGCTTGTGAAGCGCAGCAAAGTCAATCTGGCGTATGTCTGTCTGAGAAAAATGATCATGACGTGTATTCTGCAGAGAAAACGGTCAAACACAGGTACCTTTGACAGCTAGAGTGGGAATGACGAGTCTAGGGCGCACGAGCGCGTGGAAAGGCGCAAAAATGCCGGGAATGTTGAGAGGCATTGGAGAGCAAGCGCAGTTCCCACGACTCCAGCATGACCGACCTCTTTGGCGACGACATCGACTTTGACCGCGCCGCCTCTGCCTTTCCAGACATCTCGCTCGACGGCTCGAGTGACATACCCGCCCCATCCATAGCCCCCGTCAGGCAGGACAGCTCTTTTTTTGGTGGTTTTGACGTCGCACCCGTCCGCAAAGAGACGGCCGTGAAAGTGACTGGCGACGATGACATTGATAAATTCGAGAGCGAGTTTCCTGAACTCGATGTCCCCGTGGGTGTCAATTGTTGTGGTGTATGGTCGACGACGGTGCTGACAATGGGCATAGCACCGGGTTCTTTCACCACCCCAGCCGCGGACATTCAGCACAGCGCCCACGTTTGCACCCAAGCCCCAGCCTTCCCTTTATTCAACAACACCCATCTTGAATCAGAGCGTGGAGGAAGATGAGCCAGAGGTGATCAGGTAAGCTATGCCCCTGCCGTTGCAAGATTTTAGCTGAAGATTACTGCAGAGAGTGGAGAGAAAAACAGCAAGAAGAAATTCGACTGCGGGATGAAGCCTCAAAGGCTCGCCGTCAGGAGACGATTTCAAAAGCAGAGCAGGCTATCGACGAATTTTACGAAAACTATGCCAGGAAAAAAGAGAGAAACATTCGAGAAAACAAGTACGAACAATTTTCTCATTAATCAGACGTATTCCTGACCATCCCATGTTCATAGGGAACAGGAAGAAGATTACATTGGCTCCCTTACTGAGAAGCTTTCTGCAGGGACTACATGGGAGAGAATCTGCGACCTTGTCGAACTCCAAAATTCTCAGAGCAAAACGATAGCTAGGACGGGTCCAGGTTCGAGCGATCTAA
Source organism: Amanita subjunquillea (assembly GCA_020011035.1). Lineage (NCBI taxonomy): Eukaryota > Fungi > Basidiomycota > Agaricomycetes > Agaricales > Amanitaceae > Amanita > Amanita subjunquillea. Next base: position 391,320 of record JAEBUT010000002.1, on the reverse strand, counting down.
GCAGATTCAAAGAGGTCTTGCTCCGTTTGAAGAGACAGGGAGATACAGCACCAGGTGCTGCAGGATACTAGCGTCAATCGCACCATGTAGAGATTTAGGACTGCTATGAAGATCGTTTCCCGCATACAATGGTCATCGACCATTACCCATAATATTACACACAAAGCAGCCCAACAGAGGTATTAGGGAATATTATCACATCCTTGGTTTATACCGGACCGGCGTGTGTTCTCGAACGAAAGCCATGATCTCATCCATAACCTTGTCCGGAATTCCGTCTATTTCATTGTACAGCTCGTGAAACGCATCCTGGATAGACATGAGCAAGGGGATAATGACCCTGAAACGGGACAGTACTTGGAACGGGACCAGCTTTTTGTGGTGAGCATCTAGCTTGTTATAGAATGCCTTAGTTGCTGAAAAAGAGGTGACCTGTGTCTTGTGCTAAATAACCGCCGAATATTTCAAGGACAAAACCATACTCTGTCCGCGGTTCCATGCAATAGCAAGAGAGGGACCAATTTGAACCAATTTGCATAATTCGTTGACAGTAAGAGCTCTCCCTACACAATTACATTAGCTTAGAAAACAACGAGAATGCGGTGCTATCGGCATACTTGTGTGAGCATATCGTTCAGGCCACGAAGACTTCCTTGCGTTCGAACCAGAGAATCTTTCTCGTATTCTTCAGCAATTTTAGGATCACGGCTAAGTGCCTGCATTAATGTGGTGAAAAATTCTGCTGCTTCCAGTTGTAGATGCAACCCGCCTTTGGATCTACATCTGTGGGGAATAGAAAGTTTGGCATAACCTTGCTGAGCGCACCACCAATAGTGCGTATGGGCTTGGCGGGCGGTTTGGTCGCTTGTATCAATGGGCTCATTGCGATAACCCCTATAATTGATGATAGTGATGGTAGATGAGACGAATCCTCGCTTGGGGTGCCGAATCCCAAGACTAGGCCTCCTCCCTGTATGGATGAGCTAAAATATTATAGAACGTCTCTGGATGTTACCATGGAATGACCGGCGAGGTAAATATACAACGAAGGGTATTTCTGGGTGACATGTTCGATAGCCCATGTGGTATCTGTGAGATGCTCGTTCCAGGATGCCTTGCCGTAAGAGCTGTTTGAACTCTTGTGTTCCTTGTCCGTGGCGGTCTTGCCAAACCCGCGTTGATCAAAAGCGAAGACGAGCAAGCTGCGCTCTGCGAGCTTGGAATGAAAGCTAGTGTACCGACCTATATGCTCTGCAAACCCATGGAGAAAGACGAGTGCGGCGATAGGTTCTGTCTGTGGTGTGTATTGCCTGGTATAAAACTGAGTCTGTTGAGGGCCTTGGAGCCATGCCTCCGAGAAGGACATGAGTGCATGAGAATTCATTTCGAGCGCCTTCCTCTTTTGTCCATTCTTTGTTTGCACCGGACGGCGATGGCAAACAACTGTTCCTCGGCTGCGACGCGGTGGGCCCAAGCATGCTCGTAATATGCTCAAGGATCCTTTTCCGCCCGACCCCGTCCGCCTTCTTGGCCTGTAGACGGCCGTATGCATTCGCCGGTCTCAGAAGAACGCATGTACCCACTAGACTGTATACAACTCCATCAACTTCACCCTCTCCTCAATCCAAACTTTCCCTCTCTTCTCTGGCCGCTATTTTCCGCAAAGGTCCCCAAGGCGCCTCCTCATTGAGAAAAATTGTAGCCCTAGCCAAACCGGAGCGCAGGCCATTGCTTATAGCCGTCGGCCTCTTGCTTGCTTCTTCCGCTGTCTCCATGAGCATCCCATTTACTATCGGAAAACTAATCGATTTTTTCTCATCTGCCAATCCTGTGCGTGACGTTGATGCCTTCGTTTAATTGCGGTGGCTCAACTGATCATAGCACATCCCTTTAGGACTTGGCATATGGCAAGCCTCGGGAATCCTCTTTGCGTTATTTACCGTAGGCGGAATCGCGAACGCGGGGCGTGCCATGATAATGCGGTTATCCGGTATGCCGTATGTCTGCGTATTCTCCCCAAATCTCACGTTATCACTCACCAAGGTCAGAGAATCGTTGCTCGACTTCGTGAACGTCTGTATGCGGCCACTCTAAGGCAAGAGGTTGAATTTGTGGAAAGGGGTGAAGGCGATGTCCTCAGCCGGCTCAGCGTCGACACGAGCGTAGTGGGAGAAAGGTCTGCCTTTCTTTGACGCGTCGCGTGAAGACACAATAACCGGTACATATGCTGCAGTGTCACCCAAAACTTGTCCGACGGGCTTCGTGCTGTCGTCATGTCATCTGTTGGCCGTAAGTCGAGTTCTCTCATCGCCTTTCGTTCTGTCTAAATTTCGCGCATGCAGTTGGAGCAATGTTCTACATCTCGCCCCATTTGACAATGTTAATGCTGGCTATCGTTCCGCCTGTTTCGCTAGGAGCTGTGCGTCACTCAATCGGCCCAGGGAGATTACCTCATTCTATTTCTAGGTCTACTATGGACGGTACCTGAAAAAGCTGTCGAATCAAACTCAAGAAGCTGTTGGAGAGATGACCAAGGTTATTCGGCCTGGTTAATTCTAACATAGTGCCAACTCATTTGTTTCTAGGTGGGGAGCGAAGCCTTGACTGCATTGCGGACAGTCCAGGCATTTAATGCTCACCGGCAAGAAGAGCTCAAATTCAAGGACAAGGTCGACAAAGTACTTCATTTCGTGAGGAAGGAAGCAATTGCCAGCGGTATCTTCTTTGGAAGTACCGGCTGGAGTGGCAATGTCACTATTCTCGGCCTCCTTGGTTATGGTATGTCGTATCAACGATGTATTTATGGTTAACTAACGCCAGAATAAGGCGGGACGCTAGTATCTAATGGTGTCATATCGGTTGGTGACTTGACTAGTCTACTTCTCTATACCGTATATGTAGGAAATGGTTTGCAAATGCTAACGTAAGTCAACTTCAAGTACGTCGTGTTCGGTGTGGTGCTGAAGCCTTTGAATAGATCATTTTTCGTGGGTCTACATCCTTTTCCTTGAAGATCATCGATCTCATTATCTCCAGACTTCCATCATGCGCGGGGTTGGTGCAGGGATGCGCATATTCGAACTTCTTGACCGACAGCCCGTTATACCTTATGACGGTGGAAAAGATGTATCATCTGGTCGTCGTGGATCCATTCGCTTTGAGCACGTAGGATTTGAGTACCCGAGCCGCAAAGGGGTCAAGATATTGAAGGACTTCAACCTAGATATCGGTGTCGGAGAAAGTGTAGCATTAGTGTAGGTGCCTTCTGTGCAGGATCAAAATCAATCCTGATCAAATCCCCCCTTATAGTGGCACAAGTGGAGGTGGAAAATCATCCGTGCACTCACTCTTGCTACGTTATTATGATCCAGTTAATGGCAGGATCACCTACGATGGTCAAGGTAGGTTGATGGTTTTCAGATTGGCAACAGTCTGACGCAGGGTAGATATCCGGGACTTTTCTGTCACATCGTGGCGAAGCATCATTGGTGTCGTACCTCAAGATCCCGTCCTTTTCGCGGGCACTATCGCTTCAAACATAGCATTCGGAGATCCTGAAGCTACGCGCGAGCAAATCGAGAGCGCTGCTCGTGAGGCCAACTGTGAGTTTATATGGGGTCTACCGGATGGCTTCGACACGGAGAGTGAGTCTAGGTTCTCCATGCCTTGCATGACATCAGTTTAGTTTTGAATAGTTGGACGAATGAGCCTCAGTGGCGGTCAAAGGCAACGTCTAGCAATTGCTCGTGCGTTGCTAAAGAAACCAGCCATCCTGGCCCTCGACGAAGCGACGAGTTCACTGGATGCTACTTCGGAGAGACGTGTACGCTCCCCATGTTGTGTTTTCAACGTTGAACATTTGGTTGAATCTTCGCCAGGTCAACGATGCTATTGATAAGATCTTAGAAGGACGACAAACGACATGTTTGTTTGTCGCTCATCGGTTGTCGACAATTGCTAGAGCAGAACGCATTGTTGTGCTTGAAGGTCTACTTTTCGACTTTTACTAATTCATCCTGGCTAACTATTGCAATAGATGGTCGCATCACTGAATCCGGAACATATCGAGAATTGGTCAGCTTAGTTCTATTCGTCGTCGCTATGGGCTGATATGCGTCCGAAAATTTCAGATTGGCCGACCAGATTCGCGTTTTCGGGCTCTCATTGCTGCACAACTCAGTGCCACAATACCCGAGCCTGAATCCGAGCCCGAACCTGGAGATCAGGATGCCGCTATGCCACTTCGTTGAACACGCACACAACTCCCTGGCTTCACCAGTCCGGCCGCTGGTATCAACTAGATTATATATTTATACCGTAGTGAAAGGTAGGGATGTCACTATGTTTTGAATAGAAGAATAACGTACGAGCAAAGTCCTAATACATCCTAGATTGGAGACGGCCAGCTACGTTGGTTAATACTCTGAATAACTTGGTGATTCGCTGAGTATGGTGTACTTAAGATTCTGGTAACGCTCTGCAGCGAAATTCAGATCATATTCCGTTACCAAGCCACTATGGAAGTGGAGAACGATGACTTGTGACTCGGGAAGATAAATGAACAATTTCATAAAACGCTGATGTACAGGAAACTTCGGTACAACCAACGTACGTACATGTCAAACGAGAAGTCTCTTGAGCTATTTGAGCATCCCTATACGACTTGTGAACCATTTCTTCAAATTTGAGGCTTCACTTTGTGGTGAACAACCACCAGGCGGATAACGGTCTGACGGTGTCACGATAGATGTAGTGCTGGTGCAAATTTGTGTTGCAATTGAACCAGCGACAATAGTTGACTCGAATGATATACCGTTATCATCGAGTTTGACATCCACTTCCGCATATCCTGGAGGAATCTTGTTGGTGTCGATTCTAGGATATGCGACCCCATCCAGAACGGTCCCCTTTCCTCCGGATTGTGAACCATCTGCGTCGAAGAAGCAGAAGGCCGTGATCCATCCTCTTAGGTAATGAGGCCCACTACTCATCCTCTCAACATGGGCAACCCGGTTCCAGAAGTCCAAGTTATCCTTGCTGTGGGGTGCACCATAGGCAGCAACAAATCTGGAAACTACAGGTCGCAGGAGGTGATACCACGCCGTAGTTGCCTCCCATATTCTTTCAATTTATCCAATCGGGACAGCATCGCTTCCCAGTCTTCCTTTTTACCCTCCAATGTCACTTGAGGGATTCCGCACATGAGTTGAAATGAGTACGAGAAATACTCCTTCATCGAAGCCATCATCACCATAGCATATATCGTGGTGTCAGTGGTAGTGGTCGTGGAAAATGTCGGAATAATCCAATCGCGGAGTCCAGGATCGACAATTTGTGTCTCCATTAAACGGGTCATTTCTCGGGACATAACAGCAAAATCGACCGTGTAGCGATTACCGACGGTCTGCACGATCAACTCCTTCTTGCCTTCGTGGTAAATGTTTCCGGAGAAGCTCGGCATTCTTGTTCACAAAGAAATTGAACTGAACGAGAATCGCTAGCCAAACATCATCTGGTCTGGAAATTTGCTAAGGCGGGCTCCTCTTCATCAACGCATGAAATGTTGTCGAAGACCGTCGGCTTGTGGGAGGCTGGGAATATTCAAGGGTACGGCGCAAGCCAGCGTTACCAATACATAGAGCGGTATGTAGGGCGACGAGGTAGACGGAGATGCGGTGGTTTCACAGGAAGCTCACTAATGGTTATGGCTGCAGTCATCCAATGGTCATGAGTCGGCGGTATCGCGGTTCCCCCAGGGGCTGTAATGGTGTCATGTCAGCAGTCCAACACACCACTATGGATCAATTATCAACGGAAACATACGACGGGACCATCGAGGCCATATCCTTGAGCTAGAAGGCCGAAGCGGCCTACTGGTGGAAGTACGCAACGGATATCATGCATTCTGTTGAAAAACAAGTAAAATTCTCGCCTAGATATTTGAGTAGCGTATATGGTGATTTGTAGGGTGAAAATTCAGTCCAAAAATTGCGACTTTCTGCCTGTGCAGTCTAGCAGACCAATGGCATTACAATTCACTTTAAGTTATTTCAGCGTGCTTTTTCCACACTCAAAGTCATGATGACAATAAATATCACTTTGTAATATATACTCTCACCCCCGATTTTCCCCCCCAACATTTCACGAGTCAACTAGCAGACGACCATCATTCAGGTCAAGTTGTATCTTCATTCCATGTTGACAATGTAGTGCTTGCCTACTTAAACTCGATGCCCGCCCCCCACAATATGCGGGAGTAGTGACTCTGTAAAATTCCAGATAAGCGACGAGTCTTGGGTCACCAGCGATGCACCCGTGTACCAGGTGCTGCGCTGGCCCTGTAGAGCGTTGAAGCGGTCGTAGAAGCCGTCCCGAATATCACCCGACGAGACATGCGAGTAGAATGGATTATGACTTTGGAAGGCGACAAAGTCCGGAATCTTGGTCTTCAGACCAGCGCGTCGAAGGCGCAGAAGATCGGCCACAACAGCTTTCTTGACATCAGCGTCAGGCACGTTACCCGGGCCAGGCGTACCATATTTGAAGTCGACGATACCGGGAATTGAGGTCGGCCTGAAGAAAAAGGTGCCGGGGAGGGTAGGGAGGCTGTAGGGTTGGTGTGTATCAATGTTAGTAATGGTGAGGTTGGCAGGAATGCCTGTGTTACTGAGGAGACCTGTCCAATAGCCCACCGGCGTAAATTTGCTGAAGAGGGAATATTCCTCCTCGCAGAGGTCGAAGCCAACCAGGTTGCTGGGTACTTGTGGGATAGCGATGACGAGTTTCTTGGCCTTAATGAGCTTCCGGCCAGATGGTGTCATGACGAAAACTGATACACCATTGTTACTCCGGGTGGTATTCAACACCCGGCTATTGAAGAGAACATTGTCGCCTAATAGAGCGGCGGCACTCTTGTACAGCAGACTGTTGTCATATGCGGCGGTGGTCAAGAACGTGTTGTCAAAGATAAGCCTGAGCAGATCTTGGCCGAATCGTTTCATAACATAGATAGTCGGCTGTTTAAGGAGAACACCCAAGGTCTCACCAAAGCTGAAGGTTGTGAAGACCATGGAATCCAGTCCGTATTTCCGGACGAAATCTCCAAAAGGAAGGAGAAGATCTCGGGGGACTGGTTTTGGCAAGTCAAAGCCGCCGTTCAGAAAGGTGAAGCGTTCAAGCTGAGTGGAGTATGCAATAAGGCCGTCCGTAGCATTAGGGGGTGTAAAATCGTTAAACGCGTTGCCGGTGTTGAAGTCGACGTACAATTGCGATCCTGCTGGGGGGTTGTCGACATTGGCATTAACCAATTTCACGTTGAGACGGTCAAAATAATTCGTGACAAGCGCTAGATCGTGGAAGAACTGGACTCCATAATCCCACGTCGCTTTAGTTGTTGGGTCGATGTATGTGTTTGTATGACCTCCAAGTACATTCTTCTTCTCCACCACCACGACGCTCTGGCCCAGGTCGCTCAGGCGAACGGCGGTGTAGGTACCTGAAGAACCTCCACCAATAATACAAACATCACGATGGATTATGTCCGAGTCGCTAAGGTCTTGTGAGAGTGCCAGCCGAAAGAGTCCGACAGAAAGGAGAGCGATAACTCGGGCGAGTCCCATAATTTGACGAAATACTGAAAAAAAAATTCGAGGACAACGTCGAGCCTTTGTACATACCACCAATTCCCCATTAGTTGGTAGATACCGATCATACCGGTATGCATTGTACGTGTGAACGCGCTATCAGAACTGCGCTTCTAACTCGCCTGCAGAGCTAGGGTCCACGATAGTCAACGTTGGCCCGGGTAACCCGCAGATCATTGACCGACGACGACTATGGACCCTGGCAAGCGTGTTACCGTGACGGGTAAGGCGGGCGTGGGCTACGGGTTGAAGGCCACCAAACCCGGGTCCCCCGAGTCGGTTATGGTCTTATGTATGCCTTGCTGAGTAACTTGGGGATGTTCTCTATGTCTTCCGAATATGAGATAATACCAAAGTGCGCCTCTTGGATATAAGACTGACCTGACCACATCACCATCTACGCCTCAGCGCTCCAGGAGGCGCAACTTGAGTGTTTGAGCCTGAAATTGCTGTCTTTGTTTCACAGACAAAGCGACGAAGAAGGACGACCCTAAGGGTAGGGCTGGAACAAATCATATAAGGAAATAATAATAAGTACTTATGAAGCAACGGATAAAAAGAATGTTCGTAAGCGTGCACGTCATGTCGTTAAGCTCAGCACTGCCTCCAAGATCCTAAGGTTGGGGGAACTGGTTTCAGGGGTCTGGTCTACCAGACTACGAAACGAGTTTGTCAAAGGGCCGTTCGGTTAGAGAGTTATTCGGGTGCTTGCACGATGGTCGAGTCCTGTTATTAGATCAACTTGATTGTTTTTTTTTCCACGAATAGAAATGTGTTATTATTTAATATCTTAAATTAATTTGAAAATACCGCTACGCACTAGTCCTAATGTCTGCGAGGCGAGAACCGCCCGCGTGTTGTATGTCAAATGAATTGGAACTATTGCTTGAGTCGAATGTTTCAAAAAAAAAATTTCCGGAACGCTGCCACTACCAGTGGTCAAAGCAAGTCGCCGCAGGACGCTTTCACCAAAGCACGCGACATCAGCACTCTAAAAGCCAAACGGTAGTACTTGAAGCTTGCATTCGTCAGAACCTATGATGCCATGCACGCTGCATACAACCGTCATACTCCTACTGGTCACTCTCGTCGCATCCAAACCAGGCGTACTGAAACAGATACAATACCTGGAGAATTCTAATTCTCCTTTGCTTCGATATCCCACTCAGTTTACACAAGATATCGTGCCGAAATACATCCATTCACATAACGATTGTAAGTGCTACGTCAACAGGATTATAGATTCTTCCGATACGAGACAAGGAATTGTAGACTGGCGTGAAGTTCCATTGTTGACCGCTCTCAGCTATGGCATTGGTAGCGTCGAAGCTGACGTTTGGCTCGTGGATGGCACACTCTACGTATAGTCCCCGTATTCTTGTTTCTCCGACCCGCAGTTTTACCGTCGATTGTTAGGTCGGTCACGAACGTCAGGCCCTCACCAAATCACGTACATTTGCATCTCTCTACGTTCAACCGCTGTTGGACATCATTCAGCGGCAGAACCCTCACACTCCGTTCACTGCGAACCAGACCTCTATGAAGTCTGTTACATAGTTCGTGTCCACTTTGTTGGTCTAATAATACCTTTCTAGCGGTGTATGGGACACAGATTCGAGCAGGCCATTACAGCTACTTGTTGATATGAAAACTGACGGCCCGACGTGAGTACTACAGTGCTTTATCTGCAGCATGATTTTGATCGTTCATAGTACACTGCCTTACGTGGTTGCAGCCTTACAACCCCTGCGTGACCATGGTTTCTTGACTACATACGAAAATGGTGTATTGACGGAGGGAGTCGTGACAGTTGTCGGCACAGGCAACACTCCCTTGGACGGAATCAAGAACCTTACACACCGAGATGTATTTTATGACGCTCCGCTGACCGATTTGACCACCAATTCTGGTACAACATGGAATACGTCCATTTCTCCTCTCGCCAGTACAGATTACGTTTCAGCCGTTGGCTGGGATGGGATCTCACCAATAACGCAGCAGCAACAGTCCACCGTCCGGACACTTGTTCAGAACGCCAATGGCATAGGAATAAGAGCAAGGTTTTGGGACTCACCTGGATGGCCGAGAGAGGCTCGTGATAATATTTGGAAGATGCTGCTGGCAAGTGGCCAAGTTTGGTTGAATGCGGATGACCTGGAGGGTGCGGCACAGTTGTAGCACGATATCCTATGATCCTGTGTGATAGAGACAACGATGGATTAGACAAATGGATGACCCCTGGGGTCGGATGACCTGGAGGGTTCTAGCGCGCTTTATTTATATACGACATGCAGGAGGCTGTGAGTGCAGTGTATATAAGTCAAGGTTCAACTTCAGTGAGCGCAAACGTGACGCTCATGAATCTGAACAGGTAATCGTCGATAGCTTGCGCCATAAATTGAATCTTACAGACCTGTTAGTTATCGCAAGCTATTTCGGTCTCGACGGCAAAAACCCGATCCAGACTGCACGGCCGTGACATTCTTCCCAGCCTCCCACAAGCCGACGGTCTTCGACAACATTTCACGCGTTGATGAAGAGGAGCCCGCCTTAGCAATTCTCCGCCGAATATATCGTGGAAGCCCAGTTGAACTACTCCGCTCGTCATTAACTAAAGACATCAACTTGCGAAATGATGTTATCCCTCAGTCTAACGGATTCGTTTATACCGTTATGGAGGCATACAATCGCCATAGAGCACTTATCATTAGACCAGACGATGTTTGGCTAGCGATTCTTGTTCAGTTCAATTTCTTTGTGAACAAGAATGCTGAGCTTCTGCGGAAACATTTCGTCAACCACGAAGGCAAGAAGGAGTTGATCGTGCAGACCGTCGGTAATCGCTACACGGTCGATTTTGCTGCTATGTCCCGAGAAATGACCCGTTTAATGGAGGCACAAATTATCGATCCTGGACTCCGCGATTGGATTATCCCCACATTTTCCACGACCACTATCACTGATACTACGATATATGCTATGGTGATGATGGCTTCGTTGAAGCAGTATTTCTCGTACACGTTTGGACTCATCGTGCGGAATCCCTCAAGTGACATTAGAGGGTAAAAAGGAAGACTGGGAAGCGATGCTGTCCCGATTGGATAAATTGAAAGAATACGGGGAGGCAACTACGGCGTGGTATCACCTCCTGCGACCTATAATTTCCAGATTTGTTGCTGCCTATGATGCACCCCACAGCAAGGATAACTTGAACTTCTGGAACCGGGTTGCCCATGTTGAGAGCATGGGTAGTGGGCCTAGTTACCTAACGGGATGGATCACGGCCTTCTGCTTCTTCGACGCGGATGGTTCACAGACAAAATCCGAAGGAGAAGGAATCGTTCTGGATGGGGTTGCATATCCTAGAATCGACACCGACATGATTCCTCCAGGATATGCGGAAGTGGATGTCAAACTCGATGATAACGGCACATCATTTGAGTCGACTATTGTTGCTGGCTCAATTGCAACGCAAATTTGCACCGGCACTACATCTACTCGTGACACTATCAGACCGTTATCCGCCTGGTGGTTGTTCACCACGAGCGCGGATGAAGTAAAGCCTCAAATTTAAAGAAATGATTTCCTAATTGTATATGGTTGCTCACATAGCGTACGTACATTGGTTGTATCGAAGTTTCCTCAGGCTGTACATCAGTGTTCTATGAAATATTGTTCAATTGCGATGCCTGGTTATCTTCCTAGCTACGAGCCACCGTTCTCCCCATCCATATAGTGGCTTGTTAACGGAATATGAGTTTAAGTACGGCATCGGGGTTGGCCGAACATTGAGGTACATTTACCACGCACAGTGAATGGTGGTGCACCTCGTGAAAATTGGAATTCTGGTCCGCGATGGATTCGATTATGTCTTCACTCCGAAGCCTGCAAGCGAATTCGGCTTTTGACATCACCCTCGTGACTCTGTTACCTCTGGCCATCTTGTTTGTTTCCTACCGACTTGGCAGAAATTTTCATTTGACCGAACTACGGGAACAAAATTTATGTGGATTCAAGGCATCTATGACACATGGGCCCTTTTCGCTTAACAGGGCGCACCAATCGTTTGCCCAGTATAGAAAAATGTCGGAATCCGAGTTACGCGTTATGCGTGCCTCATATACCTCCCTTGGACGTGCCCACAAGCGAGTAGGTTACAAAATTGGCTACCCAGCGAAATTGGATAGGCTGCAATACACAACAGACTTAAATGCAACCGTTGCGAATGGTATAGCTGAGCTGACGGCCAAAGAGTTTGGCTTAAGCGGTGGTATATGTGACGACGTCAGTCCTGCCAAAGGTGACCTTGGGAGGGCCAGAGAGGCCATCAGGCATTATGTCCGCGATTGGAGCACAGAAGGTGCAAAAGAACGAGAAAAGATTTTTGGACCCATAATCGACCTATTCAAAACAGTCGATCCACCAAAACGCCAAAACACGAGTGTCCTTGTGCCCGGATGCGGGCTAGGCAGGCTGGCATGGGAAATTTCTGAACTAGGTATATTCATGCTTTTGATGTGACTGGAAAGAAGAGGCTGAACGTGAACATCAGGTTTTAACACGACCGGAAATGAGCTTTCTTACTTTATGATCTTGGCGTTCCGTTTTCTCGTTTCTCCTGCAACGACAACCACTGTCAACGAACACACTATCCATCCATATGCTCACTGGTTCTCGCATCAGCGTTCCAACGATGCCCTATTTCGCCCAGTCCACTTCCCGGATGTTGTCCCTCGCACATCTGAAAAGTTCAGGTTGGTTGAAGGCGACTTTCTCAAACTGTCCCTTCCATCCTCTGTATCTTCCGTCAACAATGCTGCGATCTGGCAAAAACAAGAATTTGACAAAGCTTCGTCAGAGGCAGTCGGCTACGATTTCATTGTAACACTATTCTTCATCGATACTTCTCTGAACGTATTAACAACGATGGAGCATATTTATTATCTTCTGAAGCCAGGAGGGGCGTGGGTCAACTTCGGACCTCTGCTCTGGACTGGCGGGGCCCAAACGAAGTTGGAGCTGAGTTTAGAGGGAATCTTCGCCGCGGCACACGAAATTGGCTTCATCGACGATCCTTCGATAGAAACAAGAACAATCGAATGCGAATATACCGCCGACATTCTTGCCATGATGCGCTGGATATACAAGCAGAGTTCTGGGTGATGCGTAGACCTACCTAAAGTCTGACAAGCTTTCTTGTATTGTACGTCACAAGCTTCCTTGGTATCGCTGTCGGGCTCTATCATAGTGTAAACGCAGATTTTAGGAAGAGTCGCTGGCGTCTATGTCATTCAGGGTCGTACGGAAATCAATCAACCTCGTGCTGGTCTGTGAATAACTACCGCCTAGGACAACTTCCACGAGACCCACAGACATCCGTCTTCTGACCATCACCAGCAACCACACCATCGGGGCTTGTTCACTGGTTGCCCTGTGAGGAATTGTTCATTCTTTGACTTGTCCGGTTCTCACCAATTCAAAATCTGTCATTCGGCTAATGCTGTTTTGATTAGAGACTGAAACACTTGCATTACAACACCCTCTCATTATCTTCCGGCGACTGGATAGATCCCTACCATGGCACTTGCAGCGTTTGCCAATGTCCCGGATAGCAGCGACACCGTCTCATTCGATATATCTGACGATGAGTCGGACTGCGATAGGGGCTACGCCCAAACATCTGTGTGCACTCTGCTCGTGATTCAACAGCGGACTAAAGGTTCCGCCTATCCCAATGCTGTGGAAGAACCATTGCGCCGTATCGCAGGGACCAGACGCGTTTCCAACTACTGCGAGAGAACTGGCTTGGCACCCGCCGAAGCAGTATCCGGAACGAGCTTCCAATTGCTACAGAGTATCACGGCTATCCCTGCATTGGCGGATAGGAGTTTTGAGGTAAAATCCCCCTTTCACCGATTGCTTGAGCTTATCGGTGCGATAAATTCATATTCGTTTCTTGACAGGAGATACGCTTGGAATGCTACAGCCAGTCGGCGATAGCTACCGGAAGACCACCTCAAGCCGCTAATACGTCATTGAACCCGTCGGCTGTGATTCCACCGCTGTTCATGCCTGTACGGGATGACAACGCGGAAGAATCGGGCCAGGCGGTAACTATGCTGGATGTATGGTACGTAAGTTGCAGTTGGGTCTTCTGATCCTGCTTACCTGTGTCCTCAGAAAACAATAGTTTGACATCTATCATTGATATTGATAATTTCTCCATGTATATTCATTTGCCGAAGTAATGCTATTATACATATATACACTATTCCGCGTGAGGCGAGTGTCAATTGATGCGAATGTACGTTATGCAAGATCAGATAAGCTCGAACAGAAGAATGAATATGTCGGTGAACTCATCGCTGAAAAAGAGTGAATGAACTATGAGAGCAGATACATAGATTGCAGGGCGAGACCTTAATGCACAAAAGACGTGACTAGGAATACAGGTCCCATCTACACTCGCTCTGGGAGGAATAAATTAGCCGAAGCATTTATATACCTGCGCAATAAAGCACGGCAGTTTCGGATTGGCGATGGTCCAACAAGACCACCGCCCATTGGTAGACAAGAATATCGAGCATTGAAAAAGTTAACAAGAACAAGAGAAGCATATATCGGGAAAGGGAAAGCAACAGGTATAGTTAAGAAGATAAACAGCAATAGTGGACAGGACAAGCAATAGCCCAAAAGGCCAACCATGAACACGCGCGTATCATCTGTCTCCAGACGCAGAAGCGGGCGGCCATAATAGATAAAGACGAAGAAGATTCACGCCCATTGTCGTGAAAGATCGAAATAGATATCTCTAGAATGCCCACATCCTGTGCATTTTGTCGGAGAAAAAGGTTGATAAACAAGAGTTGGGAAGACCTGATGGAGAGTAGTCGAGCCATGAGTCGATTATGTGCGCAAGAGTTATTTGATTTAGCAGCAAGTTGGTTGCGGGGTATCAACATGAAGAGCAAACGCAACGACCTCGGCAGCGAACCAGATGAAGAAAAGGAAAAAGAGAGCATATAAGACAATTAGATGTGTTGATAGATTGAGGGTAACAGGTCGAACTGGGGGGGAAGAATGGCAGAAGATTGACACGTCCGTCCACATCACGCCACTGGACCAACGACCTGCTGGTGTTGGTCCGCCGTGTCGACGTGCATGTCTTGAGCGTCTGCACCTGAAATTCCATCCTCGACATCCTCGATCTTAACCGTTCCGTTCATGTAATGGCCATCGGCCTCTGGTTCTCCTATCACATTTTGATCGTGACCGCTATGAATGCCATTCGTGTGCGGGTTACTGGCAGTTCTGCGCATAGATGCACCACCCTGAGGGCCAGAGCGCGGTGGATTGGCGCAACGGTCCTTGCCATGGGCAATCCTCAGATTTACATATTCCGGTTTGCTCTTGATGCCGTCAATAGCTTTTATCGCGTTAGATATGTTTGTAAAGTTGACAAATGCACAGTTCCTATGGTAAAGTCAGACACTGTGTGATTGGCGAGAACAGCCAGGTACGTACTTCTCCTTTAAAAAGTTCACGAGTTCAATGTCACCATACTCGCCGAAATCGCGTTTCAATTTCTCCTCTGCGAATGTTTCAAAGTCCTCTACATTTCCAATGTACACGTTTCTGGTTGCACCAGAATGTACAGCAAGAGCAAGACTTGGTGGCAAAGGACCTGAATTCTTTCCCCATCCAATCTTGAGGCGCCGATTGTTCAGCGTCAGACCTTGGTATGTTGCCACTTGGAAGAACGTGAAAGCTGCCGCAGGATCTATAAAAGTAACAAACTGCAAAACAAAATGTGAGAAGGGCTTCAAGGCTGGTGAAATAGGGACGTACAGCAATATGCTTATCTTGCATGTATCTGATACTCTGCAGCACTCCTCCACGGATCGCATTGCAAAGGTCCTCGGTCGTTGTTTCCGGGTGAATATTTCCCAAGTAAACAGTGCGATTCACGCCTTGCATACTGACTACGCCACCGGCAAGCCCATCAACAGGTGTGAAGGGACTGCCATATGGTGAGAAAGGTGAAAAGGCAGTCTGGGGAGAAAGCGCAGCGGCAGCCGATTGAGCGACGAGGGACTGTGCAGCAGCAGCCTGAGCCTGCTGGGCAGCTACTTGCTGTGATTTTGGAATATACGCGCATCTATCCTTTCCATAATTTACTCGCTTTCCTGCCCAGGCAGGTTCCGTTGGCAAAGTATTAACAACCTAGGCTCAATCAGTACATTATCGTTACTTGAAGACGATGCCCAAAATTACCTTGCTAGCAATAGCAATACTTAAAAAGTGCACAAAGCCAATATTTTTGTCGCGAACAATCTTGACTTGATCGATCAGCCAAAACGGCTCAAATCATCCCTCAACTGTTCTTCAGTCGTGTTCTCATCCAGCCCACCCAGATAAACGTTCCGACTGGCGTTGCTCTGGCTTATGGCGAGAGCAACTTGAGTAGGTACAGGCGACGGTTTACCCCAACCGATCTTGAGCTCTTGACCATGAAGGGAGAGTTTCTTGATAGTAGCATCCGCGTGGAATGCCGCGGCAGTGGCACCATCGAGGAAAGAAAGGAAAACGCAAGACTTCTCGGGGAGGACTCGGATGGATTCCAGAGGCCCAAAATGTACAAGATTGAGAAGTTCATCAACGGACGCTGTCGCAGGAAGGTTTCCTACGTAAACCGTCCTGTTGGGTATGCCGGACGCAGACAGTGCTGCGGATAATGCTACAGGGGAATAGGCTGCGGCTGCCTGGGCAGCCGGGATGTTGAGGTTCAGAGATGGCATTCGCTGTTGACTGTAATTCTATTATGTTATAAGTATACTGTTTGGCTATAAAAAGGAAGGGGTGGGTACCTGTGCGAAATTAGCCATTTGGGCGTTGTATGGGAATGCGCTGAGCATACTCATGCCCGGGATACCCATACCGAGCATATTGTACGAACCAAATCCCCCGTAGCCGTTACCATTGGGGCTGCCTTGCTGCCCTTGTGCCTGTTGTTGTTGTTGCTGCTGTGTTGTTGTTGTGCAGCAAAAGCGGCGGCTGCCGCGTTGGGACTAAGTTGTGAGGACATGTGTGCGCCATTAGATTGAGTATTGATGGTTAGTGAAGGAGTTGAATAAAGAGGGCTATTCGTAAAAGCGGTAGAAGGGGAGTTGGCAAATGCCGATTGAGTTATGCTTGCCTGAGGCCCATAGCCATAATTGGCGAACGCGTCGCGGGACGAGTTATTGGCAGCAGAGGTTGCACTGGCCTGACCTGGGTAGGACGTGGGCGACCAACGGGCCTTTTTAGCATCAGGACCACCGGAAGGATCCATGGAGCGCTGAAAAAGATATAAGAGGGAGGAATAGCAAGCCAAGGGAAGAGGCGGACCTTCATCATGTCGATGTCAAATGAATACGCGGCGTACGGGGAAGTGTAGGCGGCCTGAGAGTCGTCCATGGATACGGCAACAGAGAGGAATATGGGAAGAAAGGATGGAAGGACAACGGCGGAAGGGTATAGAGAAAAAAGAGTTAGAGAACGAGGTTCAAATGAGGGAGCGGAGGTGCAGTCGTACAGAGGCCGACTGGGCAAACGAGTGTGGGTGCGATGAAAAAAAAAGACACGCACAGAAAGTGAAGAAAAGAAAATAGGAGATGTCTCGACAAGCCAATTCCGAAACGCCTGCTACTTGAACGAGCAACTGGGAAAACTTCCCTTCCAAGCTTTCCCACCACTGCGCACGGACCCTCTGATCTCAGCGCTGGTCGACGCGGACCCGCTCTTCGGTTCCTGAAGCAGTCTTCATGGTGGATGCTCCAAATCATACATCCCGCTTTCGAATCTCATCCCGCTTGCTGCCAATGAGCTGCTGTGTGTGACGTCATCGCACCCCATCCACGTTGTTTGCACCAGAGCCCATTGCACAACAACAACCCCAGTCATCCATGTCCGGCCGTCCGCGCCGATCGAGATCGCCGTTTCGAAAAGAGACGATGAACGAGAAAGAGAGGGACGAGTTTATGATGAAAGAGACCGGCATTACAGGGGAGGTCCCAGGTCACATTCATTGCCACGCCCATTGGCATATATAGGCAGGCGCGACACGAGGGACACACGGAGTCGCAGCAGAAGCAGGAGGCGCAGATCCTTCTCAAGGTCAAGGTCAAGGTCAAGGTCGAGAGATAAGAAGGAAAGGCGGCACGAACGGTCTGCATCTAGTTCCTCTGAAGGCGAGAGAAACAGAAGAAAGAAAGCCAGGCGGAGAGGAAGGAGCAGGAGCAGGAGCAAAGAGCGGAAGAAAGAGGAGAAAAGAAAGAAGAAGGAGAAAAAGGTTTGGATTGTCTTACTCGTGCAGAACGAGACGCATATGAGACCATGTTGACTAGAAGAAACATACTGGGATTTCTTCCAGTTGGGGGAAATATGGCACTATCTCTGAAGCAGAGTGCGTTTTTAGATTTTCAGCCATTCAAGATTCTTACCCTTTAGCATAGTATGTTCACGAAAAGTCAAGAGTTCCACACCTGGCTGGTTGAGGAACGGAAAATCAATCCCGAGACAATTTCAAAAGATCAAAGTAGGAAGGAATTTGCACGGTTTGTTGAAGACTATAATACTGGTGCGCATTCCAACTACCGCGCGAGAGGATGCTGGAATATATGCGCGCCACAGCAACGCTTCCTCATGAGAAATATTACAACATGACAGCGTACGAGAAACGGATGACCGCGCTGAAAGAGGGGGCATTTTTGCCTCCCGTTGATGATGCATATGACCCACAGGCAGACATGAAGGCTCTAAGCAGCGCACACAAGCGAAAGCCGGTGGAACAAGATAGTTTCCTCAGCAAAGAACAACTGCAAGAACTGAGAAAAGTACAGCATGAACGCATCGAGGTGGGTGTCACGCTCTGCTGCCTGTTCAGTGGTCTCGATACGATACTCTAGGCTGGCAAGAGGAAGTTGCTTGGAATGGAGGTGAAGCAGAATATGGGTGTCCGTATGGATGTAGACTATACGTGATGGCCAGTGCCGGTTCCTTACCGCATGCAACCAATTATAATAAATGTTATACCCTGTTCTGCCTCACTTCTCCTTCCACCATGCCTGACATTATTTTGCTCGGCTTCACCGGCTTTACCGGCCGTCTCATCGCCCGCTACCTCCTTGAACATCCTCAGCGCGGTCGGTTCACCTGGGCCGTCGCCGCGCGCTCAATATCCAAGCTGGATGCCGTGGCAGACCAACTTGAACTGCCTGCCGACGTTGAAAGGGTTCAACTCGATGTAACTAACGCAGACGACGTTGATAGAGTCGTCAAAACAACACGTGTCGTGATTAATGCCGTTGGTCCATTCCGACTCTACGGGACCTCCGTAGTCAGAGCCTGCGTAAGGAACGCAGTACACTATGTCGACATTACCGGAGAGACGCCTTGGATACGGAGGATCATCGCTGAGTGTGTTCATTGTTGCCTCTCATAATACTCCATTAGGACGATGCCCGCCTTCTCATCAGATTCGACTACTTTGCCACAAAGACCAGAGCAATCATTGTCCCCTCATGTGGATTTGACTCGGTAGTATCAGACATCACCGCGTATCTTGCAAACAAGACTCTCAAGTCAGCAGTCAATGAGGGCGGGAAGGATCATGTCGCTACCTCCCTTACGGCCTATGAATATAAAGGTACCATGTCTGGAGGATCCTTTACCAGCCTCGTCGAGGCACTCTCAGAGCGCAGCCTGAAAAATGTGTCAACGTATGCACGGAGATCGCCGTTAAGTATACTCAGCCCAGGTATGCATAAATTGACTTTCGATCATAGTACTTACTGACAGAAAGCACAGTTCCAGGCATCAGGATACCCCTCTTCAAACCTTTTTACAAGCTTGCTATCCCAGGACAGAAACCTCTTGTTGGCGGCTTCTTCATTATGCGCAGTGTCAACGTAGCAGTTGTTCAACGGACGTTCGGGTTACTCGAGGTCGAAGCCATAAGAGACAAATTGAGGTGGCCTTCTGGGACGCAGGAGACTGCAATGGTAACGAAGAAACAGCGATATGGGCCTTCATTCCAATATGACGAATTTATTGTCACGGAATCCACCTTTCAAGCCCTGCTGCTGTCCTTATCGCTTTTATTTGGGCTAGCTTTGCTCATGTTCGTTCCACCCGTGAGTCATTACCCAGTGATTACCATTCTACCGTTGCTCACACATCGCACTAAAAGTTTCGCTGGGTTGTTCAGAAAATCATGCCGAAATCCGGAGAAGGCCCATCTGACGAGTTGAGTGAACCACTTGTGCCAGCCCGCTTGAACCAACCATAGCATGATAGGAAAATGGAAACGGGATACCTCATTGGAACCAATCTTACAACCTCTGCCGCTCGTCCACCTATTCTAGTGAAGACTGTCTCCAAACTCAAGGGCGACCCCGGCTATCTAGTGACGGCAGGTAAGCTTGTCTCTCCCTACCAACTATCGATCCTGTCTCAACTTTCTGTTAAGTTATGGTATCCGAATGCGCACTATCGCTCTTGCTACCTCCCGTTTCCTCCAAGTCCACGGAAACCACGGCTACGTACTCTGCACTTCCCTCACTTCCGCCTCTAGCCCAAAAAGGTGGCATCTTGACGCCTGCGACCGCCTTCGGGGATGTACTAGTTCAACGGCTGCAAGATAGTGGCCGGCTCCAGTTCTCCAGTTCAGTTGTGCAGAGAACATCATGATTGCGATTGCTCATCTTCTCCCTGCAAAATGAATTGGTTTTCTTGACTAACATCCGTAGACCTTCACCAAAATGCATCCGCTAATATTAATTTCATCGTTGCTATGTAGCTGTCTATGTGAATTGCCATGACATGGCGGCTGCAGTTGCCATGGGAAATACAGTACGATTTGCAACGCATGAACCACGTCGTGTACGCCTCATTGCGGGTCTCCTCGTGATTCGCCCACAAATGATACCTAAAAATAGCCCTTCTGCGTGGCGATAAGTCCCAGCTGTCCTTGACAGGCAGATCGCAGCGAGAACGGCTTACATGTGTTAGGCCGTCACTTGCATTATTTATACAGGGTGCCATATCGCATTTCAGGAAGACAATGTCCTCAGGACCATACCTGCATGACCTGTACTATTTCGCCGATGGAAATTTGAAGCTGCAGGTACGTTCTCAGGTTTACTGCAACGCACCCAATGACGGGGATGACTTAGGTTGAAAACGCAATTTATCTCGTACACAGATACCTTTTCTCCAGGCATTCACGTAAATTTATCGTCAAGGATCTCGCAGACTCTGGTTATCCTCAGCCCAACGTTGCCCCGCATCTTCTCGATGGCGTCAAACGTATCGATTTTGACCGTTTACTTTCTTGCCTCTATCCATTGTGAGTGTCTCCGGTAGCACCGGCGGCGTCGAGATATTTATTGACAACCACTAGTGAGCTGATGGTTGAAGAAGCCCGATCTTCAGAAGAGTGGACATCAATACTCAAGCTGGCGACTAAATGGGAGTTCGTGTCCCTGCGCCAAAGAGCTATCAATGAACTTGATGGGCTTGCATCGCCAATTGATAAGGTCCTGCTTGGACAAGAGTATGACATTCCCGAGTTACGTCTGCCTGCATACGTCGATCTTTGTAGGAGCAATGTCCCTTTGTCAGAGGAAGATGGTGAACGGCTCGGTTTGAAGGATGTTATCAAAATCTATCGCGTGCGCCAGGAATTGTGGGGGCGGGTAACCATGCCTGTTCCCCTTGAGGACATCTTGATGAAAGTCAGGGTCCATTTCTCCACACCAGTCCGGCTATCTCCTCCTTCCTGCCCTCCATCATGTGGCACCTCCCCGACACCCTCCGTCCGATCGTTTTCCCCAGTGACCCCCCCTCGCTGGCCGCCATCGCCTCACATTCCTGCCCGCAGTAGCCCGTCGGCCACCTCCTTGGCTGGGCACCCCAAGGAGGAATCTTGGGCTGTTGCAAACTCAGATAAAGCATCGGTTATCAATGCACCCCAGTCTGCTGTGCTGGAAATTCCAATCTCCTCACCTCCAGCTCCACAGCCAGTGCCAGTATCATTGCCACTTGCAAATCCAACAAAGTTAGATGGGGAAGCACAGAGGATAGACTGGGCGGAAGATTCCTCGCAAGCAATGGCTTCATTGACAGCAGCCTCAACCACCTCGGCGATCCCTCCAGCAGCTCCTCAGGCATACCCAGGCAAGTTCAATGATGTTCTTTTGAATTGTTTGACTTGACGAACCACAGATCCCAATGTAAATAATGGGAGAGTAAAGAAAAAGAAGACGAAACAGCCACCTCCCAATCCGGGTAAAAAGTCTAAGAAGGCGGCGGCGCAGCAGCAGCAGCATAGTGCCAATGGATTGTAAAGACGTGGATTGGATTAATTAGTGCATTTTGACAATTAGTTGAATATTCAATCATGAAAAACGAAAACAATGTTCAAGTCCCGACATCGCAAGTGATACAGTCTCAAGGGCACTTAGTGCCCGCAATGGATGTTATCTGCAAGTGTGAGGACGGGCGCACGGTGGCCATTCATGATCGCCACTGACCCGTAGAAGACGATACTGAGCAGCAGCTAGCAACGCGAGGAAATTAGAGTACTATTTTGGTGGGATTGAGTCGTTATGAATAAAGTCAGGTAGGGTGAACCACGGGGAATTAACAGGGGACAGTCTATATTCCGTGTCTTTTTGTTCGACATCATGGTCGTAGCCGATGTTAGATCCTCGCCCTTATATCATTGGCAGCAGTCCAGGGGACTCGCAATTTGATCTTGCATTCATTCTGACTTGGCTCGCTCTATATGTGACGTCATTAAAAGTACACCGTCCAGCATCATGACTGGATATCTAGACGAGCTCGCCACGTCAGGGGTCGTGGCTGATTGGAAAATAACCAATAGAATGTCCATATACCCAATATCTCTCGAATCTGTGATCTAGCGCGTTTCGAGACAATCCTTCTCTCTGTCACAGGTCAAACTCGTTGATTCACAGTGCCGGCAGAGAGGATGAAGGTATAGAAATTCTACGCAATTCTAGTCAATAATCATAAAGTTTTTCTCTCAAAGGAAAACATTTACGATGAGATCTTTCTCTCGATGCGATAAATAGTGTGTTCACAATCTCGCACAGTCTGTGCATTAAAGTGAATTCCGCCCCCGTGTGCGCTGAGCAAAGAATGGCTGTCATAGGCTGATACTCCAAGGAAATGCGCAGCTGCAAGCGCATATGTCCATAGATGAACCATTGCCCACATCGCGAGAAGGAAGGAAAAGGATGTGACCAGAGACTCTGCTGGACCTCCGCCGAGATGTGATGGGAAAGGAGTGTTGAATTATGGATACAGAGGATACAGCCGTCCCAAAATCGTAGTGTTCTATCGCGAGTGTTCTATCGCGAGTGAGAAGCAGAAACGCGTACACTCACGAGTGTCGACAAAGTTGGCTCTGACTTCTAATTTAGTAAAAACAAACAAGGACCGAACCGAAGGAATGCGCCGCCAGGGTCATCGGACACCAGCCGCTCAGAGTCACAAGTGATCAGATCGACCTTAAAAGGGGCCTGGCGTCTTGACTCGAGATGAATAGTCCAACGACGAATGGGGTTCAGTGTGGCCTCGTCACGAGGACATTGCCTTGGTATGATCCAGAAAAGATTTTAACATGCCCTGTGATGCCGAGAATAGCCGAGTGGCCAAGTAACAAACACAGTTTGAAGAGCGGCGGAGCAATGGTTCGCCAGTTGCTTAGGGACACTGAGCCACTGGCATGCCCAAAGTCTCGGCGAGATAATTCCATGGCGTGAGAACACTCCTCTCTTCTACGGCAGGCTGGATGAGATACTAGCATCGAGAACCTTAGTTATTCCAAGACGAAGACGAAAACACAAGATGTCAATCAACGATACGTTTGGATACAAATGGACCATTACGAGCACCTTGTACAACTAGCAAGATATATAGTATGGCGACAAACATGAGTGGCTTCATGGTCTCTCGTCTATATACGCGTCTGAGAGGCCAGAGTTCCGTGACGCAGGCCTCGTCAGCGCATGTCTGGATGGTTCAGCGTTAGGCGCATAGTCCGCAGGATCGCGGTACTTGGTCAGATCAAATTTGTCATAATGTCCCTGGGATCGCAGCGAAACGTTGGATTGGACACGGGGCAATGCCTGTTCGTTCATGTTTGGTGAACTAGCTGCACCAGGGAGGCCAGAATTCTGTCCCATCACCGCGCTGGAACGATTACTTTGCCTCGACGCTGGTCGTGCTGGGCCATGTGATTCATCAGCTGCTCTCTTCGCCAGGTAGTTTTCCCTAATATTCATCGCCGATGTTTGATGGGAAGGAGAGCGGGCTCGTGCTGCCGACACATATTTGTTCAATGCCGCAAAACTATTAACACTTGAAAGACATACTTTGTGGACTTATGCTCCCAGCCTGGAATTTCGGTGACCGGGGAAGTGGATGTGATGCTACGCTAGGGCTAAGAAATCGATTCGGTAGTTCTTCATTGTGACGAGGGATATCCGAGGATGTTCGGGAGTGCGACTGTGGTAATCAGAAGTCAAAGCCGAATCAGAAATTAGCTGAAATGCAGCGCACCGGTGTTTGTACCATAATTGTAACCGGTGGAGTGCCGTCGGACATCGTCCGTCTGTGTCTTCCGGAAGAACTTTCAGCTCCAGATGTCGGAGTAAATTGAGGATAACGCGAGACAGTCTTTGCTTTGTGACTCAACATGGTAAATCGGAGATGGAGCAGGACACTTACGGGACCCCTTGTAAATTGATTGCCCATCGTTGCAAAATGAGGGATATCGGGCGTCCTTGACCTGTTGATTGCAAATCCATCGATCGTTGGCGTATGCTCTCTGCTCATTGGATCTTCGTTGATGACGCTCAAGAAACTTTCTTTCTCCTTAATCTTCTTGATCATACCGGTGTCTTTCCCACTCTTTATGGACAGACTTCCATTTGAGGCATTAATATCACGGAAAAACAAGGGGGTATTAACCAGAGGCAACTGTGATACGTGAGTAGAGGCTGAGGCAGAACCGGCAGAGCTGGCGCGGTGTCTTGATGCCCGCGTACTGGGCTGATACCAGGATACCGATGGCTCCCGCGCTTGACGGTATATCTCCTCTTCATCTGGATCGACTTCCACTTCTACCGTATTTGCGGTCGTTGCTTCTTGTACGGGATCTGGATCGATGACTCGACGTTTACCAAACTTATTGCGGAAGCTGAAGGATCGATACCATGATGCCTTTTTCTTTTCATCTGCAGCGCTGGGAGTAGGTATCTGGGGTATCTGGGGACGGCTAGGACCTGCTTGATCAGGGATTTGACCGTATCTAGGATCGTCATTGTATATCTGAGAATGTTGTGCTTGGTGCTGTTGTGCGGTAACCCACGGATTCTTCTGTGTATTGCTCGGGTGTTGATTTTGATTGCCGTAGCTTGATCCTAGCTCCTGCTGAGTATCTGCAAAGTCAACTTGAAAGACAGATATTGTTGGTGTTTGATTTCCAAAATCTGCGGGACGGTTGGACCCACTGGGTGCACTTGGTTGTACGACGGGAGGTATGTTTTCAGGCTGCGTGATTGGTGGAGCTAAGGAGTCTGAGCCTGGCAGGGGTTCCAACGGTTGTTGCGAAGGTGGAGGAGGGTGCGAAGTGGATGGATGGCTGGGTGGAAAGCCGCCAAATGGATGCTGTATCGCTGATGATTCCGAGTGACCTGAAGGCATGCGGACTTCAGTCGGCTGTATAATCTCCGGACTTGAAGAACGAGCAGAGTCTACATCCTCCTCTCGCTCCTCAGCCTCAACCTCCTGCGTTCGTGGGTCGTCACCAGAACGGAGGGAGTCATTTACGGGCAGTGTGCTCGTCATAGTGACGGCAAATGCCTGTTTAGCCCTCTCAAAGCCATCATGGAATCCCCATCTTCTTCCTTCTGCCCTAGCAGCATCAACAAGCCTTTGTTGACGGAATCTCCTCGCCTTTGCGCGTGCCCTTGCAGCAGCATTTTCTGCCTCATCCCGCTGTTGTTGTAAAGTCTGAACCGCATTCCATGCCCGCGTGAGATCCTGTTGAGCATTTTGCAATTGTATACGGTATAGTTCCAGTTCTTGGTTCGCTCTGGATGCATCTTGTTGAGCCTCAATCCTACTTTGGTTGATTTGTCGCAATCGGTCTAGCGCCTCTTGATTGTCTCGTTCCAATTCCGATATCCTTGTATACTGCGTGTTCAGACGCTGGACAGAGGCACGGAGAACCTTCAAAAGCCGTTTCGCCTCGTATTCTTTGTCAATCAGCATATTCAGTAGTTCTTCCCGTGGGAGATGGACATAGACGCGCTCTCGCTCACGTCTACGAGCGCTTGACATGCCATGACCATCTGAGCCACTGAGAATGAGTGAGATAAGATGCGAAGGATCCGATAGCAGGTCTGTGTCGAGTGAGGGCGCGCCGCCACTTTGTCCTTGCTGGTGGAACACGGTGACGCCACTGTGAAGTCTATGAGTCTGAGAAGAGCGCGGCCCTGTGAATCGGCGCACTCATTAAACTCTGGTTCATTCCCCGGAGAAGCCATTAAAGTCGTCGACGTGGATCAAACATTGATGCCAGGCATTGGCCTAGAAACATCGAAGTACGACAAGTCAGAAAGGCAAGTAAATTTGAGGCCATCACCGCTGTAACTGCGCAACAACCAGGCAACACAGAAATGACACTCCAGAAATGTTACGAAAAAGCGAACGCGCCTTATAATAAGTAATACATAATGCGCAGTTTGAAAAGCGGCATAGCACGATAGCAACAGGTGAGATGATAGAAACGAAAAGAATGAAAAAGTCCGTCGGGGCTCCGTGCGCAACCGAGAATATAATTGTTGGGTTGCCATCCTTTCCCTGTTACAAAACGCCGAGATCCCCATATATCAGGTAACCTGGTTTACCATCTGACCCTACTTCAAACGGACAATCCGTGTAGGTGGGATCTCCCAACATGATGAAAAATCTGTCGGTCCCTGATTCTGCAATGGAGAAAGTTGCAATTGGGGATAACAGGACAATATCCGAGCTTTTCCCAACAAGACCACATTGGATTTCCTGAACGAGGCAATCCTCCATCGACAGTTCCTCGGGATAGAAGCGAAAGTTGGACGAATCTTCGGGCATGGCTGAATACATATCATCGTCATCCAAGATGAACACTTCTGCACTCGACGTGATAGGCTCCCCATGGTCCTCAAGTGCACAATTGAGCTGGTCATCATTGCTTTCATCCGAGTCCCATACAAGTGGAGGTGTGTCAAGGTCACACTCGATGTCAAACAAGTCGATCTAGTGCATTGTCAGAACGGTCCTCACATCGGCCACTCCATCATACCTGACAATCGAATGTGGAATTCCGTCATATAATTGAAAAGGTAGAATAGCTCTCCGACCAGCGGCCCCTCTCCGCTCTTGTTGTTCACCTGCAACTGGTGCGGAGCAAATAGAAGACGAAGCAACCATTATGATTGAAGAAAATTATGTCAACAGAAGGAAGGAATTCGGACGAATGAGCAACCAGTGATGTCCGGGTGGTTTGCAGGCATCCGAGCATCCTCGGGTTGTTTTATACTTTCCATCTGATTGTATAGGTGAATAATGTGTGCCTGGGGAAATGCACATACTGCTTCACGTGTCATCTATTATGATCTGTGACGCAGCATCCAAATGGGAAATCGTTGGTGGTTGATCAGATGTGCGTAGGATGATAGCTTTGATATCAATCAAGAAATCACGAAACACATATCTAAATTTGCCATTGTATGGTTGTCCTAATTTTGAATCACATCACTATGTCTCCTGCCTTCCAATTATTGTGAGGGGACAACGACACATTGACAATGGAGCATGTCGCACTTTTTTCCCGGGAGAAATGGGAGCCCGGTTGCGACATTCCCAGACCCAGCGACATCAATTGAGTTCTGTTGACAACCTTTGTGAACGTATAGTCGCAAACACTTGCTTTCATTCCCTAGCAACGGTGACAAAAATGGGTTCACCATCCCCATCAGTGCCAGAGTGGGTGCATAAAAGCCGAAGTGAAGCACATCACGTTCATGTTGAAAATCAGACTGTGCTGATGCGGGTGACGAAATTGTAATCGGAAGCAACGACAAAACTCGTCCGTTCCGGGACATAGTCTTGATTGATGCAACAGTCGAAACTTTGCGGTACGAAGCCTAGTCGCTTAGTGATACTTGGAATTGATCATATCTGGAAGATGTACAATGATACCTTTAAGGAGCTTCTCATGCACGACGCGAAGCCACCTTTCTGGAACCTCGAGTTCGTTTTTGTCAGTTCACTGGGGGCACGCTGGCCAGTTGCGCGTCTCGTGACACGTGAACACATTTGCGGTACTTGGACTTGGGGCATACCTTTCTGAGAGGTGAAGGGCGCGCCATTCTCAAAGAATTCGATGTCGAAGGCGGTCATAAAAACCCAATAGTTGCGATGGTTTTCCGCTTAGGTCACAGCATCAAATGGACCCCGTCGTCTTAAATCAAGTTCCTCAGTTGTCATCCTCAAACTACGAAAAGTATGTTAGGAGATGCACAAATTGCAGATTATCAACTCAAGTCAAATTATTGCTTGTCAAGGCGGAAAAAGACCTTCTCTGAAATCGTATGACTCGTATACGTTAAGTATTTGGGGACTGTGGGGTGGAGCCAAACAGATGTCAACATCCCGGAAAGGTTATCAAGGGCGCCGAGGGACGGTTGGTTTTTATCCCCCGCCACCATGACCTGGCTCTTGCAGTTGTCTGTCATAGCTGTCTCTCTCGCTGCTTCTTCCCTCGCCACTCCTCTCTCTACCAGTCCACTCCTTGCGCCTTCTAGAGACTCCTCCATTGGCATCGCCCCACTTGTAGCGCCCGAACATGTTTACGGCACCATTAGCAACTCCTACATTGTCGTGTTCAAGGACGGCGTTTCTTCTGACCTGAGGGACAATCACCTTAACTTCCTCATGTCTGTGAACCAGGCAGAGCCCCTTCTGGGTGGCGGATCGGGCATCACCCATGTTTATAATGGACCTTTGATGGGCTACGCTGGCAAGTTCTCGGACAGAGCCATCGATGAAATTCGGGCAAAACCTGAGGTTGATTTTGTCGAGCGTGACCAAGTCGTGCGGACGCAGAATACAACCTTACAGACCGGCGCGACGTGGGTAGGCATCCTCGCGCTTGGTCAGAATTCGCAGTCGTGCTGACAAGCTGAAATTTTAGGGATTGGCTCGTATCAGTCATCGACAGCGCCTGGCCTTTTCGACGTTTAATAAATACCTCTATGACTCTGTTGACGGAGAGGGTGTCGACGTATATGTCATTGACACTGGAATCAACACCAAGCATGTTGAGTTTGAGGGCCGCGCGAAATGGGGCGTCACAGTACCACAAGATGATGAAGATGATGACGGTAATGGTCATGGTACACACACCGCGGGCACCATTGCATCGCGCAAATATGGTGTTGCCAAGAAGGCGGAAGTCTATGCGGTGAAAGTATTGGGCTCAAACGGCAGTGGTTCAATGTCGGACGTCGCCAAAGGTGTTGAGTTCGCTGCGAATGCAGCCAAGGTGAAAGCCACGTCGGGCAATAGCAAGCATAAAGGGTCCGTCGCGAACATGAGTCTAGGCGGATCAAAGTCGGTTGTTCTGGATAGGCTTGTTGACAGGGCCGTTGCAAGCGGTCTCCATTTTGCAGTTGCTGCAGGTATGTGAGAAGGCTACGATAACTCTTCTTTTGCCGAGTAATTATAAACAGGAAACGATAACCGGGACGCTTGCAACTTTTCTCCTGCTGGGGCACAGAAGGCCATCACAGTTGGCGCATCTACTCTCGGAGATGAGCGTGCCTACTTCTCCAATTGGGGTCGCTGCGTTGACGTTTTCGGTCCAGGAAAGTATTCAGTATTACAAGTATAGAACAAGGCACTTACATCTTCATTACAGGTCTAAACATTCGGTCAACATACAAAGGGAGTGATCATGCTACAGCCGTTCTATCGGGTACTTCGATGGCAGCTCCCCACACAGCGGGCTTGATGGCCTATCTGTTGTCCATCTACCCCTCACCTCAATTTAATCCAACATTTGATGAACAGTCCAATCTCCTCAGCTTACAGTCTCAGCAAACATTTGACGCCTATACTGTGATCCACGCTTCACTTCCAACTTGGATATCCGATTATATGCCATCCCCTAGATTGCTAGAGGCTCTGACGGCACCGGTTCCCGAGAAGCCCAAGACCTTGACGCCATTGCAATTAAAGAATGCCATAGTGGCACTAGCATCGCCTGGTCTCCTGACGGGGCTCCCTGCAGACACGGTCAATTTGCTTATTTTCAATAATGCGACTGCATGATGCATATGCGACCAGCATTCCTACACTGCTTTCATCATTTGGGCGTGCTGTCGTTCTTGTAACGTAACTCGTAATGTGTATCTTGCTTATATAATGCAATCCCACTCGTCGCTATCATGCTTTTCAACATGGCTATTGTGTTGTAGTCAAACTGGGAAGAGCATAGTTATAAATATCAAGCTGTCATTTACCGTTTCGCAATTGAGATCTTGAGGCCTAGCACAGCTACTCTCCGTCAAACTACGGGGCCGCACAGATTTGTCTGCGATCGGGTACGGCCGGACATCGCCTCAAAAGGCGTATGTTTGCATCAATATCTAGGGCCGAATGAAATAAAGAACGAAAGATGACTAGATGACTCGTGACATGTTGTGCAAAGATTGTAGTTGCCAAGCCATCTCGACGGGATGGCCATTTTTTTAGCTAACGACAAGCACGCGCGTAATGGTTCAGCGATGAGGCTATGTCAATAACCGAGGTATGTGTAAACGTCATGTCCAACAGAAAATTATTTTGAGAAGACACTGGCTTACGCCTGACTCGGTGGTTGCGCGTGGCGACATGAACGAAACACGTTTTCTGCACTGATAAATTGCGTATACCAGTCGTCCTACACCTAAAGTACAGCATTAGACACGCAATTGCGGTAAAAGTTGCTGTCTATATGTAGATCTGCAAAAATTGAAGAAACAAAAGTTGTGCTTGGACGGTTTAGTAGTGCGCCGGTGTAGCATTTTCCGAATCTTGCCTCTTCAGTGAGCGCTTAAGAAAGCGCTTTTCTCATGCAGGGCTGTGAAAAACTTTTCTTCTGGCTGTTTCCCGAGTTGAAAGCTGCCGAACAAGACGGTAAATGCAGTTGAATATGCTGCCAGTCTCCAAAGATAACTATGACTGGCCCGATATTACTTTTCATGACTCGAGTAGCGCATTCACCGCCCATCACTTTCCCCATTATGTGTTACACTCCTTTTCGCGTGGCGTTGAGGCATAAAATCAGTTCCAGTATGACGCTTACGGCACATGCATGCCACATTTTGCCATTGCTCTTGGCCGGTGCATATTAGTCCGGTGGCAAAAGTACGCTGTACAATTTGGAGATTCTCCGTCGCAATCGTTGTTCACCGAACTACAGCAAGTCCTGTTTCATCGCACGAGTCAGAAAAAGGCAATCCCAGCTGTACCATTGTCATCTATAAAGCTGGCCCACCAAGCAAGGTTCATTCTCATCTTCTTTGGCCATGGCTACTGTCATCTCCACCTACACCAAAGCCTCTGACATCCCTACCTGGATGCTCGATACCTTGAACCATCACGGCTACCGCGCGAACGTCATTCTTCCGAACATAGAGAAGCTCAAAAAGTCTCCTCCCAAAAGCGGCCAGCTTTGGATCGCATACGCGTCTGAGCAGAAGCTGGAACACATGATCGCCGTCACCGATGGACCCATGGGTCCCTATCCCGCGTTCATCTTCACGACGAAGCCTCTAGCGACTCTCCATGACCCATCGTTAACCGCTCAGATGAGCGAATTGGCGCAAACGTTGAAGGCCAACATAAATGTCAGGCGCATCTACTCCGTATTCGCGGTCGAGCCAATTTGTACCGTGTTCTGTCGGATTTGGACAGAACTCACAGGCATCTGCACCGAGAAGAGGCCATACCCATACTATGATTCCCTCAGCAGCTTTTGTACCCACGAAACACTCAGGCTCGACGACCCAAGGCCTGTGTCTGGATACGAGTTCTTTCCGAGGCTTGCCAGAAACAGTGATGTTGAGATGGTAGCCCTAATGTGCCAAGGGTTTGCTCATGATTCAGTAAGCCACCATTTATTCCTCGACATGCAGATGAATTTGAGCTTGAGCTACAGGAGCCTTTTGTGTTGGATCATAACCGAGCAAGAGATGAGGCCAAATACTTGGTAAAAAACGGCCTTGTTTGGGTGTGCATGGGGCGTGACAACGACATGGATGGATACGAAGTTGCTTCCATTGTTGCCTGCACACGTAACACGGAAAAAGTGGCGACGATCACGAAGGTGTACACACCACACGAATGGCGAGGCAAGGGTTGTGCGGGACGGCTTGTACATCACGTTTGCAAAGAGTGAGTGCAGTCTTTTCTTTGCCGCGCACCCATCACTGATGTGAGCAGACTGCTCGACAGTGGTAAGGATGCGATCGCCCTCTACGTTGGCATCAACAACCCGGCACGGCGCCTGTATGCAAGGACGGGCTTCGTTGGACTCGGCGATTCTGATAACCCCGTTGAAGGTGTAGAACGTTGGGTCGAATACGGCTTCGACCGTAAACGGGTTGATCTTGGTCATTGGTAGAATGATTCCTACATCTTCTTGGTTTCCTTTGAAAGGGCATCATCATATTATACGAAAAAGGACATCTTCACATACTCAATTCTTGGTTATAATAGCATATATTAGAAGAAAAAACGCAATTGGCGAACGCTGGAAACAGATATTATGACTGATTTCAATTTGTTGTAACCTGCTATTCGCCATCAGTGCTTTTATTACCACCTTTATGGACAGAGACATCATAGACAAGTGATGTAGCTTACTTAGCCAATGACGACATGTAACCATTCTCGTCGTTAATACACGTATTTCCGTTATGCGACTCAAATGAAAGCACGGAGATACGCGCATATCTAAGTTCCGATACTCGCCTATAGAATGAATCGCTATTCGCAGAGCTGGCCTTCAAAAAATGCAACTATTCCATCTAAGATGTCAATATAGGCTGTGGAATACAGGAAAGTGGAGCGAATACGGCATCTCAGCATCACGTCAGTTTGAAAAAAATTGAGAGCCTCAGAAGGGATCTCTGAAAGCAGATTAGCTAACTGGGTTTATACGGATCTGCCTCTTACCTGAGCCGATGCGGTTCAGCGCGACACCGCCTAATGGGACTTGGACGAGCGTGAAACTTGCGCAGCTTCCGCAAGAGCCTTTTCGTTAATCTCTTCCTGCGGCGGCGGAGATGTCAGTTAAGTGCTAGTGCATCGCAACAAAACTGGCAGATACCTCTTTCCGTATTTTCGTCACAGCTTCCCTCCTTTCCATAAACTTTTCGCAACATTAATTATATTTGGGACCCATCGGCTATGCACTCACCTCTGTCGTTGGACATGAATTATACACGTGTATTTCTAAATGGTAATGGAAGCGCCGTACCTCTTCCTTTTCGGACGATGTGTCTGTGGGCGGAAACGCCCATGGCTATCCCGTAGATGGAGAGACCGACTAGGGAATAGACCACGCCTCTGTGCAGGTAGTCCAAGACGGATAATTTTGCCATATTGAATGGAGCGGGTCGAAACCGTTGTTTGCGCGTGTTACCCTGGACTTACCTCCCCCAAGCGCTGACAAGCAGCATGGAAAGTCGGCGCGTGTTGGCCACTTTATGCGCGTGGTGCACATTAAATGGCATCGATATAGATTCGCGCTTGAGGTTCAATTGGGATTCAAACGCGGGTTGTGGCATATTTTCGAGATCCTATATCCCTGCAAATACGACGCGTAAGCACCTCTCGTGCCTCTGTTGGCATAATATTTATTGTCATTATCTTTTCAAGTTGTCCGTATTCCCAAACATGCCGTTTTGTCGACAAAAAGCTGTACACTAGCCTCATGCATTCCGACTTCACTGTATGGCCGCGGTGCACAGCTAGCACTGTCTCTGGCCGTCTACATCGAGATGTAAATTTTAATATATCTGAGATTTGCAGTCATTGATTTAGGGTAATAGTCTCAAGGGCAAATTCTCCAGGTGGTCTGGTTATCTGCAGTCGGTACCGAGAGATATCGTTGATATTCCGGTATTCTGGAATTCCGGTACAGGCGCTGGGGAAATGAGCTGCCATCGGCAAAAAGATGGCACCGAAGCGCTTCATTGGCTCAGAGGAACAGAAGTCGCCAAAATTCTCACTGTAGGGGACGACAATAAACCTGTGACCGTAAGTCCGCGGGCAGATGCAAAATAGTTAATTTTAAAGTCTGACAGGACGAAATGAGAAATTATTATCACGAAGTCGCGCAGCCTCTCATATTTCGCCACAAAAGTGAAATAACTAGGCAGCTCGACATAGCCCCCACGTTGCATGACTTTTACCGGGCTCATGCCCTTGTATCATCTAGAGCCTTTGTGGTTGATGCATACCATGGCCTTTGTATGGTCCCTGTGGCAGATGCGTAAGTAAAAGTCTTGGAGCGTGTAGCCAATTTATCATGAGCTTTTAAGGTTCAATCACGAATCTCCACACAATGTTCATCTCGAGGTGCGCCCAGCGGTGACAATGAATCCTTCATATTTCCAATCTGGAGGTGCAGAGTGATTATTATGTTTGCGCAGAGTGTGGCTCGTTGCATGAATGTTGCCATGACCGGGCTGACTCCGTGATGGCACCTGCCGCTAATTTCATCAAATCAACGCCACGAGTGGTGGCAAACGAAGATGAACAAGAAGATGATTACCAAATGGTATCTGTCACCGTCATCCCACCTGGCACTGAAGTTTTCAATACCTACGGTGAAACATTAACGAACGCCCAACTCCTTATGCAGTATGGTTTCATCCTCGATGCCAATGAGAATGACGTTTTAACATGGGATATTGAGCAAGTCTCGAGTGCATATCGCCTGGAGCTGATGAACGGATATTAGTGCGCGACGTTTCCAATATAGTTCTGACTTGGAGACGGCTTTGTCAAAAAAATTGGAATTTGGCCTCAGGATCCGGTCTTTTATACATGGCAGATACGGAGACGGGTTGGGGTTACTCTTTGACTCTGGACGGAGACGGGAAAATATCTTACCCATTGTGGATAATCGTGGCACTCCTTTCGCTCAGCCAGACAGACGCGTTATCCTCGGTGGAGGATTCCCAATCCGTACTAATTCATCTGCGTAGCCTCCTTGCCGTTCAATGTCTTGCTGAAAGCCATATCGGAACCGAGGAAGAATTGGAAGATATTGCAATTAATCTGAATATTTATGAACGTACGTTATTACAGGAGCTCAAGCAAGTGTGCCAGTTAATGATACGGCTTTGTACTGACCGCAAATCGAAAACGGGACATATTGGTTTTTCGGCTATGGGCTCCGATGTCGGAAAGTACTTTGACGTGGGTTTTCGGATTTTCTCGCTCGGGATTTTCCCTTACTCCTTGCCAGGCCCTTTCTGACGACCGCCCGCGCACGAAGATGGCACTGTCAATTGTGCTGAGTGAGCTATCAATACTCAACAACTGTCAGGCAACGTGGTCAGAATTGGAGCATATTATTGCGCGTGCCTGAGGGAACGCCTGGCAACCACAAACGTGTGCTTAATTAAAGCAATCTTTGTACTTTATTGAGCGATGTATCTCCGCACCGAGAAACCGAGTAAATGTCGCTGCTAAGCCAATCGGGGATGTACTTTCTATATAGAACTTCCTCACGCCAGACTGGCGCTTGCAGCCCGATCCTTTCCTGCTTGTCCCGTAGCCTGCAACCTCGCCCAACATGATTAGAAGAATGGCAGACAAGTTTCACATTGGCCATTACAAGTCACCTACGGAAATCCACAATCACTCTGACAGACCACCCGCTTTGCTTTCCCCCATACTGGAAAAGCGGGGGTCGATGTCCACCCAACGTACATCTGCCAGCGATATCACGGATGTGGAGGCAAACACCCCACTGATGCTTGCTCAACAGCGTGTTACGCGTCCAAAAGGTTCATACTGTTTGGCAGACTTTGTTATGAAGCGGACATTGGGAACCGGCAGCTTTGGTCGCGTCCACTTGGGTATAATCCATTCTTAATGCCGTGTTTCTGTGTTCATCAATTATCTCGTGCACATGCAGTGCAAAGCAAACACAACTTGCGGTTTTATGCAATCAAAGTTCTAAGTAAGGAGCGGGTTGTAAAGATGAAGCAAGTCGAACATACAAACAACGAACGGCATTTGCTCTCGGCTGTACAGCACCCGTTCATAATAAACCTTTGGGGAACATTTCAAGATGCTTCAAATTTGTACATGGTCATGGATTTCATACACGGGGGTGAACTATTTACGCTTCTACGACGGTCCAAGGTTAGTGCGTGATTTAAGCTAGAATGTTGGTACTGAGTTACCCCGGCTTCAGAGATTCCCCGATCCCGTCGCAAAATTTTACGCGGCTGAAGTCGCGATTGCACTACACTACCTGCATGGACTAGACATCATATACCGTGACCTAAAACCGGAGAATATTCTCCTAAACCATGATGGGCACATCAAAATTACGGATTTTGGCTTTGCCAAGGAATGCTCAAATACAACTTGGACGTTATGCGGAACGCCCGATTATTTAGCGCCTGAGGTGGGTTGCTGTGCTCTTTGGTATGCTTCTGCTGAGCGTTGTTATCTAGATCGTCAGTCAACAACGTTACAATAAAAGTGTTGATTGGTATGCACTTGGAGTGCTCACCTTTGAAATGCTGTCGGGTTTTCCGCCCTTCCATCAACCGGACGGCAACCATGGTGTACTGTACGAAAAAATACTTTCAGGACCCTCATGTATCCGGTGGCCGGTCGAATTCAAGGTGTTGGCTGCTGACCTCATCATGAAATTGATGGAAGGTGACCCATCCAAGCGATACGGTAACCTTAAGAATGGTTCAAGAGACGTTTTCCACCATGAGTGGTTCAAGGAAGTCAATTGGGATATGCTGCAAAATCGACT
The DNA here is from genome assembly GCA_020011035.1 of Amanita subjunquillea. Classification (NCBI taxonomy): domain Eukaryota; kingdom Fungi; phylum Basidiomycota; class Agaricomycetes; order Agaricales; family Amanitaceae; genus Amanita; species Amanita subjunquillea. The sequence goes on along the minus strand of JAEBUT010000002.1, from coordinate 354,501 downwards.
AATCACAGCGCCGTATGTGCCCAATATCTCCGGGGAAGGTGATGCTAGCGCGTAAGTTCCGAACATTCCTGCTTCGAGGGGGTTTTGACCGTTGAGTGCGTAGATTTGATCTTTATCCCGAGGACAACCTTGTATACGGACTAGAAGCTCTCGATCCATATGGACATGCATTTCCTGAGTTTGATTATACCCTCAAAAGCCAGTAGCTGCATGAGTTGATGAATGTATTTGATACCCACATGTTGTACGATGTAATTGCATGCAAGTTGTATTATCAGTTCCGCTGAGGCTGCGTGTGTTTACATCAGACACCCGAAAATAATGTACCCACTCGCTCTTTCCTACAAACACTGGCCTCCTTTGTGCTATCGCTTGCCGGACATTTGGAGCACATTTTCAGTCATCGTCTGGCATCCCAATCGTCCAACGAGCTCGCCAAACTGTCCAGGATCTGCGGAGATCGACCGTCAGACTGGCTGCTCAGACTCGTGGTCGGAGTGTTCTCGCTAAGGGCCGCGTACAAGTGACCCGACGGGTAGTGCAATGTCGCATGATATTTCAGACAAGGATGCGAGGGCGCAGGACCTTTGTAATGGGAGTATAGTGGTGTCGACTCGGAACGCGGTCGGCGGGTCTGGTATAGGTGCTGCGAGTGAGAAGATGGCGCAGGATACAAGTCACCCTGTGGCAGCGGATCTAGACAGAGATGGAGAAGAGGTTTTGGAGACACGCAAGGATTCTTTGCTGGCCGAAAAGCGGTCGCAGCTGGAGGAGGTGTATGATAGGCACGACACTCTGGTATGTTGTTCATATGTCCGGAACTGCCCTCCATAACAATTTATAGGTTCGAGAAGTGTTTCATATGGAAAATTTCCGTATGATGCTCGCGTTTGATCCCAATGTAAGTATATGCGAAGGCGCTGCTTGTTTTCAATGTCTCACATCTCACCGAATCTCAGGAAGCAAAGATGGAAAACTCTCGTGTTTTTCAAGAGGTATTTTCCTTGATCTGTTCCGCCAGGCATCTCTCACAAGTTCTTAGTACAAGGGTCAATTCGATCTACTGGAAAACACCGCTCCTTCTAGCCCTGTACGCTTGACGCGGAGAGCTCACACTGAACGTAGACAAATCATTCCGTCAATCTCGGCGCCAGTTACTCCAAGTCCTGTGCGGGCCGTCAATGAGATTGTACACACTGAAAACGCAATACGGGACGTCATCGAGCGCGGCAAGGTGCATAAACACCAGAAGAGACAGGAAGCCAGGATCACTTCCGACGATAGCTTTGGTGGTGTACTTCAAAGTCCTCAACAAAATGTTCCCCGCAATACCAATGGGATATCACTGACCAAAAGAAGGCAACGCGGCGTGACTGATGGCGGGAGCCCACACAAGCACAGACGTACTATTAGCTCAGCGGTAGTTCCTCGGAGGAGTGAGCGACATAAAGGGTTAGGTGCCAGTTCTATGGCTCGGCAGGACGAGGAGGTGGGATTGCATCAGGTAAGGTACTTGGTCTACTTGGGAATGATCTTTAACTCAAATTTCTGAACCAGCATGATGTTCGACCTGTCACTCCGGTCAAGCGTTCATCACAGGAAGTCAATGAATTGTCTGAACCTCCAAGGTTTAAGATAAAGCGAATCAAGCTCATAGTCCGAGCACCTCCACCTGCTATTTCCCACCCAGCTCAACGGCCTACTCGACCAACTTTTGGCTCTTCGCTACATGGCTTCTTGTCATCCTATTTTTCTCCGTTCGAGAAACTCGTGGAAGAGGCTGCATTGGAACGGCAGATTCAGAAAGAAGCAGCATTACTCGAGCGCGCGTACCGATTAAGGCAGGAGGGGCGTCTACCTCTTTGTTCCGATAATGTAACGCCGGAAACGCTCACTGAGCTGCGCGCTTCTGTTCCAAAACGTGCTTCACACAATACGTGGCATCACGTAGTAGAATCTGCCATTGCATATTCACGTACCAGGAAACGCGCCGTGGGGCCACAAATCGCTGGCCAAATCGCTTCCAAGGTCAAAGCTTATTGGGAAGCGCAAGAGGCGAAGAAAGAAAAGTCGAAGACGATAACAGAGAAGCAATTGCGTACTTTGGCGAGGGATACGCTGAAGATAATTATCAACGAATGGAAGAAGGCTGTTTTCGTACGCATTTTCCTGTTCCATTATACGCCTTCCGCTAACCGTCTATTCGCGCACAGCACATCCGTGAGAAGGAGAGGCTGAGGTTGGAAGAAGAGGAAAGAAGGCGAGGACACGAACATCTTGACGCCATTCTCAACCAGTCTGGATATATTTTGAGGACACAGCACGGAGATCTGACAAGAAATGGGGTTTCCCGATCCAGGAGCCATTCTGCTGCAGTCTCAGAGCACGAAGCCGGAGAGCCTGAAGAAGACGAGAGCGATAGAGACGAAGACGAAGGCATAGAAGAGCAGATGCACCGTCGCGATGAAGAAGGACAGGATGATTTAATTATTGGAGAATCAGAAGCTATCTCCGAAGTGGGACAGGACACGGACGCGGCAGATGACGATGACGATGGGTTTGACACCTGTATGTTAATCGGAGATGGGTTAGTGGAAGAACCCCCAGAACAACAGGATACGCCGGTTTCACCAGAGGATCAGGTTCGCGACGTTGGACCCGAACATGACAGCTCTTCTCGTCAAACGTCGCCATCTATTGCTACACCGCTTTTGTTCGGTGAATGTATTGAAGATACGTCGCTTGGTCCTTCTTTACTTTACCAAGATGAAGTGGTTGGAGAAGCTGAGCATACCAATGATATTGTTTTTACGTCGCCCAAACTCCCTGGTCTTGATTCTACGCTGGAAACGATTAGGGAACAGCATATCCCTGCCAGTACACCAACAACATATGAGGGAGGCGATGAAACCTCATCAGTGATTCCCGCCGAAGAGTCTACAGAATTGCAACAGGAAATTATGACATCTCAAGGGCATGGGGAAGACGTCACAACAAGGGATAGCGACGATGACGATCCACGAATACCTGCTTACCTCGAACCGTACGCGGTTGCGCCAGTCGATTGGGATCCAAACAGTCGAATCAAGCCTCCGCTCTTACTGCGTGGTGTTCTCCGACCTTATCAACAGGCTGGGCTAGAATGGTTGGCGAGTCTCCATTCAAACCATCTCAATGGCATCTTAGCCGATGAAATGGGCTTAGGGTACGTTCATTCTGAGTAGGAGAGACCAGTTCGTTGACATGTATTATAGGAAAACGATCCAGACTATTGCTTTGTTGGCACACCTAGCCTGCGATCGAGGGATATGGGGTCCACATCTTATCGTGAGTACAATACAAAATTTTCTATTCTATGTAACATGTCCTGTAGATTGTCCCCACTAGTGTGTTGCTGAATTGGGAGATGGAGTTCAAAAAGTTCCTACCCGGTTTCAAAATTCTTAGTTACCATGGGTCAACGAAGCGCAGAAAAGAGCTGCGTCAGGGATGGAATGATAAGCATCACTCAAACGTTTGCATCACTTCATACACATTGGCAAGCCGGGACGCGCATATATTCAAACGCAAAGCGTGGTACTATATGGTACTTGACGAAGCGCATATGATCAAGAACTTCAGGTCAAACCGTTGGAACACGCTGCTCATGTTCCGATCATTTCGACGATTGCTTCTGACGGGCACTCCATTACAGAACAATCTGACGGAACTCTGGGCACTCTTGAAATTTCTCATGTCAGGTGCCAATTTTGCTAACCTCAAGGAGTTTGCCGATTGGTTTTCGAGTGAGTGTGGGTCTCCTAGTGACCAATCCAACAACTGATGACACATAATAGATCCGCTCGAAAAGGCAATTGAAATGGGAATTGTTTTAGACGACGAAACGATGCAACGCGTTTCAAAGCTTCACACCGTTTTACGACCCTACTTACTCCGACGGCTAAAACGCGACGTGGAAAAAGAACTACCCAGCAAGTTTGAACATCTTGTCTTGTGTCCTCTATCCAAGCGACAGCGGTTCCTGTACGATGAGTTCATGTCAAGAGCACACACGCAAGACGCTTTGCAATCGGGAGTTTATCAGAAGATTGCCAATGTTCTCATGCAGCTACGCAAAGTCTGCAATCATCCCAACCTGTTTGAAATTCGACCCATAGTCACATCATTTGCGATGACGCGGTCTGCGATTGCCAACTTTGAGATAAAAGAACTCTTATTGCGACGGCGCCTTTTTTGTAATGATGAAGAGCACGTTAATCTGGGCTTGCTGGGCTTGCAGTTCATTCAACATCAGAACACGCCCTTGATCATGGCATTGGAAACCCGACGCCTTGATGCAACTTCACGGTTGCCAAGCATGGCGGAGATTCCCGGAGAACCTCCACCAAAAGATCTGAAAACTATGGCTGGATTTCGGGCTTATTCCGACTACAGGCGCCGCGCTCAGACAGTGACACGCTGGGAACACGTAGCATACCTCAACCATCACCGGTGCAATACTCTGCCTATCTACAGCCGGGAACTCATCTCCATTGCCCAACGCATGTATCAACCTATTCTCCCATCCTCTGCCATTGATTATCGACACCGATATATGGAAACGAGCCAAACCTTGGGCTCTGCCGTGCTGTCATACCAAGAACGCGAAGAGGCCATGGCGAACATTATCAATCATTTTGCCTTTGTCACACCCATGACTGTGGCACTTGATTTGCCGCGTATCGCGCTCCTTGGTTGCGAGCAGATTATCATGCGTCAGCCTATGAACTTTGATCAAGTTTTACACAGAGCAAGTGTCAAACTTCAAATCGCTTTTCCAGACCCCTCGCTCCTGCAATATGACTGCGGAAAGCTTCAGCAACTGGCTCGTTTGCTTCGGGAGAAGAAGGAAGGCGGACATCGTATTCTGATTTTCACGCAGATGACGAAGGTATTGGACATTCTCGAGATATTCTTGAACTTCCATGGGTACTTGTATCTACGTTTGGACGGAGCTACCAAAATTGAAGATCGACAATATATCACTGAACGCTTCAACGCGGACGATCGTATCTTTTGTTTTATTTCTTCATCGAGGTCCGGAGGTGTCGGAATCAAGTGTGTATTGATTTTTCGGCGTTATTCGGAGACTAACTTTTCCTAGTTTGACTGGTGCGGATACAGTGGTATTTTATGACAGTGATTTCAATCCACAAATGGATAGGCAGTGCGAGGATCGGTATGTCTTCGCGATATAACGCCGGCTTACGTGTTAAACATAAAACTACTTAGTGCACACCGCATTGGGCAGATACGTGATGTACATATTTATCGATTTGTTTCCCAGTACACGGTCGAGGAGTCGATGCTTCGAAAAGCAAACCAAAAACGGTCACTGGACGACCTAGTCATCCAGAAGGGTGAATTTGACTGGCGGTCATTATTCGGCGACGAAGGCGCATTGACCAGGGCGCTTGAGGAATTTGAAGACACAGAAGATGCTCATGCTGCTGCGATGGCAGTCAGAGAGGAAATTGTCATGGGTGATGCTGATGAAGCCGATTTTGCGGATGATAGTGGGAATGCGGAAACTGTGGCGCCAGACATTGGTGAACATCCTCGAGCGCCAAGCGAGACATACGAAGATGTAGATGATGAACAAGGAGGCACTACAATTGACTACATGATCACAGTTGTGGAGCGAGACTATGATTTCTTCAAGGACTGGCGGATATAGTGTGGTAATTTATAATCTGCTGTATGGTCTTGACCAGTGATTGTTATATACATGATGAATGTAACCCAATGTATCTATAGTACACATGATAAAAGTAGAATGCTCAACCATATCAGAACCATCATATCAGACTATTTATGATTCTCTCCATTTTCTCTTCATATGGTGAAAAGAGGGTGCTAAATTCCAATGCAGTACATGGCAAATTGGATGAGGGCAATTCCTCCTTGACTATTGCTGAGATTACATCAAGCAAGACCTTCTTGATATCTGCTTCATCAATCTTTCTATACATCAGACATTTGCTGACATATCAAGAAACTCAACTAACCTTCTGGGTGAGAACAATACATTCCTTGTGTTGCAGTACTGGTGACTGGAAAGGCTCATGCTTGGGCTCTGGTGATGTTGAATTATGAGGAGTAGGCATCTGAAATGGTGCTTCTTCATTGTGAAGCATGTTATCCTGGATCCATGCTTTGATGTCTTCAACATTTGCTTTCAGGAGGGCAGCCCATGTAGCTAACAATTCCTCAGTGGGTTGTTCAACACAGTGTGAAAGAACCTTGAGATGTTGAATTGATTCAGGAGAGAGGGTTGGATAAACTCAAAGAGAGGCAAGTATGAGCGAAGTCATAGACAAAGACAAAGGCACTTACATATATTTGTTTGTTTCTCCTGTCTCCGCCTCCTGACAAACCACATGGAAAGTCTGTCCAAATCAAATGTTTGACACCCTGGAATTGCCTATCATCTTAATCAGCTGTAGTGAACATATATAATATGGGTCGGAATGACCTGTACGCGCGCTAGCAAATCTTGTGCGTCAAATGCATCTGGTTGTCTTTTGTGGGAGGAGTAAAATGCTGGAGGTATAATATATCAAAATGAAAGTTGAAACAACGTGGCAAGCTACCTTCGAGCACTGCGATACCAGCTGCTTTAATCCGCTCTCGCCTTTGTTTGCCTTCGTTCAACTGCTGCACCGACACTTGAGGGGAGCTGAGGTTCATGGATAGATCAAAGGTGTAAATTGAACCAAACATGTGGACCCGGCATGGCTACGGCATCGGTTACCACTGAGCATGCCAGGATTAGCTCCGCCAACTTCCTAGACGACGCAAAATTGTATTCTTATAAATGTGCAACTCAATACTTGTGTGTAAAATATGGTTAGAAAACGGAAAGGCTTTAAAGTGGTCGCGGAATTAGCCGATCAGTCGATCAGCCGCTTGAAGACCTCGTCCTTCAGCAACCTAGGATCAAGATATCCACGGAGATGAGGACGGTCCTTGCACTGCATGGGCAAGCACTTCTTTTCATTTTGCATAGGATACACGCTCAAGTGAGCATTGAAGCTTTACGCAGAACGCAAATGTCTTCAATAAACGAGTGAATATTATCCTTTCTTTGATTTGCCAACAGTGCTGAGAATCTAGCTCGGCGCACTGCGCAAAGAATGTGGCAAAGATATTGAGCTCGGTATGTCTCGTTCGTTTTGTCATAGATCGCATGTATTTATGGTATACACAAGTCTTCGTCGACGCTCCCATTATCCTACAACCTGTGGATCTAGCAGCTTGGTCATCCCAGAATACTGCGCTATTGACGAGTTTCGCAGAATCGGGTCTTCTTGAGGTTTCGACTGGCGCCGAAGACCCTGCATTGATACCACGCGCTTGGTGGAAAGCCAACAAGGAACGCACCATCTATGCTGGAATTGAGGAGTCTATCCTTGTGATACGTGATGTCTTAAAGAAACGCAGATTCGATGTGAGTCTTGATGAATTCTTGGTCCTTGGATTTACTCACTTTCGCAGGGCGTCATTGGATTCAGGTTTTTCCGCAATCCTGCTCTCAGACATCGGCTGACCGTTTACAGTCAGGGCGCTGCGTTCGCAGCAGTGGTAGCGGCATTGGTAGGTAATGCTTTCATATCGATCACTTGATCTAGGGGTAATGTGCGTACAGCTTGAAAGGCCTCACCTATATCCCCCATTTCTGATTGATGGGGAATCTCCCCATCCACCACTGTGCGTAAAATGATCATTATCGGTTCCGCATGCTGATCAGGTTCCCTAGCCAGTTTTGCATTGCAATATCTGGGTACAAACCCGGTGGGGATATCTGTGAACGTATCTTCACACCTTCATATGCCACGCCAACTCTCCATGTCCTTGGCAAGACTGATGTGGTGGTAGTGGAGGAACGGTCCAGGAACTTAATTGCAGTGTCCAGCAAGCAACGTGTAGAAGAGCATACTGGCGGTTAGTCGATTGATCAAAATTTGTTTTGAAATTAGTTAACAGAAGCCGCAGGTCATTTCGTTCCCTCCAAGGGGAGCTGGAGGAAATTCCTAGTCGAATACATGAAGAACCCTGGAGCGGACATACCCTCTCCAGGTTCGACCGTGTCGGCTACAACACCTCTTGTGCCGAAACCCTGACGGTCACCAATACAGCGCGCCACTTCTTAGAGTGAGCCTCATCGAGTCATTTATCGTTACATAACGTCTCACGCAAACCGAGCATCAGGACATGATCCTCTTTTAATCTTTAAATAGAACCAGCTAGCTATGATCGTGTAAAGTGATTATGTTACACCGTGAGGAAGCAGGAACGGCTCATGATGAGCTGTTTGACATGAGGTAACATGGCAGACGCAGGCATGGATATTCTGACATATCGAGCATGAAGGATGCGAGTCGGACCGGAAGTCTAGGGATCTGCGCGGTTCTGGGAAGCGGGGCTTAATATAAAGGCGCCCCAGATGGATCTGATGTGATGTGACATCAAAACATCGCAGTGACGTGACATGTTTGTCAACAAATGCACACAAAGAAATAGCCGTCGATATTGGCTTGCTTGAGACGACAACTTTCTCTTGCCTCTACTCTTCATCTTCTCCCCCTCATCCATTGCTCTCATTACAGCATGACCTTCTGGTCTCCTGACCCCGCGGGGCTGCAGGAAATCCTGCAGACAATCCACGACTCAACCGACATGACTGTGTCCGTGCAGCGTACCATCACCCAAGTACGTATACTGCCATTCGCCGCGGCTTTTTGTGCTAACCTAGACGTGTGTGCATCTCGGCAGAAATTGAACCAATTTACGCGTGAGCCAGAGTACATCGCATACCTGGCATACATTCTCAGTACAATGACGCAAGAGGAAGACCGCATCCGTACCATTGCGGGTTACCTCCTAAAGAACAATGCGAGGCTCATCGTTAGTGCCCAGCCACCGGTTAAAGAATATGTCAAGGATGCCGTCCTTCGGGCGTTCAATGATCCTTCAATCATGGTTCGAAATGCCGCTAGTCAAGATATTGTCGCTTTTCTCGGTGTTCTGGAACCCAAACACTGGCCAGAGTGCCTCCAGCAGCTTGTAAACACGCTTGATTCATCCGATCTAGATAGGCAAGAGGTAGGTCCGGAATTTACATTTCTGAAGTAGGCGCGTCTTTGCCAAAGCTATTTTGGTCGTCTATTGACTGGACGCTATGAGAATCCGTGATGGATAATAGCTAATCTGCTTCCCTTACTTCTCTTTGAATTTCGTGGCTGATAATTATGCTCAGGCGGCGTTTAATGCTTTGGAGAAGGCATGCGAGGACTATCCCCGCAAGTTGGATGTTGAAATTAACGGCATACGACCGCTTGATTACATGATCCCAAAATTCTTAGCCCTGTCTGAACACTATTCAGCCAAAATGCGGTCACATGCTGTGGCATGCCTTTCATTCTTCGTCCCTGCCAACTGTCAATCGTTGTTGGTTCATATTGACAGCTTCATTGCCTGCCTCTTCAAGCGGGCTTCCGACGAAGACCCTGCAGTTCGACGTCACGTATGTCAGGCGCTTGTGCTGCTTTTGGCAGCAAAGCCAGAAAAACTGATGCCAGAAATGACAAGCGTGGCAGAATACATGTTGTATTCCACGAAAGACAAGAACGAAAATGTCGCATTGGAAGCTTGCGAATTCTGGTTAACTTTTGCCGAGGACATTGATTTGGCTCAATACTTACATCCACTTTTGGGAAAGGTGGCTCCTGTCCTGTTGGATTGTATGGTCTATGGCGAAGACGACTTGCTTTGGCTGGAAGGCGATGCGGAGGATGCAGACGTACCCGACAAGGACGCCGACCTTAAACCTCGACATTATAGCGGCAAAACACATGGATTAGAACGCGATATGAACGGCGAAGCCTCTAAACCTCGAATCGGGGCCTATGGAGAAGAGATCTGCGATTCCGATGAAGAAGATGACTATGACTTGGATGATGATGAGTTTGCTGATGAGCTGTCGACGGAGTGGAATTTGCGGAAGTGCGCCGCTGCCGCTTTGGATGTCTTGGCTGTTCGTTTCGCCGGAGATTTACTGAACGTTTTACTTGTGCCGCTGAAGGATAAACTTTGGAGTGATGACTGGTTGGAAAGGGAAAGTGCAATCCTTGCGTTAGGTGCTATGGCTGAAGGTATGTTGCTATACGTCACCTCATTCAACCCGCTGACACTGTTATCAGGCTGCATCGAGGCCATCGAGCCTCATCTACCAACCCTGGTTCCATACCTGATCAATACCTTGAATGATCCAAAGGTAATATATTACGGAAATTCATGTGAACCTCTTCTCAATATGATTGTTGCAGCCTCTGGTACGGTCGATCACATGTTGGACGCTCGGTAGATATGCAAGCTGGTGTACACAACCTATATCTGATGAACACAAGAATCAGTTCTTTATACCGACAATGGAAGGGGTACGATCCGATTATAGGGATTCCGTAGATGTGTATTCACGTTGTTCCAGCTTCTCCGAATGGTCTTGGACAACAACAAAAGAGTGCAGGAAGCTGGTTGTAGTGCGTTTGCTACGCTTGAAGAAGACGCTGGCCCAGAGATTGCGCCTTACCTTGAACCAGTGCTTCGAAACCTAGTCTTCGCTTTTGACAAGTATCAACACAAGAATCTGTTGATACTGTATGACGCAGTGGGCACTCTGGCTGATGCTGTTGGCCGTGCGCTTCAAAATTCTGTTTATGTCGATATACTCATGCCTCCGCTTACGACAAAATGGTCAAAGTTACGGGATGATGACGAAGATCTCATTCCATTACTCGAGGTTCGTGTAATTCTATGCTCAATAATATTTTCAAACTAAATGAGCTTGTTAGTGTCTGGCATCCGTGACGATCGCAATGGGACCAGCTTTTTTACCCTATGCTGGCCCTGTCTTTGATAGATGCAACAGTCTAATCCACAAATCCCTATTGCAATATCAACAGTATCAACAGAATCCTGACCTTGATGAACCCGATAAATCTTTCCTTGTCGTAGCACTCGATCTGCTATCTGGCCTCACACAAGGTCTCGGCATGGCCCTCGAGCCACAAATAAACAGCAGCCATCCATCGCTGTTGAGTCTACTAACAGTATGCCTGAAGCACCCGCAGGCGCCGGTGAGACAATCTGCATACGCACTCGTCGGAGATATGGCGATGAGTTGTTTTGTGCTATTGCGACCTCATATGCCTGGGGTCATGAACGAGTTGATCTTCCAGCTCGATCCTGAACCAAAGGTCGAATTCATTAGCGCGTCCAACAATGCGGCGTGGTCTATTGGTGAAGTGGCACTACGCTATGGCAGGGGTATGTGACGCACAACAAGACTGATTCCAATTCACTAAATCTTACTAACAGATGATCCCGAGTTCCGGCAGTGGGTAAACCCACTAATAGCCAGGCTTATCCCCATACTCTTGCATCCCAAGGCGCCCCGCAGCTTACATGAAAATGCGGCTGTATCGATTGGTCGTATCGGACTGATGCACCCGGCACTTGTGGCCCCCCATCTACCAGAGTTCGCTCAGGCATGGTGTCAAGCACTTTACGAGATCAGAGACAACGAGGAGAAGGATTCCGCATTCCGGGGGCTTTGCACGATGGTGCAAGTGAACCCAGCAGGCATCGCCAAGGTACGCGTTGACTAGTCTATTACGTTTAACTATCTGAACGAGTTATATCACTTCTCGCCAATAGAGTCTCCTGTGGTTCTGTAACTCGATTGTGAGATGGAATCAGCCATCTCCGGAACTGAATGGGATGTTCCAAGCACTATTGCAAGGGTTCAAACAACACGATCCTGCAGGGTGGGCTGCGCAGGTGGCGACTTTCCCACCTGCGATTCAAGAGCGGTTGGCTGTAAGATATGGCGTATGAAGAGCTGCGACCAATGAATGGCAAACGTATGAAGGGATTGATGCGGTTTTTTCCTTGATCAAGTTGTCACTTTGTGCTTCGTTCCGCCTATCTTTTCTTGCCTGGGTCAATGTAGCATCTCAACGTTACTTTCTTTCTCGTCTCCCATTCTTAATAACGGCTGCAACTGTCCGTACTTGCCGCTGTTTCCTCTTACCTGTGCAACGCTTTTTACCGTCCTTTGCACATTTGGATGTCGTCTGCCTTTTTTTTTCCAACTTTTATTCAGTAGCAGTAGTTTGTATGTAGCACACAGCACCCGGGCATCATCCTTTTTTCCCTTACCGTTAACTTCCTTGTCCTTACGTAGCATTAGTCAGTAGATACACAGTAGTTAGTATTACCCCAATCTGCAATTAGTAGTTAGATACATGTTTCTCACCAAAAAATGCATCCATTTAGCATCAGATAAGCAATAAGCAGGTCAGAAGGAATATCGAATGACCCTGGGTATACCTCGACATTCAAAAGCGCCTTCTATTCTCATATGGACTACCAAACCCCCTCGATCCACCAGAGCCGAAGCCATTCTTTGGCGCGCCAAAGTTCGCGCCCCCACCGTACATTGTTCTCCTCTGATACTCTTGATAAGCGTAGTATATTCCGAAGCACAGGCCGGCAAACAGAACCACCCTAAAGAGCAGGCCGAACCAAGACATGCCGGCGGCAGAAGAATGAGGGCGATTACCATTCCAAGACTTATTATCTTGCGCTGTGTTGACTCCCGGCATTATAGAATATGAAGTAACAGCAATGATGCTGGATCGGTAAGAATTATACTCACATCAAAAAAAGTCAGAAGCTACTTACTCGTGTGCATCAAACACATCACCTGTCATGGCAGAGAATCCGACGAATGGGGTCGAGGGAAGGGTCACGTTGTGAATGCGGAAGCAGTCTGTCCATTCGTCCCCTAAGCCAAAATAAGAATGGTACAGTCAGCGGTGAATTGCGAACGCGCACATGCTTTGTACTGCATTTTAACCTTTCGTAATGAATTCATCAACCAACCCATAAGCGAGTGATTATAGAAGGAAACGCACATCAATGTATTTGCCCTTGACAACTGCTACTTTCATTTTGGTGACCACGTCCGTCCGTCGAAAGTTTGCCTGTTGGAAAATGAGTGAATGAATCACCGCGCTGATTACCGCGATACGCACAGAACATGCGCCCACAACTTGATCATCGCCATCATTACCAAAATCATAGCTTGTTTGACCATTTCCAATCATACCACTGATGCGAGGGAAAGCATATTCGTGGCGTGTATTGGCAAAGCTGTAGAGATCAGATGGTGGCTGATATAGACCGACCGCATTTATGACTTACGTATCTAGGAATACTCCTAGACCAGTGAATTTGTCTAAAGAGTATCAGTGACGTGCAAAAGCAGAAGGCTGTTATGAGGAAACCTTTGCTCCCATAGATGGGTCCAGGTTGAGCACGCTCGGTCGTTAACCAAAACGCAATGCCGTCTCCAAAATGATTCGACTCTCCGGAGACCTGTGCTGCAAATTTTCATACAAAGTGGGGAGAACTGTGAAAAGCATGATACCTTGAATTCGAATTCTACGACAAAATCTGAGACGACGATCGGAAGTCGCGACCATAGCCAGCCCTGAGAAGAGGAATGAGTGGAGCTACTCGTGTCTGTGATACATACTTACCATTTGGGACGGTGCTGGCCGAGTTAGTCGTACATGCTTATTGGTGTTCTGATATGATAATCTATCAGTGTGAGTGACAAGGATACGTTTAAGGTTATACATACGACATGGGCATCGGCTCCGAAATCCCACCACCTTCCGCCGAGATCAGAGGAAAATACGGGCCTGCCAAGTGGAGCCTCACCTATTTTGAAGATCTTGGTCAATGTAGGGCGCATATAACGAGTGCATCCGCATGTGCATTCCCTAAATAGAATGTGTTTAGAATCAACGTGTCTTGGCACGAGAGGCATCGTGATTGGCCGGAGAGCTTGCACAGTCCAAGAAACAGAAACCGTCTCGGAAGGCGATGCCTGTCACGGAAACTGACCTTTTGCATGTCAGTGTCTTTGTTTTGAGCTGCAGCATGGGCGGTCTGGAGAGACGCGAGTAGAATAGAGAGCCAGATGAGGGTGCATAGCGAGAATGACCGTGAAGGAAGAGGCATTCTTCTCGAGAATAGAGGCTGGGAGAGTTGGGATGTAGACTTCACGTGACAATGTGTGCACGTGATTGGTCAATATGGAAGAAAGTGAGCGCAGAGGCTGTGGCCTTTGTCCTCGCTCATCCGGTGAGGCAGAGCCAAGAGCGACTGGCTGCGGCATTGGAGTGACAAGATGCTTGCGAGTCGGCAGACCACAGCAATGTACGGCGGCCATGAGCACTCGGGGACGCAGTGGGTTTTCCGGCATTTCGCGTAGAGGCTCAACAGCATTTTGCTAAATATTGCACAGGATCACACGTCTCTCCGTCTTTGCAGATGACCAACCGCACATCCTTCTCCCTTATATATATGTCAGCCGTGCTTCCTGCCCTCCTTAGCCACAATGTCTCTTTCCTTTGCCACCAACACTAGCTCCTCATCTCGCCATTCCAAGCGCATTCAGATTCATGGTATGCTCTCCTCGACTGCCCTCTTCACGGCCCACGGTTTAACTTTCCCCCCAGTCGTCGAAGCGGACGGATTCGCTACCAAGTCTCCTCCCGCCTATGTGACTATAGAAAGCCCAGGCCTAGGGTCGCTTCACCAGACAGAAACCGCTAGCAAGGGCAAAAAGCTAGTCTGGCATGAAAACACGAGAATGTACGTTTTATTTATTTTCCGACGATTCGGTCATTCAGAGGTCTGCACGTCTGATAGCATCGAACTCAAGCCCAATGCGGGAATAAAATTCACAGTCAGACGGCAAACGGTGTGGCCCGTTGCGCATAGTACACTGGGCTACACGAATACGTACGACCTCTGCAAACTCATTGAGATGCAGGGAAAGAATGACAGAGAAACATGCAAGTCCCTTTTGTATCACCATCATACAGATGTGATTGACTTTCCAATGCAGGTGTAACCCTGCCTCTAAATCCGCCCAAGGCAGAGAAAACGCCGTCCAAACGTTCCCTGGTCATCAACATCAGAGATCTGGACACGACGGAAAAGATGCGGCAAATAAGACAATATGCCGCGACTGCGAGTCAGCGTAGAAAGGGAAAACCTCGAGAGCTGGACCTCTCAGATAGCTCGTCCACTTCGGCATCGTCCTTGGATTTACCAAGGACTCCTACCACATCGTCATCATTCTCGTCATCATTCTCGATCGCTTCTGCTCCTCTCCCGTCATCTTCTTTTACACCCCCGCCGGCGATGTCTGCCTCGGTCCCCCATTTAGCCCCGCTATCACCGACCATAACAGCAGAAGCATTTGCGGCGACATCTGCAATGTCAGCGGCCGTTTCATCACCCTGTTCCCCATCTACAGCATCTTCCCCCTCAAGTACAGCTATTACAAGTCAACGTTTTTCAATATCAGATATAGGAAAACAACCATCGCCGATCGGCACCCCACAGAATTATAGTCATTGAATGAACGTCCGCAGTTAAATTATGATTTCATTTTGGATTTTGGGTGTCTGGACAACGATCGGACCATGGATGTCCCTTGGGTCTTAGTCTTAACACAGCACGATGTGGATATGCGCCTGCCCTGCTGTAGTGTACAAACTTAGTATTAGAGCCTCACTTCCCCATTTGTCTATGAATAATTACTGTCCTCTGCAATGCACATACCTTGTATGAAATGCCAAGTGAAAAAACGTGCCGCACACGAGTTTTCCCAGACGTTCTGCCAGCACGTCTGGGCATCGTGTTAATTTCATTTCAGTGATTGACGATCCATCGTCATGCACAAATGATGCAGATGAATGACAAAAACGCTCGATTTGAAATGCAAACCATCGAAAATATGACAATAGCACAACCTGCGACTCAATTATGTCCATGTTGTAATCTCTTCTCTGCCAAGAACATAACATACCTGCATGCGGCAATGACATACTACTTGTCAGCTGATGGATTTCGCGAAATCCTTCGAACGCCACTGACAGATTCCGGTCCGGTCCAAGTACGAATCCATAATGGGGATATTCGTGCCTATTCGCTGTTTAAGCTCGAGTGGTCAGTGCTATGCATCATAGGAGACAGATCTTTTGACGCACATTACAGCTCTCTTAGCACTTGCCAGTTCTCATCGCTCCGAACCATAGTGGACTATGGCTGACTCGGATGCAACGAGTAGTAATCCTGTGTGTATATGATTCATAATAGCCAAAAAGCAGTCTGCGCTCTATATTAAGCCAAGGGGTCGGCAGCAAGAACGATGAAGCGCTGAGAGCGAAAAGAACGGACGTCGTTGGTCAGCTTGGGTGGAATGCGTGCGTAATTCACTTTTTCACTTACATGGCCCGAGGTCTTTCCATAGCCGCTCAGGGCATTGAAATGCCCTTGCCCATGGCATCAATGACTTTGTTCAATATACATTTGAATCTCTCTTAACCCATAGCTTCAAGGAAGCCCTGCAGGTCTCGCTCACTCTCAGAAGGTTTGTCCAGGATCCTTTTGCAAGTTGGAAAGAATGAGAAGCCGACTCTTGTGACAGATTCTTACCCAGAAGCGAGCGCAAGATGTATCTTTGACATCACGTTCGTGCAGTTAAGATATGGATACAGCATATTGTGATGATATTCTATCGGTCACAGGGACACCACACCGGAAGTGGCAAATCCTGTGTACTCTGTCAACCGGAAGCATTCAAGTTCCACGGCTCTGTACGTGTGTGAGATCAACAGATGGCCGGCGTGCGGATCCTATCAATGTCAAATATCGCCACCGTCAGCTTGCTACCGGCGGCACGTCAAATACTATCATTCCCTATAATTTGCAAAATCCGGAATGATAAATTTTTTACACACGCACCACAGTCTTAAAGCCTTTGAAAATTAAGAATATCATAGCTTAATATGTTTTCTTCATGCTGTATTTTTCTTAGCAAGATTATATATGAGGGGTCTAGCTATGAGCTGTCAAGTCCAAAATTCAAATGCCTGCCAATGTGCACGACCCTTGTCACGACTGGTCACGCGGCCGGCATGAGCGGCATTGCTATCTGATTGATGTCGCAACTGTCTTGCAGATGGTGCGCTATCCTCGTCTATCCATTGCATGTCTACAATATATTATCTTTTACAATGGATACAGACTCGGATACTGGGTAAAGTAGGCTTGCTGCATCTGCGGGGCTAATACTAGACTTGGCTGCAATGCTGTAGAACATGGGATGGGCATAACGGAGGAGGTGGATGCGCTTGGTGAGCTAGTATGAGAAATGCGAGCACGTTTGTCCTGCGGTGTGTTTGGTGGATCATTTGATGGTTCGTTTGGGCGCTTCACCCCACGTCGTTGCAAGCGGCCCGGCGGCGCATGAAAATGCTGACCCATCCATGTTGTTTGTCACGCTCTTTGCAATGATAACTTCATTGTGTCAGATCCACCGCTCCTCTTGCCACCGGCACAGCGTCAGACATACCATAGACCATCAGTAACACAACGCTTTTTGAATCTTATGTTCAGGTTAATTAATTCTCAAGATATAGGCCATTGATTGTGCATGAATCCCAGTCACACTCTATTCAATCAAGTCTCAAACTTTCCACGTCTGGCTGATTCTAGTTTTTATACTTTCAATAGCTTAATATACTAGTAATGAACATCATATAACAGTTTCATAGCATACAAATGATTGTTGAGCTCGCTACATATTTATTTTCAAAATTTACACATCAAAGGGCTGTGCAAATTATAGGAAACGATAGTAACATAATTCTCTTGAAAAATCAACCAAGCCTCGGCGACCGGCGACTGCCGGGCCCGAAATAACTTGCTCAAGTGCAAAAGCACGTCGCCATGATGATAGTTCCGGTGAACTTGACGATCACAACAGGATTCAGAACAAACTTGTTGAACAGCTTACGTGTATCATGTAACTTTATGGTGTAAAACCCTTTATGTGTTGAATATTGAATTCTGGGTGTTAGAGTATTATTTAAAATGGACAACACTGCCAACTGCGACTCATAATGGGCTGGCGAGTTGAAGGCGTCAACCGATTGTCCTAGGAAATAAAGCAGTCTACGTTGCATGGTCGTTATAAAGTTTCCGCTTAGGGTGCTCCCCATGGGTGTGGTAATCTTCATATTTTTGCCGCTTCACGTGGTTGGCCAGGTCTCCAGTCATCCACTATTCCACGTTCATCTGCGACATTATTCCGGTCTGCCACCTGTTGCGTTTGTTGCTTGGGTTCTGCGTGAACCTGAGTAAAAGTTCCAGCCCATTAACAGCGCATGGTGTACTGGTTGCGGAGGAGCCTAAGAATGGCAATGGCCGTCACTATGATGTTAATTGAACCAATGGTAGGAATATCACTTGACGTGAAAGCAGCTCGCCAGCTACCGAAGTTCAAGAAGTACTACAAGATCACTGAAGATACTTTAATTGATTATTCCAGGAGGTAAAGCAGCGACGGTACCGTTTGCGTGGGCGTGCCGCACGAATTGCACTAGATGTCATTGTTACCAATTCTTCAATGGCTTGAGCCAAATGGTATTGTACTTGTCTTATTACGTCTTGCGCCCGCGTTATGTAGTTCCAGGCCGTTGATATTACTCCCGAAGTTGAGATTATGTACGACTCACCATATCGGAACCGGCGTACAGATGCAACCAAAGTGCAATGGACATTTCAGTATTGTGCAAGTAACGCTCATCATTCTCCTAACTCTGAGTTTAGTATACCAGGACAGTTTATCGGTGATCATATTCATAACGCGTTGCATAGTAACTTGGACATTCATTAGCACGCAAACCCACTGGCAAAGATAAAGGCAAAGCTAGTTTTGGCCATGGATGGCAATATGTCTGAACAAATATCAAAGGGAGCCGCAGTTAATCCAAGCTATGCAAAATCAGTAACGGATCTTAATGAATAATACAAACGGCGGCAATGCCGTTTACATCCTCTTACGGAGCTGGTAAAGGGCGGGTATGCGCTGCTTATCCATATGTATCACGTTATTTTGGTGATGCCCATAGCCTGAAGACCGAACTTTTGAGGAAGGATGGTGCCAATTGCGGTAATATGACTACTCATTTCTAGCCCTGACTGGATGCAACCAAAAGAGCAATAGTGAAGCTTTCGAATTGGACCATAGCACGTTGAGGTGAGTGCATATCTAGATGAAGGTGCTTCGTATTTATCCTACCTTCAAGAGCAAACGAGAACTTCGGCCAAAACCACGGAAGCTTCCCTGAATCCCTAGATGTGGCGCAGTCTTTGATTTTCGTCCTCCTTCTTTCGCTTGAAGCGAGGTCTGACATTACTTGATTGTTTATATCGTTGATGCCGAAAGTCAGAGGCACAGATCCGAACCTTCGGCAATCAGATCTATTGCGCAGCTACTGCGCTTTCTCGCAGTAAGCCACCTATGTTTATTAGCTGCGACAACTGCGGAAACGCGAAAGAGTGTCTTCGAAATTCTGTCATTCTCTCTGCATTTATATAATCCACCTGTTCGTATTACATCGTAGTTAACGTTAAGCAGGAAGCTCGAACTTCTTTCCCTGCAGTACTCTATTGAACCTCATTAGCAACCACGAGAGTCCATCTCCATAGAAAATACTCACTTTGTAAAGTAGACGTAGAAGAAATCTATGAATAGTCCACTTTGGACCAGGCCGGCTGTCACCGCGATGGGGTCGACGACACCTTCTGTTGCGTATCTGTTGAATAAATGGGTCAGTACTTTTATCTAGCATGTGCAAGTCGATCGGAAAAAAGCGAGCAACGGGGGTTCGACAGCATACAGTTTCCCATCGACACGTGTATGCCCCTTTCGAAACTGAGCCGAACGAGATATCAAGGGGAACATGCGTTCAACGTGTGATAGCAATTTACCCACCTATATATCCAGTTCGGAATATACAGTACGCGGTAGACACCCAGAGCAGCAAGATAATGCGTTGTGATCGTTTCAGCCTCGCCAGTCCGCTGGAGCATGAAAAGTTGCGGTAGGATCGCGATGCTTTCCATAAATATGGAGAAAGACCAAAGAAGTTCCGTGACGGTGAATTTGTAATTGAACAGGAGTCCGAGGACGACGCAGGGGGCGACGAGATATTCAACTTTGAAGGTATCGATAGCGGGGTCGTGCGTTGGCCTACGTTGTCCAGGCAGGTTTGTTAATGAAAACCAGTGTCAAGTAGCGCGAAATTCTGACCGGTATTTGTACTTCATGATGTAGAGGATGTAACAACTGCTCCCAATGAAGAACAGTTTCATGATAGAGTTGTACAGGGAGACATAATGGTATAAAAGATCGAGGTAGCGCGTCACGTATACTGCCACATAAAGGGCCTGCGTTTTGAAGGAGATGCCTGGAGAAGTTTGTCAAAAAGGCAGCGGTTTTTTCCAATGTGCGAGCACGGACCTCGACATGACCGGGATGTCTGAATCTTGTGTAACAAGATGAATATAGATGCCAAGTGAGACAAGTCCCCTACCATTTCACATTGGTTAGTCCCGACAAGCGCACGGGTAGCAGTTTGCGCGTAACTCACCAAGAAAGCGGAACAGATTCATGATTTACAGCAAATCAGAGGCGGGTTGTAGCAAGGGCAATAGCTCTAGAACAGCGTGAACGGTCGGCAGGAAAAGTAGATACTGTCCCCCAGTTTCACAACGAGCGAACGTGGTCAGTTCCGACCTCATTATGTAAGCTGTTTCCACGGCTATTCTCCCACTAGAAATTCTTTTGTGCAAAGCATGTTGCCTGCTACAAAGATGTTATAGCAATCTCATGCGACCTGGCAGCTTGCAGAGCTATTTTTCCAGGGTTGAGCTCTTGTTTGCATCTTGAGGTTGTCCATGTAATGCTGATTTTCTCTGAGGCAATGAATTGGGGTTAGGGGAAATTATATAAGCATAGTGTAGTCTTCATCTGTTTGCGTCATGGTATTTCGCCTAGTAGGCCAATGAATTGATTCGTTATTGTGCGCTCGCTCGTCATTTTCTCTCAACAATCCTGTTAGTAACTAGTGTGCACGCAGATGAACTTCCAGGAACTAGTTAAGTTATTAGAATTGAATTTGTAGTGTGACACGTGGGCCTAGGTCACGCGCTCAACCGCTCATGGTGTCCTCGACAGGCCAGTCGGTTCTGAACCTCATCGGTTGGGCCGTTGGGCCAGATTTTGTTACTCACCACGTTCTTAGGATATTCTATTCCCTCTTGGGTCCCAAATTCCAGAAACAACCCGGTTCTCTCGCTTACCGCAGACACTATTCATATGCCTTCTCCTTTGTCGTGCTGTCTTACCTAGCGTACAACCTGATTCAAGGAATAAGGTATATGCCACCCAGCTTTTACCAGATACTCCATGTCCCTCCAACCGTCGACGATGCAGGTCTAAAGCTCGCGTTTCGTCGATTCGCGAAGTACCACCATCCGGATAGACCTGAAGTCGGAAGCGCAGGCACTGAGCTATTCATGCGCGTCAGACACGCGTTCGACGCATTAAAAAACCCAAGCATCCGATTCGCGTATGATAGGTGCCGTCTACTTGTTGCATTTGTGTATTACGCGTTGAAACGACGGTTATAGATTTGGGCCTACTGTGTTGTCTTGGAAAGATTGCACGACGCCTGGCGATTATATCCGTCGAGGACTAATACAATCTGCAGGATATCACGCCGTCGTTGGTGCCGCTCTCCTTTTCTGGTCCACCATTGGCCAACCGAGTCCCGTGTCTTTTGTATGTCATATCGTCTGCCTTTCCATCCCATCTTTCTCATGTTCCTTAGTGGCGATACATTCTTTATGCCACTCTTTTTATGGCGGAGCTCGTTCTTGTTTTGTCACCATCGCCGCATCCCACTGGGACCAGGTTTACCCTTCCAAGTGGGCCCTTCTCCATCTTTCAATCTACGTCTATACCCAACGTAGAAGCCACGATCTCGCCCGTCACTATCTTCCACACTATTTTGCCTTCCCACGTAGTCTACCAGCACATCCAGTTCCTGCATCAAGTCTTCATCTTATTGAGCGTTGCACTAAGTCGCGTTGCTCCTCAATTCTTCCCACAACCTGATCCGCGTGTTGAAGTGATCCTTTTGGATCAAGTCAATGCCTTGCTTGCTCACGCTGACCGTGAAGGTGTGTGGCATCCAATACGTTAACGTTCAGGTGTCTCATTAGCCTTTCTATCCCAGCATCTGTTGCCCTTCACACGTCGCTCCATTCTGTGTCGACCTCGGATGCGAAAAAAGCCGATGAAGGTCAAAGTTCTGAGGAACCACAAGTAACTCTTTCCAGGATGCGACCTATCAGCAATCCCGCGCCTTCCCTTATTCAGCAACTATCCAAAGATATTGAAAACATGGTTGTGGAGGTCAACGTCAGAAAGGATGAGGTTGGTCCACTTCGAGCTGCATGGGAGGCAGCGCTGGGGCGGAAACGCAAGTCTAACAAAATGAACGATCCGAAGGAATCTAGTCCAGATGACCATGATAGTTAGTTGACATTTGTAATAAAGTAATGAAATAGACATTCACCCGGGCCGCTTTAACCCGACTGTTTCGCGCTCTGCTCCTTGTCCTCCTAGTGCATATGCACCGTTTCGTGGGTCTGCCACCTCAGCTGCATATTCTGATACACTGTCGACTGGCAGGAACAACAGCCTCTTCCAGTACAACCGCGAGCGGCAATACTCAGCGGTTCCTTTTTCCGACACATCCATCACCTACTCCTCACCAGATATTTCACTTGCCCTATCGTGCCTCCCAGAGGGATATCAAATCCAGATGTCAGCCCTCCCTATTTTGCATGTAAACTTGGTGATAATGCTGAATGCGGCCTACTATCATGCAGACTACGAGCTCGTGCGAATATACCATCCCGACTCTCCCCACTGTCGCATGGTGCCCCATGCAGAGTGCCATGCGCGTTTCCAGGCCATAGCTACCGCGTACGATGTGCTGCGCGGTAAGGCCCATATAAAAGGGGGACAAAGCTATCGCAGCCCGGCTGACAACCCTTTTGAAGACGAGCTCACAAGAAGGCGAAATGCATACTGGGCGCATCCAAGTCGCCAGACGGGCTACGCTGAACATATGGATCAACGACGCGCAAAGAACGAGTGGAGTTCTACTGCAGAAAATACGACGTTGAAGGATAGAATTATCATCCTTTTTGGAGCATTGGTAGGTATCGCTCAATTGCATCGTCACATGCTAGCGTAGCTCTGACCCGCCATTACAGACATTATTAGCAGGAATCCTTCCGGGTTTCATCATTGTCCCGACATATCTAGACAAGAGGCATAAAACAGCCGCGGCAAATCTCAAGCGCGCCCGTAGCGATGCACGCGAATTCGGAGATGCACGCATGGCAGAAATACGCAGACGGGTGCACGAATCCAAGTCTCAAGAAACCTGATCAAGTTACGGAGGTTAATGGCGATGATCTGAATCTCCGCATTTACCTGGTCCATGCGTCCCACCTGTGTTAGTACCTAGATCTGATAACAACCAATAGACCTGTGCATTGAGCATCTACTCTTGCCAGAAACGGCGATTCAATCAACGTTTTGAAGTGGCCGAACACCATCACGTCCAGCCCTGCTTGTGGAGCTCAGAACTCGCGATTTTCGAACACAGCTCTCTTCAAGCCAAAAGATTCATGGTACGAATTACTCTGAATCCAAAGCATCGCATGCTGAATTTCGTATATGCGGGCTGCTTGATATCCAGCTCGATCAGCGAGGAATGGAGACGGAGAAACGTGCCATCATGGAACACAGAAGAAAGAAAATGAAAGGGCCGTGCATTGGCAACAGCCGGTAGGATATGTCGCACAAGGAGAAGAGAAGTGTGTCATGCGCTGCTCCTAAGGGACGCAATTCCTCAGCATTTTAAGGAAGGATGTGGGAGAAATTCGGAGACCACATGTCCTTCCGCTGAGTATGTTCACTCAAGGGGATGTCACCCAAAAGGGTGTTTTGAAAGATGCCAACTTTTTTGAGCGAGCTTGCTCTCAAGGGACATCCGGATCTGGATCGCCAACAAAACATTTTAGAGTTGACGGGTCGCTGGGGGAAGCGTGCCTGTGCCTTGATTGGGTGGATGGTGGGCCCAGTCATTCGGAAAGAAAAGACAGCGAAGAGATCGGAGGTGGAGTGCCGAAGTCGGAAGGTGATGAGGTGGTGGACGAGTCTTGAGCTGTAGTGGCGGGCATGGTCGAAACAGGTTGAGCAAAGTGGCGAACACCAACTTTATATGTTTTCCGTGATACGTGTCACGCTGCACTTGTTTGTCACGAGCAGACGCGACTGTCAGCCACCTCTTCGTCCCAGAGGGATACGGTGAGCAAAAATATAACGATAGAGCACACGTTCCTGTTGCCTTCCCATGTATGTCTTATGCTCCTTTCTGCCTCCATATTACAAGGGTGATATTGCCGCAACCTTCCCGTCTGTCGTGTTCCGATCTGACGGTCGCTCGGATAAAGCCGCGGTGGCGGAAAACTCTATCGCTTGGAGTTTGTGGCGGCTGCCTATTGTATAAGACCCTAAAGCTAAAGCTGTCCGTTCCTAAATAAACTCTTTTTGCGACCAGCAACACTGACGCCATGGTAGCACTCCTGAGGCGTTTAAAATCCCTCTTTTCTTCCAATAAGCGACACGATTTGCCGGTTACCGTCAAAGAAATGGATGACTATGCGGTCTTGCATGTCGATTTGCCGAGGCTGGTTTCCACTCGTCCAAGAAAGACGACCTGGAGACACGGGTACATCCAGTACCGCAGTCCTACGGATGTCATAATTCCATGGGTATGCGATATGACGTTCATGGCCGTGTGCACTCTCACTCTCACTAATTTACTAATTTAATTTCAGATGTTCTGAACCCGAACTTCACGTTGGATTCGGAGAGAGGGGATGGGACAGGGGTAAGCCATGTAATAGGCAGTGACGTCATAGGGGCTATATATATATACTACGACTAAGTTGCAAGTCACCCATCTACCATGAGCACATTGGCAAAAATGCCCGCAACTGTTTCAAACAGAAGACTCGAAAGTATTAGGAGTCGCCTGATGTTGCAAAGCCGAAGCCAAAGCATTGAGAAGGAAATTCGAAAAATATGTTGACGGCAGGGTGCAACGGCCCGTAAGTATGAAGAACATGAGATCAAGAACCTCGGCCCAGCCACTATAATCATAATGAATTCATTCTCGTACAAGCCACAACCAAACACAGTGTTCAATGTCCAACTTGTATACATTTCACAAACTTTGACTAATGGAGAGATCGCGAGGTAACTGTTCGAAACTAAGACGTGGGAACACTTCCCCAAGGCGCAATGCCGTAGGGGCCTTGCACGTATGCATGGTGCCAGTTGTGCTCCACATAACCGGGCTCCTGGAAGCCAATGGGAACGCTGTAGGTAAACTTCCAACTACCATCGGTGACATCCACGACATATGTCGAGCAGTATTTGGGCGTCTCGACATGAAATTCGGCAGCTACAATGAGGCCAGCAGGCCCTCCATCGTTTGTAGCTTTTACCGCGATAATGATTTCACTCGTGGGTTTATGGAGGTGGAACGACCAACGCTGCGCATGGGTCCAGTCGTGGAAGTTTCCGACCTGCTTGCCGTTGACGTAAACTGTGTATCTATTGTCTGCATCGATGATGATCGTGCCACCCGTAGCATATGCGCCGCCACGCAAAGTGAGGGTCCTGCGGAATGCACGACTGCCCACAGGCGCATTGCCACCAGGGCTCTTGACCTCGTCTGTCCAAATCCAGTCCGAGTTAACAAGGGACAGAGAAGAAGGGGGAGATGGTGTAGTCGGTGTGTGCCAGGGTGAAGAGTTGACAGAGCCTAATTCTACAGCGTGACGCCACCGAGAGTCATCAAATCCGACCTTTTGGAAGCCTTTCGTGGCATCATGAGCGCGCCAGCTGCTATCAGTCTTGATAACCTTAGTCCTTCCATTGGAAAAGGTGACTTCGATAGCGCTGATAAAAGCCGCGGGGCTGACAGGAGGCAGGTTTTCAACCTGGACAGCAAAAACGTTATGATACGGTTGGAGCGTAACGCAGTACCGTTGGCCTTTTGTCCAATCACTGCCCTCTCCAATGTACTCGCCATTGACCCACAGCACGTATTCATTGTCAGCAGCGATGAGAATTTTTGCCGAGACAGCCCTTTCCCCAGACGTCCGGAGGTCATAGCGAAAATCAGCGAGCTCGTGAGGCGGGACTTTATAGTTGTAGTGCTTCCAAATCCACTTTGATTTGCTAAAGTCCAGCGCAGCTACGCAGCTAGCGCAAAGGACAAGCATGGCACAGAAAAGAGCTGACATCATCTGTTAAATAGTTGGCACTTTCATGTAAGTAAGACTGTATACCTTTGAGAGTCATCGTTGGGGGAATGCACTGAAGTTGAAGGCGACATGTAGAGGGTTTTTATATGCGACTGGCGCCAAATAAGGTTTCGCTTCAAGGGACCTGGCCAGCTGACTTGTACATGTTGAACAACGGAATTATTTTTGAGAATGAAGATCAAACTAACCCCTGGAAAGTATTTGAATTTCGGAGGTGCGGGAATGGAACTACTCGTCTTGGCACATAACGGCACGAATCTGCCACATTGGTGAAGTCATATAACCTAGCTGACGTCGATGTGGTAACTGCTTTTTGAATAATCTTCCGAGTAATGCTTCTACTGGCAATTGACCAATCCTCATAGATTGCCGTGCATTCCTATATCCTGTGACGCAGGAACTCATTATTTTTTGTACATAAGTCTTCTTTATGTGCCCTCGACTATAGGGCCGTCAAAACATTTCCGAGCAAAGTTTTAGGGTATGGGTTAGGGGAGCGGTTGAACCTGATTGAGCAGTTCGGCATTTGAACGACAATGGATATGTGGCTGGCGGTCCATCAGTGAATTACGGTGGCGGTTCGAATACTTCGAAGCGTTTCAGAGAACACGATTGTCGGCTTCTGATGAATCGATTGTATGGTACGCCATCGTTGTCTAAGTGCAACTGCGAATCGATTTCATATCTGTGACGGGGTTGCCCCTTGCAAGCCGTGGCTTAAGGGGAAAGATATGCCTTGCGGCAGCTCCATTTCGTGCTTAATGAGACATTGGCTCAACTCGTCAATGCCCGCAGGGAATCCTAATCTGTTCAAAAAACTTGGGTTCTACACACTCCACGCTAGGTTTAATTTATGTCAAATATGCTGTTACGTATACGGAGAAGAACTTACCGCTCGCTCTACCCGTGATGTACAGCTGCATGTAATGCTGTGACTAGTGGCTTGAGATGCACCTCGAGAGAAAATAGCTTCGGCATCACCCTGTCAATGAATGTGATGAGAATCTTAATAACGGCATCATAGATATGGTGGAAAGGTTGGGATGAGCGAGACTTCGATTGGGCACGCGTCATGAATGACATCTAACACAGTCCGGGACGATCTCTCGAACAAGCTTATGTCATTGAGAGCAGACGTGGCATTGTTGTCCAGTACAGAACGAGTATTGTAAGCATGCTACACTTACAAGGGCTGATACAATATACTTCAACAAAACGAGAGAACGGACATGGGTAGTTATGAAAGAGGCACCGACCAGTCGGGCGCATCCTTCCCACTTCATGGGTTAGCATCCAACACACTATCAAACATAATTGTTAACAGAATTTTCACAAAGCAGGAGCTCACGCTTTAAAATAGATACCCTCGCCTTCTGGCACACCGTCATCCATGGCTTGTAGCTTAAAGTGCTGGATGACCTTCTCTGGCAATTCGTCAAAGTATCTCAGACTGGACATGCTTGTTAATCCTGATGTCGAGTGTGGATCCTGATTACCATTTGAACGTTACTATCCGGCAAGGATGTACTGATACCTACCATTCCTGAGCCTGCGCTGAAAAATAGTTCGTGTCTGAGCTCGTTAATCTTGATAACCAAATCGATCCCAAGCTGCCTGCCCTCCTCGATGGTGAGCGGTTTTTCGCGTGCACAAAGCTCGCTGTACGAGTCCACAACCCATGGCTTGACGCCATAGCGCTTTCCGAGGAGAGCTTTATCGATGACCGACGCTTTGGGTGCTATATTATGTACAGCTAGGTCATAAATGCTTGTAAACTCCAGTTTGGATGAAAGGTTCAGGACGGAGGTCCACTCTTCCATAGAGGCGATATCGCACTGCGCAAACGAACTATTATTGCTCAGCGAGCATATACTTGCCGAAGACGGGGATTACGTACGTCGGGTATATGATGGAGAGTAATCTGTCAAATTCGATGGTAGTGATGTCAGGTAGGTGTATTGGTTTGTGGGATCGGATAGCTAAACCGGCAAGCGAGGTTGGCATATTTGTTGACTCGGATTTCAGGGAAGTAAAGATCGCCAGGAAAAACGAAGAATAGTATTCAAAGAAGTGATGATGGACCTTGTACAAGGAGTTCTCGACCTGTCAGGAGCCAGATAAGCCAATTGTCCACTCAAAGGCAATATACCTACTAGGAGTTCTAGTGTACCATCGGCGAAGAAGAACTTTGGATGAGGGGCACAGGCATCCCGCGGCAAGCGCGCCCAGCTTGCGACAGACTCTAGGCAGCCATCCATAACCGGTATTTCCGATTCGTCGTCATTAGTACTCGAACAGCTCACATCTGTGGAAAACATCAGCGGCTGTGCGGTTAGGTCCCATTGTTGAGCACAAGAGCTTGTTGCGCTGGGCGATATGCGGCGTGGTGAGGATACTGTAATGTGCGAGATCAAGTTGGAATGCGAAGGGACTTGGGCGGACAAGTTATCCGCGTCTGGAGAATCAGAAGTGGCGTCAACAGTTGTTGCTTCCAGCTTTTTCTCAGCGGTCGTGCTTTGTTCGGAATGGCCAATTGGAATGGCCACAACACGGACCGTGCCGCCGATGCAATCGACTACATACCGGTTCGACTTTGGATTTGGCGGGTCAGCGGGTGTAGGAGTCTCAACTATAGGTTTGGTGTTCGCGCTTGAAATGTGGGTGCCATTATCTGGTTGCGCAGAAACTGGTCTGGAAAGCTGACGTTCGGGAAAATCCTGCCGAAGCTCCTCTAAGGCTCTGCGAACATTGAAATTTAGCTCCTCTTCGGTATATGGACAACTGCTGATCCCTCGCCCGGCAGGAGTGCCACTGAACCGCCCTACTCTCACTGGCATGATGGGGCGCTGAAATAGTCTTGCTAGAAAGAACATCAGCATCACGATCCTTTGAATGCAGCGCCATGCCCACCACCGCTGTTAGCCATGATTAGCTTTCCGAACGACGAAGAGGGGTGGATAAAATTAAGGAATTTGTAGAATTCCTAAAAGTTCAGATACCATACATCGCATTGCCATTCGCGGCAATACGATGTGATCAATGACGTTCGCACCGTTTGCAGCCTTAGAAGATGCATGATCAACGTATCGCAACTTTTGACTCGAGAGTTGAAAGAAAAGTCGAGATACAGCCTGATATCAAGTATTGTCAGAATCACTCTCGAGTTCTCGACAACGAATGGCTGCCCAGAAAATGAATTGTCACCTACATGTCACACACGCGGTTAAATTCAACGTTCGACATGCGGGATAGAGCGCCGACAGCGCATATTATCGCGTCGCTCGAGAAACAGCTCTTCTCTTTCAGCCTACACTTGCGTGGGTGAGACGAAAAAAGCATTTGAGAAGAAAGTCTAATTGATAGAACCGTGGAGTGGAACTGCGGATCCATAGATGGCAAACATGCTGTATCCACATGTCCTATGACTTCAAAAGATGTGAGATAAAATGTGCCTGGCCACGACTGCAACATCCATGGGCGACAATATGAAGCTAGAACTGCTGACTCCAGACTCGGAGTATACTGACCCTGAACCTTATAAACGTCATGATTCCTTTTACCTGGAGGACGTGTACTTCGTGGTAGGTTGGGTGCCGCATGGAAGAAACAACCCTGATTCATAGGGCTACCTCCAGTTTGACAATACGATATTCAAGTTTCCGAAACAATACCTGCTCGAATCTCCCATATTCCAAAACCTTTTTGCAACTGGCTTCACCAACAATGACAGCCAAGAAGCGGCATTTACAGGAAACGGTACATTAATAAAGCCATATGGTTGCAATGGTGTAAATAAAGATATATTTGCACTGTTATTGCGGCTCTCGCGTACAAAGTAAGCGCTTATCCGCGCTCCATACACCGAAACTCATTGCTTGCAAAGTTCATACTATACGAGCGGAGTGATAAAGCAGGAGTGGCAGGGTGTTCTTGAACTGGCCTCGCAATGGCGCATGAACAGAATATTGGACATGGCCGTGCGCCACTTGAGCGATCTGAAACTGGATCCGATCACCAAGTTGGAACTCGCAAAAAAGCACGCTATCCAAGATAAGGAATGGAAATTTTCAGCCATTCATGCTCTGGTTAAAGACAACTCGCCGCTTACGGTCACGCTGGCAGATCGTATCGGGTATGATGTAGCATTGAAGGTTGCTAGAGTACAAGGTATGGTCCACGCCCAGAGCACTGGAAAACACCCGTTCGTTGGAGACGATTGGAAGTTGTTCATGGACAGGTTGGTGAAGGAAGGGACACTCAAAGAGGAAAACCGGTCTCCAGTCGATTTTCTTCTCTCCTCCCCCACCTCGCCCACGTCGAGACGTCATTTGATTCTCATATGCTCTGTGCTACTGTTCGCTATTTGCTTAGTACTCTGATTCTAGGCTGTGCTGTTGTTGTATTATGTGTAAACGATGAAAGACTTGGATTTATCAAATCATCTAAGAGCGCATCATGCTGACCGCGCACGCCACTCATCGCTTCGCAACAGCATTTTACAAAGAGGCGCCGAAAATTAATCCACCATTCCGTATAGTTCGTGAGTAGGGTAGTACTCTATTCATCTATTTGAGCTTCCATGGAATCTATAGTCGTACTGGTGCTCCCGTGGCCACCAACGTACATTTCTACATGTCGTTTGATGAGGCGCTTCACGACCACCACGTCGACATCAGCACTTCTCATGCGCGCTCGCTGGCATCGTTGTTGTCAGAAGTAAAAACAATTTGTTGAGCACCTGATCTCACCAGTGCAAAAGACACGCCGCGGTATACCGATTGAAATAATTCTTTGAATTCTGGATGAGATCGGTCAACCATAATTCCTCTCCGCGAGTCTCTCGCCTTCATTAGAGTATCTAGTGCAACTTTTTTTATCATCTATCATTTCAGAAAATTCAACGAACAAGATTCTTCTCGATGTGGGTTACTTACGTTCTTGTTTTGCCTCTCGGCCTCACCATCGCCATGCTCTTCTTCATTAGAGACGTTAAGGCCAAAAACATCCACATCTTCCATCTGACGTGCTTTACCCTTCCCTTTTGTAATTTTGGGTACATCAGGGACTTTGAATCTTTTCGTATCAAGTTTGGGCTTCTTCGATGCACCACTTGCTAAACCACCGCCGACACTCGCCACTCGCTTCAATCCCCTTACAGTACAACCGGACCCCAGATGATCGCTGCTGCCTGCCCTCTTCAACTCGCGCGTCCCTGCAGAAAGAAATTTTGATCCAAACAAGAATAGCGAAGGTTTCCTTGGGATAGGGTCATCTGGTCTAGGTAATCGGACGAGCGGGTCAGGATCGGGTCGTGCGGTGAGCCGCGCAACAACTAATTGGGTCGAACGGCGTGACTCATTAGCAGACAAGTTGGCGAAAATGATCATATATGTTGTTTCTGGGCCGTCTTAAGACTCATGGTCACGTAGTGTCGACAATCGAATGACGTATATGTACATACCAGTATCCCCCAAAGCAACTTTAATGCCCATTTCTAACACTTCTGGGATTTCTTCATCTTTTCTCTTGCCGGTCGTTGCAGCCGAACTTAGAACGCTTCGTACCACCTGTTCAGAGTATGTTCCCAAGCAGAACACATTTTCGAAATACATCCTTGTCAAGATAGCCTTCGGATGTACATCCCTATCAAATGTTGGTTTCCGAAAACATTGGTGTCGCTCTCTAACGCTTACATTAGAATGCCTCCGCTTTCGTCCGTCCACACGTTCGAAAGTTGGACCATACCCATGAGCCTCAGAGTCGGTCTACCGCGCATACTTTCAAGCGCCAATGCCAGTGAATTTCTGAGTAGAGATGTATCATTATGGTGATGGCTCTCATTAGTTGTGTGAGACGCGTGTCTATTCTTCAAAGGCGTGTCTATGCGTGCACAGAAAGTGATACCATCAAGCACGAGATGGGAGTCTGGTAAACTCAAAGCTCCGCGATATAGTAGACGGTACGAAGCCGATGGGACTGGAGAGGACGAGGGTGTTGAGGGTGTCGGGATGGGAGATAAAGTCGCGGTCGTCATCAAGACGCGCTTTTTGTACCGCGTTTTCTGTTGATGGTTGTTGACGTGTTGTGTGTGTGATGACGTCATAATCTAAATATAATCATTCTAATTATAATCATAGAAACCCTTTCCGTTCTTCTTGCCCAGCCATCCCGCGTCCACCATCCGTTCTAGCAAAACGCTGGGCCTGTATTTTGAGTCTCCTGTACCCTCATACAATGTTTTCTGAATTGCTAGGCATGTGTCCAGCCCAATGCTATGGATGACTATCAGTAACCATAACCTAAATCACGTTGTGACACATACAAGTCGGCTGCATTTTCATTAGCTGAATGGTAAAACCAACGGAGTGTAGTACCCACCAAGCTGTAGTGGTCCCATGGGATGGTTCATGCCAAGTCTCAGGGTAGTGTCTATGTCTTCGCGCGTTGCTATCCCCTACACATGAACAGTCTAATTAGTTCCGTCGTAAAGAATGATACGAACCTTTTCTAAGTGCATGATAGCCTGAAAAAACCGTCAGAAAAATTAGGGTGCTAGTTATATAGATGGTGCTACCTCGTTTATAAATGGCATCAATAGCGCATTCGAAACAAAGCCTGGAACGTCTTTTGACGTTGTAACCTCTGCAGAAGGTGAGACTTTGCACGATGCATTGACTACAACCTACCCTTCCCACAAGCAAGCGCAAACGCTCGTGCTCTACCGAGCGTGTCAGACGAAGTTTGCAGCGCAGAGATAAGTTCGACGAGTTTCTGCTCAATCCGAAGCATTTCAACAAAACGCGAAAAGCAGATGACAACATAACGCACCATGACCGGAACGGGATTGAAGAAGTGAAGTCCTGTCAGATTCGGATTCAACAGGTAGGAGAACACGAGTAAGAACTTACCGACAACACGCCCCGCGCTCTTCTTCCCCTGGTCACTCGAAGGGCTGATACCATTTGGTACAGCGGAAGCTGCAATCTTACTAATGCTTATAGAACTAGTGTTCGTAGCAAGAATTGCATCAGATCTCAGCTCTCGTGCAAAAGAAGAGAATATGGTTTGTTTCAACGACAAATTTTCAGATACAGCCTAAACACCATTTATAATGTCACAAGGCGGGATTAAGCCATAGCGCACCTCAATAACCATGTCAACATCTCTCAGTCCATTGAGATCATCCACCACTGTAATCCTGTCCCGTGCCTCTTTGGCTTGTTCATGTGTCAATCTTCCCTTATCGACGTCCTTTGCCAATAGCTTGTCGGCCAGGCCTAACCCCTTCTTCACCTGCTCCGTGCTCTTGTCGTGCAGCAGCACAGGTACTTTAGCGCGAAGAGCAGAAACGAGGGCGATCCCCATTCCCATTTGACCCGCCCCGAGAACACCAAGAGTACGTATCCCATGAGCTAAGCTCATCTTCGTAGTTCGAGTTGAAGTGACTACCACGTGGCTACGAACCGGCTGTCGGCATACTTTTCCCGAACCTGAAGTAAGACTGAAACGGCGCAACAAATTCAAAGTGACCGTGGGCTTAGAAGTTATCCGATGCTGCGTTTTCACCCCGAGTCGTCCGAGTGAAAAATCGCGCGAGACCGTGAATCCGTGAGTGCATGTAGTCATGGCATGCCCATTTTCTATTCAGGGTTCCTGCAACCACTTATGGATCACTGATCAATATCAATATCTGGCATTCCTAATACAGACTGTATTTAAGCCCTGGCTACTTCAATGAATGCTTACACCTGCCCACATCAAAACCTTGGTTCCTGCCTTCTCTCCCTCTCCTTCTACCCAGCCAATTGAACCACGTTGCTGGAGTGTCTGGTCAACGTCAAATTGGATGTCATTACCCAATAACTTATCGGTGCTAGGGCCAAGTTCCATCTGACGGATGGCCGCTCTTGCCGCCAGCGTCGTCTGTGCGACTGCTGTCGCCATCATATTGACGCACCATACGGAACGCGCCGCCCAAAAAACCTTATCACATTACGACGTCGAATCGAACAAACGATCAATGTGGTTACATTGTGATGGATATAAAATTTAAGAAGCGTCGTTTCCCCGAACAATCCCAGACGTCGGAGCTCAAGGGTGCAACACTTTACAAGGTCGACCTCAATAGATGTTCAACGGTCGATTGATACACTGCCCGTCGTCGGTATTCCAGCTGACTTACTGATGCTTCAAGTCAGATGCTGTTGCGGGATGCCAAGACCTGCCTTTCGCGGATATCGAGCGTTCAGAACAAATAATTACGTCCACAAAATGATGTCGGGACGACTACCCAAGGGATGTTTTTCCATCGCAATTCATAAATTTGAAAACACGGCGTCGATGCACCTATGCGATAATAACCATTGCTACCAAATGACTCACAAGGGCATATGAGTTGATACCTTTGCCGGATCACACCTATATGACAAGCATCAATGTTACATCACGACAGTCGCTCCACCGTTACGATGACATTAAGATGAGGATCCAAACTAACTCATGAAGGATTGGACCCTGATCACGGATATAAGAGCAGTTTAAAAAACGCGACCTACTACGTAAAGCCCTTCTGTTTTTTTTTTCAACTTTTCTGCTAGTGATTTTGGCTCAACGACGATGTTCTTCCGCAACGCGCTCCTCCTTTCCGCTCTTTTGACAGGTTCTGGTAGGTTTGACACGTCATTAACGAGGTCATCAGCTAATGTTTTGTAGCATTGGCGACGAGCATTCATCCTCTCCTTGCGGCTAGGCAAATTTCGAATTGTCAAACCCAGTGCGGTCCAATTGCAAACCAGATCCAGGGTAACGTTCGTACTCGCTTCCAATATCGTCGAACTTTGACTAATTTATCTCGAAGAATTGTCCCCTTTCGTGTATCTGCACAACGACGACCATTAACGCGCTTGGAGCATGCGTCAACTGCGCTGAAGCCAATGGGGCATCGATACCCGGGATTGGCCCCAACTACGTGGCTAGTGGGTTAAATCGTTGTCATGCGATATACTTTCAGGCTGATTAGCTGCATAAGATCTCGTAAGCAGTTGCAAGCAGGCAGGGTATCCTGTCTCAGGTGTGAACAGCGGTGGTGGTAGCTCTGGAGGTAGCTCTGGAGGTAGCACTGGTGGTAGCACTGGTGGTAGCTCTAGTGGCGGCTCTGGAGACTGGAGAACTTCTTCTGGACTTTCTGGAACCGGACTTTCTGGTGGTGGTGGTGGACTTTCTGGAACTGACGCAACTCCCACCGCTACAGGTGGCCTTGGTGGAGGTGGCCTTGGTGGCGGCAGCCTCACGACAGGTGGCTCTGTGTCTCAGACGACCACCCCAGCGTCTAGTGGCGGCAACAACGGTGGACTTACCCTCAAAAAGAACGGCGCTACTAGCTCGACAGCACAGCTAGGTGTCATTGCAGTAGCGTTGGCAGGTGTTCTTGTTTTGGCTGCTTAAAACCTCGTTTTTTCTGCTCCATTTCTTTCAATCATCCGACTTCATTTGCTGTACGCGGTTGTGAATACACAATACTTACCTTTTTTGAACCTTTGACATTATGTGTGTAAGGAGCGTAGAGTAGAGCATTTAATCATACGAGGAATGGTCGCTATTGCATGGTCGTGATTTGCGGCCGAGAATAGACGCTTCAGTCGCGTTAACCACGATGACCGGGTGTGGTCCATCAGGTCTCCAGGACACGGCCGTCGCTGCCGTGATATATTTCTTTCCACTCCAACAGTACCGGCATATGTTTTGTCAACTTGAGCCTAAAGGCTATTGTATGTACTTTCGATGGTGTGATGTATTGACTTCAGGCGCTAAGTGTTACGTTGATCTACCGTGACTGTCTCTTTTTAACTTGAACTTGACAGTTAGAATTCCACGCCGCATGTTAATCAAACTCGATTAGCTGGGACAACCAGTCGACGCCAGATTTCTCTGCCGCACAAGGCTAAATTTTATGAAACCCTGGCTCCGGCTATTAGCCGTGTTCGGTCCCCAATTTACAATCGTTACTGGCACCGCTACTAGACGGCACTATGTACCACTCAATGTCCGTAGTGGTTAGTGACTACTGACTATTGCCGGGTTGACTCACAAGTTTCCCGAAGGCTGTATCACTGCTGCGTCCATTGCTGTCCAATTGACAACTGTCATCTGTCAATCCCTTCAGTCGATCCACTCCGTTGACGATCCTATGGAAATGTCCGACGGGGTTGTTTTTTTGCGACCTGTTTGTCAGCCAACGTAAAGGACTTTATGCGTCTCTTCGCGATCATCGGCGTGGAACTGCCAGTCGCACGACGCTGAGGTCATCTGTTCGTTAAAGTCAAGCCAACTGGCAACGGCCCGTATCACTGCCCGTCTGAAGAATTGCGATCCTGTGCCGGGTAGCTGTGAATCTGTGACCCCTTCTTGCATGTTCGCGGCAATTGAACAATACGTCCCGAGTTGATATAAATAACAGCCAAGTCCTATATTCACCGGACTCATCGGAAGAGCTCGTTATGGCCGTATTGCTTGGATATTGAACAACTGTTCTTATATTGATAACAACACAACTACGAAATTCGCCGGATATAGTAACACAAATATGCTCAACCTAAAGGGTTCTACTCATAGCATAGAATAAAGATCTTGCCCTCCTTCACGCTGAGTATGACCGCACCCTGACTTTGGTCAATATTGATCGTTTCGACACCGTCAAGGTCCAAATCATCCGGCACGTTCAACGTCCGCACCTCACCTTCCATCTTCCCTTCCTCGGGGCTCGGACCGGATGATGACGCATCGTATGGTGGAAAAGTCACAAATCGCAAGCGTTTCGCATCCTTCTGCGGTGCTCCCTCTCCCTGTGGACTGCCCGTGCCAGAGCCAACACTTGGACCCCCGTTCTCTGTCCAACTCTCGCTCTCATCTCCGTCCTCCGACAACGACAGGACGCTATCGCGGTCATCGCCCCCCTCGACCCGTTGATCAGTATGCTCGATCCACACCGCATGGCCAAAATCAACCGCAATGAGCGGCCGGGGCCGCTCCACTGCTTGCCCATCCTCCTCCTCCTCGTCGAAATCGGTCACGCAAACCACGTCAAATGGCGTCGAAACGTACCACATCTTCATCGAATTGTCATTATCGTCTTCCTCATCCATGTTTTCGTATTGTTCGCCCGCCCACCCGCATTCGCATTCGTCTTCGCCCTCAGATGACGTATCGAAATCGGTATCGCATGTATCTGAACTGGTTTGGTGCCCATTGCCCCAGTGCGGTGGCGAAGACGACGATCCTTCGCCCGAGTCGTCATTTGCAGCACCATTGCTGAATTGAACTGCCGTTGGCCCACCATTGATCGGCGTCTCTTCATCATCAGAGGATTTCCCGCTGCACCTACTTCGCTTTCGCCGTTGTCCTTTTCCCCTGTGGTTACCGGGACAAGCAGCCATCTGCTGAGACTCCTTCCAGCCCTTCCAATCTAATGGCACCCTGAAATAGTGCTGAGCCAACACAAAGCGGGTAGTATGCGTCTGTGGATCATGTGCCGCGAGCAAGACGACGGTACAGCTAACTCTCGGGACGCCAGGCAGAGTAGGCCACCATTGCCTGACGAAATGTGCTGATTCCGGATACCAAGGAAATGGGAACGGATTGGGAAGGCCATCTCCTTCATCAGGTCCTTGATAAAGCTCACTTTCATCATCGTCCTCGGGGTCCTCGGCGGCATGGTCACCATCGGCCTCATGATCACCGGCGTCCGATTGACCCGCAACGCCACCATTCACAGGCTGAGTGGCTGAAGCGACTGGATGCCCGAGATTGTCCGCCATCTGTCCAGGGAACGGGAAGATCTGTTCCAGACCTGGCTGCGCCATCAGCTGGAAGTTCTGCCCTGGTGGAAGCACGGCGATGAGAGGTGCTTGCGCAAACAACTGCTCAAGTTGCTGTGGCGTCAACACTTGCGCCAGATCCACCGCACCGCCGTCAGCCAATTCTGCATTCAGGTTGGCTGCAACGTCGGGGGGTAGAGGCAGAAGCAGCCCTCCGGGTGTCAAAATCGCATTGGCAAAACCGCCAAAAGCGTTTGGATCACCGTCAAATGGCACTTGGTTGATAACCACGGGGGGAGCATTCAGCTTTGGAAAGACAAACTTCTTTGACAGCGTTCTTGCCGGAAGCAGACGGCCAAAGAGATGTGGCGTTGATGCTTTACCGCCCATTTTACACTTGTACTTTCGCAACAAAGGGATAGGATAAAAGTGTTGGAACGCGGCATTACTCTCTTCACAGTGGATCACAATGTTCTTTTCGAAAAGAATGCATGACCAATTTGACGACATAACCTTGTGTACACAATTAAGCGAGAATGGAAGATTGCAGAAAATAGACGCACCCCTTCAATCCCCGTGTCTATGAACACATAATCGGCCTTTTCCCAATCAAGAAGTACATAGAGTCCGATGGTATTGGATGAGGCAAGCCAGACAAAGGCAGACAAAAGCCGCTGGACCGGATCGAGAAGGAAGACGTTCATCACCACACCTGCAGTTTTGAATGCACTGATGTGGGAGAATGCCGGAGGTCGTGCTGAGATTCCGAAAGAGTTGTCAAAAAACTCGAGTTTCATGAGGACAAACTCCATGACGCGGTCATCGTCGTAACTGTCCATGACACGAGTCAACTCTGTGCAATACGATAAACCAAGAGGTCGACTCACGATCCCTGTATCACCTTGGCCATGGTGAAAAATACTGTGCGCTGCTCAAATTCAACCCTGCATTTCCAAAGCTCCCATCTCTCGGGAGGGCTCCATTCGGCGATGCACGCATCACTCTTGACGTCCCAACAGACAACCTTGCCGCTTTTAGTGGCGCAAAGGGTATACTTGGAAGTGATGGGGGACAGCCAGTCGACTTCTTCGTTAGGCGGAGCGCTGACAACCTTGTACCACTTGCGGCGTGCCTTACCGCCACAAAGGCTACTACCCGACGACTCTGGTCCATGGCCATGATCGTCGAGGAGTTCCGAGAGGGCATCCCGGGACTGGATGGGGCGGGGTGCACGGCGTCGCCAGGCGATTTCGAGGCGAGAGGCTTTGTTGACTGCGCGCACGAGTTGGTCGGTGGAGAGGTCGGAGAGGCGCTGGAAGCCTTTCAGGGGCAGGGCTCTGCATCTTCCCAGGAGATCGTGTGCGAGTTTGCGGTAGACATGACGAGTGCTTGCAAAGTCATGAAGAGACTTGCAGGTCTAGATAGCACGGAGAGGGCATCAGTGGGAGTAGTTGCAGACTCCGGTGTGACTAACAGCGTCGTCGAGAGGCAACTTACGAGATGCAAAGCATGTATATCGTGGAGATCGAGGTAGATGGCGATGTTGAGCAGGAGATCGTAGGGCAGACAGCTGAGGGACATGGCCAAGGGAGGCGAGCCCAGCATCAGGCAATGTTTTAAGCGGATGAAGGACCCTAGGCGGCGCGGCACTCACGGCAGTCACAGATGCGACCTCCTCGCACCATCATTCATTCATACAAATCATCGTGAATTCCAGAAACAATCCAGTTCTAAATACAATGTCCTGCATCTTATCCAGCTCTGCTGTATCCTCCTAGACCATCCGTGCCTTCTCCACAGTAACAACACGAGCAATCAAGTTCTGAACAGTTCCCGTTAACTTAATCCTGCCAGTCACAAGAGTCATACAGAAAACACCCCTCATACGAACGTGCGAGGATGCTCTGGGTAAAACGCTGCAATCTCCGTAGTATTGCAAAACTCGCCCCCGCTTCTCCAGCACTCGTGCGCACGCACGGGGCTGCTCAAGATCGAGCCATAACCAGTCATTCTCTGACTCACCTCTTCCTCACCCTCCAACCTGAGGCGTGCCTGCCGTGCCTTGGCACGGGTGCGCTTGATAATCTTGGCAAACGCCCAGAGGCTCGTGAGCATGAAGAAAGCGAGAACTCCGCTCATGGAAGCCTGTGCGTTGGTGGTTGCTGCAACCTTTGCAGTTTCAAAAAAGGACGATGATTTGATACCGCAGGCTTGTCTCCATTGTTTGTTGCTGCTGATAGCGGCATTCTATGACCCTGCAGTCAATACGTTGCCTCACGTTGCTCGTTAAGTTTCGCACCTCAGCACGGTAGATGAATTCGGTCAAAGGAATGTCAGCATGGTGGCCAAAGACGTGGACGTCCTCAAAGCTGTCGTGGGTACCGTTCTTGATCTTGACACGGAGGAAGTCACGGAGGTCAGGAGGCGAACCCCGGCGGAGCTCAAGAACAAGAGCGGATGCATAATTGGCTGTCAGTAAACCATTAACTTGTCCAGACTACGAGCCGAACACAATGCCACTTACGGAATCCGGCCATCTCCGGGTGCTCGGCGACGATACCTGTCTGGTGGAAGAACGAGATGAACGGGTGGTAGGTAGTCTCAGCAATGAGGAATTGAAGAGGGTCGCCATTGAAAGCAATGCGTTCCAAAGACGTCAGGATGGTGTGGAGGAGGGTACGACCAGCAACTTTTCAACTTCATTTTAGCTCCTCAGACTTGCATTGACAACACTTTACGTACTGTTTCCAACGCCGTTGATGTCCTTGTCGGAGAAGACGCCAGCCTCGTGGAAGTTAGCAAAGCCGCGAGCTTGTTCAACGAAGGTAGGAGGAAGACGGTGAGCATAGGTCCTGTTGTGGGTCAGTTGTGTGTTGATAAAGTCATAGATCTGTCATCATCAATAGTCACAAGCTAGTTGCGGTACATTCTTCTGGTTGCTTACGTTCCACTGAAATATCAATATAGTGAGCATGCTTCATGAGAGTGAAAAAAAGGAAATATACCGAATTCTCGAGAGTGGTAGGGCGGCCAAAAACGAAATCCTTGACAGCCTTGAAAAAAGGTTCAGCTGCTTTGCTCTTTTCCTTGAACTCAGAAGAAGCGTAGAAATCTTTGATGTGTTTTTCGAAGTTCTAAATACAATTTAAGATCCACAGCCTTCTTCGCCCACAAAATTACTTACGGGGCAGTTAGTCCAGGGTTCCATAGAACGGTCATTGCCAGGTTCAACCGTCTCAACTGCGAGTTCATGTTTTTAAGCAGTGTCCTGTAGGTTGAATCGTAATTGAAATACCTGGGACGTATTGGTAACCGCCAAGAGGAGCGACGACCGTCGTCTCGTTGGCAAGGACGATTTTGTTGTTGGGGTTGGGCGGGAAGAGACCCTGCAACAACCCAATGGCAGAGTCGAAGACAACGGTGCCCTCGACGCCGGCCTTGACGCGGACCTTGATCTCGCTATTGTCGACAATGTCGCTGCGCATGCCCTCAATATAAGAGGGGGAGGAGCTGTCGAGGTAGGTTGAACGAAGGAGAGAACCAAGTTGGAAGGATTGGACCTTCAACCAAAGACCATGTCAGGTGTAACGTGATGTTAACAATGTGGTACTTGCCTCTCCTAGGGCAGTAGTCTCAGTATTCGAGGCCGCATATGTGTAAGGATCTTGGTGAAAGCTGTAACGGTCGCCGTTACGGACGATAGCGATAACGCCCAATACTTTTGAGAGCTTCATTCTTTAAGCAGTAGAAGCGTTGAGAAAAGAGGAAGAAAAAAGAACCTGGTGCGGCAATGACCCTCGTTTCCTGCTTATATATCTGCATGCGCTGCGACGGCTTCCATAACAAAGAAAAGCGTGCAGGCAACGCAGCCAGGATTGCTCCGTACATGCGGCGTACAGGCTTTGATCAAAATAGCCTTTTTCGGCATACATGAGAATATTAATCAAGCCTGGCATTCAGACACGCCTCGAGGTAGGCATTTTAAGTTCGGAACGCCAGTCTGTCCGCACAAAGGGGGCGTAGGACACGTTGAGATGGGTATTATATCCATTATGAACTTGAAAGGCGCGACCAACAGCTTTACGGGAGTTCCGATACCAGGGCTTCATCATGCTGAGCCGTAAATATCGAACCTGGTGGCGGAATCAATCACTCCTCACGTGAAATACATCAGATGAACGGACGTCTTTCAGGTTTGAGTGAGTAGGCACGTCTGGGGGTAATTGTGCGCTGAGCCACTGATTGCCTGTTGCTGGCTGGGGGACACGAGGCGCGCTAGGTGGCCGCCAAGAATCCTCAATGGAAGTGCACCGTCACTGAATATGCCCACTTGTTTCCAGCAAGATGGAAATATAATCATGGTCTTCCATTGGCAATGCTCCACCAGATGTGATAGTGGATTATTCGCTTTGCATCGTTTAATGATTACTCAAAGGTGACGTAACAAACACCCGGCTCAGATATTCAGCAGCTGTAACGCATGTCGTCAAACTCGTGGAAATGAACATCGGGCGAATTGATCCAGACCGCGTGTATTCTTTTCGAAAGCAAGTAACCTGAAGCATTACGTCCCTGGTCAGTACTCAGAAAGTCGAAAGATGCTCAGTTCACTATACCGGGTACAATAAACTACTTCCTTTTCTTTCCTTTGGCAACTCCGCTCTTTGGCGTATGACTAATGGTACCAGTAGATGAAACTTGAGCCGAACTGTCCACGCTTGCTACCCCTTGGGTTGCTCCGCCACCACCAAAGCCTTTGCGCCGTTTGCCTTGTTGAAACGTGGAGCGCTCACCTTTCTTGAGCCAGCGTTCTGGATCCGGAAGTGGCGTTATTCCTGGAATCACACCAGGAGGGATGCGGGTTTTCGGTGTTCGGTGTGTCGCAGATTTTGGTTGTTGGTCATTCACAATGTCAATATTGGCGGAGGTAAGCGACGTCGGTAATGTGGACGAGGGGATTGTTGGCGGAGGTGCTGACTCAATGTTAGCGCTGATTTGCGACGGTAATGCATCAAGCGAATGGAGGAAGCCGGTGTTGATGAAATCAAGATGTTGCTGCGAGGCCTGCAAGTTGGTCAGGATATCTGACTGTTCTTCGGAGTTCTGTACACGAGCAGTGAATCTCCGGCGCAGTCGTATATGCGCATATACCAACCGGTTCTGCTGTGTCCAGCAGTTGACTGTATAGATCAAGTGCCACTTGATAGGACCCTTGACGGTAGCTCTGATGCCATGTCAGTTTCAGGTGACAGGAAGCACAAACAGCTAATAACCATCTGTGCCTCGAGATGAATGATGCCTCTGTCAGCTTCGCGTCGCGCCTTGATCTCTTCTACTTTTTGACTTGCCTCGTTTTCACGTTGAAGGCGATATAAAGTATAGGCCTTCTCGAATGCATAAGTATGCTCATCCTCCCCCGAGTCAATCAATGTAAGAGCAGCATCATATCGCTCAGTCTGCAACAATAAAAACAATTTCGTTTGGAGAGCATCCGCATCCTTCGGGTCCAAACGCAAAACTGATGTGCGTCAATCAATCGGCAAGCAGGAAAACGTGCAACTGAATCTAACACACTTTTGTCGCATGTTTTGATGGCATTGTGAAAG
Organism: Amanita subjunquillea; assembly: GCA_020011035.1. NCBI lineage: Eukaryota > Fungi > Basidiomycota > Agaricomycetes > Agaricales > Amanitaceae > Amanita > Amanita subjunquillea. The sequence goes on along the minus strand of JAEBUT010000002.1, from coordinate 310,625 downwards.
TGTCCACCGTCAATCTGTGCACAAAGTGAGGTGAACAACCGTTTGAGTCTCTCTGGCAAGGGCAGGGGTTGTTTTTGTCCACTCTTTCTTGTAGAGCGTTTATCTCGAGGTCTGCCCTTTCCAAGGCCTCTCGAAGTCGTCGGCGCCATGGTCGATAAGCTCAGAGCTCGACGTTGGCGTTGGGACAAGCTGTTGGCTGTGTCGGAGCCTCAGGAAATTCCCACAGTCAACTTGCCGTCGTCCTCAACTTCGAAACTCAGTTTTCCATGACCTCAGAAGAGTAAGATAATCTTGATATTTCATGGTCGATATGGCTAACGCTGTGCGTCAGGGTAAATCAAGAGCCACTACAGGCTACTGTGCAAGATGAACAGAAACCTTCTGTTGAAACAGCGGCCCCTACACTCAAGAAACGACCAAGGCTTGACTTAGCTGACGCGACAGGAGACAAAAGGGATCGCAAACGTGGAAAAAGCATGTTTGGAATTCTCCTTGGAACCCTCAATAGGGCTAAGATTGAGGACAAGGAGAGGAGTGCCAGCGAGGCTGTATGTATTACGCACTGCGCCATAGAAGGCGATTTGGCTCATTGTCCTTCATAGGCCAAGAAACGTCATTTAATTGAGCAGAGGTTGCAGAATAAGCTTAAGAAAGAAACTGACTCTGTGCGAAGGGCGGAAGAGGCGAAACGAGACAAAACGACAGCGAATAGAAAAGAAGAGGACCTACAGCTGAGGGATTCTATTGTACGTCGTTTCTTCTTCCTAGACTGCAACGCTCATACAATGCTTGCATACAGTATAAGCTCCGTCGGACAAGGCTACCTTTAATTGCTAATTTCTTGTGCACATCTGACAACATCTCTTCGGATGAAACATCCTCTAACACCAACCCTCTTTCACGACCACCGCGTACACACCCGCCTCCTCTGTATTACCTGCCTGCCATCCTTACACGAGAGCAAGAAGCATTTATTACGCGGCGAAAGGCTGAGGTAAGTCTACCTACTTCAGGTTTGGCTTTCTGGCCACATCTCATGTACGTTCAGGTTCAAGAGGCAGCAGAAAAGGAATGGCATCAATTCAAAGAGGAACGGACAACAGGCATCGCAGAGATCAACAGTCTGCGCCAACGCGTTGCAGATGAGGAAGCCAGAAGAAGAGCAGAACGGGAAGCAGACAAGGACGAGATGGACGCGGACGGTCCACCCCTATCTGCCGGTCCAGGAGAAGAGGACAAAGATAAACATGATGCGGAATCTACTGAACCGACAGCTCCAGCCAGCGCTGCAGAAATGGAAGTGGATTCTGGATCTGGAGCACACCACGAGGAGAATAAAGAGGCATCTGAGCAGGAAAAGAAGGAGGAACCTACGCCTATGCAACCTGACGATGAGGATGCCGTCGAATATTAGTGCATACAAGGGTAAGTCGATTGTCTAGCTCAGACCACTATACTGAGCGTTTATCACCAGTATCTTAAAATGATTTGTCTAGCCCGTGCGTTGCTTTCCTTCATTTTGTCCTTTCTCACATCATTCTCTGCTTGAGAGCCATTATCCTGCGCGTCCGTCTGAGGTGGCTTGTTGTAGCAATTAATACAAATACAAGCTTTCGTTGTTTGTCCCGCATTGAGTCTACCAAATAAGTTGCACAGCCTTTCGATGGTAATAAGCCTAACATATCCTGATGTTCTTCTAATTCGCTACAGCGATTTGTTGTCCTGGCAGCGTTTTTTTCTTATTCCAGAACGACTACTCCTGGTCAATGATCCCCTTAGGAAGAAGCGGAAACTCACTAGTGCAATAACGGGTGGGAATGATTCTGTCGTTATCATGGAAGATGGTAAATAATTCGTATACCGGAACAGATAGCGCGTCTTGTAGGTCGTGTCGCTCATGTCCCTGGTTTTACGTTCATTCCGTGACAATCGCAGGACATTGGATCCATTCAACCAACCCAACTATTCTAAGGCAAAGCTAGAGATGGGGCAAAGACCACGTATCTGGGTAAGGCAACAATCAGATCTGTCATTTATGGTTGACACACTTCAGCGTTAACATTGGAGGTTTATCTTGTCTTAGAACCGCTCAGTATACTCCAGAGTTTTTCAGGAGCCCTGGATGAGTCGCTCAGCATATTAATGGCCGCTGATGCGGCGAACAGAGGTTTGATGCAACTCGGGAATCATTTATCGTGAGATTGCTCCATTTTGCCATGACGGTCAATCTCGAATAGATCTTGAAGAACAAGCTATCGCCGAAATCGCCGGTGCAGGTCCTATTTAGCTGATACGAGTGCCAATCCCTTACTGGGCCAATGATTGAGACTGGCAAGTGAGCCGTTCTTGAGGGCATGTTGGCCCTTGTGCATATCACCAATTCGCTGAGACAACAACAGATATGACTTGTGATTACTGTCGTTGGGCCACAAAATACGATCTTCGTGTTAAACTTGAATTGCATACCGTCCCTGGATCACAGAGTGGTATTCTTTCTCTCTCTGACAACATGTTCAGATTCAGGATTCAGCCATTCCGGCAAGGGTAGCCAAATTGACTTACATGGCACGATGGGCCTGGCAAACGTCCACCACTCGTTGATGTTATTGGGATATCGCATCCAGCTTGTGCGTCACTGGCCACTCTGACTGGGATAAATAACTCGGCATATTTCGGGGTGCATAATTTATCACTGGGTATGGTGATGGGAATGGGTTTTACATGAGATCGTATTGCGTTGGGTACGCACCTATGTCTTGCGTTTGGCATTTCCGCCGCCTTCAATTGCTACATGTTTTGGCACAAATGCAGGGGGAGTTTTGGCATTGGCTGCCGCCATGAATTCAAACTTTGCTACCTTAGCGGCGAGAATAACCGAACCTATTTTTCGAAAGATACATCAGTCTCTAAATCAAAAAACGTATCAAACTTTATCCTCCAGTCGGGCAAACTTTGGTGTCTCCTATGCCGGAGAATTTGGTAATGGTACAATAACTGTGGCTTTTTTTGAAAGGTGTCCAAGGGTCCATGGGAGCGACCGGCGACTGTTCGTTCTGGGAATGTTCGACACGATGAAATGAAACCACCAAGGCAGGAGTTCAACGTTTCGGCATGGCTACAATGAATGCACTTCGGGATTATTTTTTCTGGACGTGGAACGTGCCACTTTGTCATGCTCCAGCGTCATTGGCACTAACGTGTTTGAAGGTACGAAAATTGCCTACTTGTGATAGCACCCTTGTAGTCTTACGAACTTGGCTTTCTCAATGGTTGGATACCTACTGATCCTCGCGAAGCGATCGGAATTTGCGCATCATACGGTGTCCTCGGCCCTGCATCTTCGCACCCTTGGCAAACGGGAGGTGCCGGTGCAGGAGCTGTCGAGCCGGAGGCTAAGTATGGCACAGTTCCCCTGGCCGCCCCTCTCGTTTGCTGCTCCGCAGGTTGCCGCGGGCGAGCTACCGACTTACACTCCATACTCACGATACTCCCTCCTACGTTCACACACCTGCCCCGGGTTAAGAACATGAATGGATGGTACAATGCCCTGGACAATGTTGCTGCGTACACCCCTGTTACGGGCTGCGACCACCCTGATCCCTCGAATGCCTTGCGAAGGATATCCATACGCTTACAATCCAAATTTTCTTATTCATATTTCTTCTGCATGTTATCTTGTATGTAGGTACACACGTCTTACTTTTCACACCCACAGAGTTGAAAACTGTAAACGCAAATTATTTGATGGTTCCGTATCCAAATCAGGACAGAAGTAGTACTTCTCTTGGCACAAGACGCATCCCGCAGAGCATCCAGAATTGTCCTGATCAAGTCAAAAAGCCGATGTTCAATTGCACATCTTTCTGGGACGCCCATGGCCACAGCTCTTCAACTCTAAACCAATGCACTGAACCAATACTTACACCTCGTTGTTGAGATTCGACATGCCTGTAAAGCTAACTTCGGACGCCATGGAAAGCAGGTTTCAACGCCGCTCTTCAGTAATCTCATGGCGGATTTTCGAGACTTGACGGCATGCCCAATTGAGCGACGAAAAAGGATTCCATTCTTTGGTTTACCCCATATATCCAACAGGCGAAGAGCAAGCACCGGTAGGTGGCTGTACATAACGCCTATTCACACCAGATCTAGTGCGTAACACCGCATCTCATTTCATGTGTGCCCTCCGGCTATTACAATACCCATCCTCGGGTTCGCCTTTGCAGTGCCACAGAGCAAAGGACAGCAAGCATTAGACTGCGATCTCTGTTTTCGCAATTTGTGTCCTCAACAACTCTATGGTGATTTCTGGAAATCACGTTTTCCAATGTGCACTATTTCTCTCGCATCACACGCTGCCGACACGCTGTTTGGTGCAAATCAGCACTTGTTGGTCCACATTGCCGTCGATTAGATCCCGATATAGCCAGCCTTTCCAATTTTGCACTAGTAACGGGTCAACTCCCATGGGAAGCCGGAGGTCTTTGTAGATTCCTCTGCCCCGCATACCTGTGTCTTAATGACGATATGATTAACCGGGAAACATGAAAAACCGCCCTTGTTCTCTCGTCATGGACGTCACAGGATTTGCGAAATAGCTATCCTTATCCTCGTGGTCCTTTAAAGTCCTCTGGCTAACCACGCATCATCAGATTCACTTTCAGCTCACACCTGAGTGACAAGACTCATGGATCATCATACCCAATCATCGACATCGTATGCCAACGACCGCATATCATCTTCCAGCATGCCGTATCACCACAGCCAGCGAACGCGGGACGTTCTCAGAACCGTTATGAAAAGTCGCAAGTGTTGGAAGTCTCTGAAAGACGGCGAGGTTGTATGGCCCCTCGAACTCGAAGCAGCATTACTAGAAGGTTCGTGAAGTCCAGGCTTTGACAATTCTTGTCTAATCTGAGATGCAGGACTTCAAAACTATGTTCCTGAGGACACCAGAGAGACAAGGATCTTAGGCCGCTTTCCAATGCGCAATCGGTTTATCTCTGATTATATCTATCAAAAGACTGGAAAGAGAAGGACTGCCAAGCAAGTAGGCAGCCGAATTCAACAGCTGCGAGATACTTGTGGCAATGAACAAGGTGCGCAGTGATACTCTTACTCTAGCATCCACTGACAGATTCGTCAGTGCTGAAACTACTGCGCCCTTACCCGATCCATCCAAAGACACGTCGCTTGTCATCCCCAGGCCCACAGAGAGACATGTCAATATTGTCTTCCTTGCGTCACGATGTCGATACGTGGAGCGACACGTCGTCCGTTAGGTCTCCTAGTGAAGCTCCCAGCAGCGATGGTGAAAACCAGGACAGTATCTCAATGTCGTCTATATCGACCTTGTTCCCGACAACAGGGGCCCTCTCAAAGGGGATCTGTCTGGGAACTGGAATACCTCCTCATGTCTGACAGATCAACTGCAAGCCGTCAACCATGTACAAATTTCCCAACAACCCCGTCACATCCGAAACATTGACCCAACGGTGACATTGGTCTCTCGCAACCTGGTTGAAGCAAACTCGGTCGTCGCGGTTCGCATGGAGGATCAAATTGTTTTCTCCGAGGTAACGACGTTAGAGCTTGCCGGACCTGCAGACATTGGCGAAGTCAATGGCGCCAAGTTGTACAGAACAAAATTAGTTCCGGGATACTGGGAAATAATTTCTAATTGTGCGGGTAAGCTTGTCTGCCTTCTTCGCATGTTGCAGGCCTCAGATAATTTTGGTCAGATCCAACACGGTACACGATAGAACAAAAGGTCTACCGACACACGTGTGCCGAGCCTGCACCGCTGTTGTTCTCTGCTGTCTACAAATTTCGTTTTTCTCAAGCACAACAAACCGCACATGTCCCGCAGCCCCATCCATATGCATCTCCGGCCGAAATTTCTCAGGGAATTGCGATAAATGGCAGTCCCGTAACTTGCCAGCACCCCCATCTGTCTACAGACTATCCCTTATTTGACCTGGTCGCTCCGTTTGACAATCTGCTCGGCTTTGACGATGACATCCTTTCTGAGTTCGAATCGCTCCGGACGCAGTCGCCTTACCGCTGGGAGACCAATTCGAGCAACAGCTCGTTCGTCTCGACTTCGGTGGCTTCTCCGTCGCATATATCAGTCTCTCCCGCCAGCCCACGCCTGTCCATAACGCCACCTAACGGTACCACTTCATCGACTTTGTATGCTATGCCCAGCGTCCACTATTCAGCGCCCGAGTTGGATGCTTTCCAGAACACATTTCCCGATAACGCCAGATTATGCTCAACATCAGAACTTTTGCCACATGACCTTTATGATATCCCGTCCTTTGTCATGGACGCAACCTGTGATATTCAAAATCCATAAGCTCATCGAACCTTTTCTATACATCCTCATTACCCTGGCATAGTGTTAATCGTAACTTATCAAACATCCCATTGAATTTTATATTGCCTGACACGGACATTCGTATAGAATATACTGTATTATACCCAAATCCACATGCAACCCGATTGCCCCGGTAGCGAACTGGACCCTAAGCTTAACACGTTCGCCCAACTTGATGTGCATCGATATCAAGATTTGGCCAATAATAGTAACACCGTTCTTTAGTGATCCGATGATGCCTTCGGAACCCTAGAAATTTCGAGCCGGAACCAGAAACGAGCTTTTGAAATACTTACATACATGCCATGTTTCCAACGTAATTCCGTGGTCAAACATTTTATCAGCTAACCTTACAATTCAATTCTGTTGAAAGCAGCCTTTACCGAAACGGATCGAAAGATGAGATACCATTCTCACGATGTGGCAACATAATGGTATGGCAGCCCTGAAGGCCTGAATAGTATATAAGGATCAACGCACAAACCTGACGAATCTTCATTCCAAATATGGGAAAAAACACCGCCATAAAATGAATTGACAATTGTACTTGTATCAGAAAAGATAAATTGCTTTGTCCGTTGTCGACTATCATTCCACCGTAAAACTCGATGATGTACCAGAGAACGGAGTAATTGAACCTATCGCCGGTTTGTGATCACCTAGGTAGCTGATACGGTACATTCCGGCTGATTTTATTGTGTCAGTCAGCCGAGTACAGGTCCAAATTACTTGACATTACCTGGCGTTGAGCTCTCGATTGTCCTGGCTTCAAAGTCAGGCCTTGTCATGTAGACAAGGTTGCCATTTGCTCACCATGTGATATTCACCGTGCTTGTACCAAGAAGCTACATAAGTTTAGTCAATTTAACAGTGTCAGTCGCTTCCACACGCACAGTGCTTGTTCTGGTCCATTTAAACTTTGTAGATGGATGTGAATCGGATCGCACGGTTGTCCATTGACCATTGATTTGATGGTCAACTGTTAGGAAGGTACCTTCCAGTCGCAGATTATTCTGTGCCAAGAGCTAATTGAATTTTCTCGCAGAACCACGTCAATGAAACTCACTCTAGGATTGGCACCTACAAACAAGACAGAGACACTATCCCCTTCATGATATGGAATAGGTTTAACGTCCCGTAGAACATGGCCAAAGCTTTTTCCAAAAGGAGCCGCATCGAACACTACTCCTGTCTGTTGTGGTTCGAGTGATCAGGGGTCACAGATTAAATGAAGGACTCGCCTGCAACGATATTGCCTTGGATGTCCGTTCAGGAGGTGGGGGATCAGAGGTTGGCACTTCAGACTCGCTATCTGAGAGGTAAGGTACTAAGCTTGAATACTTATCGATATAAGCTTCAAGGGTGACTGGGCGTACTGATTTAATATTTCCGACAGCACAAACACTGTAAGCTCACATTGACCGAATATAGTGGACGCTCCTTCGTAGCGCTGTACACCATACTCCTCGCGCGTTGCGACATAGTGCGCATACGTGTTAGCTGGGCCCGCAATGACAACGTATGCATCGGAGCTAAGGACACCAGAAGAGATTAACCGAGCACGTATTGCTTCTCTACAAGAGGTGATTGTTGAAGCATAGAAAGCCAAGGTCTAATAATACAGCACCTCATTCTCCTTCCGGCCATTGTAGTCAATTCGCCTTTATGACTCATCAGACGCAGAGGTGCAGAGTGAGCACAACGGCTCACCAGGGATGATAAGCATGACTGCATATGCGTGTGAGATTCGCTCAGGCAATCAAGCATAGGAGGATGCACACCCAAATTACCGACGCGTAGCATCTGAACATTGACCGTACTTGGAGACCATTCATACGGAACATGTGCATACCCCTTCACAAACTGAGTGTTTATACTCAACAATACAACAACCGACGTACCGAATTCAGTAGGATGGGTTTGGGATACTGGCAATCGATCTGTTCCTGAGGAGGATAAGGGGTCACAGCACCTACGGAACATTACAGCGACCTAACAATAGTGAAGCTGTCGTACCTTTTACTAATTCCCAAAAAGGATTCCTAAAGGTTTAGTTACAGTGAGGCAATCTGAGATCTTCTGCATACTTACTGCCTGTTTGAAGAGTTGTCACCTTGCACGAAGTCAAATGCACCCGGTCCATCTCTATGTCGTTTGAGTATGAAATTGCCATCACGCGTGTCGACTTACGTTGTTCCACCTGCAAAAGAATAGCCTGTTCGTCCTATAAGGCAAGATAGATATGAAAATTCTTCCGATCAGCGAACCTAAAGCAGCAGGGCATGTCCTGACAGTCGTGCCGTTGGAGAGCGTGAACTGGTGCCAAGACCTATAACGAAATTAGCTTGAACTATGGGCGATAGACACGATCAAAACGCTGACATGTCGAGGTAGACATGCACGCTCCTAACGGAACCACTGACGGGGGTCCTAGCCCCATTCATAATGGTCCTGGCTCCCTCGTACTGCAATTCCCCGATGATTCGGTTCGATTCAAAGTCTGAAATGCGAAAACCTGGGCCACTATGACCCATTCGTTCACTCAATCTTGGAATGGATATCTATATAAACGCACCGGCCGTGACAATCTTCCGTTCTTCCCCCGCATGTTGAGTGATCAGTTTCACAAGACTGCCCATCATAAGGCTCGCCGGGGCTTTCACAAAAGGCACCTAATCTGGTGGGAGTTTGGTTGATGTGCTACTTTTGGGAAGTAAAAAATTCTACTAACGTGTTTGGACTCGTATCACCCACATTAGCTAAAAACTATTCATGATGTGCAACGCAAGAAGCCTAAAAGCGGGCAAACCTTGTGCAAATCCGGCTACGAACGAAGTGTTCCCCGGCATAGTCGACGGTTCCACGGATGCTGTAAATACCGTCAGAACATTGCATGAAATCTGGATGATGAGTCAACGAACACTCGTACAAAAACGCCGCCATGCCCTTGTTATCGGTACTTACGAGAGTGTTATTCTGCGGGCAATTAATCCTCCAGGCAATGTGCTAGTACGTTATGGATACTTCGTAAAGACTTGTGCCATGCACAGCGAAAAAACTCAAAAATCCCCTGGGCGTGCCGTCCATGTCATCGAATCTTAGCAAGGTCATATCTTTGTCTTGATCGTGTGCATATCGTGCTCTTTCCGCTGGTGGGTTGGCAAGATACGCAGAAGGAGATCTGTTAATGTTAGCGTTTGATATCGTTGTGTTGCCCACGCTGAGGGTCCCCAGTGCCAGGTCTTATGTGCGCGCTGGACAGCCAAAACACTTCCTTTGATGATAGCATCAGCCGTCTGATTGATATATCCCAGGGAAGTGATTTGAGGTAGAAGATTCTCAAGATACCCGCCAACGCCGGAGTGCTGATGTGTACCGACGAAAGCAATGTTTTGATCGTCATAGAGGCCAGGATACTGGGCTGATAACAACGAAACTATCGTGCGCCTGACGCCTGAGTCGCCCATGCAAATATCTAAAAGAGTCGTAAGCCTAATTCAAAAGGCAAAAGCATAAAAGCCTTTATAAATTTATGTCGTATATCTTCTGTGTTACGAGGACGTCAAAACAAGCAGAACTCACCGGAATTTATGAATACAACCCTATTCGACGGTTGGTGGGTTCTGCGATGATAAACGCACGACTTCGTTGTCGCATGTGCAAGCCCGTATCCATTTGCGCTGACGAGGCATATCCCTGCGACTATGACGTATACAATCCAATATAATATGAAGCGCCTACCATCATATTTGTCTCAACGACAGGTCTTCCAACAAGCATGAGCCTGAGCACTTTTGATCGCATATGAACGAAACATGCCCTGTTACATCGCCAATGCCTGTCGAAAATGAGGACATACAGTAGCGAACACACTAGTCTTACCCAAACCCAGAAGGTACTGAGCAGCAATGTCTACTCTTGCGTTTGCATTGCCACCGAGGGAACCAGATAGTAGTAATGCATATATATACCAGAACGCACTCCTCACTACGTTATACAACGAAAAAGTAGCTTTGAGGGCATTGACTGACAGCGGTTGGTAGGTAATGTCAAGGAGCAGTGGCATCTCTTAAACGAGAAAGATGTTGAACACAAGTCACGGCCGATAGAGAAGGATCCACTTGGAACGGTCACATCAGAAGTGACACCACTCAAGGTCCAATCAATCGTTAAATATCATTGCTTGACTTTGCATCATCATCACGGCTCGAGCAGGGCCTGTTTTGATAAGAGGAATCTCCGGCAAGATCAGCTTCCCACACTTTCAAGTATCTGTGTTTGTCACTTCCTTGTGATCTAAATATCATTTTTTACTGGTGAGTTCGATGACGGAGGGGGAACAGAGGGTGAAGCGTTTCAAGGTCCGTGTTAGCTTAATTAAATACATTTCTGATTGCTGAAGAAGTTTATAGCACCAATCATACAGAGAATTACTAAAAGACCTTCACATACCTTCACCACTTCATCAAAGACCTTTGGAGAATGAAGATGTAGAGGTATGCATCGTGTATCCATTGTTTCTTGAAAGGCGAATAACAGCTTATGAATAGGATAACGACTCCCTCTTCCATGGGAGCCTGGATCATTGGAGGCAGCTGAACCTTGCACCGAGTTTCCTTAAGTTCGCCAACAGGGTCGATTCGTTATGTCTTTCCATGCCGCTATTACTTCACAACTGGAGGGAAATAGTAAACCTATGGATAGAGGCGGTTCAGCACGCGGATAACGAAGGACTCAAGGCACTACTGGAGTACGTGGCAAATCAATAACTTGGGGGACATTCATAATGTTCTATATCTAGCCTCTTCCAGAAACTGGCAGCCGACTTGCGAACAGTTCTTCTTCCGCAATATCAGTCTCTCCTTTGCACTCTGCTCGCTCTTCTCCCCAAAATATTTCTACGGATGCTCTGACAATTTTACTTTCAACACTGACTGCCTTCTTCAAGTATATCCTTCTCCCATCCCTGCAGTCCGACTCAAAAATACTCGAGGAGACATGGGCAGAGTTATGCACAGTCATGAAAAGATGTTCACCCGATATTCAACGGGCGGGGGCAGAAGTCTGGGGTACGGTGTTACGACGCTTAAAGGGGAATGAAGTCAAAGAAAGGGCAATAATCCTGTTGGTGGAAAATCTTGAAGGCTTGGAAAGTTCGTGGGCAACAGCGCTGGTATATGCGTGCAAGGTATTTCGCAAGCCATCCGCAGAAGGTGCTGGCTCATCTATTTCCAGTCTGTTTCGCAAACCCTGCATACATGTACCTCCTCGTTGATTAGGCCGCTTCTCTCACATCATCTTACATCGTCCGCTAGACCAAAGTCAACGCATTTACTGATTCGGCGGTCACTGACGGCTTTCATCCACCATGTCAAGAGCGCAGATCAGTTCAGTCCGATAGTAGAAATTGTCATCGATCAGTTTGACTCGGTGTTGCGACACTACGCAGAAGCGTCTCCTGTGGATCAGACTGTCATCCCCACCAGCGAGCGATTTCGTCGCGTGTTGGAAGTTGTTGTCATACCTTGTTCTGTCCGGCAAGGGTCAAGACTCACCTGTAAGCTGATTTTAAACTCGCTGTGCTTGGATTTGAACAGGCTTTTCAAGATTCACAGCTCGAACAGTTGTTTGCACTTCTTACTCTTATTCCTTTAAAACGTATGGACTCCGAGCTGTTTGCGGCTCTCCTACGATTTACTGTGGCTTTGTATACGGCGTCCGACATGGCTCTCTGGTTGGGCCCAGGACGCAATTTCCTCCAACGCTGCTGGGATGAGGCTCCTATGAATCCCTCGGAACGATCCGCCATACCTGTTGAGATCGATGTTGAAGCGCAACCAAACATGTCTTTGGAGCACCGACTTCATAGTTTGCCATCCGACCGACCTGGGAGTTGCCGCGTATGCACATCTTTTACCTTGCCACTCTATGCTTCTCTTGCAGAACTTTCTTGGGGAGGTTGGAAACTTATAGCGCTCCCTTTGGTCCTGAAACACACGCTACCATTCCTTCGTCAAGAAAGAACGGATGGGCACATGGCGAGGATCTTGCTAGCGTTCCTTGCGTCGCTCAGGCGCCTCAAAAGATTGGGCCCTTCCGAAGTTGATGTAGTATGGCGGGAGAGGCTAGAGAAGTGGTGCGTAGACAGAGTTGGTGGATTAGCTCCAGAAACGGATGGAGATATGGTTGTTTGGACGGAGAAGAAGGTGAGAAAATTCATATCTCCTTGACAACAAATTGAGTGACATGTACATAGGCAGCAGAACTCAACGACTTATTCGCCTTGCATCCCTTTTTCTCTTCTTCTGCTTTCTCAAAATCGATAGTGCACTTGACGAACAAAACGCTTCATAGTGCTTCTGTACCTTCCAAAGCTGACTCTGCTTGGGTCGTCGGTATCTGCTTGCGAGGCTTGGCAAGCCGCGATGCGTCCGAGTGGATGAGTGATGTGGACGTATCGGCATGGACTGTCAATATTATGAAAAATTGGTCATGGTCTGCGGAGATATTGGGCGGTTTCGTTGATATTTCTTCTCGTTTCTCAAGGTGAGCGTGTTCTTTGCTCACAATTTCTCTGCCAGTTGAGTTCTTTACGCCGACTAGTAAATCTGCCTCTACAGTTTTGGCAGATGTCTATCCTTTTCTTCAAAGTTCCCTCATATCTCATTCACATCCCCTCCGACTGGCTACACTTCGCTTGCTTGGATCAACCCTTATCCAAACTTCAGATAGCACAACGGAAATCATCCAGCGGTGCGTACAAGCGGAAGAAGTATCTCTTGACATTCAAGGATCACGTGAGAGGGTGGTTCGCATTGGAAGGGTTGGGCAGCTTGTTGCAGATGAGGAAAGTGCGGATATTTGCACGCGATGGCTCATAGGTGAGAATTTAGCCGACATTATGTCAACAACCAAAATCAGACCATCCGTAGCTCAGCTCAAAGTCAATATCCGCCCTCTCTGGACCCCCACTGCCACAGCTATCTCGTCTTTGACCCCAAAATATGGCGACATTATCTGGCGTACAGTGTTCCATGAGTTGAGGGCTGTAACAATAAAGCGTCCAACGGTTGACGACGTGTCGCTGCTGACTTCATGGGCTGGCAGTAGTAGTAAAGATCATAATACTCAGAGGATCCTTGGGAAGAAGAACGAACTTGGCGTGACCCGAGTGCTCACAAGCTATGGAGCGTGGTATTTAAATGGATTGATGACTCAAGATTCTTGTTTACGGAGCTACGAAAGGTACAATCTCCTTTGTTACTGGCAAAGCTGAGGACTCATCGATACACTCAGGCATTTCCGGCCGATGAGAAGATTGACATTCAGTCATACGAGGCACAGCTTCTTGCAACCTTGGGCGAATGCCCATCTCTCGCAGAAAAACACAACCGCGAGTTGGTTTCGTTCTTCCTTTCATTAACGAGCGCGGAGGTCCCCGCGGAGGAGTCTTCAACAGTCATTGTTCCAAGACTTCTACCTAGACCCAAATTGTCTGCATACCTCAATTTATTCTCTAAATTTTCCAATCCAAAAGCTCTATTTGCAACGAAACTTTACGCGCCCTCTATGTCACGCTCCTTTCTCACCCTGACCGTTCTCTCCAAAGCGTCTCGCTCTCGTGTCTCCTCACCTACAAGTCACCCGTGCTATATTCTCATGAAGAGAAATTTAAATCACTTCTTGATGAGACTAACTGGAGAGATGAACTTACGACGCTCGATATCAATGCATTGGAGCAGAGCGATAGGAAGGAGATAGTCGATGTGCTTATAAGGTTGCTATTTGGCAAGATGTTGGAGAAAAGAGGTCGAGCGCGAGGGGTGGATCGGAGAGCGGCAATATTGACGACGTTGGCAGCTTGCAACGATGAAGAACTGTGTCTTTTCGTCGAACTGATGCTGAAGCCTCTGGGCATTGAGGGCGCTATGACAGAGCGTTCGAAGTTTGAGCCCAGTACCATAGCGGAGAAACAGCAAACAGGTTTTCTGACATTGCTTGGAGATGTGTTGAAGAATCTTGGGCCAAGACTGTCAAAGTACTGGCCTGCATTGATTGGTTCCACTGTTGACCTTGTTGCCAACGCACACAAGCAGATTACCAGTTCGATTGACTCCAGGGCGAAGCTTGAGGGTCAACACGAGGAATCGGGTGATCAGGAAGCCGAGGCTGGCGAGGAAGTCGACGATGAGCCTACGTCAGCGGTGTACCAAGCCAAACACTATCGCTCAATACGCCAACTAGGCTTGAAAAGACTTGCGGATTTCGCCAACTGTCCTATCTATTTTGATTTCTCACCTTTCCTTGGATCTTCGTTTTCCTCTTTCATTTCTCCACGGCTTGCTTCTCTGGACAAAGAAAATACACAAGCACCTTCGGCACTGCTGGAATTATTCTTTGCCTGGTCACGAGATGCACGCTATATTCGATATTTCGTCGAATATGATTCGCGAATATTACCGAAAGTCTATGACTGCCTAGTTGCAACTAACGTCAAACCTGCCGTCATATCACGCGTGCTTGACATCGTCGATAATGTCATTGAACATTCCGTGACAAATGAGGAGATACGCGAACAGATTCTTAAGCCCCATGTTTCGCTGCTACTGGTGAATTTGTCGACGCTCGTTGAGCGCTCAAAGGATGCGGCGTTGGTTCAAGTACTGTCGGTCAGAGGCAAATTAGAATATTATCATCCGTTGCACCATACCTCACTGATGAAAAACACGCGTCGACCCTGACCAGCCTATTGGTCCCATTACTACGCAGTCCGCCGAAGAAGGTACCAGAACGAATCAAGGTGGACTTCGTCAAGATCATTGGAAATATTTTGCCTTTAGTGCCGGATCTCGGGAATCCTTCAACTGTGGTGTATGAGAAAGTATACTCGTCATTATCTATGTTATTTCAGTCATTGCGATCTCGTCCGGGAAGAATCGCATTGGTATCCACATTCTGTCGATTAGCTGCTCTCAATCCGTATCTCCAACAATTGTCAGTTCTTGTGGAAGATCTCAATGCTTATTCCACGAAACGGGTCGAAGAGCCTGACTTTGACCGCCGGTTGACAGCTTTTATCAATCTCAATGAGAGTATTTACACAAGCTTGTCTGTAACAGACTGGTTGCCCATCCTCTACAATTCCATGTATTTTATTCAAGATCACGAAGAGCTGGCCGTCAGGAGCAATGCATCGCTAGCAATGAACAGGTTTATCGATTTCGTCGCCTCCTCTACATCACCCGATTTCGAGCATGTTTTCATTCGAATTCTCTTTCCTGGGCTGAAAAACGGGCTCCGATCGAAGAACGAACTTGTTCGTGCCGAAATTCTTGGTGTGATAGCGTATACAGTTGCGAGATGCGAGCACATCGGAATCCTAAAGGACATGCAGGTTCTTCTGGCTGACGGAGACGAGGAGGCAAATTTCTTCAATAACATTCTTCACCTACAGGTTCACAGACGATCCAGAGCCCTTCGTCGACTTGCAGAGTTCTGTGACGAAGGTCACCTTCGAAGCAGCCACCTCGCCGACATATTCGTGCCTTTAGTCGAGAACTTCGTCGCTTCATCTTCATCTGTCAGTCATCATCTTGTCAATGATGCTATACAGGCAATTGGTCATATGGCTAAGCGACTGTCGTGGGCGCCATACCATGCATTGGTCCGCAAATACGTCAAACTCTCTAAAGCCAAAGATGCAGCTGAGCGCATCTATGTCAGGACTCTTGTTGCCGTTCTAGACAACTTCCATTTTGCGATGCAAGAGGCAGCCGAGCCCGAATCGGAAGACGTGAATGCCGATGGAGATGAAGAAAGTGATTCTCAGGTCCGAGAAAAGGTTGATGACTCCACTGGTTTAGCGCCGAAGGTGACTGCACGGATCGCTGATGCGGTAAACGGGCGATTGCTCCCAACTTTGCTCGATCACCTGGAGAAGCACGACCCGGCAACTGATGACAATGCACGCCTGCCAGTTGCTATAGGCATTGTCAACGTTGCCAAGTACCTGCCAGAATCAACCCGCGAACTGCAGGTCAATCGACTGTTGACAATCCTTAGTCAGATACTCCGCAGTCACTCACAAGAAACTCGAGATCTTGTAAGAGAGGCTTTGCAACGTATTGCAATCATATTGGGCCCTTCGTATCTTCCACAAATCATTCGGGAGCTGAGGGGGGCCCTCATTCGGGGGCCTCAGCTACACGTGCTAGCCTTTGTGACACATGCGCTTCTTGTCCATGTGACATCAGGCGAGCATGCAAAATCTTTTGAAAACGTGGACAACTGTGTCAACGACATAGCATACGTTTCAACCGAGGTGATTTTTGGCGAGTCCGGAAAAGATGTTCAAGCGGAGGGCTTTAAGACCAAGATGCGTGAAGTGCGGTCGTCTTCATCGAAAGGTCTTGACTCCTTTGGAATCGCTGCTCGGCTCGTGACACCGCCCAAGATCAGTAGTTTGCTCTCGCCGTTACGAGGCCTCATGCAAGAAACCGAATCTGCGAGACTATGAATTTGGTGGACGAAGTGCTAAAGAGGATAGCTGGTGGTCTGAACAGCAACAAACATCTGGTACCAAAAGAGCTTATTGTGCTATGTCACACCCTTATTAGTCAAAACTCCAAATTCTTACAGCAAGTACCTGAGCGGCAAAAAGGAAAGGCGAAAAACGATGCCATTGTGCAAATGAAACGAGACCTTCCAGTCGGGAGAGATCACTTCGCCACTAACTCATACCGGTTTGTCAATTATTCTCCAGCATGATCGTACTTACATGTGTACAGGTTTGTCGCCTTTGGACTTGACCTCCTTCACACGGCTCTGCGGCGAGCACGCTTTGACCTTCAAGATTCAGAAATAATGAAGAGGTTGAACTCGATGATTGTTGTTGTGGGCAATGCGCTGTATTCAACAAGCGCACCGGTTATCGTGTTGGGGTTGCGGTGTGCAGCAGGACTAGCGAAATGCCCTCTGCCTTCCTTGGCGAAATCCCTACCTGTCTTCGTGAACCAAGCGCTTGATATCATCAGACAGACTGGTAATACGGAGGCTGAGGTCGTGCAGGTTTCTTTCAAAGCTTTGGCGACAATTCTTCGTGATGGACCTCCAGTCCAAGTCAGGGAGAAGGACCTTGTTTATCTCCTTGAACTATTAATGCCAGATATTGAAGAGCCATCTCGGCAGGCATCTGTCTTCACTATGCTCCGCTCAATCGTCGCTCGAAAATTTGTTGTTCCAGAGATCTATGACGTGATGGAGAAAGTGTCTGAGGTGATGGTGACAAGTCAGTCCCCTCAAGTTCAGGAGCTATGTCGCGGAATACTACTGCAGTTCCTGCTTGACTATCCACAAGGTAAAGGGCGTCTTCGAACACAAATGACATTCTTGGCGAAGAACTTGTCTTACGTCTATGAAAGTGGCCGAAAATCTGTGATGGAGCTTCTGAATGCTATTATATCCAAATTTCAGGTCGATCTTGTCCGGGAATATTCTGACCTTCTCTTTGTTGCGCTGGTTATGGTAGTCGCTAATGATGACTCTTCCAAATGCCGAGAAATGGCTTCTCAGTTAATCAAATCTTTGTTCATGAGGCTCGACGATGACCGTAGAAGGATTCTCTTTTCTCACCTACATTCATGGGTGGCGCAACGGGAGCAATTACAGCTTGCCCGTGTATCATCGCAGGTCTACGGTTTCATTATTGAAGTGTTGCAAGCTGAGGTTGCGCCATACCTCAATATCGTTCTCCAAGACCTGACGACTGTTTTGGAAAACGCGACGCAACAAATGGAAAGGGAAAGTGGCGAGGAAGATGCGATGCAAATCGATGTCGAGTGGCAGCTACCCTACCACACGCTCGCAGTCCTTTTCAAGCTCGCACGGGCTTCACCCGACTTTGACATCAAGGATCAGATACCTTGGAGTTCCGTCGCGGCATTTCTTGTATTCCCACATGCCTGGGTACGCTTGGCGTCGGCAAGACTACTTGGCCTTCTTTTTACTGCCATCCCCGTAGCCATACCACGACAGAGCCTGCCCAAGGATCATCCGCTGTCAGATCCCGGGATGCGCGAAGCAGCTGAGAAACTGTGCCTGCAGCTGAAAAGCGAACACTTGGACGAGGCCCTCAGCTTGCAGACAGTAAAAAACCTATTCTACGTCGGGAAGTGTTTCTATTGTTTACCTATCCGAGAGGTAAACGAGGACGAGAAGGATGCAGAGGGAGATGGCGATACTGGAGGTGAGCTAGTCGAGAACAATGTGAAGAAGCAAAACGATCCATTACCCTGGTTATTCTCCAAGTTATCGTATCAGATACGGTCTGCGTACATTGCCCGACGGAACAAGAGCCAGAGCCTCGTATGTCTCCTATCTGATAACGAATTTTTAAGTTCTGACAGTGAGTCCAGCCAAACTGGCATCAGCAGCCGCTGGCGATATTGCGTTGGTTCGCTGCGATGGCGTCTCACATGGAGGCAGAACGATTGGAGAAGTTCTTAGTTCACGTTCTATCACCTATATATCGGTTGACGGAAGACGATACGATACGTGATCCACAGATGGGTGAGTGAACTGTTAAGACATGTAATCCTGGCCTGTTCAAATGGTTTGCCACAGACGAAATCAAGACGGTGGCAATCGAGCTGCAAGACCTCGTCCAGAATAAAGTTGGCATCGTCAAGTTCTCCAGTGTGTACAACCAAATTCGGCAGAGTGTCGTGAATGTACGGAGAGAGCGCCAGACGGCTCGCGTACTGCAGGCGGCGAGTGACCCTAAAGCGGCCGCCAAGAGGAAATTGCAGCGAAATATCATGAAAAAAGCGAGCAAGAAGAGAAAGGAGCGAGCTTTTGCGTGAGTTTATCCTTCCTTTTCTCTTTGGCTTGATTAAGTTCGTCATGCAGGGACACGAAGGGGGCAAGAAAGAGGATAAGAAAGGAGTGAACGGCTCGTTAATTTATAACTTTGCATTATTGTACACCAACACAGCGCATAGTCCAGAAGCCCGATACACCAACATCCACGAAGAACCGCATATTATGAAAGATCCATAGGGCCTTCCCCTTCTGCAGGGAAACACAATTCGCTCTCTTCTTGTACAGCCTCATCGTCATCTTCATTCCAATCACTTGTCGTTTCCCATTCGTTCTCAAATTCGATATCAATTGGCAGTTCTTCCTGTCCCTCCCGTGCATCAGTTAATGGTAAAAAAGATGCAAGAGTCGAAGGGAGGTGAGAGGAAATGTTGTGCGAAATGGGCTGTACCCATCGTCGCTCCCGCAACCTTTTATGCCTCTCCCTATCTTCTTCTATCCGTTTGAATACATCATTCCTGGACAAGGCAGTAGAGTGTGAATTTCGCTGCTGGTGCTGGTGCTCATCTGCAGGGTCATTCCGTTCGTTAAGCGATGCAACGACTTCATCAATTTTTTGAGGGTCGATGACTCGTTTACTTCGCCAGTTCTCGAGTATCTCCACGTCAAAAGAAAAAAAGAGGTAGGTAAATGCACGATGTTTGTGGAAATGGGAGAGGCTGGGTACCTGCTTGGTGCTGATTAGGTTGGGGAGGCCTTGTCTGCCTGCCGGCACGACACACTCCACGATTTTTGCCACATCACGCGCGAGATAATCGACATATAGCCCGGCGTTGGTTTTAGCGGCCGAGTCGGAGCTTATTGAATTTGACCGAGACTTGACGAGAAGGCAAGCTTCGGATAAGGAGTCTAGGAAGTAGAGGATGTTGATACGCGTATTAATTGTGCCCTACCAGTCTCCGTGATAAGACAATTGGAGATATATATATATCCGCACCTTTTGACATTCCTCGACGACGCAATCCCAGAGATCTTCCCCACATGGGGGAAAGTATTTGACGGCAAAGCCGACGACTTTTTGTATGGACTGTTGAGAGCTGTGATAATGAGCATTCAGATATAATGGAGGGTTAGACTGACGCGTTGAGTTTTCGAAGAAGATTGAGAAAATGCATTCGCACTTCGAAAGGGTCCATTTGTGAGCAAGCGTTGTTTGACACTGTTTGTTTCAAATTCCTAGCAAAGCAAGTTGCCGGGGCAATTGATGTTGACTGGGAAAATGACAATGGCAAGGCAGGAGCAGAGAAATCCCTTGAGATGGTGGCCAATGAACACCTTGATCAAAGTAGTGGCTGGGATGTACCCTTGAAGCACACCAGGTATATATGAAAGCTTAACACATAGCACATGGCAACTCTAAGCTAAATGCTGTAGAACAGCAGTATAAACCTTATCCGACCCATCAGTCACTAGCTAGGACACCTGAGACCCTCATGTGACTCAGAGCGTGAGTTATGAGCCAGTCTAGCAGCTGTTACACATGGTAATGCCGTTTCGACGCGCGCGCAGGAACTTACAAATCACTCACTCCGATCAGTCACAGATTATGTAATAGGTGACTTCCTTTCCGCAACTCGCGATGATTCCGACAAAGCGAAGGAAGAAGTCTGGGCTATCTGGAGTCGAACTCGCCCTGACAGTGCAAGCAATCAAGCGTCTGATTTCGGAGTGGCAAGCAGAGGAAGAGGAAGAAGCGGAACCCTCCGAAGTTAATCAACTCCAAAGCGTCCTCGACATGCTGACGACAAAGCTTGACGGTCCGCAGGTATGTATCAGTCTGATTCAGTCAGGAAGTTGTGAGACTGACATGTGGTTGACATTAGACTTACTCGTTCTCTAGCATAACCGACGAACATCTGGAAAGATTGAATATATCTGCATCTGGTGAAATGAAGTTGAAACCAGATTATGAGTTGCGCGCAGCGGAAACTGATTCTGTTGGAAAGGATGAAGATTGGTCTGCCGATAGACTGTACCGCCACCTTTGTTTGCTACAAGATCTCGTTCCGCGAACGGTGAGTGAGTGCTCAATGCCGAATTTGGGGAGCCTTTTTCTAAAAGTCCATTGACCAGAACGAAGCTGCGGCGCGCTTGTGGATAAACTCAATCTTTTTCCGTGTCGCCTCTATGTCACCTGGAAATTTGAAGATGGTTCTCAATGTTGAGCAGAATGTTCTGCCTGTTGCCCACAACCCTACTAGCTTCAACTCTTTGTCTGGTTTTATTGACTTTACTGCGATCTTGACCACTGAAGCACACACCAGTGAGGCATAAATTCTTTTCTCCACAAGATTCTTTTCAACTCATTTTTTTTGGTAGAGCTCCTCTTGAAAAATCCCAAACTCAAAAACTTGTCAACACAAGATCATGCGCTTTTTGTTACGGAAGCCAAGGGACCAGATCAGAGGCTCACAAGCCACATTCCCCAGGCAATCTGTGAGATGTATGCATGTGCGAAGCATCTAGCGTGAGCCACAATGAGGCTTTGAATCCACTCTAAAATCCTTCCAGAAAAACAATCATACGTGGAGCGCTGACCAATGGACATGAATGGATTTTCTTTGTCCTTAAACTCAATGAGGATGGCAATGGTGGCAAGTTTTTCCAATCCCCCAACTTCAGCCTCTGGCATGGTGTGAAGGTGTCTCCCATGAAGAGACCTCTTTAATCACTGGGATTGTTGCACATTGGGTAGGTTTTGTGGTTAAATGTGGCCATGCTGTGATTCTGAGTACTTGGACTCCAGATCCAGCATAGTCATGAAGACATTGGAATGGATGACTACTTTGAGCCTTATCTGTAATTTTAATATGTAAAACTTCTATTGATGCAGGACTTGGGGCTTTGATGCATCATCCACTGCTCACACCTGCCTACAATGTTTGCCTCTCCTGATGCATTGTTCAGCCTGCCTAGTATGCTGCCCACCCCCATGTTTTATGCATCAACCATGTGTAATTAGTGCCTCAAGGTCCAGTCCAGTTACACACCATTTTTTGAAGGAACCACAACCATATCCTGACCAAACCACACATAACTGGTTACTAGTGGTTCTGTCACACAATAAGACTGGTTACAACTGGTCAAACAAGGACCAGTTACAACTGGTAATAACTGGTTGCAACTGCCTGTGACCAATGGTCAGGAGTGCCTCCCAAAGTACTACATGCCCTCATTTTCACACTAGTAGTACCTTCATTTTCCACCAGGCAGCAGCACCTCAATGCTTTCATTACAACATCCTTTGAAAGTTCATCCTTTTTTTCTTTCTTTTCTTTTCTTTGCTTTCAGAGGTTTGCAGAGAGGCTGCCATTTGCTGGACAGACAGTGACACTCAAAGACTGCATGCAGCACCTCGAACCACTTGGCATCCAGTCAATTCCCACTGTGGTGTTTCATGCTGCAAGTAGAGCACTCCCTCCCAATCTGCTGCTGCAGTCCCTGCTGGGTATGGTGGACCACAACAATGGTCATCCAGTTGCCCCCCCCATTCATGTACCCCCCCTTGCTACATGTCTTCCCTTTGACAAACTCCTCAATGCACTTTAAGCAAGATGTGTCCTACAACAAGTGCAGGAGGAGTCCCGTGCATTCATTTGGCCCTTTCCTCAATGGACCCTTCTCTTGGGTGGTTACAACTGGTTACAACTGGTTGTGACTAGTTGCAATGTGACTGAGGCTCAACTGGCCTAACTGTAGCTGATGGTTTGGTTGCAACTGAACAAAGGTCCAATCCAGTTACAGTTATCTGGTGGTTGCAGCAACTGAACCTCAAAACATCCATGAGTGAACAGTTGACTGACTGGATTAGTGAGTCAAGCCACATACTGGTAAGAGTGATCAAGGCCATGTAATGTGCCATTGACAATGCTGAATCTGCAAGCAATCAATACTCTGCACTTCTCTCCTTCAGATATTGACTGATGACCTGGACTTCCAGATAGAGAGCCATAACTCAGCTGAAACACATAACCCTGACCAGGAAGGGCATGTCAGGAAGCGAGGTGTTGCACAGATCCAGGCAGGGTTCAGCAGTTACCTCCAGTGGAAAAAACAGACCCAAGTGGATACTTCCTGTTGGGTTTTTTGCTGGGAGCTTGAAGCTTGATGAGCCACTGTGCAGATTTCTCAGGATTCCCATTCTGACTGGCTGATTGGATCAGTGAACTTAGACATCTTTCTGTGCTCAATATATGGAGCCATGAATGTGTGTCAAGCCGAGGTGATTATTGTAGCTTTGCAACCTATGACTTCATCTCAAATTTGTCCTATGAGCACTAAAAAAAGTCTCAGATGAGTGTGCAGGCAAACTTTCATTCTCAAAAATGTTATGTACACATACATTTACCACATAGTAATTGCGAGCTGCAAAAGGCCATGATTGGCATCAGCCAACACTTATCTAGTAACAAAAGATTTAACTAATCAACAAGGAATTTCTCCCAATGACTTTTAGCTAAAGCTTTGAATGCCAGAAAATGCTGAAGGGCAACCATTCTATACTCTGGCTTCTCCATGCCTTCACTTGATTGATGGTTGTGGCCTGCAACTGTAACACATTTTGAGACCTCAGTGTAAACTGATGGCAATTGACTGCTGACAACTGCATCACTAAATGCTTTGTGATGGACACCAAGTAGAAAGTGGGGCAAGTTCCAACCATGGTGATGCAAGGCACAGTCATTGTGTCAAGTGGGAGCAGACTGATGTGTTGCCACTTCAGGTTGTTGTGTTGGTAGGCTGCAATGGCTTCTGCAATAACTTGTGCTTCAGGGTCTGAAGGGTTGAAAATTGTTTTGTCCCCTTGCAGAATGAGTAATACCATAGACTGTCAATCCAATAGGCACACATCTGTCTGCATGACTTTGCCAATGTCACCACAGATTGTCAATGGGATATTGCATAGGGCAAGTCCACACTCTTTGAAGCCAAGGGTTTGGAGAACCTCACAAGCAAAGTCATCTATTGCTGTCTCCTGACCAGCATTGGTGGCAAGGTCAAGATAAGTAAGGAAATGGTAAGTATTGTCTGACATCATCTGTGTTGAGTGATGCAGTGACAAGTGCAGGATCCAGGCCTGTCAAAGGTATGTCACCTCCCTGAAGAAAGAATTGCTGTGGTGGCTTTGCAATGATGGCTATATTGTATGCCATCAACTCATTGCCACTCCAGTCACTGCCTGATTTTGCAGAACAAATAATATTGGCCATTGCCAGTATTTGGATCTGTACTAGGTAGTGTTGTGAATTCTTGTCACGAGGCGGAGAATGTGATGGTGGCTGTGCCTGAAAATTCAGATGTGACCAAAGTGTGACATATTGCAATGGAGACTGCCATGCCTTGGTCTTCCTATGTCATTTGCCAATTCAAAAAGGTTCCCCCAAATCCCTCTGAGGCAGACTTCCACAGCACCTATAACAAGCTTCTTGACACACTTTTTCCTCTGGATACAAAATTGACTGTCATTCCTCAGTGGATGCCCAATCCACATGAAGCTGCCAATTTCCTTGTCATGTTTGAGGTTCTCCTTGAAGACAGACCTATCTTTGTATTGGAACTCAAATCACCCAGAGACCTTGACTATGATTCCAAGCATGAGGCTGCTGACCTTCAAATTTGCACTCACATGAGGGACCTTACTTGTTTGTCATCATTCTCATGACTCCAAGTTTTGAAACCCTCACTCCTCTGCCCAGGCAGATGTCCTCTTACTGTGCTCAATGCTGTCAGTGTGATGGGAACAAGGCTGTGCTTTTATCAAAAGCCTTGCCTTAGCCCTATTTTTCCCCCTGTGATCAGTCCTGATCCCATCCTTCAGACGGATACAGCATCCTTGGATCATTGGAATTGTGATATTCTCAAGGAGGATGGGATGCAGAGATTTCAAGCTGTTGTGGATGAGATAAAGCAGGGCTGTAACTTTTTGGTGGCATTTGCAACCAACTCAAGCCCATCATTCAACATCTGCTTGTTATGAGCTCATGCCCAACAACACTAACCCACCCTCCTTTAGGACACAGACCCACAGGCCTCATTGAGCAGGGAAGAGAAGGGGGAGGGGAATAGGGTATATTGGCTTATAGACAGAGTCTTACATGGGCATAAGAGAAACCATCTTAAGTCTGGGGAGACTCAAGACACTTGTACTACTTATATACTATTCTATGAAGACCCTTGCCACTGCCTAGTACCACCAGCACTCCTACAGCATTCATGCTTCTTATTGTTTCTGTATGAGCACTGCCTCCACACTGTCACTGTTGCTATGCTTCTGGGTGCAGCCACTGTAACACCATCCTCTGGACCAGTCTGGGTTGCTCTAGACCTTGTAACCATAAGGGGCTATATCCTTAAAGCCTCCTTGTCTCCATAGGCTGTGCTGCCACTGCTGCTTTCTGATGCGTGATGGCATGATCCCTGATGTGTTGATGCCGACATCGATCAATGATGCCATCAAGGGCGCAATCCTCTTGCCTAATCTGGCTGTCCTTCCTAGTATAGTGTATGGCCACCTTGTATGGCCATTGTCTTGTCCCATGGTAAGTGCTCCCATGTGCTAACCCATGCAAGGTGTTCCCAGGCTCCCTCCCAAGGCTCCTGGCCTGTATAAAGACTGTGGTAGTGGTCCCAGACCACTGATAGATAGATTGAAAATGTGATGCCAATTTTTGTGATTGTAACACTGCCAACATTCACAACACATGGCAAACAATGGCCGCCACATCTGGTGTCCACTGGCACCCATAAATGCATCACAGTGCATTCACAACTGTTGCATACAATGCAGATGGCACACCTCAATGCCCATTGTGCCTGTACATCAAGAATTGTCTGGAAACAATTCAACATGCACTATTCCTTCATTTCCTCACCCAACATTCCTTTCAAGAATTCAGTCATTGAGGGGGAGTATATACTACTCCATTTCATTCATTACCTACATACTTCTTGGTCTGAGGGGGAGTGTTGTAATACTCATTATCCAGACACAATATGTATATAACAATCTGTAGTTACATATATAGTAGTTATACTATTTGTAACTATTTATACTTTAACAATGACTTGAGACCACCATTACCCTGGCGGACTTGCTGTCCACTGGGTGTAATAGGGTTCTGATCTTCTTCCTGGAGGTGATATACTCCATATGGCAGCTTCCCAGCTTCTTCAGTATAGTTGGACATCAAAGAAGACATCAGTGATTAGGTCATTTCACAATGCCCCTAACTCTTCATTGCTAGGATTTGAGCTTGAAAGAGCCTGCTTCTTGTGCTCATGGAGATTTTTGGGGGAAATTTTAGTCATCTTGCAGATGCATTTCACTGTAACACACCATTAGGTCAAGGAGGGTCTCCCTTGTCTCCCTGATGTGCACTGTTGATGGTGTACTCCAGAGCTGCCTGGTATCATGGGAGGCAGGCAGTTCAGATCACTTGGGTCTCAAGGCTGCTTTGCCCACTGATGTTCTCACCTTTTTGGACAACCCAAGTGGAAAGGCTTTCCTTTTTCCAGACAACCACACGGGCCCCAATTTATTGTGTTTCCTTCAAGACGAGGAGATGAAAGAGCTGATTCTTCTTACAATGCAATCAAAGGTTTCACCAATGCTCAATCCCATGATCTGGCAAAAAGCCCTCATTTCTGTTACACACTCATTCTTCTACACGATGGTGGTGGGTGTCATACCTCATAATCCCTATCAGTCTCAAACCTTATTTGTTTATAGAAGGATGGGCAACAGGCCCAATATGCATCATTATCTTACCCAAATCTCGTAAATGATCTGACAAGGATTTTGGACATGGTTCTCGGTCCAAACACATATGCACCAGTAAGGGAGACTTACAAGCTCCGCAGCAGCACCCGGCCCAGGCTCAGCAGCAATCCGCTTCATCAATCCGACAGACCCCCAGATTCCTTCGCGCCATTGCAACCCCTGATGATGAAAATCAAAAGGGAAAATGTTTGAATGATGATGGTGTAGCTGTTTTGCGGTGGGATAAAGTGCGGGAATATTTTGGTACAACAGTAGATTTGGTGAAGATTGCAAAGTGGGTCGTGTTTTGAACAGGTTCTTTTTTATTGTTACCAGGTCGAATCGTGAAATATAACTCGAGCTCTCGCTAACAACAAAGTCTCTGAAAGTGTTTTCATCCTATTTTGATTGGAAGACCGACAAAGAGAGCGGTAGGCGCCAAACATGGCCAGCAAGAAATCTTGAACAAGCGTGCAAAGCTATCCGTCACTCAAAAGTTTCCAAACGCCTCGAGAACAGAGAATGACGCGTTGGTCCACTTGGGGTGGGGCTTGAGGTCGTCGAGGGTGCAGCCCTCCGAGTAGATGTCGCCATTGCAGGTCCTGGTGGGGACCGAGACGAACTCGAGGTTTTCGGGTGGTTAACGAGCTGGGCTTCTCCATTGAACAGCTTATCCAGGTTCGCTTCATGACTTTGATGCGCCCATCGACAAGGTTGCCTGATCCATCTTCTCATCATAGGAAACCTATGACGCGCGATCGACGTGGATGCACAGCAGTGTTGCTGCCCACTACAGCGACGGTCTGCGGACAGTACAAGTCTTTTGACAAGTTGGGAATGTCGTTTGCCCTTCGCCGCTCCTAGCCTACGCCATTATCGAACAAGGTAAATTACCATAATAGGACATGTCGGCGGAGACGCTAATGTCCACAACAAGGATGTTAGTGCAGCGCGTGCCGGTGAACAAGGTGTCGAAAAAGTCCCGTCGGAAGCCATGAGCTGTGCACCATGAATTCAAACATTTTCTACTTATGCAGGAACCAGTGCGTCTTGAAGTGAACATTACGGCATCTGTACTTGTGCCAGTGCTGACACTGGCAGTTAATCATGCACCATCCCATCGATCTTCGCCTTTTCTTCGAGGGTGTGCGATTTGCAATACTTCTGAAGCATCTTCCATGTCGACATTGGGCCACAGCACTGATGTAACTTGACCTGAAGTATGCTAATGGCGTTCGGATAACATGATGATTGACCGCAAGTGATGGCGGTGATTGAGACCCTCTAGCCAGGGACATCCCTGCAAGGTCAGTGATTAGTGACTCTGTAACGACACGTGTACGACTCAACGCTCCTCGATGAAAGGAATCGATAGCATAGACGATGTCTTGGCCTCGTACGACATACAACTTTTCGAGAAGAAGCAGACTGCCATTCGTGGTTTGTCAGAACACTCCTGTTGTGGTTAGCTCGTTCTGTGACATTTTGACAGATTTCATCAGGGCGGCCGTTATTCAAATACCGCTTATGTGGCTAGTCCGATGTGGCTCGCCAAGAAATGTGCGGGTTGTTCCTTTGCCTTTTAACTGCACAGTCCTTCCGTGTAACTGTCCTCATCGTCGAAGGGTGCATAGAAAACTGGATTGGTGGCCACGCGTCCTGGTGAGATTTCATCAAATGTTATTATATGACATGTTTACGCTAGTTCTCATAAAATTCGCAAATTACGTTGCTGGTGGACAGAGGTGCGAGGAACGCCGCTAAGCCAAGGTCCATGTTGAGTCAACCCCCCGCGACACCGTCGAGATCACCTCAGGCTGGCAAGGATGATACGCAAGTTGTGATTCTAGCAACGTTCGTGGCCGTTTTGATCATCGTGGCCGTCGGAGCAGTGTTTTACTTCACTCTGCGGTGGAGGGCTTACCAGTCGGAGCATGACCCAGAATGTCGACCAATAGCGTCTACGGCGGTGGACAAGACCCATGTGGCCGCCCGGATAACACCATTTGCATCCCAGCCAAATTTAATACCTCAATTCAGTGCGCATCGTTTACTATTTCTATGTGTCATTCGGGATCTTTGATTCATCTATGACAGACCATAAACCAGGAATTGACATGCGAATCGCGACGCGTAGAGCAGACGGCGCTTGGGAGTTCTCGCATCCTAACTCCCCATTCAATCCATTGGGTGTCACTGAGATCGAGCCTGTCTGTTCCAAGAGTCTGTCTGTTCCTCCTACGCCGTCGTCACCAGAGCCTCCCACACCGTCGTCACCAGAGCCACCCACACCGTCGTCACCAGAGCCACCCACACCGTCTTCACCAGAGCCACCCACACCGTCGTCATTAGAGCCTCCAAAGTCACCAGCCGCAATAATGAAGGAGCGTGAATCTCAGGCGGCAAGGTTGATTAGAGAAGGTTACGATGCCAGAGAGTTCAGCGATGTATTACCTCCGCCTCCAGCGTATGGACATGACTCCAGCTACCGAGATGATTGCATGTGGCAGCAGAGAACATAACGAAGCTGATTCCATACCTTCTTCGTGGACGGAGGTATGGAGCCGGCTGACTCATTGCACATAGTACTTGATAACGACGGACATAAACGACACGACTGATTATTAACGCCGACCTTCCTTGTCCGACCCAACACGCACTCTTTTCTGTCGAATAAGGGTCATACCATTACTTGTCTTCTCGTATTAAATGATTACAACATTCCTTTGTGTTAATCTGGTCCGTTTTCCTGTGCATTATCTTACAGTTTGTCTTAATTTATGGATATATCTCATGGTGAAGTTTTTTCATGCTTGTCATGTCATTTACTCGCAATATTTACATTCAAGGTCCTACTTCTGCAACGAACCATTCCCATTAACTGTCTTATTTTTGTTGGCTGGAATTCATATTAGCAACGGGGCACCAGAAAAGGATTTAGGCTTACCGTCATCCTTGCCTTGATTGGACTGTTTCTTTCGTGATTCAATGTACGAATTCACAGATCGATGAACTAATTTCTCTTCAATTTGCTCCAAAGTCCGCGCCCCATTCTGCCCGCTGAGCAAACGCTCACGGATGGCGAAGATCATAAGCGTTGTTGCCCCGCCAAGGATTTCCATTTCAGCCAATGTTAGTATTTGCGGACGGGCACAGAGACGGGTATAATGTGGGGTGAGGATGCCTTCTGGGACATCATATTCCCGATACAATGCTATACGCTTCACAAGCGGCATATCAATGCTCTCAAGCTTGTCTAATGCAAGTTCCTTGACATCGGAAAAGCCCCACCTGTGGGCTAAATCTAAGATGATCGTCCAATTTTCTTCACTTGCGATACGCGTATATTTGCTACAAGTATGTGAGAGACGTACTCGATACAAAAAGCGATACGTACTGGTCATAGAAGACCCACAGAAAAATGGAAAATTGTTCTGCAGTGATATCTTCAAGAACCACGGCATTGGAGCCGGTTCCTTTTGGTGCTTCTCCGGGAGCAACAGGAACGTTGAGGTATCCTTGAAACGTTGGGGATTCACGTGTAAAAAAATAAGAATGGACGCAAAAGTGCGTATCTTTGACCTGCACATAGAATTAGATCATGAAACGATATCAGTGGGTATGGTCTTACTAAAATATGGAGATTTCCGTCCGAGAGATGGTACTCGGGGTGATGCTTGAATTGCTTCAGTGAATTGTAGGAGGGCATTGGAACGCGGTCAACAGGATCATGTCTCCAGTTTATATCTCTTGCGCTCCTCCGCGTGCACATCGCAGTCACTATCATTTCCTAAAATGTGGATCGAAAAGTCAAGTCGGTCGCTGTGACGAAGCGCGAAATTTCCTCACCAAAATCATTGGCAACGAACGCCGTGCATGCCATTCTTCCTGATAGCAAGACTGCCCTTCTAGATACGGGAGAAAATGACCCCAGTTTTCAGTACAATGTAAAACGTGGTCAGTGCATCCCGTTCTCTCCGAGGAGGATCCGCTGTCATTGTAGCGCCAGCTAAAAATTCATTAAACTCTTAGGCAGTCGGCTCGCCCGCAACGTGCATCGTACGCCAACACGACAGAAATTGGCACGCTAACTGTCGATATTCAATGTCCGCGCATGCTGCATGCAGGCCATGGCCGCCTCCGCTGAGGACGCGCGACAATCAGCCTTCTTGAAGTGATGCACCGAAGCGAGTGTCGGGGAGAAGACATGGTAACCGGAATTCGCACGGTTAGATAATCTCAATCTGATCCTAGCAAGTTTTCTAGTCCAACATATCCTTAGTCCCTCACGCTGCATAAGAAAGGAAATTTAGCAAAGCTCAAAGGAAAGGAGCCGCAAGCCGGCAGCATGAGCAAGTCTGAAATAGAATCGTGGGTTTCTTCTACTGCGGAAACAGGTGCGGAAGAAGAAGAAGAAGAAGAGGGGCGAGCGTCTTGGAACAAGGACCTCGTGCCCCGGGATTGGTCAAAAGCGCTGGAGCATGCCCAGAATGTGCTCCTCGTGGGCAAGACGAAGGCTCGGATACACTTCTTGCGGGACGAACTATTGTCTCTGGCAAAGCATGGCGGTACGCCCATGTTGGCGATCTAGACCGTGTCGTATACTGGAGTAATGCACAATTGCAGATCTAACACTGTCACAGACGTTGGATGTCTTCAAGCTGCTCACAATGACTTATCCCCGGTACAATGATCCCGGGTCGAGAGAAGCAGTTAAGGTTGTGGGGATGGAACTGGTCAGACGCGACGAATTGCGGGGCACATCAAAGGGCGCCCAGGAAGAGAGCAAGTTGGGCGTTGCTGAGCAGATAATTGGCTGGTTATCGGTTGAAGTTGGACGAGTAACAAAGCGAGGGTCTGCTAGGTCAGATATTGTTGCTTTTTATTTATCTGCGCCCTACTCACTATTGGAATTAGTTCTTATGCTGTCGCAGACATCTTTGTGCTTTTGAGTTGGTCTTGTGGCATATACACTATCTGTGTAGAGTCGGACAACAATTTTATAACATCAAACCCATGGCGGTCCCTCACCGTCTCCATGGCCGCCTTGTTGGACGTTATATTTGGTTCTGGTCAAGCCAAGTGTTCGTTGCAAAAAGGTGCTTTGGTTCGTGTAAGGCGGGCTCTGCGTTCGGTACTCGACTTTCGTTGATATGCTATCCATCGCTCATGCACATGTCTAATTTAGTCCGGGAATGACATCCCTGCTGTGATTGACCTGCTCCTTGCTCAAGCGAAAACCCACGCAACACCGCTTCAGCTCATCTCTTTGGTTGACGTGGCCGTCAGCGTCTTGATTCGCCTCAAAAACGATAGTAGACCACCTGTTGAACGACTATCTCCAGAGTTAAAGGTACAGTCGATCCAAATGTGACGTACTTGGCAGCTAAAACAGAGGTAGAATGGGATTATCACCATCTATTCCAATTCAGTTTTTTTCTCCAGATCATCATTACCGCCTCACATCACGGTCCGTTTTCGATGGCAAGGAGACAATGCGCTCATCTTCATTTGTAGAATGCACTTTCCGACTTCATATCTACTTTTCTAACGCCAGATGATCTGGCCACAACTATTCTTCCAATCATGGAAAAGGCAGTTCTGCGTTCTCCCGAACACTCACTCCCAGGTCATGACTGCAACTCTTGATGAGAAGTTGATTCTAACAACATTATAGTCGCTACACAATTTTTCGCCGCATATAAGCACCATTTGGATACCGACATATTTCGGCGGTTGACTACTCAAGTCATCAACAGCTCAAAATCGACCAACGTCTCAGTCAGATCGAATTCTGTTCAGCTGTTCAGATCCATCATCGCTAACATTGAAATCTCTGATCCAAATAACCTTTTATCGACAGCTGTAACCGAACTGCTCAACCTACCGAAGACGGGCAAATCAGCAGGCCCAGATCATCGCATTGCATTATATTCAATGCTTAGTTTTATCACGCCAAAACCTAAACTTTCCTTAGACCTTGTCCAGACAGCGACTCCGATTCTAACCAAAGAGGCCCAGACGCAGGAACAGGCGACAGCCGCTCTGGCATCTGTATTAGCGCCTCATGTAGCAATGCTACTTCAGCCCAACGTTGACGAACTATTGGCTCCCGAGATGACCATCTTGATTTCAAAAGAGATGAACAGCTCCAAACCAGCTGTTAAGAGAGCTTTTTGCGCTCTGACTGGCTCTGTCTTGTTTGAAGGGGATGATATCTTGACAGCGGAGAAGGGCATTGTCTTTGCCAAGAGTATCTTACCTGCATTGGAGACGTCTCTAAAGTCCATCTCGTCCACGGCATTGACAGCACTGGTGGACCCATAGAAGGTTATATTGCTATCTCGGTGCTCCTAGGTTCGTTTGCACGTTCGGAGAAGTTTGGTAAGTAATACATCGTTTGATAAGGCAATGCAGATGGGCTGACAGCGATATAGATGATATCATCTCGCGCAATGCAGTCATTCAATCGATCATAGCGAGCTCCATCAAACCTTCGTTCTTATTGTGGGGCAAGGTTTATCAGAAGGTCACGGATCCAGAAGACGAAACATGGTTTTTGAGAGCTTGCAACGCAACGTTACAGTGTTTCAAAAGTGACCTGGGTAAGAGTGAAGACTTGCGGTAAGTTGTCTGCTTCAGACTTTCGTATCTAACTGTTGTTGCTGTAGAACACAGCTTGGCCTTGCTCTTCTTCATTCCGGTGTTGATAGTAATTCACCTGAGACCCGGAAAGGCGTTCAAGCGATACTTGTTACGTCGGCGGCGAAGCTGCCCAAGTTGACAAATGACATCGTTCAAGAAGCATTACGTATCTACCTTTCACGGCCGGTGGCCGTCGCTAAGACATCCACAATCTCATCGGACGATCCTGCGCTTCCTCCTGTGAACAAACAAGGACGCATCTCTGTTCTGCTCCTCAGCGCTGTCACATTTGCTGAAGATGTCGAGATCGGAATTCGTGAGGATGTGTTGGTGCATTATGTTGACGTGGCGCACCATCCTCTTGTCTGTCAGTCATTGTTGTTAACAAGATTCAACCCATTGCTGAGCATCGCTTCACAGGCGGAGATCTAAGACAGACGTGGATTGACCTGTGTCAAAAGGCAGGTGTTGACACCCGAGAGTTGACGAACAAGAGATTGGACGAGTTGCTGAAGCTTATACTTGCTGCATCGAGTGTGGATACAACAGTAGGTTCTTTGGAAAGGAGACGCTCGCACGCCGCTGACCTTGGTGTAGGGCGGATTCCAAGAATCTAGTTATAATGCTATCAGAACTTTGGTATTTGTGTCGCCCGACACCGTACTCCCAAGGGTACATGATCAGCTACGTGCAGATCTTGATCCGACACTGGTCAAGGACTTGACCGACACCGATATTGGCATATGGGGAACTCCGGAAGGAACAACATACGTTGATGGTGCGAAATACCGTTTTCAACCAGGGCTTGGCTAAGAATAGTACTTCAGTGCTATCTAACAAGGCGGAGGCTCGGCAAGTCAAGGGCAAGGATACCGATATTGCAAAGTGGGAAGAGGATCTTCGCAAGTCTCTTGCAAACAAGAAGGCCCCAGGGACATTGACTAAGCAGCAACAAGCACTTGTGCAGGCTCAACTGGAGAAGGAAGCGAAGATACGACAGCACGTCGATCTATTAAAGCTAATTTTGCCCGAGGATTAAACGTCATTAGAAGCTTAGTGTCCGCAGGGTTGGAGGAGTTCCGTCCTTATGTAGCCTCTATTGCTTCTCTTCTAGTTTCTGGCGCTCTTGGACACGGCTCGCCTTTGGTTGGGGAAAGTGCGTTTGATACGTACCTGGTAAGTCGTCCAGGCTAGACACTGATTGGCATGGGTAACGTAAGACAGCTGTTGGCAACATGCTGCTCAGACAGGCTTGGCACATTCCGCAAATGGATTGGTATTGCGACGCTTAGGAGCCTCAGTATCAAAGCCGTGCCAGAGGAATTCCAAGCTGAACCGCTGAATAGTATGTTATATGTTCAATAATGGCATAATTCTGACTTTTTGTTACAGCTCTGATCATTCGAGTGCTTTATAAATTGCGTTCCTTATCAGAGCAAGCGACTTTCGATGGTCCGACTTTCTCATACGCCTATCCATTGCTCAGCCAAGTGCTGAAGCGGGGTGGCATCTCTGCGTCAGACGAAGATGAGGCTCTTGAACAGGTGACCCTTGCACTCAACATTGTCAAGTTTCATTGCGGCCAATGTAATTACTGCTTTTGATTTACTCCACTTTCATGCTAAATCTGACGATTAACAGTTTCTGACATGGCCTACCCGCGGCTCCAAGTCATGGAGGATCTTTTGCATACAGTCCGTTCGCAATCCGGGCTTAGCAAGGATGCATCATCTGCATTGATTGAACTTGGAGAAGCAATGTCTACGACAGCTACGCGTGAAGATATCTCGGTTTTACTACATGGGTTGCTGACGCAAGAACCTCATGTACGAAACGCTTGCTTGCAGGCTCTTCAGGTATGACAAAATCCAGCTTTCAAATAAGATCGGATGGCTGATCCCGTGCCAGCCGCTCGATCTAACCGATATGGATTGGTCCCCTGAGGTCTGGCTCACATATCATGATGGCGACGAACACAATGCTCAACTCGCTCAACATGTTTGGGAAGACAATGGGCTGGATGTGCCCGAAGACTTTCTTGATCACTCCTCAACTATCTGGGACATGATAACGCCTTCGTGCGATCCAGCGCGGCTGCAGCGATAGCTGATGGGGTCGTGCAATATCCGCGGACGATTGAAGGGGCGCTTGGCGCCTTAAAGGATTACTTCGAGAAAAGGTAGAGATATCATCCAACGACCATTTAATTTTTCTAACATTATTGCCAGGCAAAACCTTTGGAACCTGAATACGATGAATATGTATGTTTACAATACCGCACTTCACTACTCTCTCAACCATTTTTCAGGGCATTCTGATCCGTCAAAGTCTTGAGAGAGCTGACCCCTGGCCTGCCCGCGCAGCAGCCGCGCGAGCGTTCGAGTTGCTCTCTCCCTCCTTCATTGATACAGAGTCGAACCATTCATCGAGTTCCTCATAGACGATAAAGCGCTTGGTGACAAAGAAGCCCAAGTCCGTCGCGGTATGCTTCAAGCCGGAACAAGTGTCGTTGACATTCTCGGCTCTAGACATCTACCGACATTGATATCTACCTTCGAAGGTCACCTTTCTAAGGCTGCTGATGCTACGGAGACCGAAGACCAAATAAAAGAGGCTGTCGTCGTTTTGTTTGGTCGACTAGCACGTCATCTTGAAGTTCAAGACAAGCGATTACCGGATATCGTAAAAAGGCTAGTTGAGGCCTTGAAGACACCTGCGGAACAAGTCCAGATTGCCGTCTCTGATTGTCTCTCGCCTCTGGTCGTGCACACCCCCAAGCCCAAACTGCAAAAGCTCGTCGCGGATTTGTTTGAAGAATTATATGATTCTCCAAAGTATGCTGCACGTCGCGGTGCTGCATATGGCCTTGCGGGTATTATCAAAGGCATTGGATTATCTGGCATGAAAGAATTCACTGTAATAGCACGCCTGCGTGCCGGAATGGACGAAAAGAAACGTTATGAACCAAGGCAGGGTGTCATGTTCGCATTTGAGACGTTATCCAGTACCCTCGGTCGCTTGTTCGAGCCATATATCAGCATAGCACTCCCAATGCTTCTCACATCGTTTGGTGATTCATCTAATGATGTGCGAGAGGCCAGTCAATACGCTGCCCGTGTCATTATGGGCAATCTGTCCGGTTATGGAGTCAAGCTTATCCTCCCTTCTTTGATGGAAGGGCTTGATGACAAGCAATGGCGATCGAAGAAAGGCTCTATTGAATTACTCGGAATGATGGCATATTGTTCTCCTCGCCAGCTCTCGCTGTCGCTACCCATTATCATACCACGACTTACTGGCGTTCTTACGGATTCGCACGCACAAGTCCGGACGACCGCCAACAAGAGTCTAAAGATGTTCGGTGAAGTCATCAACAATCCAGAAATTCAGGCACTTGTTCCTTCGCTTCTCAAAGCATTAGTTGATCCAGCCAAGACTCCCAATGCGTTGTCATCTTTACTCAAGACGTCGTTTATGCATTACATTGACCATTCGTCACTCGCATTGGTATAGTTAGACCGAGTCCCATAAACTGACATCTGATGCAATATCTAGCTTGTCCCGGTTCTGGAACGCGGTCTTCGCGAACGCAGTGCCGAGACGAAGAAGAAAGCTGCACAGATCATAGGGAATCTTTCTTCCTTGACAGAAGCAAAGGACTTCGTTCCTTATCTTTCGCAATTACTACCACTCGTACACAAAGTCTTGGTCGATCCTGTTCCTGAAGCAAGGGCGACAGCTGCAAAGGCTTTAGGCACACTCGTTGAGCGATTGGGCGAAGTCCACTTTCCTGATCTCGTTCCTGGCCTGATTCGCGTGCTAAAATCTGATACATCTGGAGTGGATCGACAAGGGGCTGCTCAAGGTCTCAGCGAGGTTCTATCTGGTCTTGGAATGGAAAGATTAGAAGGGCTACTTCCCGATATCATTACTAATGCACAATCGCCAAGGGCAACAATACGGGAAGGCTTCATGTCGCTACTCGTCTACCTTCCGGTGACCTTTGGAACGCGATTCCAGCCCCACCTCCCGAGAATCATCACTCCTATCCTTAATGGTCTATCAGACAACGAGGAATACGTCCGTGACGCGGCTATGCGTGCTGGAAGAATGATCGTTACCAATTATTCCAATAGAGCTATTGATCTCTTACTACCCGAGCTGGAAAGAGGCATGTTTGATCATAGCTGGCGTATTCGTGTACGTGACCATGTGCGGGATCTGGCCTTTGCATACTCATCGTCATATTGCACAGCAATCTTCCATCACACTCGTTGGTGAATTATTATTCAAAGTCTCCGGAATTTCGGGAAAAGTTGCCGAAGCGGAAGAAGAGGAAGAGATCCCAGCAGAAGTTACAATGGTCGAATCATCTCGCAAAGCACTTGTTGAAGCACTTGGCATTGAGCGCCGCGATCGTATTTTGGCCGCTTTGTATCTCGTTCGTCAAGATGGTGTTGTGGCAGTGCGCCAGTCCTCAATTCAAATCTGGAAAGTCTTGGTCAATAACACCCCGAGAACAGGTATTTTCGCGGACCTTTATATCTTCAGACGGCGTTTAATGAATGTTTGTAGTACGGGAATTGCTTCCTGAACTTGTGAATCAAATCATCTACCTCATGGCCGGAGATGAACCAGAGCAGCAAGAAGTATTGAATCAGCTTTCTATCTCTATACACGCTGACTTGAAGGTGTTTAAAGACGGCAGGTAGAACGATTACTGAACTGTGCCGCAAGTTTGGCGAAAGAGTTCTTGGTGAGATTGTGGTCATTTTGAAGGACAAGTCAACCTCTTCAGACGCACGGGTCAGAGAGGTGTCTGCCTGTCTATATGCGAGATGGTGTACGTCGTGTGTCCTTGCAACTGCTAATCTAACGAATGCAGGATGAGCGCCACGGATGGACAAAGGGAGGACCACGAAGACGGGATCATCGCGATAGTTAGAGTTTCGCTTGTCGATGACGAAGCGAATGTCCGCGCTGCTGCAGCAAAAGCCTTTGACGTCTTACAACAGCAGATGGGTGCGAAAGCCATTGATCAAACAATACCGACATTACTGGAGGCTCTCCGTCAACCCGGAAAAGGTTCCGGAACTGCTCTACAAGCTCTCAAAGAGGTTATGAATGTAAGTCCCTTGATCATGTGAGCGGCACGACATCTGTTCTGACTGTAATTTAGGTGCGAGCCTCGACAGTGTTCCCTGTGCTGATACCTACATTGACGGCAACACCGATGACCGCCTTCAACGCTCGTGCTTTAGCCTCGCTTGTTACGGTGGCTGGAAGTGCCTTGAGTCGACGTTTGAATGTCATCCTGACAGCATTGGTCACTGTTTCGGAGGAGGATGACGACGAAGAACTTGCTTCAGCCGTTGATGAAGCTCTTCATGCATCGCTTTCCTCCGTCGGCGATGACGAGGGTTTGCATGTGTTGATGATGTTGTTGATCGGCTGGTCAGTGCATCCTTGTGATGATGCATTAGTCAACTGATAATGAAGTACAGGGCGAAGGATCAAAAACCACGACGCAGAGCTACAGCCTGCAACTTGTTTACTATCTTCTGTCAGGAGTCAGAGCTTGACAGCTCATTGTATCGGGTCGATTGGATACGACAAATCATTTCATTGCTAGGAGACAGGGAAAAACCAGTGCATACCGCAGCATGGGAAGCTTTGGATGCCTTTGTCAAGTCATTGCCAAAAGACGAATTGGAGCCTCTGGTCGTGCCACTGAGGCGAAGCCTTGAAAGTGCTGGAGCTCCCGGCGTTATTGTTCCCGGGTTCAGTTTATCGAAGGGCATCGCTCCGATGATCCCCATTATTATCGCTGGCCTTACTACAGGTAACAACGAACAAAGAGAGAATGCTGCATACGCAATCGGTGATCTCGTTGAAAGGACTGAAGAGGCTGCTATCAAACCCTCCGTTGTTCCCTTCACAGGGCCTCTCATCCGCGTTGCGACACAAGCAATGACGTATCCACCAGCCGTCAAAATCGCCATCCTCAGTGCATTAACGTCGATGTTGGAACGAATACCCTTGTTTGTTAAGCCATTCTTCCCCCAGCTACAGCGTACATTCGTGAAAAGTGCGAGCGACCCATCAAGTGCTTCAGTACGCAGAAAGGCAGCGGTGGCACTTGGAATCCTTATGAAGAACCAGCCTCGTGTAGACCCAGTTATAACTGAGTTGATAAACACCGCAAAAATGAACGACGATGCTGTTGCAAGTAGCTTGGTGCTCGCGCTGGCCAAGATCGTTCAGAATGGTTGGCAAAATATGGGTGATAAATCAAAAGAAGCATGTGTTGAGCTGATATCTGAATCTTTCCGGGAGGAACGCGAAGGTAAGAGACCCTGGTGCAAAAATGCTGATGATTTGACCGATAGCTGTCACTTAGAATCTTACTATCAATCAGTGGGACCGTTGATATCAGCAATGACTGTCTTGCATGAAATGCTTCGATCAGTAATCGAGTATGTTTCCCATTCTTTGCCCATGTACGAATGTGAGTTTAATCTTGTGCAAGGTCGAACCTCGTCGCCGGAACACCAGTAACGGAAGCATCCTCGCAAGTTATACTTGCAGTTCTTTCTCCGGACGAGGATTCTGAGATCATTGATGACACCCCGAACATATTCCAAAAACTATCGCTGTTACGCGGCGTTGCGCAAAAAGTTCTTCAAAGTATAGGAAGTGATAGGCCATTCATTGCGAAGCCAGCGAGGGAAGCAAGAGATCTGTTGAAAAATATGGACGACAGTAGTTTACAAGGATTGTTCTAGGCGAGCTTCTTTTAGCATGCGCAAGTATCGTTCGAGGACGAAGAACATTAACATAAATGAATCACATTCGTTATATCTGCCTAGGTAACTTTAAGATCTATCGATTATGCTTCATCTTGACAAAAGCGCCATGCCTCGAAAACCCTGTAGATTTGCGATCATGTTCAGCGAAGATGATGCCGCCGCGTGGAGCGAATCCGTTCTCGCAACATCCCACTAAGCTCGGAAACGTCGCTCGGCGCGCGTCCCGAGGGCATTAATCCAAGTTGACTAGAGGAATCGAGCTGTTGTCATGCCATTTGGTGATATTATGTGTTGATCGTCGACGTGGCTTTTTACTCCGTAATCAATTACGAAGAACAAACCCTCTTTGGCGCCGGATCAGATATTCATATCGGTAATGTTTCAAGGAGTGTTGACGTATACCCTCGTCAAGGAATCACTCGACAGCTTATGTTCAATCCACATGAGAAAAGCCTTTTTTCACTTCAGGAACGAGCCAGGTTGCCCCGCAACTCCCAATCACTCTCGCCCATGCGCTACGGGGCTCGAGGTCAAACTATAGCACTGGCATACGCACTCGCTGACATCGCACCACCTGCTTCAGGGTGCAACATGTATGTCGCGGTAGACCACGATGACCGGGGCCGTTTGATGAGGTTAAACGATGTCAGTATACATGAACAATATTTAGGGATGCCACCTCATGAACGTACTTGATGCACAGAACAATGGACATAAGACGCAGTCGGCACTTCCCGAGCAGACTGAGCGCCGAAAAGGTTGACGAGGTAAATTTTCGTATTTACTTACACGGCTGTCGCGGAGTAACCTAACACGTTCAATACCGTGGCATGTTTAAGTCCAGGTTTGGCCGGAAGTTTAAGGAGTACGATGGAATCAATTCTCCAGGCACCTGTCATGGCGATTCCTCGGTATTGCACGGTTCCCTTGCGCCCCTGTCTTACGCATCCATCAACTGCGCCAATAGAGTTCTGAGATCTGAGCTCCCACCAGTTCGCTGACTAGAATCGAAGACTAGAGTCCACTTATAACAGAGTTATCCGCTTCTGTCGACAGCGGTGTTCAGGAACAGCGCATGATCATCATGCATATTATAAATAACCGCCACCAGAAATCAGTCTTATTATTACTATCGTGCTGCATATACTCCATACTGACTGCGAAGGGAAAAATCCTGCATCAGAACAGAAGGTAAGTTTATGTCATGTCTTTCGTATTGGAGGCCATTCACTGCCTCCTGTGGTGAACGTTTCAAGGAGGACGAGCATATGCCAACAGATCGTAATTCTGCGGCACAAAGTCGGCTGGCGGTTTCTGGAATATTATTGTTAACGCACGTTTGTGCATATAAAAACTGCGACCTATACCACCAAACTCAGTAAGTCGTCTCAACGATGATTCTGAAAGGTAGAGAGTCGTCTACCCTCCCAGATTTCCATGGCTAAACCATCGTTCCAGGTCTCTTATGCGGCTTGCTTGCTCTTGGCTGTACTTTCGTTGCTGCTCTCGATTTTAGTCAATCCAATTGG
This sequence comes from Amanita subjunquillea, assembly GCA_020011035.1. Classification (NCBI taxonomy): domain Eukaryota; kingdom Fungi; phylum Basidiomycota; class Agaricomycetes; order Agaricales; family Amanitaceae; genus Amanita; species Amanita subjunquillea. The sequence goes on along the minus strand of JAEBUT010000002.1, from coordinate 268,628 downwards.
ATTGGCAAGAGTAACGATCATTGCGAGCTCACAGACTTCCGGTATGACTTCAATCCGCTGCCGGGCAAGACCGCTGCTACAGCGGAAATCCTCATCGCTGCCGACAACAACTACACTCTGTGGGTTAACGGCGAATGCATCGGCGTGGGGAACAATCGGGAGCAAAGTCAGGGTTACTGCGTGACGCTCAAGCCAGGCTGCAACCTATTCGCCGTGGAGGTCGAAAACAGGGCTTCTACCAGTCCTGCAGCTTTGATAGCCGCTATCCAGATCACTTACACTGATAAGACGACAGAAACCATCAAGACAGATTGCACCTGGAGAGTCAACGATGCCACTCCGGGATTCCAGGCTCCTAAATATGATGATTTGACTTGGCCCTACGCCATTATCCTAGGCGCCGCGAACCAACATCGGCATACACCATGTCTTCCAATTACCCCATCTGCCTTATCCCTTTCGGATTCCTTTTGGATTTGGACCAATGAAACTGACGGTCCTGGAGGCAATGCGCCCGTTGGTCGTCGGGCATTCCGCAAAACAATTCATCTGCCGGGTGGTATTTTAGCTAGTGGCGGAACCATAATCCTTGATGTCGACGATGATCATACGCTCTATATTAACGGAAAGACGATTGGTTCCGGCCACGTTGGATCCACGCGAAACGTTGGACTTTCACTTTCGATTCCCCTACCGATTGCATTGTCATCGCGGTGGATGCCTATAATGATCGGGGGCCGGCCGGAATAATTGCTGCCGTCGAATTTGACGTCAAGAATTGTTACTGCTCGACTTATTCCATCTATGTATCGGACTGCAGCTGGAAATACAGCTGTACTGCACCAGCAGGTTTCGAGCAGATCAACTACGATGATTCCTCTTGGCGGGACGCGGTCGAAGAAGGCCCTTATGGGATGGCGCCATGGGGAGACGTTCCTATCGTGAATGGGTAATTAGGGAGGAGAAAAATAAGCACATTTCAGTTTTCTATGTACTACTGTCCACTTGACTCCAACTCCTGTTCGCATACTTGTCTCTGTGTTTTTGAATACTGAAATAAATGCCCGTTGTGTCTCTTTCGCTGACAGAGGTAAACAAGGCAATTGCTTCACGAACCACCACCGTTCGACGTGCCCGTCGCTTGCACGCCGCGAGCGCACTCCGATCGCAGGTGAGCACATCGTCTCTTTCGCGGATTGACTGGAACCAGGACACTGAATCTGAGATCATATTCTATTGCCATGAGATACGAAGAGTGGGACCGGGTGAATTGTGCGTGATTAATTATGCAAGAGCTATTTGTGATACGCCACAAAGACTCGGTGCGTCGCGTCAGCAGGGCTCTTGTACGAGGAGTTTACGTTCAACCAACGACGGATGTTAAACGTTACACCTGCGTGTGTCAGTAGTGCTAGTGAACTATGCCGCGAGCATCCTTGCATAGTCAATGATCTGCGCCTCGAGCCCCAAATTTTTATAGTCATTCCATGTCTTTAGCGCGAATATGCTGGGCGATGGAGATGAGGAGCGGACGAGTGGTGACCGGTGACCAGCGACGCTTTGGATAGGGGCTTCGATCGTGCGGCTGACAACGAAATAGCCTTATTTATTGTTCACCGGCGTGCGCCAGCCTTCCTTCTTTACTATCACATACACCACCATGCCTTCCACCGTTAACGTTGACGCTGGTCGTCAACTCTTGCCTGTATTCAAAAACAAGGAGGCATCGGAGCTGCTGTGCGACTTTAGGCGAGAGGTAGTGGTGTTGCGGACATTAGTTTGATTTCTTTTCTTCTCTTTCTTTTCTTTCTGTACTTGGCTGACGTTTCCGCATTTCCGGAGTTCTATTCAGGTTATCCTCGTCCGCCGAATACAAGGTGTGTCCCAGGGATGTCTTCACGGAAGCTAGGCTGCCACTTTTCCTCGTGCTCCCTTGTCGTGGGTCCTTGGCTTAAGATCGAACCAAAAGCACGAGAACATCGTCTAAGACGTATTTTCTCTTGTGGGATCTACAAGGTGCCTAAATGCATCCTGAACTTGTCTTACAGATTAACGATTAACCAGTGCAACATCTGGCGGCCGTAACTTTGACATGAGGACAGCATGCCCAAACGTGATGTGACATAATGCGTTCCGCGCGTCGAAATATCAGCGCGGCTAAAATATCCACATGGGGAATGTGCAAACAGGAGCAGGGAGATGGAGCGAGCAGGCAGACAAGTGTCAAGAAAGAACGGGAGAAAAGTAACCTGGTCGGAGCGCAACTGATGTTCAACAAGGTCATGATTGGCTACAAATATTGCCAACCATAATGGTTCGCAAATTGCTATGTACAGATTCCGCCCTTCGTGAGACACACATTAATCTTGATTTGTGTACGGTTTGATGAGTAGCGGAAGTTGACAATGAGTCCCTGAATCCGTCGTCAGGGTTGGTTTGGTACCAAGTCCGATTTCTTCAGAAATTCGGTCTGCTGGCACAGCTAGGTCGAACTCAAAGGCACGGACTAGTGTGAAGACTAGAGCCTTCATTCTTGAAGTCACCAGTATCAGCGTTCCTCCTTAACGCGAGAAAAACTAACTCACTCGGTGATAGCAAATCTGAATCCGATACATGAACGTGGGCCACCCCAGAAACTAAGTAAGTGGCTCCAGATGCCGGGAATGACATTGACGCTTTCAGGTAGACATTCCCATCGTTCTGGTCTATGGAAATCAAATCGCTCGAGATCCAAGAGCGACGTGCGACCTTTACCTGAAATCCAAAGCATCCTCACCCCATATCGATTTGTCTTTGTGGATGGCACAGAGGGGGATGATGACCACTTGCCCTTTTTTGACGCTATAGACCCGGGTGAACACCAAAAAAGTATGCGAACGATCGGAACCCACCTGATACTGGAAAGCAGGTTTCCTCTCCGGTCGACGATCGGCTTAGCCAAAGGTAAAGTATCGTCCTCCATACTCACCCTTGAGTTGACCTTAAATGGAGGATACAGACGTAGCGTCTCCCTAATCACCATATCCAAATATGTAAGGGCGTTGAGCTGGTCCGCCGTCGGCTCGTACGTATCGACTGTAAGCAGCTCTTGACGTAGCTTCGCTTGGATTTCCCGATTTTTTGCCAGGGAAAATAAAACCCATGACGTTGCGAGACTGTCAGTCGAATGGTTGAGAACAGTCCTCGAATGGATGGGCAGACTCACGGTGAACTTTCTCCAGCAATTACAAACGAGACAACCTCTGAAACGAACAGATTAGGCACGCCCACCAGGACACGTAGTCAATCAGTCTCACGAGCTTTAACTTCGTCATCGGATAGACGGCGGTGTTCCGGTACATCAGGCGACATATTGGCACGGACCAAAAGCGATAGGATGTCTCGACCACTGGCATTTCCATTCATCCCTTGTGCGGATGCTTTGTTCTCGTCCAGGAGTTGATTCGCCATTCGAAAAAAAGTCTGCTTGATGTCGTCTAGTTGAGTACGGACAGGATCAGGCTAGCCAACAGCATGAGAAAATCCAGATAAGTGATTTGTAATTTCATACTATGAACCGTAGAATCGGGATGAATCTTTGGAGTTGCCAACGAATCAGGTTCAGTTGAGACATAAGTGTAGTCATGCGGCTAAGTTCACTTTCGCCACCCAGCGAATTGAGCTCGTGGTGAAAAGCTTTGCATCGAAAGGGTATTGACGATCATTGACAGCTACGCTAGTGACACTAGACATACCTGTTGAGCAGATGATGTCGAGCCCCGCCTCGCCGAGCCCTGTCAGAACGTCTAAGCGGCCAGTGCCGCCTTGTTTTGAGCATTCCGCAGCCCAAACGTCTCGGAGCTAGAGAAGCTCATGCTCTGCAGCGTAGATGAATGATAACAACCAACCTGTCTTGATTTCTCAACGAAGCATTCTGTAAACTCGCGGATGTGAACCGGGCCAAACGCAGAATGCTGATTGTGAATTAACTTATGATGGACCATTATCTCGGATAGGTAGGATAGTCACCAATAACTTCCGCTAGTAATGTAACACATCATTATGTGAAGTAAGTTGAGTAATGGAAGTACGTACCTGCTTTTTATGCTGATCACCTTCGACGAAAGGAAGACCTGATTATGTTAGATCATGCTTGTTAATTATGAGATGAGAGTGACCTGGGCCCCACAATTCGGCAACCTGACGACGAGCAAAGGATGGCTTGGCGTAAACATAACCGTTCGTCAAAATGTGGCTCAAGGCTTCCGGATCCGTCACATATAAATACGAAAGCTAGGTCTTAATTGTTATCTCGGCCATCAGAGAAAAATGGATCGATTCTTACACCAAGGAATCCATTTAATCGAACCATCGGTCCATATTGCGAGTGCCAGTGATTCGTCTGTGATAATGGATTTGGCGATGAGTACTAGGGGGCGGGTGCAAGATCTGGTGCTAACATCACTCCATAGGTGTTTGAGGTGACCGAAGAATAGATTGGCGTTTGCTGGGCCGGGGAGGTGGCGGATCGGAGAAGTCAGCTCTGCATAGATTACACGAACTACTCTATAAAGTCCGTAGAAGGCCAATGTGGCTGCTGATAGTTTGAAGAACTTGGATGTAAGCCTGAAGGTAAGCCTGGCTGAAGAAAGGTGAACGAATAGGTCAACCATCTTGATCAGTTCAATCGGAGATTCATTGATATGATATGATATAGACGCGACTATCTCCATTATTCACTATCTTCTTATCTTGCATTCACGCTGTCCACTCTATGGGGAGAATTGCTTGTATTCACCCAAATTGTCATATTATGGCAGCCCAGTACGGCAGTACGGTACCCGTAGCCGATATACGGTGTCAAACGGCCGACGTCGGCGATACGCTTAATGTATTGAACACTCATTGATTACGATCTGCATCATCGGCGATTCACTGCTCATCGATAGGATGGATGGACAGTGCAGGACAACCTCGGATGAGTGATAGCCAAGTATGTGATCACTCAACTAGTCAGGGCTTCTTGAAGCTAACGAACGAGTTCGCATTATCTTGAATACATTGTTGCATTCGCGCTGTCTGACAGTATAAAAATTAAACATTTAAACAAAACTCATGAGATCTTGAGAAACGAAAGTTGGCTCCAGGTAACCGCCAACAGTCATCATCTAATCCTAGCTCGCTTCAGCAGCTGGCGCGCCTCTTCGGGCATTAGAACAGGATCAGAAAGACGAGCTATCCAGAAGAAAGTAGCTGAGTCCTGAAGTTCAACTCTAATGTTCAAGTTGTGGTTAGTTCGTTGGAGTAGGATTCCGCGGTACGAAATTTGTTTGTCATTCTGAGAGTAACTACAGATTATTACCTGTGACATGCCTACCAGTTAGCCCGGGCGTTAACTTAAAAACAAGAGTCGTAAAGGCGTGTGGCACGAAGATGGGACTCAACATTCAAGCCGTTACTACTATCCGTGTAAATCTTGGCCATGGCAAGTAGTAGATTGATATGTACGCAAGTCCATTGCTTGTAGGAATGAACAAAGTACAGTAAGAACCATAATGGAAAACAAACGGACGAGTAGGGCTCACCTCAGTCGTTTGCTGTCAAGATTTTGGCTAAATATAGACAATAACCAAAAATGGAAATGAACAAACCTAACGTCGACACACGAAGGTTGAATTTTTATCCCAACATTCTTCAGTCCTAAAGATGGTGACAAGTGGGGTATTGTGTAACAATCGCTAGGGCTAGAGTGGCAGACGACGGACTAGGCTGTCGTTGAATTACGAGATGCAGGGCCAACCTGTACTTACACCCGGAATCCGTTGGACAGGCAAGTGTTATGCTGGTAATCGTGCGCTTGAACTCATCTTCCACAGAAGACTGATTATATTGAATATCCAAAGTATGGTCAGTTGTGTAGTTTAATTGTTATACGAAGACTAAATTAAAGTAACGTAACGAAGTCGAACAGAGGATTAGTGTGCCACGGCTCGGCCCAAAAGGTGTGAGCCAGGCCAACTGCCAGAACTCGTTGCGGCTTGCTCGAGGATAATAGGTCTCAATTCAACCTCTGTCACTGAACGCGACGCAGCGCTGGTCGCATAAACTTATAACGAATACATGTAACCGATAAGTGCGTTACTTTACTCTCTTACTGTTTACTTGACCATTCACCCCCTCCCCAAACGAACGAGGAGTATACATAAGGATCCAAAGAACGATCGTGGCAGCCCTCGATCTCGGCTCATCCCCATTGACCGAGTATTGGACGCCATGTAGTTCGCACGATTTTCTCAATCGCACTTTTATGTCATCCACTTCAACATCGTCCAGCCCCCAATGACCTCCGAAATCAATTTTGTGCAATTTCTCAACAACGGTACCTGCGTCCTCAATCCGTGTTTGCCGCCGAGCAACGAAGTCGGAAATTTCAGCAATGTCACGTCTTCCTGGGGGGAACCAGGATTGTATGCTTAATGATTGCAAGCGGGTTAACCTGGGCGTTTTGGCTCGATGCATTTTATTGAGCCATCTAAAGATGTTGACAATGCCAACAATCGTACCCATATACAACACCCTGATGTCTGGGGTATGCGATAAAATTTCTATAGCCGATGCGGCATCGAGAGACTTCATAGCCAATATCTGAATTTGGCACTGTGACCTGTGTATAAAAGACTTCATAGTACCAATGGCTGTAGCATGCGTCTGCACCTCATGCCACCCCATGGGTACATACAATTCTTTTAGTGATGGTGTTACCATGATCTGAAGTAGAGAGAGGCAGTCTGTCTCCAATGCAGTTAGGTTTGAAAGTGTGATTGGTTGATGAGAGGGGAGACCTGTGCCGCCTTGATAAAAAGATATCAACAATTTCTCCATTTGCATTGCTTGTGAGAGAATGAGAGGAAGCCGAGCCTCCTGTTCACGTTGGGTCAACTCGAGATGCAATACCGTCATGATTGACCAGTTGAAGTTCCATGTTAGAAGGGGATATATCTTCATACGCATGAAACATGGGGCAGACATGAAGAGGTCAGTGAATGCCTCAGGTAAATCAATATCATGGACCATATGATCCTCCAACGAAAATTCCAAGGATTCCAGGCATTCGAGCTTGCCCTTGACATGGTATAGTGCTGATAAGTCAGCAACGCCTAGTTTTAAAGTGACCCTCCTCCAGCGAGCTGACTCTGATATGATCTTATCAAAAATCGGGGAAAAGTATGGTGATTTCCTGGCGTCAATGTATAGGTCCAACTTGAATGAGAATGGATATCCAAGATTGCACTCCAGAAACATGTTAAGCACATCAAGAGTTCGCGCATGTTCCTTTTGTGCCTCCCAGTCTGATTCCCGAAGGGAAATGGTAATCTCGTTCCAAAAATTCCGTCGCATGGATGTGAATTCGATGCGCCAAGAAGAACATATGTGGGCAAGACACCAAGGAAATCGGTCGAGATGTTCTGTTAGCAAGGGCGCGGAAAAGTACTGGAGGATCTCGTAAATGATGCGGGAAGGTAGGCATTGCGCGATGGAAGATGTATGCGGACCACCTGCTTGAGCCATCGACGAGCGGGCCAGTTACAGTCACAACAGTGTGATAGTTACATACGTTTTCTCCGCGACTCGACGTAGCCTTCCATCGTTCGCCATGGATATCTCGTAGCCGTATGCTTTTTAAACTTCAGCATTACATCATCGTTACATGACCAGCAAAGGCGTTCTTACAAAGTCGAAGTTCATGTATCCGAGATTGACTTTGCAACATAGGCTTCTTTTCCAGCCGCAAAAAAGGAGAACTGATGCTACCCGCAGACCTGTAGCAGCAACTCGGATCTCACAGTTCCGGGACAGACCCCCCGCCAACTGGCTCCGGACATCGAAGCGTGCAGGACCTCTTCTTGCAGTCCAGTCTCACCAGGCCATTCAGGAACGCTGTACTTGACAAGTTAGCGTCCCCATGCGTCCAAGGCCAGAGTTGTGCTTGGCATCGATCTGGATAAATATGTGTACTACTGACAGGAGCTTCACAATCTAAAGTGATGAAGTCTCAGCCCGGGCACAGGCTGCCAGGGGGGAGAGCCGAAAGTCAACAGAATTCGGTAATGAGGCCCTTCTCCCATCCTTGATTTCACCCCTCCTAATGGGATGCGGACGATGGTGCTTTTCTTCATACGATCATCGCTCTAACGGAAATAACACAAAAAGGAAGCATGATGGATGCGAGATGAAACAATAGTTAATGGAGATAGTGCGTCTCCACCATTCAGATATCGTATCGTTTTCAGCGCACGATACCGCTGGGTCACATTCATTTTCGTGGGTGGCCGGGCGATCTGTAAGGACCTGTGGACTATGCTTCCGTTGATGTCATGCCCAGTAATAGAGGTATTCAGAGGCGAATCCTGCGTGCGTGCGGCGTTAACCCTCGACGCAGCTTCTTTGGAACGGACCCGCAATGTTCCTTTCTCTGCGGCTGCGGAAGCGGCCTTCCTGTCCTTCCTGTCCATGGCCAAGCCTTGGCCAGGAAGGATGTGCGTGAGGGCGTTAATGACAAAAGGCTGGCAGTTCCCCTTGACAATCCAAGTACACCTCCTTTGGCCCGGCTCCGAGAGGGCAGGAGGAACCCAGATTCGCTGTGGCTCCCATTGATGTGAATTGGGAAATCGAGTTTATCTCACGCAACATTCTAGCACGCAGTTGGAGGTGTCAAAGATGGCTCAAGACGCAAGTTGATGCGATCTCGTTCAAGATCTGATTGAATGTATTTGAGACGCACCTGGGAATGTGCATATGAAGCTCCCGCAAGCGCCACCCAGGACTTCTCATAGCCTCAAGGGAAAACACCGAGAACTCGGATAATCATAGCATGCAGTTCTGCCGATGAATCGCAATTGGGCCCGTTCCCAATCCCAAACTGAGAGGTGTTACACAAGACGGAACTCTCGCTGGGCGGCCCTTGGGGCGTCCTAAAACCCCGGTAGATAGGAATGCCGAAGAGCAAGATGAGCATAATAGAGGTTATCGACTTCTTTCCCCTCTGAGAGCCGTTACAGCAGTGACGAGTCAAGGAAGGCCATTATAACTGTCGAAAATAGTAGATACGGCAATGGAGAAAATATATGTCTGCCGGACCTGGGAACAGTGATGGGGAACAAGGTCTCGTGTTCATGCATCAGCGGGATTCCGGTGCGACTGCGTCGCACCATCTTATCCGATTCACCATGGTGAATCTCTGTCAGAAAAAAAGAATTTGTTTGCGTATTCCTTAAGTAGCCCAACTAGATAAGCGAAGGACGATTGTGGAGTGCATGGTGGAGATAGCGTCAAAGAAGGATGTGAATGCCAGATAAGATAAGAAGTAATGGGGGTGTGTGATTCGCTACATTGCCAAAAACGGATGCGCAGACAAAATTGAAAGTTCGCATGGCACCGTATATAATATGTACGTTAGGTTCGGTGGTCGCTTTGACTCGGCCGAAAGGATCTTCGCTGTCTCTTTATGAACAGTTTGACTCACACGGTGCCATCATCATATCGCGATAATCATTATTAGGTGCGCCACTAAGATCAAGTACCTGAGCACCTACTACTGGCACCGTGCCGTCTGCTTTAGCACAAATTCCATATCCACTTTCGTTTTTTGCAATTAAATATAGAAAATAAAATCATGACTGCCAGAACAGATAAAAGGCGTTGAGCATGGGACGTTCGAAACTCAATTCCCTTTCAAATTCTACCTGTCAGAAACCTCTCAACCGCAATGTCTGATATCAACGCCACCCGTCTTCCTGCCTGGCTCGCAACCTGCCCATGCGCTGGTGACGACGTCAACCCCACCCTCACTCGCGGCGAGAGGTGAGCCCAACACCCATCCAATGATGTACAAATGCACTTACATGTTGTGTAGCCTTTGCTAAATACCCTCGCCCTATCCATCAGTCAAGGTGTCGCCATCTCATTTCTTGACAACAATTCGAGGCAATTGTACTGACTTAAATATAGGCGGTGGATGTTGTTGACGATATCAGGCTTGGACCGTTGAGCCTGGATCGGAGGTAAGGCCTTATTTGTTCGCGGCGAAGCAAATGTAATAAGTTACCTTTTCCAAGACGACCCGTGTGCTTTTTCAATCCTTTGTCTCACTTGTAAACATATAAAACCCACGTGAATGATTTGTGTTGTACTGTGAAGCAATGTACCTGTTGTGTGTATCTTGTCAGTGGGATTTAGTGCTGCCAACCTTGCGGGCCGCTGTCGCCAAACTCGAGTGTCCTGATTGTCTTCGTCTTTTCTACTTGATGGAAAAACATAACAATATTGAAATTTGGACGCTCTGTACCTCTGAAAAGCTACCAAGGACAAAAGGGGGTTTGTAGAACCGATGCCATGGTCAATGTGGGGGGAAGGCAACTTCGTGTCGACTCATGCGCACCGTGCAGCTGTATGCGCCATTTAGCACGCCGGAGGATGTGGTCACGGACGACATGGTCCCAGTGTCATCGTTGATAGACTCAGTTGATTGTATTTAGATGGTTATGACCGTTGATTGTTCGATTGTTCAGATCTTCACGCTTGGGCAGCAAGAAGCCGTATGGTTGAAAGTCCATGTCCTACATCTTTGTTCCGAGAATGCCACGTCGGAAATGCTCACTGAACTACGTGCTTCTGTTCTAAAACGTACTTAATCGCTGGCCAAGGTCAAAAGTTATTGGGAAGCGCAAGAGGTGAAGAAAGAACAGTTAATGATTATCACAGAGGAGCGATTGCGTACTTTGGCGAGGGATACGCTGAGGTTTTTAATGAATGGAAGAAGGCTGTCCCATCCTAGCTGTGCGCGAATAGACAGATAGCGGAAGGCATATTAAGCTTCGCACTCTAGACTGCACGATAATGTCACGAAAGAAAATGAAGATATGAATGGTCACGTACATGGGATGTATCGCCTCTCCTGCCTTAATCGATATGCGCGCTCAAGTAATGCTGCTTCCTCCTGAATCTGCCGTTCCAATGTAGCCTCTTCCACGAGTCTAATGGAGAAAAATAGGATGCCAAGAAGCCACGTAGCGAAGAGCCAATATTTGGTCGAGTAGGCCTTTGAGCTGGATGGGAAGAGGTGGTCGATTCGCAGCTAGTCCAGAAATTGAGATGAAGATCGCTCCCAAGTAGGCCAAGTACCTTTCCTGATGCGATCCCATAAAACTGACACCTAACCCTTCATGTCGCCTACTCGTTAGCGTCACCTTCCCTGGAGATATTGGGCACATATGGCAGTTCGATTTGTCTATTTTGCAGCGTATACCAATTGACTTCCTTGAACCACTCATGGTGGATAATGTCTTTTGAGCCGTTCTTAAGCGCCTGGAGGGGTCACCTCACATTAATTTCATGATGAGGTCAATAGCCGACACCTTGAATTCGGCCGGCCACCGGATATGAGGGTCCTAAAAGTATCTTTTCGTACAGTGCAACATGGTTGCCGCCCAGGGCGGGAAGCCCGACAACATTTCAGGGGTGAGCACTCCAAATGCATACCAATCAACACTTTAATTATAACGTTGTTGATTGACGATCTAGATAACAACGCTCAGCAGAAGCATACAAAAGGCACAGCAACCCACCTCAGGCGCTAAATAATCGGGCGTTCCGCATAACGTCCAAGTTGTATTTGAGTATTCCTTGGCAAAGCCAAAATCCGTAATTTTGATGTGCCCATCATGGTTTGGGAGAATATTCTCCGGTTTATATGATGTCTAGTCCATGCAGGTAGTGTAGTGCAATCGTGAACAGTATGAACCTTTTGAACGCGTGACACGCTGTTGAGCAAGCATCAATGGGTGTTGCCTCCACATCCGTGATATCGCTGGCAGATGTACGTTGGGTGGACATCGAGTCCCGCCTTTCAAGTATGAGGAAAGCATAGTGGGTGGTCTGTCAGAGTGATTGTGGATTTCAGTGGGTGACTTCATGTTGGACGAGGTTGGGACAAGCAGGAGAGGGTCAGGCTGCGAGCGCCAGTTTGGCGAGAGGAATTTCTTTAGAGTGGGAACGGAGCGTCGTCTGGCAAGATATTGACTTTGGACGAGATCGTTACTCGATACCGGGAATGGCAATGAGGAGGGGAAGGCAAATGAGGGAGGCAACGACGATGACTCGCACGGTACCGCTGTTCCCCATGGGCATGGCGGCGTGGAGCGCGCATCAGCGTCTGTTGGGCATGAAGCATACAATTGATTCGTCTGCGGGGGCTGCTGACGATGCTGCTCAAACTTCGTATACACCGATACGCTCAGGGTTCTGTAGGGGCACGCAGGAGGAGAGTGCTGTGTTAGTGATTAATACTGTTCATCGAATCTCTCTTCGCTTTCGTCCAATTCACCGCGGCTCGCATCGTTGGATGAGTACGGGTTTGCATTCATGGTGGAATACGGTTGGGAGCTTGGTGAATGTCGAGGTTGTTCAGTATGCGGGAGTCGTTGTGAGCAGTCTAAGGGTGGTATGTAATTCGTTTCTGGTTCTGTCCCTTATTACTGCTCGTGGAAATCCTCTAGTCTGGTTTTAGATTCTAGAGGGAGATATTATGCGACGTGGAAGCTACGTCTCGGGTCTACATGGGAAGGGTTGTTCTTTGATGCTTACGCGCTTACAGCTGCGGGATACTGATGATGCAGGTTTTCACTAACATTCGCCCTCAACACAACTTGACAGTGACTCAGATGATTAGCTGACAAAGCAGCTTTGCGCTTAGCGAAATAGACACACTGAATTTCAATATTTGAGACACATCATACAAGACGACACGAACAGGAGTTAATGGACAGTGCCATAGTAACAAGCAGACGAAGTAGACCGAACTTGAAAGTTGGAACAAACAATATGACAGAAAACTGAAGGCTGAAAGACGTCGTTGTACATAAACTTTCTTCGAATTCTACTCCCTATTTACCCGTTGACGATAGGAACATCTCCCCATGGCGCCATCCCATAAGGCCCTTCCTCGACCGCGTTCTGCCAAGAGGAATCATCATAGCCAATTTGCTCGAAACCGGCTGGCACAGTATAACTGTACTTCCAGCTGTAGTCCGATACATAGATGGAATAAGTCGAGCAGTAATTCAGGATCAATTAACACATCTTTTTCCTTCGCTGTCAGTAAGGAACGTTATTTTCGGCTCCCTAGACTATGAGACGGAGCAAGTCAGTCATGAACAGCAAAATGTGATTGCAGGACAACAGTTTAAGCTCTTCCGTCTTTTCCAACATGTTAATTGGAAGTGCAGGCGCAAGGGCAATAGTCAGACTGATTTCTGGTAGTCATCAATTACGATATGCATGAAGATCCGCTGTTCTTGTTCACCGCGATCGATGCACAATCGGATAATGTCTGTCACGAGCGGACTCTGCCGCTCGATTCTTCGAGTTCTAGTCAGTGAATTGATGAGCGTCGCAACTGATGGATGCAGGGGACAGGGCTGTCGGCGATTGAAGATGTCATAAGGTTGCTTGTAATTACCTACCCCGCACAGACAATGTGGAAAACATGCTCGCATGCAATGAGCTTGTATGGCTGTACTGTACGTTATGTTATTCCGTGACAACCGTGAAACGAACATGACCATTTGCATGGAAAGATACGCTAGAACATTATCAGTTAACTCGACAACCTGTCCCGTGTATAATGTCCAAAAATGTTACCACGCACAGTGCATCACTATCATGAATGCTTTCTATATATCTTGTCTATTCTTGGAGTTGAGTAATTCCACTGATTGCTGACGTCGTTACGAGATTGCCAAGCTCGCCAATATGCATTCGCCAGTCACGGCTTTAGAATTCAGGATTCTTATCACAGCACTTGACATATCTACAGGCTAGAAACTGAACAATCAACCGGCAGAGTCCGTTCAATGATGATAGCAGAATATATTCGCGCCTGGTGAATAGACAACAAAAACTCATAATTGGCTTCCATTGGACCCATCTGACCCGGAGGGCCTGGTCTCTCATGCTTGCACATGCTCGGGGCCCTTGAAGGCCCGTTTAAATCTCCTTTCATCTCGAGCTTGTAGTCTAGGAGTCACGTTCGATGTTTCAATGTCGTGCTCGCTTCAGTCAAAATTCCTGTTCGGTTTCGTACATTTTCTCGAAGAGGAAAAGGAAATCAGATGATTCTTGTCGGCAAGGGATGACCTATTGGAGTGCTGGAGCAAGGCTGCCCTGTCAGGGCATCAGCGTCCTGAGCTCAGCATCAGTTTCGGGATCAACGTCTGACGGACTAATGGTGACGCGGTGACGATAGGGGGCGAGCTTCGGCGTCGACGTCGATGAGAAAATGTCAGCTATCGGTCCGAGAGTCACATTCTCACGAAACTGTGACGTCACAGGGCGGTTTGCACTTGAGCAAAATATACTACGAGCACTATTCCAGTGTTGGCAATGCGTGTCAGAAAGACTACGCAAACAGTGGTTATATCTTATCTGACAACCAACACGACGTAAGGCTGAAAGACATCGCTGTAAACTTTCTTCGGATCCTACCGAGTAGTTACCCGTCTACGGTAGGGGTCTCTGGAGGTGCCTCGCGATTCCTCCAATTGAATTTGCTGAAGTCAAGAGCGGTGACAAAGATGGTGCCAAAGACAAGCAAGTCACAGAAGAGACTATAAGGAAATTTGGCGAGAAGAGGATTCTACCTCTAAAGCCATCGTTGTGAGGACATTCATTAAATTTAGGGTGGACCGTACAAGTTTTTGACTCCAGGACACGGACTGCTCGAATGATCGTTAATGATGTTTTAGCGACTACCAGCTGACAGACTCTTCATCTCTGACCGTCATCATCGCATCGTGCTTGTCAGCATTGACATGTACTAGAAGCGCCAAATCTTTGCAGGGTTGCGCTCGGGTAAGAATGGGATTAGTTCTCCAAAACGATGGAAGTGACATTACCTACCGTCAGGTTTAGGAAATAGATGCAGCTTCCATTCATATATCAAGAATTATTTAATTACCCTTTCCTCTTCGAGAAAATGTACGAATCCGATCTGGAATTTTGACTGAAACGTGCACGACATTAAAACATCGGGCGTGACAAGCTCGAGATGAGAATGAAGGATATTTAAACGGCCCTTCGAGTCTTGAAGTGGAGTATATACAAGCAATGATCATGATCCAATGGGAGCCAAATTTGAGTTTTGTTGTCTATTCACTGTCGATACAGATGCGGCTACCATCGTTGAACGGACTCTGCTGGTTGATTGGCGAGCTTGGAAATCTCGTAACGATGTCAGCAATCAGTGGAATTACTCAACTCCAAGAATAGACAAGATATATAAAAGCATTCTATCATGATAATGATGCGCGTGGTAACATTTTTGGACATTATACACGGCACGGGCTGGCGAGTTAACTGATAATGTTCTAGCGTATATCTTTCCGCGCAAATGGTCAGAGTTCAGTTCACGGTTGTCACGGAATGACATAACGTACAGTACAGCCATACAGGCTCATTGCCGGGCATGTTTACACGTTATTTGTGTGGGGTAGGTCCATTGACTTGTCAGTACCGTAAGTCATAATACGTTTTGATCAGTTTACCTGTCAAGTCCGGCGATTCCTTACTCTGTTTCCCTTACGACATCTTCAATTGCCGACAGTCCTATCCCATGCATCCATCAGTTGCGGCGCTAGAGCTCCAAGCTTCCATCAGTTCACTGACTAGAACTCGAAGAATCGACCGGCAGAGTCCACTCGTGACGGCAGATATTATCCAATTCTGTATCGATCATGGCGAACAAGAACAGCGGATCTTTCGTAATTGATGACCACCAGAAATCAGCCTGATTATTGCGCCTGCATACACTCCCACAGAAGAGCTTAAACTGTTGTCCTGCAATCACATTTTGCTGTTCATGACTGACTTGCTACGTTGTCTAGAAGTCGAAAATAACGTACCCAATCCTTACTGACAGCGAAGGAAAAGATGTGTTAATCGATCCTGGACATCCGTGTAGAGGCTGTCCTTTTCCAGAACGATAAATTTATGTCATGTCTGCCGCTCTGAATGAAACTATTCCCATTCTGCCTTAGGCGGTGAACGTTTCAAGACGGGCTAGCGTATTCCGAAGGATCGTAATTCCTTCAGCTGGCAGTTTCTGGAATACCATCGTTAACGTACGTTTGAGCAGTCCTGGGGTGTATAAAAACCGTGACCTCTACCTCCAACCTCGGCAAGTCTTCTCAACGATGACTCTCAAAGGTAGAGTCATCTATCTAGTCCGAATTTCCATGGCTTACCCATTACTCCAGCTCTCTTATGCGGCTTGCTTGTTCTTAGTGGTACCTTTGTTACTGCTCTCGATTTTAGCCAATCCAACTGGATCTGGAAGGACCACAACGAGCAAGTACCTCCATATGCGCTCGCCGACTTCCGGTATGACTTCAATCCGCCGCCAGGCAAGATCCCTGCAGCTGCAGAAATCCTCATCGCTGGCGACAACAACTACACTTTGTGGGTTAACGGTGAATGGATCGGTGCGGGGAACAATTGGGAGCAAAGCCAGGGATACTGCGTAAAGCTCAAACGAGGAAGAAACGTATTCGCTGTGGAGATCGAGAACCAACCTCCTACCAGTCCCGCGGCCTTGATAACTGCTATCCAGATCACTTACACAGATCGGTCGACACGGACAATAGGGACAGATGGCACCTGGAGAGTCAACGATGCCACCCCGGATTCCAATTTCCTGGATATGATGATTCGGCTTGGCCCTATGCCGTTATCCTGGGCACCGCAAACCAATCACCTTGGCATACACCATACCCTCCAATTCCCCCATCGTCCTTATCCATCTCGAATTCCTTTTGGATTTGGACCAATGAAACTGACGGTCCCGGAGGCAATGCGCCGGTTGGTCATCGGGCATTCCGCAGAACGATTCGTCTGCCTGGCGGCATTTTGGCTAGGGGAGGAACCATTATCTTTGACACTGACAATGGATACACGCTCTATATCAACGGAAAGACAATTGGTGCAGCTCACGATTGGTACCACGCGCAACGTTGGACCTTCACTTTCGATTCCCCTACCGACATCATTGTCATCGCGGCGGATGCCTATAACGATGGAGGACCAGCCGGGATAATTTCTGCCATCGAATTTGACGTCGAGAAGTATTACTGCTCGACTTATTCCATCTATGTATCGGACTACAGCTGGAAGTACAGTTATACTGTGCCAGCCGGTTTCGAGCAAATTGGCTACGATGATTCCTCTTGGCAGAACGCGGTCGAAGAAGGGCCTTATGGGATGGCACCATGGGGAGATGTTCCTATTGTCAATGGGTAATCAGGGATTAAAATTCGAAGAAAGTTTATGTACAACGACGTCTTCCAGCCTTCAGTTTTCTGTCATATTGTTTGTTCCGGTTTTTCAAGTTCGGCCTACTCGGTCTTGTTACTACTGTCCATTGACTCCTGTTCGTGTCGTCTTGTATGATGTGTCTCGAATATTGAAATAAATGTTCATTGTGTCTATTCGGTCAAGCGCAAACCTGCGTTGTCAGTTTATCATTTGAGCCACTGTCAGGTTGAGCTCCGTGCAACCTGTCGCGGAATGGAGAAATTGCGTTTTCCATTACGAAGCCGCATGTATGCGGTTGAGGCGGGCGAATACTGCGTCACAATCAACTGTCACACATCACGCTTTCGCTTTTCCAGAAACTCTCCCTGGGCTACCCGCGAATCCTTTATATGAGGTGAAGCATCGACGGGTACTCTATATACCGAAACGCCTACCAAAAATGGCGGAGAAGCACCCTACTTTGCGCAAGAATTTTCGAGGATTCTTTGTGAAATGACAGAGTCTAACAACAGTCATGTGAACAATATATGCGGCGTTCTGTAGCGTCGAAAAATGTCGTTTGCCCGTTGATCCACCGAAAAAGGAGCTAGTTGTTGACTTTCATTGGACTGGGATTGGCAATGACGACAACAACGTTCTCTCTGGTAACTGTAAAAATCCAGCAAATATTGTGGATGGACCAGAAGACCAGAAGACATGTCAGCCTCACATTATCGGGATTTTTTGAACTTGGATAAGCCGGAGATGACTATTGCGCCGTGAAATTATCTGATCGGCCACATGGCGAATCGTTTCCAACGAGCGTGCCACTGGTCCGGTTGTTCTACAAGCATGTATTCGGTGAAGAGTTGATATCCATGGCGATTATCGATTCGACAGTTTTTGTTGGTTTCGTCAGAAGCATGTTTCATATGGGGGAATGTATGCGCTGCGAAGAAGCACTGCGTAAAGAAATGCACAGCACAGATATGATGGGCATGGGTACGAAGATCCAGCTCAGCTTAGAATCACGTTGCCTAGGTTTGCAGCGCTGGAAGTCCTCGAGGGTGATATAGATGAGCACAGAGAAGCAAGTTGAGAAAGCTCGTGTGCCTTTGGTTCTGGCATCCTGCGGCGCGCCAACATCGTTAATAACCAGAAGATGCTGTCGTTGATGGAACGGTGGAAAACAGAACCGGATGATTGTCCTTGGTCTTGATTAATGCTATGGTTGGTTTTCCGTCTCTTCAGATTATCAGATCTGTCAGACGTTGCCAAATGTGTTTGTAGGAATTAGCTTATCGATCTGATGTAGGATGGCTGGCATTGAAATATTGAACCAGCAATGTGGCGTGGCGTGACCAAATAAGTTCGGCACCTTTGTAGTCGCCGGAGCTGCCATTCCGATTGCCACCACAACATGAAGACCTTGCGGCTTCCGATTCGAATTGTCCGCTGCCTTGTTCGTTGCAACTCCTCAAGCTCGCGCTACCTTCCTGCATCGTTCATGCGAGGTGGAACGTCAAAGGGTATCTTCCTGAACTGCGACTCCCTGCCCGCTGACAAGTCGGAATGGCCTCGTATCTTTCTTGGCATTATGGGTTCTCCCGACCCAGAGTACGGTCGACAGCTCAATGGAATGGGAGGCGGCATCTCTAGTTTATCAAAGATATGTGTCGTCGGTAAACCGACGGAGGAACAACTGTCTCGAGGCGTTCAAGCCGAGTACACATTTGTTCAGGTCGGTATTCGCGACGATAGCATCGATCTATCTGGCAATTGCGGGAATTTGTCAAACGTCATAGGCCCTTTTGCCGTTGACGAGAGGATGTGCCAGCCTCCCATTATCGACGGGCGCGTCACTGTCCGCGCTTTCAATACCAACACGCAAAAGATCATTGATACCACGTTCCCTGCGATCAAGAGTGATGAAGGCGTTGTTGCAGACTTGAACGAGCCAGAAGTGGCTATTGCGGGTGTATCTGGTAAAGCGTCCAAGATAGTCATGGAGTTTATCGATCCCGCAGGAGCTCGCACAGGCAAATTGCTGCCGACGGGCGCGCCGCTCAATTCAATCAACCTCCCTTCCGAGAATGGGTCTAGTCGTGTTGATGTCTCCCTAGTAGACGCAACAAATCCAACAGTATTTGTTGGCTCCTCGCAGCTGAACGGCATGTTCCATGTGGATGGCTATGTGCGTCATGAGGAGCCATCGCTAACACAAGTTGGTCAAGTCCTTGAGACGATTAGGCAGGAAGGCGCTAAAATGATGGGTTTGGATCCCGCCGCCCAGTCACAGCCAAAAATTGCGCTGCTTACCCCTCCGGCGCCGGGCGACCTAGAGAAAGGTGTGGACTTTGTCATTCATGCTCTGTCAATGGGCGTGCAGCACAAGGCTGTTCCAATGACCGTCGCTCTCTGTCTCGGTGTCGCCGCCCAGACGAAGGCACTTTGGCTTGGGATATTCTACAACAAACTCGGACGCGGAGATCGCACAACCCTGATCCTGGGTTTGTCAGAATCCGACATCCTACCGGTATTGTTGATGTCGGTGCGGAATATGCTCACGATGGGATGGTGACGAGTGCAAAGGTCATCGGGACCGGCAGAAAACTGATGAAAGGAGTTGTATGGTGGTGATCGACCTCTTGCCATGCGGCAAACCTCGTCATGTGGCAACCCTCTCGTCATGTGGCAGAGCTATAGATGCCCTTGAGCCTAACAAGCCCGACGGCATTGTCCTTAACGTCATCTGAGAATCCCCACGTGGAGGGAGAATCCCGGCACTTCATTCCGTTAATTATGAATACCAGCTCGCGTGCCTTTATCTCATATCTCTCTTGGTTCAATAAAAACCACCAGACGTCGACAGATTTCTTCCCGCTCTCTCGAACAACCACACTTGTTTTTGATCTCCTATCTCATAAGATCGCTATCCAACTACCATGGCGTACTGCATTCTCGTTTCTTCCAATACAGATTTTATCTACACACTCTCTTTCAACCCTGCTTTGGGATCCCTAGATCTCGAGCACAAGACGCAGGCTGGACACCATCCTTCCTGGATAACCTCCTATCCACAGGACAATTCTCTCATCTTTACTGGTTTAGAGCACCAAGAAGGTAAAATTGTTGCTCTCAAGTTCGACGAGGGCAAGGGCTCTCTAGCAAAGATCATTACAAGCGGGGGGAGCGACCCTTGCTCGCTCGCCACGACAGAAAGGGAGCTTCTCGTCGCCAACGTATGTAGCCCACATATGCCTTGAAAAAGGTAATATTTAAATTGCTTCCTAGTATTCGGGCGGCGGTGTAGCCTTCCTTCCCATCTCGGCCGAACCGCCATATCTGCTGACATCGTCACCTGACACAGTTGTGATGAGTGGCCATGGACCTAACAAGGATAGGCAACAAACGTCACACCCACACCAGGTTGTGCTAATTAAAGAATACGATGAATTACTTGTTCCAGACCTCGGCGCCGACAAGGTGTGGCGGCTCAAAAAAGACTCGAGCGGTTTATGGAAGCTGCAAGGCCAGATCCAATACGAGCCTGGCAGTGGCCCTCGACACGCCGTCTATCATGGTATGCATCTTTTCCACCCGGAGATTACCCTAATCTAATACGGTGTTTAGAGGGCTACCTATACACCGTCTGCGAGCTCTCCAACCAGGTCGTTAAACATCTTTTACTGCCTCTCCCTTCGGAGCCGGAATATATCGCATCTGCGTCGACCTTGTCGGACCCGCCTCCGACTCCACACTCGATGACCGCAGCTGAGATTCTCCTGCCGAAACCGAACCCTACCTTTCCGACACCCTACCTCTATGTATCTAACAGAAGCGACCCCTCGCCCGAGGGAGACACGATCGCTATATATGCTGTTGCAAACCCCAGTCAATTGGAACTCATTAATGAAGTGAGGACGGGTTTGAACCATGTTAGGGGTATGGAGTTTGGCGGACCGGACAATCAGTGGTTGGTCGTTGGAGGACTCTTTGCGGGGGGTGTGAAAGTGTTTGAACGGATCAATGATGGGAAAGATCTCAGAATCGTCGCCGAGAACGAGGAAGTTGAGGCGCCCGCCGGGTTTTTGTGGGTGTAAATGGAAAGCAAGAGCGATACATAAGACTAGTGTAACCGAATCTATGTCAACCTATGATCTCGTTTTTCCGAAGCTCTGATACTTTCTCTGCGCTGAGTCCCAAGTCGTTTATCAACACCTCGTCTGTATGCTGCCCAACCTCGGGACCCGCCCATCGGGGGTGGGAATCAATACCCTCCAACACGGGCACGGTTCCCAACATCTTCACACTCCAACCATCTCCATCCCCGGCGTTCTTACGATTTTCGACCCAAACGTCTCGCACCGTACCACGGGCCTTGACTTGGTCATTCTCAACAACTTCTTTCACAGTCACTACACGCCCGACCGGTACGCCAGCCTTGTTCATCACCTGTATCACTTCCTCTGGCCGTCGTGCGCTCGTCCACGCAGAGATGGCATCTTCGATCTCCGTCTGCCTCTGGACGCGGTGGTGGTTATGCTGATAGTCCGGCCCGATGAGATCAGAGCGATCGATCGCTTGCATGAGGCGGTTGTAAATGGTATCGCCGTTGGCACCGATGACGGTATAGGTCGGCAGGACGGGGTTGGACGGATCGGGTAGACATGGGTAGGCGTTGGTGGGCACGATGCCGGTCACGGATGAACCGGAGGGTCCACGGATCTTGCCACAACGAAGTCCATTGAGTTTAGCCAAGAAGATATAATTTTAATTGCGACTATACATACTTTTCCTTTGCGGTCGTATTCGGGTATGATGCCCTCCATAAGATTAAGCATGCTGGTTTTTCATAAGAACCCCTAGTTGGAACGTGTACGCAACGTCATACCTTTCGATGATGCTTACGTCTACCGTCGATCCTTTTCCATTGTTCTTCTGCCTGGAGAGCAAGGCCAGAACCGTCCCGAAAGCGGCGTGCAGACCCGCAACCGAGTCTCCTAGGCTTATGTTAGGCCTGACAGGCGGACCGGCCAATCCACCGGTCTGAGGATCGGTGAAGCCGTTGATATACCTGAACCCAGACTCGGCCTCGCACACGGAGGCGTACCCTGGTTGGGGAGCCCAAGGACCTGTTTGGCCATACCCACTCACACGCGTAAATATAAGGGAGGGGTTGTGAGGGTGTAAATGAGCTGGACCCATCTCCCATTTTTCTAGAGCTATTTCGCAAAATGGTGGGCGAGGTTAAAATAGAAAAGAATACACGTACTTCCAGGTTTAAAGTTTTCTAGAATGACGTCACTTTTAATAGCGAGCTGCTTTGCCAGGCTGGATTCCAGGCAGGTTCAGGTTGAACAAGAGGAGGTTGTCTTATCACGTACTTTCTGCCTTCAGGTTTCCTGAGATCAACGGCGATGCTCTTTTTGTTTCTTCCTATGCTTCGAAACCACGGACTGGTTCCATCGACGTCCAGCTCTCGCCACACGCGTAACGGGTCTCCGATACCAGGAGGCTCGATCTTGATCACCTCCGCTCCAAATTGCCTGGTACGTGTGAACGTCAGAATAGACAAGCAACGTGTGTATTCAATACCCAAGTAGCTGTCCACCAAATGGCCCGGCTATTAGCTGGCCCATTTCGAGTACGCGTACGCCTGAGAGTGGGAGGGCGGAGGCAGCTGAACTGGACAAGCTGCGGCTGGACCCAATTTTTTTTACGATTAGCGAGTGGTGTAGATGAATTCTTGTGCTTACAAGAGGCATTGGATCATTGTTGTTGCGGTGATTCGGCTTTTGATGGGCGCATGCTAAGAGTTGATATCTAGTCCTCTGAGTTGAACATGTCCTGAATTACAATTTACCACGGTGACACCATAGTCCTTGTCGTCCACTTGCCATGCCCAAATACGACCCCGACAAATGGATAGAACAGCTCCTTCAATGCCACCATCTCCCAGAACAGGACATGAAAGTCCTTTGCGACCGCGTCCGCGCCATCCTCATCGAAGAATCCAACATCCAACCCGTCTCGACGCCCGTCACCATCTGCGGTGACATACATGGGCAATTCTGGGACCTCCTGGAGTTACTGAGAAAAGGCGGGATGGTGCCCGACACAAGCTACATCTTTATGGCACGTATGTGTTGCGTTCAGCGGTCGATTGTGGTGTGCTTATATGCGCGTGGATGACGGCTGCTGCTGTAGGGCGATTTTGTCGACCGGGGACATTATAGCCTCGAAACGGTCTCTCTGTTATTAGCGCTCAAGGCACGGTATCCGGACAAGGTCATTTTGCTGCGCGGGAACCACGAGAGCAGGCAGATAACGCAAGTTTACGGGTTCTATGGTACGCTGCCCTCGACCGTCTTTGGACTCGACTTTAACCAACCTCCCTTTTCTAGACGAATGCCAACAAAAGTACGGTAGTGCGGCGGTATGGAAGGCGTGCTGTAACGTGTTTGACTATCTCAACTTGGCTGCGGTACGTGGCGCATGTCATGGGGCTTACCATGACTGCCACCACTACACCGCAGCAATCTCATCTATTAGATAGATCATTGATGGAACGACGCTATGCGTTCATGGTGGTCTCTCGCCCGACATTCGATCACTGGACCAGATACGTATTCTGTCTCGGGCACAGGAGATACCACACGAAGGCGCATTTTGCGGTACGCCCGTTTTTTTCACTCCATCCCCTCCGGTTTCTTATATATGCGATCGTTTCCAGATCTGATGTGGTCGGATCCTGACGACATTGACAATTGGGCGGTCAGCCCACGAGGCGCGGGATGGTTGTTTGGTGCTAGCGTCACTCGGGAGGTGTGTCTCGCCCCAGCGTTGTCTCATCGTACTGACCTCCTTTCTCTCACTCACAACAGTTTAATCATGTCAACTCACTGACGCTCATTGCTCGTGCACATCAGCTGGTGCAGGAAGGTTACAAGTATATGTTCAACGAACAACTCGTGACCGTCTGGTCGGCACCAAACTACTGCTACAGATGTGGTAACGCAGCTTCAATATTGACGTTTGGCAGCGATGGTGGCAGAGAGTTTTCGATATACAATGCGGCGCCTGAGAACGAGAGAGATAAGGGTATGCAGGTTAGGAAGATGGTGAGTGCTTTTATGTTCTTGATATTACCGAATTGATTTGATTTTTGATAGAACACGATGCCATACTTTGTATGATTAACTTGTATACTATGTATCTCTTTTAATTCATCTGCATCACAAACTTTTGTTCGAAATTTCACATCCAAGATCACATTATCAAAATCCATGTACAGCCATCGTAAATGTCGTGAGCATACAAGATATATCACGTCCTCTTTCCAAACACAACCTCTATCACTTGTTCTTCGCGCTGGTCGATCCTCTCTGCTTTGCGTTGGTATTCCTTGGCGTCGATGGGCTGTGCCTTCCATTAGGCTCTTCGACCTTTTGTAGATCAAGCAACAAGTCACTTTTCTGCCCAGTCACGGAAGTGATAATATTGTGAAGCATACCACCACTACCACGACCGCCTCCTACATCCGCATTTGTGGTGGTGCTCTTGTGTCCGTCCTTGCTCGGGTCCTTGTCTGTACTGGGCGTGTTTTTATCTTTCTCCTTCGTACTGTCCTTGTTACCATCATTTGACGTGCCAGCACCCGGACCTAACGGCCCAGCAGTTTTTTCAAGCTTGCCATTGGGAGCCTCATTTTTTGATGGGGGTTGCGGGGGTTGCTCCGGGGCTATTTGTCAATTAGCCATCACCGTACATCGGACGGGAATCAACAACCAACCCACCTGATGACGTGGCATTCGCATTTTGGGTCGTCGTCGCAGAAGCAGACGCTCCGTTGAGTGTCGTGACGGAACTATTATTTCGGTCGTGTCCCTTTGAATCCTGATTAACACTGCTCGTCTCTAGCTGGTTAGACTGTGGAGGTGCAGTCGTGCCCCCGTTCGTTGTCGCGAGTGAAGTAGGGTCGGACGGCGCGACAGGCTCAATGGGGGCGGGGATGCTAAACGCCCCCCGAATAACTTTGATGATCTCGTCTAGTCCGATGTTAGCCGCAACGGGACTGCGGAGACCGGAAGACAAGACCGGGCCACGGGCATATTCTCGAGCAGTGACGATATTGACGGTCGTTTGCATGCCCAACCTATTAGCCTCTTCCAGTGTCAATGGCTCTTCACGCTGACATAGTGCTGCATAACGATGAATGAGGAGGTTGCGGTCGACTTCGCAATCATGGTATGCCACGATGCGGTCGATATCAGGAGAGTCGAGTTTCTCCAACTCGCGGACAGCCAAGGCCTTGACTTCATGGAACGCCCAACGATGTGCGAGCGTGAGAATGCCAGTCCAGTCATCAACGGAGGCATTATAAATTGAAAATTTGCTACAAGAAGACGAGATGAGTAAAGACACAAAAAAACGAAATGATGAGTAATGTACGGGTTATAGAAAACCCAAAGGAATCTTGCAAATTCGGTCGGTTTTAGTCCATCAAGGATGATAGACGTTGACTCAGCAGTCCCCGGCTTGTGTGCACCAGGCGAAGCAGGACCAGTCAGCATGCTACGGAAGTAGGGCGACTCCCTCTCAAAGAAGAATCTATGGACACGGAATTGGACATGGTCGACCTGTTGATGAGTTGGTTTGTCGCTGATCGTCACGATGATCACGACACGTACCATAATATACAGATCACCACCGCTCAGGAAGTACTCATCATGGGGAGTAACAGCAGTGAAATAACGCCCCGAGTCGCCGCCTTTGGGGGGTGTCATTAGAATGGAGCCTAGTCCGGCGAATGAGAGGAACTGGGGAGAGGGAGAGGGAGGATTGTTGTCAAGATCAGATTCCAAAAAGCTATTTGAATCCAGGGCGAGTAGGATCACCACGTGTATCGGCACGTTGCATGGTTCTGCGCGAGGAGTGCGGTATAAATCAGACAGGCCACGTTTTTGTCCCCGAACACCTGCATGATACCTGCAGGCAATGCTGGAACGTAATGCGACGCCGCGGCGCAGACAGCGATGGTTTACCTTGAGGGCCAAAAAGTTCAACGCCGCTCCGATGTCAACGCAAAATGAAACTTCAAGATAGATAAGGATACATCATGATTCAACAAGAAACTTGAAGAGAGAATAGCATCACGAGCACGATCACCCTTGGCAACAGCCCCCAACCCATCGCTGCTTCACCCGAGCATAGCTTCGTGATATTCTGTGCTTCCAGGAGGTCTGTGGATGCTGGCCTTTACTCAACACATATAGAAAACGATCGATAACGTTGATCGATGACATTACCTTGACGGCGTGGGCGCGGGGCAGGAGCAGTGATTGGGTTACTAGTCTGCAGTTCGCCTGACACGGCTCGGACCGGAGAAAGTCGTCCGTCCATTGCTGCTGAGCACTGGCTGTGTGCCAGGACCGGGGGCTGTTGAGTATAAGATACGTCAGTACATCAAATTGTCAAAAGTAGACGTATTATGACTGGCACCTGGTTGTTGGTTAGCCACGTGCGGCGGAAAACCGAACGCCGTCACGACGCGTTGTCGCACTTGAACTAGAGTAATTCCATCGGGTAATGGACTAGCTTGAGGTGGAGGCGGATGCGTGCGCAATTCTTCTCGTAATCTAAAGATGATGATGGCGACAGGCAGTCCTATTTCCTCCGCTTCCTCCAACGAGAGTGACTCGGTGCGTGAGCACAATTCTGCATAGAGCGGGACCAGAAAGTCGCAGTCAACTTTATATTTCAAATACAATGCAATGCGCGTCGCAGTTTGTATTTCCTTTTTCTGCAGCTCTCTAATGGCAAGTCGCTTCACCTGAGTGAAGGACCATTCGTGCGCGAGCTCTAATATGTCTGTCCAGTCTTCAATAGAAGCGTCATATAATGAATACGTGCTGTATCCGACTGATTAGAATGTGTTCCTTTGAGAAATGAAGCCAAGCTCACGGGTTGTAAAAAACCCAGAGCAGCTTTTCAAACTTTACGGGATCCGCGTCCACAATTATAGACATTTCATCTGAAGTCCCCCTATTATCGTGTGGGGCAGGCAAAAACCTGGTGGAATCGCGATCAAAAAAGTAACTATGGACCCTGAATATTTGGCCTCTAATCTATGACAGTTCGGTCAATATGCTTGTCACGATATTAAAGCTAAACCAAGCACATACCAAAAGGTGAAGATCACCGCCATTCAAGTAATATCGCGGGTGCTGCCTCGTCCTGGAGGTGGACAGGGTTGGGCTCGTTGCAATTGTCGCCATCAGTTGGCGCAGGATGTCCCAAGATGACAGAGTGTGCGTTTATAAATCTTGTCGATGTAACACGTTCCTAACTTCGAAAAATACGCATTCTGTGACTGCGGTCAACCGGTTTGCCAGAAATAACGGAAGGTTACTTACATTCGCTTCAGGTGGCGTATGAAGAAAACCTGCGCAGTACCTTCCCGACATCGTGGTCAGCACGTGGCAAGGATGTTCGCCACTGGCACCGGCAACATGGTACATTACAACAATAGTGTGCGCCAAAAAGTCCAATAGTTAGACAAAAAGAGAACGGATTACAATGAGACGACACTATTATGTCCAAAAAGAATGTTCCTTCCTGGTTTGATCTTCAGGCTCATCGGCACTCGTTAAACAAGGCAGAGACTATACGACACGGAACTCTGATGCACAGTACGCAACTGGTGATAGGCGGAACCCACACATTCCTTGCGCGAACCTATTGGATAATTTCTAGTGATTGTGTAGTACAATTGCCGCCTGTCAATTCGTATGATGCTTTGAAAACCTCGAACGTTTTGTGATCCAGAATGGCGAAGACTACACGATCAAAAGTGTTTCGAAACCGGGCACCAGGTAATGAAAGGTGTTGTGCCCAAGTATTCGCCACCATGTCCACCTTGTTCTTGAAAACGCCAGTCCCAAAACTTCCCAACACGATGTTCTTCACCCCTTCTTTCTCAAATAGGTACAATATCCGCGCCATCCTCTCTTTCATAGTGGCCGCAATCTTCTCTTCTATCTCAGCAGGCTCGAACTTGTCACCTAAGTTCCGGCGTACGAGACCTGCGTTCACAGCGGGACTGGTCAAAACATCGACCTGCATAGGCTCCACCCATTGTCCACTATCCTCACGAAAGACAACAATGCCGGCGGAGTATATCATCGAGTGCGAATAGAATCCTTCTTTGGGGGATGTCGCGTGCAGCTTGTAAAACTGTTGCGCCGTTCGCGTTATCAGAGTCGGATACAGATTGGAAGAACGTGCGATAGATTCTTCCTGGGCTTGTGATCCAGACAGAAATCCCCCACCTGGATTCTTTGCTGATGCGAAATTCAGGATTCCTATTCTGGCATGAGGGACTTGACTCGATAAATATCGTGTGCCTGCTAATGTGGACATTTCGAGAAGCGAAACTTCAGTCCGAGGAGATGGGTTAGCCGGAGAAGCTGCGGCCCACGATGTAAGGGCAGATTCTGCGCTATAGAATCGGGTGTTGTTCTCCGATTCTTTCGTCTTTGTCGAAAGGTCATGAATGACACCGTTTAAACTGTAGGATCCAGCCTCGATGGCTTTAACAGTTGAGTTCGCTACTTCTTTGCGCCCTGCGCTTGTCCTCGTGTTGGACGACATATATCGATAAGGTTTGGTGTCACAAAAACGTGACTTTTGGAATGATTTGACAATCTTTATCTAGACGAAAACATACACTGACAAGAGATTTCAAGCGTTTGGCGTAGGTATACATTAGAGGTACTTAGCGACCTTGTCTAAGAATTGGCCCGCTTTTCCACCTGCCATCCACCGACTTCTGCAATGTCCACTTTCCGCGCCGCTTCCCTTCCTTCCACTCCTCTAAAATTGCTTTCCGCGCCTCCATCACCTTGGCAGGCATTCCATAAATAATCGCGTCTGCAAGTCCAACGTACCAGTGCCCGCGCTCTCCAGAGACGCGAAGCACCATCTCTGTTTCGTTCCTCCCTTCTTCCAGCGAGCAACGGCTGAGAGGGAACGTGGTTCCGTGGTTTCTCCAGTTATGCGCGCACTGGACAAAAACCTGACGCCCTTCCGCTGGTGTCGCTGTGGGAACTAGTGCGATAGTGCGAACGAAGCGTGCCTGCGTCACAAGCAAGGCCACCGCGACACCGACTCCAAGTGCCAGATGAGACGCGCACAAACCAAGTCGCTGCCATGTAGGTCTGATGATGTAGTGTTTTTCCTGAGGCTCGGAAGAGTTTTCGTCGGGCGTTCCTTTATTTTTCACGGAGACCTTTTCCAAGTCGGAAACCAGTTGAGACCAGTGGTTCCACGTCAGCTCAATAGCAGAGCTGCTGTCACCTGAAATTATTGAGCGAAAAACGGAGGAAAATGTAGTTGACCTACCTCATGAACAAGTCGCAAGCTACCAACGCCAGCGTCCATCTGGCCCACCATGGAGGTGTCCGCTGAAACACTGGAATGGTCTTGGTATCCAAAAGTTTCGAAGGTATGCCCGATCTGATGCTTCTTAGATTGAAGAAACGCGCGAACAGGCCGGTTCTTGGGATGAGGACGGTTTGCATATGAACAAGTCCGGCACACCGGCACGGGCCTCAAGGCTATTGGCTTCCAAAAACAACAGTGGCAAACCTCGGCTTTCTCACGCGCCGGTATCAGGCGGAACACCTCGGAATCCACCGAAGGTTGCAGTGCACCTCATGTCCACCTCATGCGCAATGTTTCCCGTAGCCGAGACACGGAACGACGCAGTGCTAGGGATAAAATAGGCCACGATGCCCGTATCGCCTCAACTCTTCTTCTTCAACTTCGCACTTCTCTGTGAGTCTAATCCACCCCATTTTTATCGCCGAGCACTGAATTATTGTAGAGATCAACCTTGCCAAGTGCCGTAATTGGATCACTTTTTGCCATAGATATCTAGGTACTCCTTCGCGCTCGGTTTTCAAATTTCTCATTAAATAATGCCACGATCATCTTAACAGATTTTTCACCATGAAGCTGATATGCACTCTCGTCATTTTAGGCGCTCTCTCCTCTATTGTTCCTTCCACGTACGCGAGAAGATATAGGAGGACTATTACGGAGTACAATCCCTTGGATGAATTTTTGGTGTACGAGACGACAGAGACATGCATGCAGCCCGGGGCGTTTTGTCATAAACGTAGGCGTTTGTGCCCTAGCGGATGGTATGCGGATGTCCTCGACGGATGTTGGACGTGCTGTAGGTGGTAGAGAGTGGCGCATGTCTGTTCGTTCAATATTATCACACTACAATTCCATGCGGGAGGCAAACAACTTCTTCTAGTGCGCTTGTGACTCAGAAAAAGTGGATCCAACTGCAGTAGTATTAGTTTGGTTCGGTCAGCCTCTTCAACGAAAGTCGGTTTAAGAAGCGTCGATGTCAGCCGCCCGCGACGGCCTTATAAGAGTCAGCCAGTCAGCAACTCTCTCTCTTTTTCATACCACCATTCGCTCGCCAGAATTTAATGGAGTGTACGCATCAACGCAGTATCCAATCAATCTGCTTTACAGGCCGGCACACTTGACTACTTATATCATATCAAACCCATCCCGTCGTCGACGTTTGGACCGGTCGCAGGGTGCGGTGCCCCCTGCCCCAACAGCAACCTTCGACGTCCACATAATGAAATTCGAACGTGCATCCAAATGATTGCATGCGGTCACTGTAAGTTTGCCTTTGCATCATGTCGCATATCTAGCCATCGGTGGTGTTTCAGTTATCAACTCTCCTGCCAGTGGGATCTCGGCTCCACTCGTTATGCACGATTACAACCTCCGGATAGGACAACGTTCTCATCATATCCACCGATTTTCAAGCCATTGACCGGTCTTGATACCCATATTGGCGGACTCAAATCAAGTTGGGGAAAATCTGGTAACTATTCGGCATATCTACGACAATAAAAAGGGGTTTTTTTTCTTTCGTTTTCAATACTCCGCATTTACGGAAAAAGTCCTTCGTTTTCGAACAGTACTAGGTATGCACGTCATTGAGACCACCACGGGGCCTGTGCTCAACATCACGCTCTCTGCGGTGGGGCCAGAACTGCATGATGGTGCTTCGGGTGCCTGTGCTCGTCGTCGCGCTGCTCGATGGGATCAGAACCGCGGCGATGTTTCGGGTACTTGTGCTCTACATCGCGCTCCTCATTGGCGGGGCTAGAACCATGGTGATGCTTCGGGTGTCTGTGTTCGTCGTCGCGCTGCTCAATGGGGCCAGAACCGTGGTGAGATTTCGGGTGCTCGTGGTCAACGTCGCGCTCCTCATCTGCAGGGTCGGAGTCGTGATGATGCTTCGGGTGCTTGTGCTCTATAGCGCGCTGTTCAACCGCTTTGCCTGCTTGTCTGCATCGCGCTCCGCTTTGCCATGATGATTCGCTGTTCTGTCCGCTCGACAGCCATGCATGTCGTGCTTTGTCATTCGCGTCCCTCGACGTCTGAGCTGTGATGATGCTTCAGGTTCTTGTGCTCATCGTTGCCCTGTTCGATGGGGCTAGAGCCGTAGTGATGTCTCGGGTGCTTGTGGTCAACATCGCGCTCCTCGACGGCGGGGCCAGTGTGATGATGCTTCACGTGCTTGTGCTCATCGTCGCGCTGCTCAATTGCGCGGCTATAACCGTGGTGATGCTTCTGATGCTTGTCCTCTGCATCGCGATGCTCAACCGCGGAACCAGTACCATGATGACTTTTCGGATGCCTGTGCTCATCGTCGCGCTGCTCGAGGGCGAGACCAAACCATTGTGATGCTTCGGGTGCTTGTGAAGCTCGTCACGGGCCGAAATATCGACATGTCCGGAACCAGAACCATCATGGGGCCTGGAACCATGGTGATGCTTCAAAGACGTATCACTCGCAGGTGCGCTGAGCACGATACTGTAGAGACCAAGCGACAAATGCGGCCGGGAAAAACAATTTCATCGCGAATCGCAAACTGTTCGATAGAATGGTAAGTCGAATGTCACGAAGAAGAGTCAGTGCCTACAGTGGACGAAACTAGCAGTGAAAACTGATGAAGACATTGCCCTCTACTGCTATGCTTTATATATGCCTCTAGGAAAACAAAATATTAAAGTGTTCATGTAAGCGCAACCCATTACTTCGATCGTTAGCATGCGTGCTTTTTCGGCACAATAGGATTCGCTGGGCATTTTTTAGTCACGAAATTCTGCGGAGCTACTGCCTCGCTGCCCATGTTTGACCGTGGCCACCGCGCAAAATATACGCCAAGTAATATCATGCCTCAACCGCGCAACACAGCTCCCGGTCTGCGCAGTAACATTGTGGGATGGGTCAATACCTTCTGCCCAAGCGGTACTCGTCAGTCATTAGCATGCTTCATCGTGAATACGGATTGCGCTTGTGATTCATCTTCCCATCGCGCTCATTCCAGTATACATTTGCGCTGAACCTGTATCTGAACGCTGCCAACAAGTTGACCACCGCTGAATATTTTCCGGCTCGTTACGCCAAGCACTTGTTTTGCGTTTCAATTAGTTACCGGCGGCAAGCAAAATCGCCATTCGACCGCAGTGCATAGCATCTCTACAACACGAGGTTTTGTTCAACATCGCGTCGGCTGATTGCATGGTTTACAGTTATATCGCAATAACGAATCGCTCCTATTGTAAGCACAGTAAATCACTTGTTCCCTGCGCGTGGTAGTCCTAACGCACGCGCACGACTGTCTGAACGACCTGCTTTGCAATTGGCTTGGTATTCCATTCAGGGCCAAAGGAATTTTCCGCAGCCTTGTCATTGTGCATCACTCGGATCGCCGCAACTTCGATTCCGAGGTTGTGCTTACGCAATTCCACAACGTAGAACTGGTGCAAGGATGTTGGAAGACGGATATTCGGTTCCGAACGTCCGCTTGTTTTACTCAAGGATGCTGTGGAGGTTAGTAAAATGCTTACTTAATGTCGGCATGGTTCGCAAGTTGGACTACATCGCGGCACAATCCTTTGAATGTTATTAAGTTCTTCTGCTTATGAAAACAAATACACAAATCGAATACTACAATCCTGCACGATAAGCCATGTACACTAATATTAAAATGATACTACTCGAAACAACCACAGTGTACAGAACATAAAGAGAAATAACATAACCACCGCTTATGTGTTGCGAGAAGCAGTTGCCAATGCACGGAAACGATTGAATAGACTAGCGCAAAAAGATTTCCCTCTTCCACGTGTTGTTGTTGGTACACTTTGAGATTTGATGATATCCGCCGCCTGATTGCCGAGTCAGCTCTTCAAAATCTAGGTAGGAGGTCACGACAACGGGCTGACCTTTTCCGCGATAGCGTACACCGTTGCTTGAGTATGGGCAGAAATATGTATAGGAATAATAGATGCATCGACCTGTGATGGGTGCCATAAGTAACAAGGCCAGTTCAACCACCAGCGCGCCACTCACCACACGTAGATTAGTAGTACCGTACACCTTGAGACTCGCATCGACCACACCACCGTCCACTTCGGGTAGCATAGACGACGTGCCGACCGGATGGAATATCGTCTGAACACAACCCTTGATCCACTCCCTCAATTGCTCATCGGATTGGACGTCGTTTCCGGGTAACAGTTCGCTTCGGCCAATATCCGACATGGGCGACTTTTGTGAAATTTTGCGTATGAATTTGACGGCGTCAACCATCATGGCCATGTCCACTTCGTTGTCGAGAGCGTGCATGTCAATCACGGGGGGAGCAAAGGGATCTGAAGATCCCACATGCACGGAACCGCGAGAGAAGGGGTGCAATAGGCCGACGAAGAACGAGAAGTAGCGTTTGCCTGGTTTGGGAACGATACCAGGGGCAGGTAGGCAACCAGGGAATGGTGCAAACCTTTCGTGAAACCGTTCAGTACATCACAACTTTCTTTTTCGGAGAAAGACGCTCTTACTCGAGGTGAGGAATGTTCGCCTTGATCCACTCCTTCTGTTTATTGACCGTCTTTGACTCTGCCGGTCCATATGTTCTCAAGGATTCGGCGCCCCTGGCGATCGATTTCTCATCGGCGAATGTGGATACGGGGACGTATGCAAATGTTTGCGAAGGAACGGAAGATAACATTCCGCCCTTCTGCTCCTGACTATAGACGCATCATAATGAGTATGGGCATCCGTATCGATATGGTGCGATACGCACTAAAGCATCCATTCTGACCGGCACGTGCAGGGTCAGACTGCAAAGTTCAAACGAATCAATGGTGTCGTCCATTTCTCTCGTGTATGGAACCCAGAAATGATCCTATTGATCGGCTAAGAAAAATGTATGCGATAAGCGGGGATTAAATACCTCTATATGGAATCAGTATCAAATACAACATAGGCATTACACAGGATACTCACGAAGATTCTGACCAACACCAGGAAGATCATAAAGAACGGGTATCCAGTGTGTATCTAAGATCTTTTTGCTTCCAATGCCTAAACACGCATTCAGTAGACCCCAAGACCAATAGAGTATACGCACCCGACAACTCGAGAATTTGAGGGGTTTGGAAGGACCCTATCCAATGGCTTAGAACCAGCATTTCGGCACGACACAAAACGCTTAAAATTCACCTCCGCAAATGATCACTTCCTTCTTCGCAGACACGGTCAAAGTGTGACCATCCTTCGAGTACTCCGCTCCGCTCGCAACCAATTTTCCGCGCACCTTCAAGGCCTGGAACAACACGCGTTTCACATGTGCTCCAGTTATCACATGAAGGTTGCTTCTATCCTTGTTTGGCAGATAGTACGCCTACGCAGCTCGAATCATCAGCCTCGCCATATCTTTCGATCGGAGAGAATATCCTGCTCACCGTCGCAGAGGAGCTCCGGACAACCTCAGTGGGGTGAATGGTCTGGTACGCGCCCATAATCCCGACGTTGTTACCCGAAGCCTGTAAAAAAAAAAAGTTCCTAGTCAATCTCCGGCACGCATGACGACGACGTAATGATGCGTACGCCATCCGGATTATGTTTTATCCCAAACGACTCGAGCGTCGAACGGAAGGGGGTGTTAGTTTCGCTGATCCATTTCGGGACAGAGATCTGAAGAGGACCGCTGCTGCCGTGGGCATCGGCAAGAGGCCGGATGTCGATTTTGGATAGTTCCTCGGGTGTAGCGGACAACGTCTCGGACTGAGTAGATGATTATAGACGACATCGTCGATTCCAAATAAAGTGATCGTACCTTTTTAAAGTAGTACAGTAAGGATTTCCAGTTCCATCCTGGCGAGCCGAGAGCCTCAAATGCTAAGATGTGTCGGTAAAAGCCGAGGTAAAGAGAAGAGAGGCGACTGACCATCGTATTCCCCTGCATGTCCTCTGCACGTCAAGGCGGGTCAACAAACGCCTTTTTTTTTGACATGTTTAACTAGTTCTTACCGAGAGACTTCCATGATATTCAACTTTCAAAGTGTCAGGACATGCATGCGGGCAAACGCGGATGATCGATTCGTACCATACTTGAACCGCCCAAACCCTTTCCTCTGGATTGACTGGTCACTACAACCCGAAACTGAGAGTGGGTGCTTCAACGAACCTGTTTACAACGATCCTACGATCGTTCAGATGAGGTTGTGGTGACGTTTGGAACATCCAATCCACCTCGGGGTTTCCCAAATTCTTCATAGCGAATCCTAGCTGGATTTCAAAAAACGGTGCTCTTGAAGATACAAGGCGTAATGCTTACCGGGAATCATGGCATCGACATTAGTCGATTGATCCTTTCCAGCTTCGAGAACACAAACGCTGACATCCGGGTTTTCTGTCAGACGGGCGGCGACAACAAGGCCTGCCGTTCCTCCACCAATGATAATATAATCAAACCCTCCTGCTGATGGTGAAGAAGAAGCCATGAGACAAAAGAAGAGAGAAAAATGAACGAGCGACGAGTGATAGTGATAGAGACTGCCTGACAGGGAGCGGTGCGATAAGCGTCGGGCGTCGAGGGTTTAAGTAGACGGTACTTACATCGGCTTTCATCTATCTTTGGGCTAGTGCCGACAAAAACGGCAGATAGAACGTGGCGGCACGTGTATTCATTATCAGTGTGAACGGCAGAAGGTTATGAGCGTTTATGACCATATTAGAGCTCCTTAGCGACATTTGGACAAGCGTTGGTTGACAACCAGCACCTCGTGATCGTTCGTGGCGTCACGTATTACAGCATGCATTCACGTTACGCATCTTTTTTGACCGGGAATAACGACGCTTGTGCAGGGGTGCAAGGGCGAGATTGGATTCTGCAAAGGGCTCTTGACGCCAAATCGAGGGTACTCGCGGGTCACGCTGGCACGCTTGCGGGTTTCTCTCTCGTCCGGGGAAGTTCTAGTGACGGCAGCCTCTGCTTCCATCCGACAGGGGGGAGCGGGGGCGTTAATACGCGCCGACCTGAAACCCGTTCTAACACCTCCATTGTCGTGACACATGCCACGCGTGGCACCTAGTACCACCCACCGCCGCCTACCCGGCTGGCTTCGTCATGCCCCACGCCAAACCCACACGATGCTCATTTTTCCAAAACTCGTCTGTTCATTATCTTGGTTGCCGGCACCGCTGAAAAAAGTAAGATTTGAGTTCTTCGCCACCGCTTGAGGCCGAGTTAGCGTCGGCTGCTTGCAGGGCAACCATGCGAAAAACAAGGGTCTCGACACCAATCAATCCTGGGTTTTTTGATTAGCCAGAGCTTGTTGGATGTGATATCTCCGAAAAGACAAAGATGTGTATAGATGCGTATGTCTATCCTTCATTAATATTTGACGTTGACAGATGATCCAAGGCCAGCGATTTGATATATAGTCTGTTGGTGCAAATTTCGTGCTTCCAGTTAGACGAATAAAATTGTGTCAGGTCGAG
Source organism: Amanita subjunquillea (assembly GCA_020011035.1). Lineage (NCBI taxonomy): Eukaryota > Fungi > Basidiomycota > Agaricomycetes > Agaricales > Amanitaceae > Amanita > Amanita subjunquillea. The sequence goes on along the minus strand of JAEBUT010000002.1, from coordinate 231,410 downwards.
GAAAGCATACATCCCTTGTTATCGGAACACGCTGATAATCAGTGCTTGCGCCACTGAAGTCTCCGTCCAGCTCGCATAAACGTGATGAATGGACAGATCTTGACAACACCCGAACCGGGCGCGTGTACCGGTGCAGTGCTGCGAAAAGCTCGCCATTTGCGCAGATTATGAGTACAGAATTTCTAAACGCCTTTCTGGCGGTGTCCAACCCCACCCAAACCTGCCCTCCAATACGCTCCTCATCGGAACGACAGGAGCGAGCGTACAATCCACTCTCTGTCTCCAAAACACCCACCCCGCAGCTAAGTTGCTCAGCCACAGCTCTCGCTGCCTCTTCTTCGCCTCCTCGTCTCCGAACCAAAAGTGATAATACCACCAACCGTACCCACATGCGCTATACTTGCTTTGGTCAATGTATGGCATGTCTCCATAATACATAGAGATGAAGCGATCAGAAAAAAGAAAGAAAAGTGCATTGAATAATTCTTGATCCTTTCCAACAAAGAAAGATCGGGAAAGATAATAGTCGTGATAGGCATAAAATGTCTTTGACCACCACCGCACGGCACTCGGTGCACCGCCGAAAAATGAGCCTGAAAATAAAATAAAAATCAGTACATATATATGTGGCAAGGGAGGGAACCGAAGAAAACCTTCACTCATATCCACATCGATAGGACCCTGGTCTTCTTTCCACCATCTGTACATCAACGAGGGCATCCCTGCCAATGGGAAAAACATCAAGTCCTCCTTCTTCACTCCACTCACTCTCACACCCTCTTCCCACACTTGCCTGACCCGATCTGGGTCAGGCCACACCTTGTACCAGTGGTCATCTCTAAAGCTCCCTGCGTCGTTCCAAAACACGTAATCGTAAGTCTTTCCCGCCGCCTCCATGTTCTTCACGGCCTCGGCGAGGAAGTACGCCTTGGCGTTCCATACGGCATAGAGTTCGGGGGAGTGGCGAAAATTTTCACGGTCTATTGAATGCATGTAGGTATAATTTGCTTCAAGGCCGGCCAAGGGCGGCACAGAGAAGGGTGAGGAGAAGGTGGTGTTGACGACGAGTGGGAAGGAGGAGGGTCGGATGGAAGTGACCAAGGGTGCTAAAGAGGGTGGCGCGAAGAAATAGATTTCTGTGCTAATGTCACCAACGAAGCGTTTAAGCCAGGCTTCGTAGTCTGATTGAGAGTGTTTGGCTTTCGCGAGAGGGAAGAGCGCTGATACGAGGAGGATTCGCAGCGGTGGATCTGCGCTCGGGTTGGTGTTCTTTGCGACCTTTGTGGTGCGGACGACAGGAGCAACATAGTAGGCGAGAATGAGAGGGATAGGAGGGAAACTAGAATGAGGCGGGTGAGGCCTGTGAGGCGGGGAAGATGTTCTAGCATGGCTTTCATTACATTGCTGGGCTGTCACGCGTGACTCGTGACTCAGTCAATGTTTCAATTGTCGACATGACGACCTGACTAGGCGTCCCATCATAAGGTCTACATTGCACGTCAGGATGGCGTGACTTGTGGCCAGTGTATGAGGTGCCATTCGTTCGGAGAACTAGAACCAGAACCACGCCGGCACGCATCCATTGAAATGGAGCAATACACAGCACTGTGGAGCCCATTCCACTGATACCCTGGCTACAAATTATCGGCAGACACGCGCGGGAATTTGGATTTGTACGGCCGGCGAACACACGAGTCTGCCAACCCTGCTTGTTTTATTCCGCCGCAGAAACGGATCACTCCTTCGCCCATGTCTATAACACACCTGACTTCGACATACCAGCTCGACGGTTCAGCACACCACTACATGTGCGGACGTATCGCTGTTTTACTGGGTGTACATAGCGGCTCCGGTTTCTCAATGCATTTCTATGTGGAGAAGGAAACAAAAGGGATCACTAAGGTAACGTGTCATCACTTCTCATGACAGGTCATGATCATCGACCTCCCAATAGAAACGTGGCTCACCGCAGCACTGTTGATTAATGAGTTCGTGACGCGGAACGAGATCATGAATCACTCCTACGGGCACCCGCAAACGACTCGTTTGAGGCCCATGGAAAATCGTCAATGTGGATCGCAAGGCGGATCACATGCCCGAACGATGTCAAAGTCAAATCGTTCCTCCCGCAGGCGAACGGCTTACCCGGCATGAAAATCAAGATCCTGATTTGCGTGCAGTTCACAAAGTCAATTGTATTATTAGCCTCGGCCTCTCACGCGGCTGTGAGAATGCCGTGATCGTGCAGGTACGCTGAATACCGTCGTTTGACTCCGGATGAGAACGGTAACAAACATCGCACGTGTGGGAGCAGGCGCCTACGAAGAAGTCGACATAAATCGATGTCTACTTCATGCGTTCCACTGATAGTGGCGGCTTGGAGGCAGTGGAGAGTAGTACACCAGCAATGTTCTGCATCTCAACGTTTGACATTCTTGTGGGTAAGTGCTTCGCAGCGAACGTTGCAAACAAGATCAGCGTTTGACAGTCGTGGCGTGCCAGCCACGTAGGAGTAGAGGAGAACGATGCGCTGGTGGGATGGTCTTCGCTATATTCTGTCCAGTGTGCCTTGTTCAAGGGACAAATACGATAATTTGCATTACCAAAAATGCATGTGCTGGAGTAACGTGACTCGGTTCCTTGTTAATTCCCTACTTGGTAAGTTCACTTCTTATCGCCAAGACATACCTGAACGCGTCACATAGGAAGACACTTGCGCCCGCGATACACATGAACTAAGTAGTCCTCCTTTCAAGGCGAGACCATTGTTTTTGGGAAACAGGTCCAGTTGATTGACATTTGACATCTCTGTGACTCCGCCCTTAATTCTTGACTGTGGTACCTTAAACCATACAAATAAAGGGCAATGTATTCAATTCTTCCTCTTGGAATGTCGTGCCTGTATATCCCGTAAAAATGATGAACGGAGAGTTGGCGGTGCACCTAACATATCTAAAGCCTATTCAATATACCGTCAACCATTCACACGTGCAGCGAGTTGACGAATTTCTCGTCCTTGCATGAAATTGGCAGAAAGCTGTAATGGGCAATCCGAAATGACAACATGTCGAATAACCAACACCGCAGAAGTCATGTGTCAAGGCGAATCTATTGTCCTACCTCGCACGAGCTGCTGCGGATGGATGGACTGCCGTACATCGTAGGCGAGAGCGTAGAATGAAACAGGAACCTGTTGGAAAGGGTCGTGCAATTTGTGCAATTTCAGGAAATTCAAATCCGCGAAAATTAGGGACATAGGTGAACTTTCCTTGCCGTTGCTGACCCTAATCAGCTACGTCGCGTGAGGGCTGGGGTTCCAAAGCCTATAAAAGCTGCAGCAGATGACCGACATTCTTCATCAGTTTCAACTGACTGCGTCCACTGTGAGCACTAGCTTCTCCTCCATAGTACTCCACTGATCATACCCACTCTTCTTTATCCACAGCTTTGAGCTCGCGATGAGATTGTTGTTCTCTGGCGTTTTTGTTGCATTGGTTTCTGCCGCCACCGTTCTCGGTGCTCCAGCTGATATAGCTGCACCTGCGAACGATGCTCTGTTGAAACGCAACCCTGAACCGATCGATGGTTCTGCCGGTGGTCTTGTTGACGTTGCTGCACGCGACGTCGAAGGCCACCACCACAAACACCACCACCATCACCATCACCCGCCTCCGCCTCCTCCCCACCATCACCATCACCATCACCACAAACACCACAAGTGGTGGCACCGTGATGTTGAGGAAGATGTTGCTGCACGCGACGTTGGGGAAGTTGATGTTGCTGCACGCGACGTCGAAGGCCACCACCACAAACACCACCACCACCACCATCCCCCTCCGCCGCCTCCTCCCCACCACCACCACCACCACCACCACCACCACAAACACCACTGGCGCCGGGATGTTGATGTTGCCGCACGCGACGCCGAGGAAGTCGATGTAGCTGCACGCGATGTTGAGGAAGTTGACGTTGCCGCACGCGACGTCGAAGGCCACCACAAACACCACAACACCACCACCACCACCATCCCCTCCGCCGCCTCCTCCCCACCACCACCACCACCACCACCACCACAAACACCACAAGTGGTGGCACCGGGATGTTGATGTTGATGTTGCCGCGCGCGACGCGGGGAAGTCGATGTAGCTGCACGCGATGTTGAGGAAGTTGACGTTGCCGCACGCGACGTCGAAGGCCACCACCACAAACACCACCACCACCATCCCCCCCCCCCCCCCCCACCACCACCACCATCATCACCACCACCCTCCCCCTCCCCCTCCTCATTGGCACCATCACTGGTAGATTTAACTTTCATCCATAGTGCACTTGGGTCAAGTGTTGCTGAAATTAGGATGTTGATACGGACCATCGTCATTCCTGTGATTGTCGTGATGAAAAAATGGATAAAAACCTCAAAATAATCTCTCATCTGTGTCTCTTAGATTGTCGTATACCGTCTGTTTTGTCGCTCGTTACTGTTTATGCTATATACCAGTCTTGAACATTGTTTCCCATCCCCGGTTCATAAGAATTCGGCTGAATAATCATCATCTCGTCATGTAAGGCAAGGTCCCTCGCGACTAAGTGCTCGATTGATCTGCTATAACCGTGATACAATGTGGCAGTGCGATCTGCTCCATGAACTCCAGACAACAAAGTGTATAACAATAATTATTCTAAATATCTCGGTCATTGAGAGTGTGAGTAGCTTAACTTACCAGTAGGCGACCTCTCCGTCTAAAATAATAGAACTACGAAATACTCAGAGAGAACCTGACACCGTATCGCTCGTCGTTGTCACCTCTGCCCTCTCGGCTAGGTGGCCTACCGCAACGGTCGAATAATGTCATAAATTCATATCAGGCCTAACATCAACAAAAAGTCAGATGACTGGTCAACGCTGAATCATCATTACGGATCTTTTGCGGAGTTCATGATATGACGAGGGGTATTAAGTAGCGAAGACGTTAGAAGGGTACGAACGTGTATGCTAAGCTGAACCTAAAGCCTGAGCATTTTGAGTAACAAAGGCAAGAACAGCATCATCAAAGGATCCTGACAGTGCTTTTCCGTTGTCCTTTCTTCGCAATGGGCCGCCGCACCAACAAAAAGGCCGAAATTTGGTAACTCATTAGGACAATATGATATGGTATCAGATGTACTGCTGGATTGAAGTCACATTGCAATACATTCCACAATACTTGCTGGCACTCGAGCTCTTTGAGCGTCGTTTCAAGTTTTGTGATCGCCTTCTAATACATACGTCTAAGGATGACCACACCACTGCATTCAGCTCACGGCCATCCTCGTCTGCCGGCCACACACGCCCAGCGGGGTGCGACGGGCTTGTATGTATATCAACCGCTTGCACAGAACGGTGTACGCGCGAATGGAGCTCGTACGCTCGGCGACAACAGCACGTTTTCATGCCCAAGTCCGGGAATAAGCGGGGACGGCTCGACCCCACTGCAGATGCACATAGATGGACTGGATCTCATTATCCTCGCAGTCGGTTGGAGGGCGAGACAGAGACAGTGCTGGATGCCAAGCTCAGACACGCAACGCCCACTGATATGGGCCCGGGCAGACTTGTAGTTTGGAGATATCATGGATGGAAGGACATATTCGACAAGTGGCATGTGGTTCAGGTGGGGCGGCTGAGGAGTATGGAGCGGCCAGATTTTGTAGTGCAGCCACATGAGTGGGTCATTTGTCGAGGATTTTGTTTAGTCGACGTTGCTTTCCGTGGCTGAGTAGCTCAACAGGTGACCGCGAATGATCTCTACGGACAATGTGGTACGCACATTTGAGAGCCAAAGGACGAAGAGAGCGGCGGGGCGGCACAGGAGGGTAAGTCAACATTTGGAACGACGTCCCCCCATCGGCATGATAGGTCAGTGTAGTGGTATGGATGTGGGCTGGTCAGGTTGGTGTTCGTGTTCGTGCTGATTAACTTGGCAAGGTTGGTCGACATCACGAGCGAGAATGGAAAAGGAGAGCCCGCTGACGAACACGGAGAATGTGACAGCGGCGTACTAACCTGGGACGTAATGGATCACTGCGTATTACTTTCTAAAGCGTGTTTCCCGAGTCTGATGACCATGACGATGTTTCGGCTGGAGCACACGTTGATGGGGTGTTATCTCTTTTCGCACAAGTGGCGACGTGCAAGTCGCTGTGGTACGTCGAGACGGCGATGCATGGCGGGTATGACAGTCTCAGCCAATGCCCCAAGGTGGATTATGAGCTCGCATGTGCCATCTGAGCCATCCCGTATGATATCGAGCAGGCATGATGGTGCTCCTAAATAATCAGTAGTATGAAGACGTTTCAGTGTGGCGCGACCAAAGCGACATCGGAGAAGCTGATTGCCTGGGTGGACCATACCAACGATCAATTGAATGAGGTGGGTTTGGCGGTTCACATCAATCAGTAGAGAGTTTCCATGGCATCAACTCATGATGATAATTTCTAGTATAAATCAAGCTGACGTCCCCCCCCCTCAATCCAGGCTGGTCCTCATCCAATCCACGCATCATGCACTTTTTTGCATGTTCTCTCCTTCTCCTAGTCACATCCACTATGTGTGCTTCACCTGTGCGCATCGAGAGCCGCGAAAGCTTCCAGGTGACCCAAAAAATCAAGAAGACTTACGACATTCCCCAAGTAAGAAATTTACTAATTTACCGTCTATATTCCTTTGATTTCATTGTCGCGACTTCTAGCCAGACAAACGGATGTATGATAAATTTCATAGTAAGGACAGCAAACGGATCCAGGAGTGGTCTGATACAGGCGAAGAAGTGGTCGAACCGATAGGTCAAGTCCATCAATTGTACAGAATCGTGATAAAGAGGGTCGACTTGAGCATGGTACAAACTGAGGATGGTTTAACCCGGGAGGAGCAAATGTTCGCCGAGATCCAGAACCTCAAAAGATTTCACAAGTTAAACGGTTGGTACAAGGCAAAGGTACAGGGGAAAATCTATTTCTATATCGGGATAGATAGAATGGGTATTCCTGCGTCTGAGCGCAAGCCGTTACTATCGGGCGCAGAGGAGGAGGAAGCTCGGAAAAAAGGCATAGCGTACTTAAGGAATGAGTACAAGCTAGTTCTTGATGATGCGTAAGTGTTTATTAATTATTTGTCACGCTCGTGTTTAACTTCTCCTCAGGCATAGTAAACAAAGCAAATACTTTAGCTTCTCGCGTTCCACTGTCTGGGCGACACCCTGGATGTTACGATACGCAAAACCTGTCGTAGATTGATTCTTCAGCGTACACGCATATTTCTGCCTTCCTATTTCTTCTAGAAGGGAGGAGGTTGGACGATGTGTGTAGAACAGAATTTATCTGTGGTAATATTATTTTCCAACTTGGCACGCAGAAATTTGCAGCGCGCAACGAATCATTAAAGAATCGCCCAGCCTGTATCATCCTGACCCCTTGCGTAATCTCCGCTTTCCTTTCCGGCTCGCAATACGCATGATTAAGAGCTGATACTCAAATCTGTGCCTGGACAGTTGTCAGGCATGAGCGTCCTGATCTCGTGGGTTGAGAGGATTGCAAGAAGAATGGCGATGACCTCATCGTGTCAAACCGTTGTGACCGTCTAAATTGGTCCTTCCGATTATGAGGATGAGCACGGGATGAAGAATAGCGTAGCATAAATCAGCGAGGGGATGGTAAGTCCGAGCCTGTCTGGAGCAAACAATAATGGCTTTGTAAAAATGGTTACATTCGCATAGTCGATGCTATAACCCTCGTACATAGATCCGCCAAAGTCATGACGACACTAACTGATTGATCATAATTTGACGGCCGTTCAACTGAGGTGGTGGGGAAGTGGGAAAAAACCAGCCAATTTCCGGGTTACCCAGGTTCTCTACAGCGAATCCTGAGGATTTGATCTCAGCATACAAGAGGGATGCCAACAGGCCATGAGGCATACCCGGTATTCGTAGATTGGGCTGACGGAACATACGCTGACGTAGGGATTTTCTGAGAGACGTGCTGCAACGACGAGCCCGCCAGCTGTCTCACCACCGACGATGACGTAGTCAAATGCTGCAGGAGAAGACATGATAGGAGAAATGCTATGATGCTGTTGGCTTGTCGGTGCTGGTACTTTTGTGAGTCGCTCAACAGGACTGGCAGTCATCTGTCAAAGAGCCAGTCTGATGCGAAGATGAGCACGACTTGAATTCTGCTGTGTTCTTTTCCCATGGCTCAACAAGCTTTCGGAAAACAACAATTGTTAGTCTATATATGGATCTCTGTGACCGTGACCGAGGCCCGCTCCTGTAGAATGAACAGTGTAGAAACCCTCCAGGCAGCCCCCACCCACACCGCCGTCACCACAGATGCATCGCCTCCAACGATGCCCGCGTCAGCTCATTCGCTATGAGAATGAAATGTGTAGAAAAATCTGCAAATATGGTAACTGTTTCCCAAACACAATGGTTTCCCTCAGTTTATATGTATCGCGGGCGCAGGTGTCCTCTTATGTGACGTGTTCATGTAAGTATGTCCATTAGGGAGTTAACAAGGAACTCCTCTGGCACGTGCATTTTCGGTAACGCTGTTGTCCCTTGAACAAGGCAGTGTCACCGGACAAAATACCATCCCACCAGCGCATCATTCTCCTCTACTCCTACGTGGCTCGGACACACGACTGTCAAGTGCCGATCTTATTTGCAACGTCTGCTGCGAAGCACTTACCCACCAGAATGTCAAACGTTGCTTGGGTATGAGAAGCGGAACGTCAAACGTTGCTGGAGTATTGCTCTCTGCCTCTAAACCGCCAAGACTTGGTACCTTAAGCCGTACAAATGAACAAAGGGGTATGCATTCAATTGTTCCTGCCATGTCGTACCTGTCTATCTCGTAAAAAATGATGAACGGAAAGTTGAGGCAATTTACCGTTAACCTTTCACATGTGCAGTGAGTTCCTTGCCTGAAATAGCTAAACCACAGAAAGCTATAATGGGCAATCCAAAATGACAATATGTCGAATAACCAACCTCGCAGAAGTCATATGTCAAGGCGAATCTATTGTCCTATCTCGCACGAGCTGCTGCGGATGGATAGACTGCCGTAAATCGTAGGCGAGAGCATTAGAATGAAACAGGAACCTGTTGGAGAGGGTCGTGCAATTTGTGCAATTCCAGGACAATCAAATCTAGGGACATAGGTGAACTTTCCTTGCCATTGCCGACCCTAATTGGCCACGGTGCGTGAGACCTGGGGTTCCAAAGCCTATAAAAACTGCAGCAGATGACCGATATTCTTCATCAGTTCCAACTGAGTCCGTTCATTGTGAGCACCTGCTTCTTCTCCACAGTATTCCACTGATCATATCCACTCTTCCTTACCAACAGTTTTTTTGCTTGCGATGAGATTGTTGTTCTCTGGCGTTTTTGTTGCATTGGTTTCTGCCGCCACCGTTCTCGGTACTCCAGCTGATATAGCTACACCTGCGAGCGATGTCCTGTTGAAGCGCAACCCTGGTCCTGAGCCGATCGACGGTTCTGCCATTGGAGTTGTTGATGTTGCTTCCCGCGACGTCGACGGCCACCACCACCACCATCACCCTCCGCCTCCGCCTCCCCCCCACTGGCACCACCACCACCACCACCACAAGCACCACAAGTGGTGGCACCGTGACGTTGAGGAAGGCGATGTTACTGCACGCGACGTTGGAGAAGTTGATGTTGCCGCCCGCGACGTCGACGGCCACCACCACCACCATCACCCTCCGCCTCCGCCTCCCCCCCACTGGCACCATCACCATCACCACAAACACCACAAGTGGTGGCACCGTGACGTTGAGGAAGGTAATGTCGCTGCACGCGACGTTGAAGAAGTTGATGTTGCTGCACGCGACGTCGACGGCCACCACCCCCACTGGCACCACCCTCCGCCTCCGCCTCCTCACTGGCCCCATCACCACCGCCATCATCACCACCACCCTCCCCCCCGCCCCCGCCTACTCACTGGCCTCATCATCACCACCACCACCACCCTCCGCCCCCGCCCCGCCTCCTCACTGGCCTCATCACCACCACCACCACCACCACCCTCATCACCACCACGGCTGGTAGGCCTGACTTTCATCCATTGTTGTTCAAAATAGGATGTTGATAAAAACTATCGTCATTGTTGTGATTGTTGTGATAAAAAATGGATAAAAACCCTCAAAATAATCTTAATAGTCTTTTTTTACTAGATTGTCGTACCGTCTGCTTTTGTCGCTCGTTATTGTTTATGTCATATACCAGTCTTGAACATTGTTTCCCATCGCGGGTTCATATAAATTCGGTTGATCATCATCTTGTCAGGTAAGGAAAGGGTACCTAAGTCCCCGATCGATCTGCTATAACCGCTGATTTTATAACCATTTGATGGCGTGGGAGTCGAACGGTCAAATGAAATAGTCCCGGTTCAATACACGTATTCCAAAGATTCTACTCAATAAAGTCTGCAGACAAATGCATAGCACTACATACACATACCCAATAAGAGACGACCTAAGACCCTCTCGTCGTTGTCACCTTTGCCCTCTCGGATAGGGTCGAATAAATGCCGTTCATACCCGACCCAACAGTACCTGACGGGAAAGAATCAGACACCTAATCGCGACGGCGAGGGCGTGGAATGCACGTTGAATGCTTGTTTCACCTCACAAACCTTCATATTCCCTACACGGCGCTTCTTCATTTCGTTTCACTCGTCCCTTCATTTCTGCACGGTTTCTGGCCCTGTCAGTTTCCAGCACATTCGTGCCATGGCGAGGATATAGAGGACCCGTAAATTATCATTACGGATCTTTTGCAAACATGTACACGAGTTCATGTAGCGGGCCGTTGATCGTTGATGCAAAATGGTAAGCTGGCGTGGCTGTACTAGTGCCGCGCGTAAGCACTTGTACCATCATTTATCCTACAATTATACTTTCAAGTTGAGTGATACGACGAAGGAAGAACAAATAGCGAAGACGTAGAAAGGGTACGAACGTGTATGCGGCTATGCAGTGAAGTGGCCAAAATTGCCGTCCTCAGGCTCGCATCATTCTTCGGACTATCTTCACCTTCACACTAAATGTATGACGGCACGAAGGGCCGCGGGTGCCATTCGAGTTGACAACCTAGGTTGTGTCGTCCAGACTAAAGGTGTTTACCGTTTTCACAGCGATAGTGAATCGTTACGATGGTAGCCGTGCGTCCTTCTGTTGCGACCTGCAGCGCACTCCTCTCCTGCAACAAAGTAAGTGGCGGGGCCCGACAGTCATGACGAACCTCATCCGCTTAGCAAAAGTTCGGTAGCGATTGGACGCGACGGGATCATTCATCTCATTCGTAAAATACCCCTTCAATGTCCTTCCGGAACCACAAGTTTCCACGGAGATTCTAAGCACTAAAGAGGCTGATGACATGGTCAAGTCAATCGACAAAGTTCCTATCCACTTGTACCAGATTTCTACTTGTCATTCATATTGATCTTCTTCTGAATTTCTGCAAGTCACCGCTACTGAGAATTCCCGAGCGTGTTCACCATAGTCATCTGAACTGAGTTGCATCATCACTCATGGGACCATTACAATGTCCTACAGTGGTTTGACGAGAGCGCGGAGAGCCTTTCCAATATCTCCTTCATGTTCTACAAGTATCTTCTCCGCTTTGTGCCTCGGTATCTCAAATTCATTTACCTGTGAAAAGAGACATGCACAGTAAGTCACAAGAAAGATTGGCCGCATAAGGAGCGCACTATTATCTCAACATCCTCTTTCTTCACAAAGCTGGGCAGTACTTCTTTCTGAGCCTTTGGAGGTGGCTTTTCAAGAAACCCTCCTTGTCGGAAAGCTTCCTCTAGCTTCCCTTTTGAATATGAGAATCCGTCGATAAACTGATATGACAGAATCAACGAGGTAAATGTGCGATAAGGTTATTACAGCCAGGAGATAAAAATGTCTTGGATATGGATCAGAAAGCCAAAGAGATTGAGTGTATAACGTACATTCGCAATGACCTCTGGTTCTGGGCGTCCATTGACGCGCGACATGGTGTTGCCTTGGGCGACAAACACATGCAAACTTTTGGTCATCAAACTGCGTGACGCGTGACCACTGTACCACTTTACACCGCCGTCACTACAGATGCCTCGACGTCCGCGTCAGCTGCAAATATTGGCGCCAAGGCAGTTTATGACTCTATGGTGCAAATTATACCTTGTGCGCATGGGTTTGGATTACTGAAAAAGGAATTCCAAGGCGTTACCCAAACCCAGTAAGTTCCATCTTCAAAAAATGCGATGCATTGCATGCTCATTTCAAGCCGTTCATCGCGTGTGAAACCCTATTCATGATATAATAGACTGCGCGCAAGTAGATTGATCAGTTAGAAACTTCCGAGCACGCAAGATAAACTCGGCACTCCCAAAGAGCAAACATATAAAATGGTGCTAACGACCGCAATGTCCTTAATCAGTTCCATTGGCTTCATCTACTGTAAGCATCTGCTTCTTCCCCATAGCACTCGACTTACTATCTCTATAATAGCTCCGCGATGAAATTGGTTTTCCCTGCTTTTGTCGCTTTTGTCACTGCGGAGCTCGTCCTCGGTGCACCTGCGAGCGATGCGTCGTTGAAACGCGACTTCAGTCTTGAGGCCCGCGACGGTTCTGCCGTCGGACTCGTCGATGTTTATGCACACGACGAGGAGCGCCAAAAACTCCACCACCACCACCACCACCACAAGCACCACCACAAGCACCACCAAGGCTCAGGTCCCGAAGTCCAGCAGCGTGATGAGGAACACCACAAGCATCACCATCACCATCACCATCACAAACATCACCATGGTTCAGGCCCCGCCTTCATGCAACGCGACGAGGTGCACCACAAGCACCACCATCACCATCACCACCATGCTCGACTTTGACTGAAGTGTAAATGTGATGAAAAAAAGGATTGTCGCCTTTGGCACGTTGGGATTGTTTGTCATATCACAATACTGTTTACGTATCGCTTGCCAGTGATTTGGATTACGCCGAATATCATTTTGTTCATTCTGTCGCCAATATCGCGTAGAGAGTTCGTGAATCCAAGCCATTGTGGGAATATTTAACTAGCCTCACTTCTTCAAACGGAGTATGCCGTCCGTTAACGCATATACCTGATGCTAATTCCATCGAGTATATACTTAAATTCGAATGTTACTGGAACTACAAGACAGATATTTGGCAAACGAGAGTGTACAAAAGAGCGTGTATGTATTGACTATGACAAGGATATGGCCCCTACAATATTTTGTGTAACAAGATCAACAGACTTGAGAGTTTGCCTAAACGATATTGCCGAGCGGGAGCTTCATGATGGGCGATGTCTCTGCTGCAAGGAGCAGACTAAGGCCAGTGTAGAAGGCAATGAAAGCCGTAACGAGGCCAACTATGCCACCAATTTTATGGAGACTATTGAGGGAAAAATGAGTAACGTTCTCTGTATGTGGGCAAAATTGGACTTACGCGGCTAGTCCTGATAAAGCACCAGCACCGAGTAATAGGAATGTGGTGAAGAGGCAGAAGAACAGACAGATGAAGGCAACGTTCTTCCGGAGCGTAACAATACTGGACAGGGCCATATATGAATGGTGGATGGCATAGAAAAATCAATGACACGTACAAGAAGATGAACGTGATCAGGAACCAGCCCATCAAGTAGATTCCAAGGGCACTTTCGAGCTCCTCGGTGTTGTCCTTGTAAGCTGCAACGATTCCAGTGCCTGGCAAGAGAATGAGGGAGTAGGAGATCCAGAAAGCGCCATAAGATGAGAAGGCTGTAAATGACGTCAGTATTAGGCGTTACTAGGAAACACGTTGAAATCTTGCAACTGACCTGTAGCAGCGAACGTGTTACCCCTCGGGAACTCCCACATTCCTGCCATAAACTGGGCAAGTCCGCCGCTCGCAACAGCCATGCCGACAACGACATTGGGTGCGGTGATACCACGTGCTCCAATGTTGTACAATGACAGAATGAAGGTGGTCAACGCGAATGAGAAGAGGCCGCTTGGTTTAAAAGACATTGTCAACATGGCGAGTTTTCAATGGACGCGACATGGACTCTTACAGTGGTCCTGCATCAGCAAACTTGATGGCGGGGGGAGCTGATCTAAGTTCTCTGTTGAGAGGAAGCCTGTCAAGAGCGATGGAGGAACCCTTGTCAATGTCGGCGTATGAGGACATGATAGTAAAGACTGGAAGAACGGAAGAGTTTGGGGGGTGAAGGGGAGTATTGGGACTTGAGACGGAGTGCAAGGCGGAATTTAAGGTATCACTTTGGGAAAATCCCATCGTTGTCACGCCGATTATGGCAGACCCTTCAATCGAACCTGAATGCTTTTGGGAATTCCTCAAACATCAATACATTTTGCACCCTGCGTGCCCTGCGGATTGACAACTGCATGTCTAGCATTTCAACGTTTGTACATTTCATCCACGAGATACATTTCAAGGATAAAGGTATGTCAGTTGCATGAACCAACAACATGCTTTCTGACACGAGAACCAGACAATAATGGAATATAAGATAGTGGGCGCATCAAGTGTCGGCGGAAAAAAAAGGGACCAACATCAATCACCGCTCATGATATCGCACTTGATCTATCTAGTGCAAGTTCGCATCGGTCCCGAGAAATCGCTACACGTGCTGAATATCATTTCAGGTGTACCATTGGGCTCCACAGAACGTATTTCTGATAAATAGTCCATGCCAAAATTATCGGACAAGTGGACACTTCAAGCTGTTGCGCTGCGAAATCGCGTGTGAAAGTTTTATATTAACTCCCGTAATTTGATCATTGTCGAGCAACTAAGGTACGTACTCAGTTAGGGTTATTCGCTCAAACTCCGCTACCGTTCCTCGAATGTTCTGCGGGCTGTGTTCAACGGTGCTCGACGCATGCAAAGTCTACACCGATCTTGTGCTGAAAACTTGAACGAGAAATGCAGTATAATATTCTGAGGAACATACTGATTCAAAAAGTCATTGGCTAATCCCAGCAACCAACACTCGACCCGAGGCCAGAGGCCTCCGAAGCACGAGCTCTCGGACGAGAGGCACGGACTTGTACTGCACTTGAGATGTTCAACGGTGGCCGTGGCCTCTGGTACAGTGACTTGTCATGAGCGATTTAGTTCATCCCCTGATGCTCTTCCACAGAATCGGTCAGCCTTGCACACGGTTGCT
Organism: Amanita subjunquillea; assembly: GCA_020011035.1. Classification (NCBI taxonomy): domain Eukaryota; kingdom Fungi; phylum Basidiomycota; class Agaricomycetes; order Agaricales; family Amanitaceae; genus Amanita; species Amanita subjunquillea. Next base: position 216,163 of record JAEBUT010000002.1, on the reverse strand, counting down.
TGGCACTTGGACCAGGCTGATTTTTCAAGCCCGGCGCTTGAGCTAAGTAGGTAAGTAGGGTCTTGTGCGCGCGATAACGATTTGGTAACTCCGTCACGATCCATCCACCCCTGCCTTCGCTAACGCTGTGCGACGATTGGGATTCAATGCAGGAGGGAACTGGCGCCCATCTTCAAGTTTAGCAACCCCAACTACAAGTAGTCGCCTCGCGGCCGCCATTGTATAATTGTACGTACCATCTACATAAGCGGACTCCTTTAGTCGCAGCCTCCTTGTTGTTTACCTTTTCTATGTGAGTAACTTTTATACAGGAAAAAAATTCATGGGAAATTATATGACTTTGCGCTCCCATGTCAATCGCCAGGAATATGATAACATACGGTAACCACTAAACCACGCGAGTGTGCCCAAGGAATTGGGAGGTTACGATAAATGCATGACGAAATCAAATATTGACGGTGATGTGTGGCGTTCATAAATTGCTCATACAAGATGACTACAACAGCTGTGATAAGTGAAAGGTTACATGATAGTTATAACCCCAACGCTTTATTGGCAAGCTCGACTACCACTTTATTCTCTCCGTCGGGTGAAGCGACGAAAGGCTCAACTCCCAACATTCTGCGAGCCTGAGACGTCGTGAGGTTGTCTGTTGTAGCTCTATTAATACATTCCGATTCGCCTTTGCCGCCAGGGAAGTCGCTGTACCACCAATTATTAAGCGATATATGAGAAGACGAGATGGACATACGGCGCAGGTAAGCCAGCTATGAAATTCTCACGTTGCTGGCGTAGATAATGGGCGCTGTAAATTTATTTCCGCCGTCAGGATGACTGCACTTGCATATATAATATAATCGGAGATACGCACTTGTCTACGGTAAGAGGTACAGCAGGGATGTAAAGAACCGAGGAATCAGATGTACCACGGTGTTGCCCTTCGACGGCGTGAATAACATCGCAATGCCCTATGATTTAACATTGAACCAAGTACAAACGCAAAACCACGTATACGTACAAAACGCTTGATCGCCAGGCTCTACTTTAGGTATAGACACTATGTTCTTGCAAGATCGAGATGCGGATGGGTCTTCTCGTTGAGCTCTTGGGTATTCCCGATGATGCTTCCGGGAAAATCGGGAGAATCCAAGTTGACCGTCCAGTCTTCAAACTTAAGAGAGATTGGTTGTATATTATTGGTGCTCCGAGGACGGAAGAAGGGCCGGAGAATGATATATGCTGAACCGAGGAGGAGGTTGGGGAAGACTTTCAAGGTGCCTTGAGTTGGCCCTGTGCTAGACATGGATGTCCAACCTTGCCAGGCACGAAAGATGGAGCATTTGTTTCTGTTTTCGGGTACTAAATTCAACGGATGGTAGTAGTGGAACAAGAGAAGCTCACGAGACATTATACAAGTCATGCCTCGCGTTGATCCTGGGCGAGGCATCAAACGGATCGTGCGATCTCCAGTCGCTTCCACCTTGTAAAATCTTCTTGAAACACGAACGGTACTCTGGATCTTCCCAGTGCTCCACAGATCCTCCATCAACGTGAGGACCGAGCGCAAACTTGTTGTCCCCAGGCTGGCGAATCCGAAGTCGGTCAAAATAAGATATGGGGTTGGACAAGTCGACAAAGGATGACGGATCCGATTTATGCCAGAGGGAGAGCAGGAACTCTTGAGTTGTAATAACGTTGGGGTGGGTTCGAGCGGTAATTTGGGAAGGGGTATTGTACAGCTCATAGGCTTGGATGTTGTCCGGGGGGAATCCTAAATCCAATGATAACTATATGAACGGATCGTCCGCACCTGAGAGGAATCGCACCTTTGACTTGATCTTTGTTCAATGCCGCATAGGCTTGTATGTCGGCTTTCCATGACAGTGCTTCCTGAGAGGTAAATTCGACTTTCGACTCTGGCTATGAGGACGATGACTCGGAACTCACGGCCTGCGAAATCCCCCCTTTGATCAAGACGGTTCCCACTTCCTTTATGTTTGCGATTTGGGTATCAGATAGTCCAGATTTGAGATTCTTGAATTCGACTTGGGGTATGATCTGTGGTCGTGGCCGTCTCTGTACCTGGCTTGCGGTGATGGGAATGCTGTACTCACCTCCGTACCCCGCTCATTGATCAGAGCAACTTTTTCTTCAAGCTCTTGCAACAGCTGCCTCCAGCTCTCAACTAGCTCATCTTTCCACAGGCTCTTCTTGAGATCGGAGAAGCGAATTGGGAGTTGGGACCCTTCTTCTCCCGATAATGAGGTAAAGATGGCGGCGATGGTGCCTTCCGATTTCGGCTGCCTTGGGATGGGATGGTTCATTCCATCACTGATGAATCGACTGCTTCGCAACCATGGTCTTGCAAAGCGTACTGTGGGTGGTTTGCTATAAAGCTTGCGAGCACGTAACATAAGTGAGTCTGTTCTCACCTTTATCAAAGCTGCGGCGGTCCGCTCCTTCTCCGAGTCCGCCCAGCCGTCTTGGGACCGATTCCCTAGCTCTCTTAATGTCCTCGACACCATGAACGAGCTTGCATCTCATGAAAGACACTCTCCAGAAATGAAGAGTTGCCAGCGACAAACACGAACGCGTCACAAACGCCCTTTGGAGGGAGGAGCCCATCCGCACGTTTGGCTGCTAGGCGCTCACTACCGGTTGACCGGGCTTTGTTTAGAACAGTCCCGGTATTTTCTCCCTGCTACTCACCTGCCAAGATTATTTTACCTCAATGAGCTTTCCACGCGACCTTGTTAATGACCAGATTGGACAAAAACTGATATTTTAACAGAGTAAATTAAGATATACGTGAAGACTAATTCGCAAACACAAAAACGATCTAAATCTCAAAGTAAGAGGCAATAGTCCTTTGTTTTTCTATTTTATCACCTTTGCCTAAATGTCTATTTCGAGCAGCACTTGAACTATGTGCGGCGATGGATGAAAATTAGGCAGGAAGACCGTCGTGATGGTGGGGATGCTTGGGCTTAGGGCTGTGAGGCTTGTGCTCTTCGTCGCGCTGCGCAACATTGGGCTCAGAACCATGGGGGTGCTCAGGGTGCCCGGGCTTGGGACCATCGTGCGGCTTGGGACTTTCTTGGGGCTTAGGGGGTTTGGGACCATCGTGCGGCTTGGGACTTTCTTGGGGCTTGGGGGGTTTGGGACCATCGTGGGGCTTGGGAGGCGTTGGTTTATCGTGAGGTTTGGGATCGTCGCGCCGCGCAACGTCAGGACCTGAATTACCGTGGTGCGGCTTGGTCACTTCGTGAGGCTTAGTTCCCGAACCATCGTGATGCTCAGGATTCTTGGGTTGGGATGAGGCTTAGGACCGTGCGGTTTAGGAAGATCGTGGGTTTTAGGATTCTTGGGCTTGGGCTCTTCCTCGCGTCGCGCAACATCAGGACCTGTACCATGGTGGTGCTCAGGCTGCTTGGGCTTGGGATCGTGAGGCTTAGGCTTAGGCTTAGGAAGATCGTGGGGTTTAGGATTCTTGGGCTTGGGCTCTTCCTCGCGTCGCGCAACATCAGGACCTGTACCATGGTGGTGCTCAGGCTGCTTGGGCTTGGGATCGTGAGGCTTAGGCTTAGGCTTAGGAAGATCGTGGGGTTTAGGATTCTTGGCTTGGGCTCTTCCTCGCGTCGCGCAACATCAGGACCTGTACCATGGTGGTGCTCAGGCTGCTTGGGCTTGGGATCGTGAGGCTTAGGCTTAGGCTTAGGAAGATCGTGGGGTTTAGGATTCTTGAGCTTGGGCTCTTCCTCGCGTCGCGCAACATCAGGACCTGTACCATGGTGGTGCTCAGGCTGCTTGGGCTTGGGATCGTGAGGTTTAGGCTTCGGTTTAGGAAGATCGTGGGGTTTAGGATTCTTGGGCTTGGGCTCTTCCTCGCGTCGCGCAACATCAGGACCTGTACCATGGTGGTGCTCAGGCTGCTTGGGCTTGGGATCGTGAGGCTTAGGTTTAGGAAGATCGTGGGGTTTAGGATGGAGCTCGGACTCTTCGTCGCGGCGCGCAACGTGGTGGGCCGAATCATGATGATTCTTGGGATGTTTATGATGAGGCCTGGGCTTTTCGTCGCGCGCGGAGATATCAACAAGTCCAATGCCAGAGCCGTCGCGGGGCTCGTGGCGCTTCAACGACGCATCGCTGGTAGGCGCACTAAGCACGACCGCTGTGGAGACCAAGGCAACAAAAGCAGCTGGGAAAAACAATTTCATCGCGAACTGAAAGCTATTTGACAGAGTGCAGATGGTAAGTTGGATGTTAGCGAGGAGAAATAGATGCTCACAGTGGATGAAGTCGGTGAAGACTGATGAAGGACATCGTCGTCTCCTACACTTTATATATGCATGGCAGGCCTCATGGGGAAAGGTGAACCTCTGTCATGAGTTAACTCACACCCCTGCTCCTTTGCTGCGGTTGCTAGCGTATATCTTGGGTTTTTTTGATCTGTGACTTAGACTTCATCTAGGTAAGCTGTTATTGTTTTCCAAGCGATGCCTCTAGTTTACAAACCGTCAATGCGCATATTCCGGGGTTCCACCAACGATGAACGGCTTATACGTGCATGCAATATGTTAAACGCGGTATATACTGTGACACGTTTCCTGTGGACAAAGACGAGGACTTACCGGATGTTTTCATGACGAAGTACTGCGCATCCGCACAATTTTGGCCACTCGGCGGAATATTTTATTTTTGATTGACGTTTTAGTGCTTCTATCGTGCCGCCGATTATGGCTTACCATCTGCGCAGCATTCTTGTGAAGTGGTCTGACACACTCTTCACTCATCTGGTGTTAATCATCGATATGCTTCATTGTGTATACTGGATCACGCCTCATTCAACATTATACACTCAAGGTAATTTTCGTCGTACTGGTCACTGCACGGAATTGCATGCCAGTTTGCCCAGTGGCGTGTGCGAAGCCTTGGCACGATGGCTTCGGTCTCTTGGCGTTTCCTCGATATGCCAAGCCGTTTCATTCGAGGATTTACGACAGCCCATCTGTCCGCAGCAGGCATGTCTCCTCACATAACTCTTTCGAAGTGGCTGTCCTCGACTATTCATAACCTTTGACGTGTCCTCAGTTCTATACCGCTACACCGTGGGTTGAAGATGACGTCAACTCTCTGCTGCGTAATAAAAATCGCACGTTCGCGCCAATCCTGCGCTCAACAATGCAAGTCAATAAGAGGAAGCAAATAGTAACTCAGTTCAAGCCGCACGTGCTATTGAATACCTCTGACGGGATTTCTTTTCTTGTTTTTTTATATATTAATCCGACGACTACTAGCCAACCAATTACGGGCCCGAATAGTTCCCGATTCTCTGGGAAGACTGACTAGTACCATTATTATTATACAAGACAAAAAACTCGATCTCCAATAATGTTGCGACTGGTGAATTAGGTAAACACGATCCCTATATATATGCACTCGCTGTTGTATTGAGGTACCGGCGAGGACGGCTCTGAGATTGTCACTTCTTGTACCCACAGTTATTTACGCTCACTTTCCACGTGCGAGCATCCTCATCATCAAGTTCATGCTGTGGTGGTTCTCAGGGCGATGTACAAAAAAGGAGTCCATATCATTTCTCAGTAAGAATAAAGGCATATATACTTCGCTAGTACATGCGAATAACCACTTCCACCACCCTTCAGCATGAGTGCCATGGGCGAGTAAAGAGAAGCAGTGGATGTAGGGGTAGCGTCCGGTCTCAGAAAAATCCGTGGTGACCGTGGTGGTGGTGGTGACCGTGGTGACCGTGGTGGTGATCGTGGTGGTGGTGACCATGGTGTGGGTGGTGCCAGGGGCCGCCGTGGTCATGGTGAGGCTGGTGATGGTGGTGGTGCCAAGAGCCGTCAAAGCCATGATGAGGCGGAGGGTGATGGTGGTGTGAGGGTCCGTGATGGCCATGGTAGTGGTGGCCATGGTGGTGGCCGTGACCATGATGACCATGGGGGTGAATCAAGTCATCCAATAGGTTGAAAAATGTCATCGTGAATGGCTTCGCTATTTAGTGAGTTGGGCGAAATGGAGAACAAGGAAAGGTGCACTCACCAAGGGCAAACGATAGTGAAAGTTAGGGAGGCCTACTGTCAACTGCTACGCTTTATATATGCGTATGCTCGTTTCAGAGCGTGGGACGATACAAACAGCTTTTTTGCCCCATATCGGTCGCAGGGGCCACTTGGCGGGGTGTGCATCCACAGGCCGGTCCCGGTGCTGGCAAGTATGAGTCAAATGCGCAGCCCTCGGTAATCCTGTGCAATGACTCAATACGTCGAATGTTGATAGTTAGACGCGATGGATGGGAGTGTAATAAGAGGTACTTACGCTGGGAGAAGAATCAATAGACTCGCGCAATCTTTATTCAATTCTGCCTTGTAAACCTTGAGGAAACACATGTCGTACTCTGCCAGATCCTGATTCCCTATGCTCAACAAATCCCAAGGAAACATCGGTGCGAACCCCAGGTTGGTCCCTGCATAATAAGATATGGTCGGATTAGACAAATCGAAGAGGTAGAGAGGGCGAGGAATTTTGAGTTGCTATGGTGATCGAGTTGGAACGTGTAACATCATGCATCATGAGTTGTTCTCACCATCATGGCGTGGTTTAGCAAAGCACATACGCGTTGGTCTGCCCCGACTCTCAGACGGATGGCCTTTGACTCGGATATCCTCACTGGATTTTCAATCGCATTACCAAACTGTAGAAAATGATAGAAGGGCAAAAGGTGCCAGAATCTTAGCGTAATGTTGACCATTATCGGGTGCGTGGTTAGCGGCGAATAGTACCATTTGACCGGAATATGAGGTGGGCGCATGGCAAGATATATGTTGGACAGTATTGCGTGTTTTTTTTTTTGACTCTTTCCCTTTTTGAACTGAGTTATTGGTGAAACATATGTAGCGCAATGTCTGGGTGCTCAATTTCATATCTCTGCCAAGACGTATCATGTCGCGCCAAAAAGGCACGATTAGCCAACTTCTCATCATTGCATGGGTCACTTCACAGCTCGCTTCACTAATTATAATTCAAGAGGCATGCAATATAAGTGCTGTTAGCTCAGAAGACAACATACACGGCCACAGATATAGCAGGATTCGTTGAAGCATTCACTAGAGGTCTTTTTTCCAAGTTGTTTACCAAACAAAATCCATGACTTGGATGCCCACGAGTTTTCCACGCGACACTGGTAGCGGAATGGATAACAAATGATATTCGGGGTAGCAAATCACTGGCAAGCGGTGCGTACGGAAACGCGGCATATGAGAAACAATTTCAACATGCTAGAGGCAATAATCCTTTTTTTCTACTTTATCCGATGCCCCGCATCGGTTTCGAGCAACAATTGAAATAAGTGCAGCGGTAGGTGAAAATTAGGCAGACTCGTCACGCTGCTCGACTTCGGGACCCGAGCCATGGTGGTGCTTGTGGTGGTGGTGGTGGTGTTTGTGGTGCTCCTCGTCACGCTGCTCGACGCCGGGATGGTGCTTGTGGTGGTGGTGGTGCTTATGGTGCTCCTCGTCACGCTGCTCGACGCCGGGATGGTGCTTGTGGTGATGGTGATGTTTATGGTGTTCCTCATCGCGCTGCTCGACACCAGGATGGTGCTTGTGGTGGTGGTGGTGGTGGTGCTTATGGTGCTCCTCGTCGCGCTGCTCAACGCTGGGATGGTGCTTGTGGTGGTGGTGGTGATGTTTATGGTGCTCCTCGTCACGCTGCTCGACGCCGGGATGGTGCTTGTGGTGGTGGTGGTGGTGGTGCTTATGGTGCTCCTCGTCGCGCTGCTCGACGCCGGGATGGTGCTTGTGGTGGTGGTGGTGCTTATGGTGCTCCTCGTCGCGTTGTTCAAGAGGACCAGAACCGTGGTGGTGGTGGTGCTTGTGGTGGTGCTTGTGGTGCTCCTCGTCGCGTCCATAAACATCGACGAGTCCGGCGGCAGAACCGTCGCGGGCCTCAAGACTGAGGTCGCGTTTCAACGACGCATCACTGGCAGGTGCACTGATGACGACGGCCGCAGTGACCAAGGCGACAAAAGCAGGGAAAAACAATTTCATCGTGAAGCTATTGAATAGAATGGTCAGTCGAGTGCTATGGAGAGGAGGCAGATGCTTACAGTGGATGAAGTCAATGGAACTGATGAACAGCATCGTCGTCTGCTGCACTTTATATATGCATTGGAGCTTCACGAAAAAGGTCAAGTTTGATTGAATGGTTCACGTTCCACTCCTGGGTCCTGGTTCTTTGCTGCGGTTTCCAGGATATCTTAGACTCTGGATTTTGTGTAGCTCTGGATCATTCCGTAAGTTTTTTTTATTAATTACGCTACAGCCCAGTTTAGAACCGTCAACGCTTCACGCTCGCAAATCATATATTGGTTTCCAGTTTTATTCGTGATGAATTAGGATGCAACATGTCCGCACAGTATGTACTATGTCGTGTTTTCTGCAGATTGGAACTTACTGGACATTTGAGCGATGAAGGATCTTCGTTGTACAGGTTCGAGTAACGACATACTGCGCAATTGCCATCCTTGCCGCACGGGTTCGGTTGTTCACGATTGCCGAATTTCTCGTTTTACCATTACGGCTCTCTTTCGTGCATCTATTGTTAACTGATTATAATTACAGCTACTCGTTTGCAATTACCTGTCGGCGCACACGCTTTTTACACTCTTTTACTTAAAACTTTTTCCGAAATCGTCGGCATGCTTCATCGTGAATAATGGACCGCTCCTCGTTCAACAAGGCTTGCTCTTTTGGGGGTGGCGACTTTCTCTGTTGCTCGGAGATTTCTAACCGATAACGCGGCATTTGTTCACGTTCCAATCAACAATGTTATTGTTAGACTGCGCAATCCCTCTGTGCGCAGCACCCCGTGTGAGGCATACTTTGGCGCAAAACTTAATTTAGAAGCACATCACAGTTATTCATATCGTGTCTCACTCTCATGATGCTACAGAGCGTATGTCGTTCATCATAAACATCAGCTTTCCTTTCATAATAACATATTTGCATCAAAACTACGGCGGATATGAGAGAGGAGGAAACGGCTCTGCTCGGCATGTTCCAGCTGCATGTCTACGGCTGATCAGCGTATTGGTACTTCGAGATGATCCGAGTCTTGTTCAGCTTTCCGGATGCATGCAGTGCTCTGACTGATCTTTCTTTCATGATTCCCCTGATCGCGGACGCGAGTAGATGCCAGTTCTCGGTGGATTGACCAGGCTTGACTTGCGTTGCGAGCGCTGATGTTCTCCTTATTGTATCATGGTGCTCGAGAGCATTTGATGATTTTTCAGTCTAATGCGTAGTCAGGTTTCGCCGGTATAAATGCACGTGTGTCATGAACGACATATCATTGGATGGGCCCGCCAATGTCGGGGCAACAACTTTATTCATCACGTCGACCGCTACATGGAGTTGGAGGCGTAATGTTGGTTCCGGTTGAAGCTTGAATGCTAACGCCACACCGCGCATGGTTTACGGCAATCCGTGTACAGCTGCACCGTGACGGACGCGATAAATCTGCCTCCGCACAAGACCTCTTTAAGTGAGTTATTTATGTTGTATCTTGAAGATAATATTAGCTCTCTGATGGGTGACAACAACCATTTGCATGTCCGCGGCCGAAGCGGCGCGCAAAAAGCAAGCCACGAGAATGAGGATTCACCCGCTCTGAAAATCTGACTGGAAAGCGGTCGAACCGGCCAGGGTGGCGAAGGCCGTGGCTGCTCTGGTTCGCGAAGGTATGGAGCAACAAAATGCGCAGTCAGGGGTTATGTATGCTCCGAGAACATCTCAAGATTTTCTCATTTCACGATCTCAGGCCCTGGACGGTCCTGACTCCTGAAGCGTGGAGACATCTGGGTGGTCACCGGAGTGATACGGGTCTGATGGATGGAGCGAGATGCCGTAGGGGAAAGCGGACATATGCGTTGAATGTGCTTCCGCAGTCCGGTGAGCGGGTTGATGCTGACGCTGACACTTGGAGTCAGGGCTCCAACAGCATCTGCGGTGGATCACCGCTGTATAGACGCGTGACACGCATACTAGGGTAAAACATACTTTCATCGGCATGGCAGGACAACCGGCAGGAATTACGTACTGTGCCGTCAGTGCGGACATGATGATACCAGCTTCGATAAGGTGGAGACCGAGGGCAAAAGGATCAAACTGATGTTCAATACGTCCTCCAGCATAACTTGGCGTTGGTCCTGGGCCTGAGAGCTAGCTGCCTAATCTGCTCACCTCATGACAGCGAGTACTTGACGCGAACTTTTTTTTCTTATTTTTTTCACCTTTACCCCGATGCCCATCGGTGCACTTCCTTCTATTTCCAACAACGCAAATCCGGTGACGGAAAATAAGGCAGACAGACCACCAGAGTTGCTTGCGCCTATCGTGATCATGAGGTTTGTCCTCATCGCACTGCTGGACATCGGGGCCAGGACTAGGCGATACTCGGGGTGCTTATGATGGTACTTGCGGAGATCCTCATCGCGTGTGGAAGCATCGACAGGTGCGATGCCGGAGTCGTCGAGCTTCAAGACCGAAGCGACGTTTCAACGACGCACCATTCACACTCACGGGCGCTCACAATGGATGAAGTCAATGGAGATCACGAACATCGTTGTTCGGTACAAGGGTTGCTGCGGTTGCCGGCATGAGTTCTTTTCGGCGCGGCGATTTTTCTCCACTTATGCTCAGTTTAGAAACTCAACGCTCGCATATTCCGTTTGCATAGCGGTTTCACACGTGATTCGCGTGATGAACGGCTTGAATTGCTTACTGGACGAAAACTGCCTTACCGCACCGGTTCGACCGTTTTACTAACGTCCCATCAACTAACATCTTTTCCTGATTGATTCCGGGCTGCGCAGCACCCTTGTGAAGTGGTCCAAGACAGTCTGTTTGGCATACTTTTTCTGAAGCAGTCCCCGTTCGGCGGCACAATTCTAATGACCTTTTTCCACGTCGACCCCCGAGTATTTCACTCTATTGGCAGAGGCAGGCGCGATATCCTTGAAGCTTGATGCGCCGCACTGGATCTCTGTGAGGGAGATTAACAAATACGAAATCGACGCGGTTCTCACTACACATGTCTTCAGTTCCAGGCGCACGATAAGTCATCAGCTTTCTGTTGTAATAAATGTATGCCTGCTGCAAAACGGTACGCAAAATATACGCTATAACACAGACAAAATCACCTACTGGTTCGCGAGTTACCTGATTCTCCGTTCATCTGCATCGCGGACACAAATGTCATCGTCACTATGCAAGTATACAATAGAGTTCCTAAAATTTCTCCGTGAGGAAGTTTTCGCAATGCTTCCCCTTGCTCTGCCACAATAAGACCGTGATGATTGTGGTGTTCAATCGTTTGCTCTTACTTATGCAACGTAGTGGGATCTCAAATTGTTCATTCATATTTCAGATCGTGGATCGCGTGACGGTGTTCCCTGCGTATCGCGTGACCGACGAACCGTAGCTGCTCCCCTGAACCGGACGTTGACGGCCGCCCCACTGTTATGGCTGTGGCGGCACTTGATCATTATCACTCGGCATCGCCTGATACTCTTTGATGATTGTTCCTGCCAGCGCTACTCCGCATTGCACCACAATCACTGCGATTTCCAAGCTCCCCTAACGTCCATATTTGCATTGATGCATGCTGGAGGGACGAAAGCAATTATTTGTATTGGTGAAACATGATTCCCCAATTGAATTCTTGTTCTGCGTTGACTTCGTTACCAGTTACCGCTGGCAAGGCATGAGCTTGTCATAAGAGGACAAAGTTGCATTTGTGATATGCATATGAACTGGGTTAGTCCTTCTCCCCTTCACGTAACAAGGGCGATTGCATTTGTGTTTGCACAATAACCTTTGATCAGCAGATCCATGGTGCTCACTCAGCCAGTTGACTTTTTTGCGGCCCTTAATTCTCGGGTTTGGTGCCTTAACAACAGGGCTATGTACAGGGCTATGTGTTCATTCAAGCTATTGGGATGTCGTACCTTACGTTCCTTACCTGTCTATCCCCAAAAAATGATGGACGGAGTCGGTGCGGTCGGAGAGGAAATCAATCTTGTACAAGCTTGCCTGGTGCTGGTAACGCAAGTCTGACTTACTCAATTGAGATTTACTACTAGTAGTTGTGGTTAACCTAGCAGCGGAAAACAGAGAAACGGACCACAGAAAGCTATAATAACCATCCGAAATGGCGGCACATTCATGGATATGAATAACCGACTTCGAAAAAATGGCGAATCTATTGTTCTATTCTATCTCATAGGCAGGTACTGCGGATTGCCGTACGAAGGAGAATAAAACAGGGTCACGTGGAGCATGTAGCCTGTCAACTTGCAATTATCGATCAGCGTGAGAAGAAGATGTCACTCTGACGAAAGAAGTCATCGGTGCTGTACAGAAGAATCACTAATTAAAAAAAGAGCACGGAACTACTGAAAACCGTGGTTAGCGGTCTAACCAGTCCATCATTCAAACACAGTAGGTTCTACGGTGCAAACGACATGGCATATGTTGACCGGATGCTGGTCGAATCCGCTCACTGCTATTCAAAATTTATTTTTACCTCCATAAATTTGGATCTTCACGTAAGTTGGAACAAATGAAGCGACGGAGATGTGAATCTGATCTGTTCAAGTTGTCACAGAAAAACAATAATTCCGCAGTAAAAACGTCGGGGTATACGTGAACCTTCCTTTACCGATGGCGACCCAAATTGGCCAGGTGCGTGAGGCCTGGGGTTCCAATGCCTATAAAAGATGTAGCAGAAGACCGACATTCTTCATCATTTCTATCTGACTACATTCACTGTGAGCTCCAATTTCCTCTCCGCAATACTCGACTGACCATCTCTAACAGCGCTGAACTTCCGATGAAATTGTTGTGCTCTGCCGTTTTTGTTGCCTTGGTTTCTGCAACCACCGTCCTCGGTGCACCTTCTGCTGTAGCTGCGCCCGCGAGCGATGTCTTGCTGAAACGTAGCCCTGCCCCTGAGCCCATCGACGGTTCCGTCGGTGGAGTTGTTGATGTTGCTGCACGCGACGACGAGGGCCACCACCATCACCACAAGCACCATCATCACCACCACAAGCACCATGGCCACGGTCCCGAAGTTGATGTTGCTGCACGCGACGAGGAGGGCCATCACCATCACCATAAGCACCACCACCACCACCATAAGCACCATGGTCACGGTCCCGAAGTTGATGTTGCTGCACGCGACGAGGAGGGCCATCACCATCACCATAAGCACCACCACCACCACCATAAGCACCACGGGCACGGTCCCGAAGTCGATGTTGCTGCACGCGACGAGGAGGGCCACCACCACCACAAGCACCACCACCACCACCATAAGCACCACGGTCACTCCGAAGTCGATGTTGCTGCACGCGACGAGGAGGGCCACCACCACCACAAGCACCACCACCACCACCATAAGCACCACGGTCACTCCGAAGTCGATGTTGAGCAGCGCGACGAGGAGGGCCACCACCACCACAAGCACCACCACCACCATCATAAACACCACGGTCACTCCGAAGTCGATGTTGCTGCACGCGACGAGGAGGGCCACCACCACCACAAGCACCACCACCACCACCATAAGCATCACGGTCACTCCGAAGTCGATGTTGCTGCACGCGACGAGGAGGGCCACCACCACCACAAGCACCACCACCACCACCATAAGCATCACGGTCACTCCGAAGTCGATGTTGAGCAGCGCGACGAGGAGGGCCACCACCACCACAAGCACCACCACCACCACCATAAGCACCACGGTCACTCCGAAGTCGATGTTGCTGCACGCGACGAGGAGGGCCACCACCACCACAAGCACCACCACCACCACCATAAGCATCACGGTCACCCCGAAGTCGATGTTGAGCAGCGCGACGATGAGGGTCACCACCACCACCATCACCACAAGCATCACCACCACAAACACCACGGCCACGGCCCCGAAACCGCGTCGGCCTAATTTTCATCTGCACTTGCGCCAAGTGAAGTTGATGCGGGGCATCGAGATCGTCGTGATCGTCGTGATCGTCTTGATTAAAATGGAAAACCCCCAAAACTTGTTTGATATGCTAAATTGTTGTACTGTCTATCTTATGTAGTTCATTGATTATCGATTACCCCGAATACTAGTCTTGAATGCTTTATTCCATCGCGAATTCATAAGGAATACTATGCTCTTGTCAGGTAAGTGCCCGATGAATCTGATATAAATAATTGCCTTGAGAGTGATGGCATGGCGTGATTGGGTGCAAGAGTTTCACAAGGTTATACTTGGTTCCAGGAAGGAATGCATCAAACGCAAACAGTGCACGTTCAACGGACGTGCATTCCAGAAAAGGTTTGCTAAATAAAGTCTGGAGACAACAAAGCATATAACAATAATATTCTGAGGGCCGAGGAGCGTAATGTACCTGTACCTGTTGGGACCATGCGCGAGTCTCCGTCTAAAAGGAGTAGAAATACCATTTCGTCGTTGTCACCTCTGCGTTCTTTCTTAATAGCAGTGAGGGCGTGCAACGCACGTTGATGATTAAGAGAGTGGCAAATGCCGAGCCGCGACTTGCCAAGCCTGACCAAACAACTTCACGGCTGCTCCTGCTTGCACCCCGCTGCCTCATCTCTGCTGCGCCCCACTCTGCTCGCCCACTCCCTGACCACCTGCTTCCAGCTTCCTTGCCCTGCTCGTTCCTCCATTCTCGTGCCCGCCACCTCCTCACCCACCGCTGCCGCCTGCTCACTACCACTGCACCACGCCACCAACTGCTTGCTCACCACCATCACGTTAAGGGAATGAAACGACGAGAAGCGAACCAACATGAAACAACAACGCACCACAACACGACGTACCACAAAAATAAAACAACCGATCGATAGACTCGTGCTCTGCCACCTCCGATCCACACGGCGCTATCCTCCCCTCAACAAGAGAGCAAAAGAAAACCAAGCATCACGTACCGTCAATCCATTATCTTCTCGTCCCTCACATCGTCCCCGCTCAAAAACTAACCAAATGCCCCGAGCTTGGTCCTCGTCTCTGGCCTCTCCTCCTGCATGTGCCCATCCCACGTCGTCATACACCAGCCCCCGCCGAACCGCCCCAGCGTGCGCAGATTCTGCACCGCAGCTCACTTCGAAAACATCTCAATGTTTGTGCACGATCTCGTTCCCGATCTGCTTGTGCTCCATCAGGATCAGCTCGTCTGTGATTATCGAAAACTCACAAGCTTTTGGAACCGCGTGATCGCGCGGGTTGTTCGAGTTAGGATGGGTGGAATGATCGAGAGAGGCAAAGTACACTAATGGCATATTCTAGGATACGAAACGACTGCTGGTAACACTGACACTGGTCCCATGCTAAACCTCAGTAATCATCATATAGTTGCCCTTTCAATCCACATGTCTAACAAAAGCTTCGTGAAGAATTACGCCAGTTCCGCAATAGCGATCCTACATGGGAACAGCTCAGATCCGAACTACCTTACCTTGATGCAGTCCTACACAAGACATTAAGGGCGCACCCGCCCGTAGAAGAGTTGAGCAGGGTCGTGAGTATGCAACACTCTGTCAGATTCATTCACCGTCTTTATGATATTCACCAGGTAAATGAGGACGACGCCATCCCGCTAAGTTCCCCTATCGAGACACCGTCTGGAGAAGTGATCGATGACTCCATCTTCACAAAGGAACCGTCTTGAGCTCCCCATTCAGTTTCTTCAATCGTTCAGAGGTTGTGGGGCCCGACCCAAAACAGTTCGTGCCGGAACGATGGCTCACCGATCTGACGTACCCCCGCAAAGGACATCCACGGTCATCGGCACTTGTTCACGTTTGCGGACAGACCGAGAATATGTATAGGCAGGGGTTTCGCTTTAGCAGAATTCAAGGTAGGGAGCGTCGTTGTTGTGTTGTTTGTGCAGTATTGAGAATTGCTCTCGTTTCAGGCAGCGCTGTCGGTCCTGATGCGAAATTGGTAGGGCAACGTAAGGCGGCTCTGCCCATACTGGTTAGACAAGTGATCGTTTGGGGCAGTGAATCTGATCACATGTCCTCACAACTGCCGGTCTCATATCGAGACTCCCACCGGATGCGGTCGACAGACGAACGCCGCCACACGTTCGGCTACGCGTTTGGAGAGTTCGGTGAAGGTGCAAGGTCCGAGGATCAAAGAGTGCATAACCTCCCTCCGAACGACTTCTTCAAAGACGCGTTGGCGTTCTCGCTCAGTATTGTGATGAAAAGGTAGAGAACTTACTCTACCATGTTTGAGAGCTGTGGGCCCTCATATACATCGTGAAAAGTGGCGCCAGCGAAGAAGCCTAAGCAAACTAGATTCGAGACGAAGACGGCGTTAGGGTCGACAAACCCGTTTGGACGAGGTAAATGTCTTGGTCACGGCACAGCTCCCGGAGCAGGCAGTCCCGATAGTGTAGAAGCTGGCCCCGAATGATGAAACCGTTCCGCACCCACGAGCCGGTACGGATTTGTCCATCCATCGCTAACACTGCCAATTATGAGTATATCCTGACGACGCATACAAAGCCAGTCGCGCACCTTTAAGTGGAAAATCGATAATCCCCAACGAGATAGCAGAGGTCGCTAAAGACGGAAGAACTGATTTGAACGGCTGGCTGTCGGTGTCGATGACACCTGGTGGGCGGGTGGGTAGACAATGTGCTTGTCCTGGATCTAGTTGGCGAAGAAGGCCATGGTGATGGAGAGGAGGCGGTTAACAAGCTTCTAGCTCTTGACAATGTGTGCAGCGACAGAATGAATTGTGAATAATTGAAGGGTGAGGTATTTGATGGATGTTTCTGCTCCATCAATGCGGTGATAGACTCTTGCAAAGCGGCTTGCTGAGGGCAGAGACATGTTGAATTAGTTGACGAACGCAAAGCTAGCTTGTGTGCATAACCCAAGGCAGGGATCGATGAGTACAGCTCCTTAACGCTCAGCCGAGGTAGTTTCAGTCCTGCTTCCCTTTTCCTGGGTGAAAAGAGTTCGTCGTAACGAATTCGCGAATAATCAGCACGTCCGTGCTCGGTCCATCGAGACAGACCCAGTTTACCTGTGTACGAGTCTTCATTGGCGTCGGTAAGATTCGAATGAGAACGGCGGAGATGTGTGCACTAGAGTATATTTTTCTTTCAGTTTTGAACAGTTTTCGTAGAGGGTTTAGGGAGGCCTATGGGACAGGTTCAGGGACAACAGCTAACATGGACAAAAGCGCACAAGTCACAAAAAAGTGTTCACAAGATCTAGTGTTCACGAGGGTGAAGGGCATTGCACGCGCGAGCCTAGCCCGGGAGGAATGGTAGGGTTTCGCTGTATGCACAGTGATACACGGGGTGCAAAGTTCAATGATGCACCGGCGCACATCGATGTGTACGCCCTGACCTTACCTTGATATTTTTGTCCCATACGGACAGTCATGTGAGTCACCAGTGATTCTCCATTCATCTGCATCGCGGACACAAATGTCCTGTAGGCCTAAAATACAGTAGAGTTAATATATTTCTCCGGCGTGAGGAAGTAATCGCTGTGCTTTCTCTAGCTCTGAAAAAACGGTGAAAACTGTGGTGGCCAATCGTTTGCTCTTGCTTATTCAACGTATTGGGCTCCGTATGCTTTGGGAACCTCAAATCACCCACATTTCGGATCATTCTCGTGTGGATAGCGTGACCGTTGACGGTGTTCCCAGCGTATCGCGTCACCCTGCAGATCGTAGGATCGGACACTGTTATTTACCGGATTATGGCTGTGGCGGCACTTGCCCGGCATCGCCTCGTACTCGTATATGATGGTTCCTGCCAGCACTACTCCGCATTGCACCACAATGATCACTGCGGTTTCCAAGCGCCCCTGCCACGTTCACATTTGCATTGATGCACATGCTGGAGGGATGCTGCCAGCGGTAACTGGTAACGAGGTCAACGTATATCAAGAACCCAATTGGGGAACCACGTTTCACCAATACAAATAATTACTTTGCAGTCACATAACAGATACAGTTGCGCCCGTGATACATATGAACTGAGTCAGTCCATCTCCCCTTCACGTAACAAGGGCGATCGCATTGTGTTTGCAAAAATAACCTTTGATCAGCACTGCGGTCCATTTCACTATGAACTGACTCAGCACTTTTTTGCGACTCTACTATCCTAGGCCCTTGTTTTCTGCCTTAACTACAGGGCTATGTAAAGGACTACGCATCAATTCTAGCTATTGTGATGACGTACCTTACCTGTCTATCCCCTAAAAATGAACATCGGGTGCGGTCAGACAGGAAATTTGGAAAATAAATTTTCTCGAGAATGCTGATAACGCAAGTCTGACTTACTCAGGAACTGGAATTTACTAGTATCGGAGCTCGTGGTTAACCTAGCGGTCTGCGCGTGGAAAACATGCATGAAACGGACCACAGGAAGCCATCCGAAATGAATAACTTCGAAAAAATGGCGAATCTATTGTTCTATCACACAAATGCTGCGGATGAACTAACGATAGAGAATAAAACAGGGTCACGTGTAAGCCCGTCAACTTCCGCGAGAATTGTTACTCCGACGAAAGACTCAGTCATCGGTGTGTTGCTGTGCATAAGAATAGGCCGAGATCGGTCCATACTAAAGCACCATTCAGGAACACGGAAAACACTGAGACCCGTCGTTAGCGGTCTAACCAGTCCAAGGCAGTCCCAGTGGATTCTAAGGTGCAAGCGGCATAGCAAGATATGTTAACCGTATGCTATTTTTATTTTTACCTCCATAATTTGGGGGCTTCACGTAAGTTGGAACAAATGAAGCAACGGAAATATGAATCTGATCTACTCAAGATGTCACAACTAAAAAACAATTCCGCAGTAAAAATGTAGGGGCGTACGCGAACCGTTGGCGGCCCAAATTGGCCACGACGCGTAAGGCATAGGGTTCCAGTGCCTATAAAAGATGAAGCAGAAGTCCAATGTCCTTCATCATTTCTATCTGACTACATTCACTGTGAGCACTATTTTCCTCTCGATAGTACTCGACTGACAATATCTACTCTATCCAACAGCGCTGAGCTCGCGATGAAATTGTTGTGCTCCGCCGCTTTTGTTGCCTTGGTTTCTGCAGCCACCGTTCTCGGCGCACCCTCTGCTATATCTGCGCCTGCGAGCAATGTCGTGTTGAAACGCAACCCTGGTCCTGAGCCCATCGACGGTTCCACTGGTGGAGTTGTCGATGTTGCTGCCCGGGACGACGGCGACGACGGCCACCGCCACCACCGCCACCACCACCATCACCACCACAACTCCGAAGTTGATGTCGAGCAGCGGGACGATGGCCACCACCACCACCATCATAACGATGGCGACGACGGCCACCGCCGCCACCACCACCACCACCACAATTCCGAAGTTGATGTCGAGCAGCGGGACGATGGCCACCATCATCATCATCACAATGACGGCGACGACGGTCATCGCCGCCACCACCACCACCACCACAACTCTGAAGTTGATGTCGAGCAGCGGGACGATGGCCACCATCATCATCATCACAACGACGGCGACGACGGCCACCGCCACCACCACCACCACCACAACTCTGAAGTTGATGTCGAGCAGCGGGATGATGGCCACCACCATCATCATCATAACGACGGCGACGACGGCCACCGCCACCACCACCACCACAACTCTGAAGTTGATGTCGAGCAGCGGGGCGACGGCGACGACGGCCACCGCCGCCACCATCACCACCACCACCACCACAACTCCGAAGTTGATGTCGAGCAGCGGGACGATGGCCACCATCATCATCATCACAACGACGGCGACGACGGCCACCGCCGCCACCACCACCACCACCACCACCACAACTCTGAAGTTGATGTCGAGCAGCGGGACGACGGCGACGACGGCCACCGCCGCCACCACCACCACCACCACCACCACAACTCCGAAGTTGATGTCGAGCAGCGGGACGATGGCCACCACCACCATCATCACAACGACGGCGACGACGGCCACCGCCACCACCACCACCACAACTCTGAAGTTGATGTCCAGCAGCGGGACGACGGCGACGACGGCCACCGCCGTCACCACCACCACCACCACCACCATGGCCGCCGCTGGCAAGGGCCCGAAACTGCGTCGGCCTAATTTTCATCTATCACTGCACTTGCGTCCAGTGAAGTTGATGCGAGGCATCGAGATTGTCGTGATCGTCGTGATCGTCATAATAAAAATGGAAAACCCCCAAAACTTGTCTGATTTCTTTTCTTCTGCTAGATTGTTGTACTGTCTATCTATCTTATGTAGTTCATTGATTACCCCGAATATGAGTCTCGAATGCTTTCTCTCATCCTGAGTTCATAAGGAATGCTATGATCTTGTTGGGTAAGGAATAGCTCAAATACCCGATGGATCTGATATAAATAATTGGCCGCCTCGAGAATACGCTTGGCGCGATTGCGCCCAAGAGTCTGACAAGGTTATACGCTTGTGTATACTTGGTTCCAGGAAGGGATGCGTCAAACGCAAACAGTGCACGCTCAATAGACGTGTATTCCAGAAAAGTTTACTAAATAAAGTCCGTAGACAACAAACCAGATAACAATAATATTTTGGTCTATCTAAACGTGTAGGTCATCAAGAGCGCCGGGGGGCGTGACGTACCCGCTGGGACCATGCGCGAGTCTCCGTCTAAAAGGAGTAAAAATACAAAATAAGATACCATTTCGTCGTTGTCACACTCGGCCACAGTCGAGTAGCACTGCCCCATGACAGCGCCCAACGGAAAAGGGTCGAACGTGCGTTCTTTCCTGACAGCATCTTCGAGTCGCGTCGAGGGCGTGCCACGTCACGTTGGGTGTTCGTTTCAGCGCTGGCAACTTACCTCACAAACTTAATATTCGCTCATTCTGCGGTGCCTGTTCATTTCACTTGCCCCTTCATTTCGGCGCGGTTCCTGACGCTGTCAGCTTCCAGCACGAGCGTGGCATGGCGAAAATACAGAGGATCAGAATCATGACGGATCTTTTGCATACGAGTTCATAAGCTGTAGTGCGCCGATTATCATCGATGTAACCAGCCATTGCGAGCGGATTTCTCTTGTGGAGGGCGCGTTCGGGATAGGGTAGCTTGCATTGCGAGCGCTGGGCATCGGCGTGTTGAGCTGCTGGGTCAGGGTGTCATGGGCAAAGCAGTGGCTGAACAAAGTCGAGTCCGAGTAAGTCGGGGTGGCTGTGCGCGCAGTCACCGTGACGTGACGTTGCTCGTCGAAACGGCGACTGCCGCAAGTACGCCCGTTAGCTGTAATTCTTCTAATCGGCTTTTGATTTTAGTCGCTCCGTACGTACCGTATATACGTCCTGAGTGTTACCGCTTGTCTTGCCCGCCACGATTGAGGTGAGTTACCTATTCCTCTACTTTTCCGTAGCTGTTACCTTTTTCCACACTACCAGCATCAAAGAGACGGTAGTACGACGAGTCAAGTGCGCGAAATGACTCTATTAAATACCTAACGAAAGTCTGTTACAACGTAGTAAGTGAGTGATCCATGCATTGGTTTAGTGATATCTTACTCAGACGTGCGTGGCAAACGACTGAGTGCGGCTATGAAATGGTACAGTATATATATGACTACGTACATATTGAACGAAAAGCTTCAGCGCCTTCGTAACGTATAACGCTCGTCGACGAGAAGAACATAGTGAGCTAGTGCGAACAACGATTGCATAGGTCAGTACGTACGAATACAATAGAAACAGGCGCGTATGACTGCGCCCGTGATAGGAACCTTGGCGGCATGACGATGGATCCATCGGTGACGAGTCGGGTGACTTGGGATGCGATGTGTTGTAAGACCGTCAGTAGCCTCAGAATTTGCCATCCTCCGTGGTAGCATCGACGCCGTTCCAATAGGGTCGTACATCGTCAAACTGAGTCTTTGATCCACTCCTTGATCTGTTCGTTCGCATGCGGCCTCGTTTACCAAATTCTTCCACGCGTTCCCGCGTGTTTCAATAGCAACTGACTCGTATGTCTCTCCTATTATTGACCACTGCGACCTCGACATGGACATGATGGTCAATGCCGTGAAGTTTGTTCGAAGAGATGGAGAGATTGGTTCACTGGGCACTATTGGCCGAGGCGAGATGCCGCTCTGCAGGAGCACAAAAGATCGGCTTTCCGAAGACCGTGCCTACTACAACATCCTTCCCTTCTGCCTCATGGCACGTCCTATCATCCCCGGATCACTCATGCACTTGATTAGTACTAATACGAGGACACATCAGTGTCGGAGTGGGTAACATCAGAAAACGACATTTACACACGAAGTTGATTGGGTACTAACTGATTGAGGTGGGTTCGCATCAATCAGTAGAAAGTTCCATGGTATCAACATCATTATTTCCCGTATAAATCAAGCTGACGTTCCTCCCTCAATCCAGGCTGGTCCTCATCCGATCCACGCATCATGTACTTTCTTGTGTTTCCTCTCCTTCTCCTAGTCGCATCCACTACATGTGCTTCACCTATGCGCATCGAGAGCCGCGGTAACTCGGTGACGGCCCAAAGAACTTCTTCATG
Source organism: Amanita subjunquillea (assembly GCA_020011035.1). Taxonomy (NCBI): domain Eukaryota; kingdom Fungi; phylum Basidiomycota; class Agaricomycetes; order Agaricales; family Amanitaceae; genus Amanita; species Amanita subjunquillea. The sequence goes on along the minus strand of JAEBUT010000002.1, from coordinate 193,519 downwards.
CATGAAGACCTACGGGATTCCCAAGGTAAGAAATTCACCTTTGTTCTGTTTGATTTCATTTTGCGGTTCCTAGCCAGACAGCCAGATGTATTATAAATTTCATAGCAAAGTAGTTGGATCAAGGAGTGGTCTGGTCCAGACGATGTGGTGGAACCGGTAGATCAAGACCCAGCACACTTAATCATTATAAAGAGAGTCAACTTGCGCACAGTAGTGCCTGAGCATGTCTTAACCGACGGACAGAGCATGATAGAAGCTCAGGTGGAGCAGGTTTTCATCGAGATTAGGAATCTAAATTCTGTTCGTCGTCTTCACGGTTGGTGCAAGGAGGTAGAAAAGTCGAAGGACGGCGGGGAGAAAACCTTTTTTTATATCGGGATAAAAAAAATGGGCGTTCCTGCGTCTCAGAGCAAGCTAGACGAAAATCAGCGGGAGGTTGCTCGAGACAGTGGCATAGACTATGAGAAGCATTTTCATAACCTAGCTCTCGATGATGAGTAAGTGTTTGTTTGTCACGTTCATGGTTTACCAACTTCTTCAGGCATAGTAAACAAGACAAATCCTTTTGCTTCATTCCCGATAAACATTTGGAACCCTTTGCGTTGCCCATTATGTTGCGTTACGCAAAACTTGTAGTAAAAATGCCTCAGTCGTGACTGCTTTTTTGACAAGCCAGTGGAAATAGAAAGTATTACCACTGCCCGCTCGTCTGCCGCTCGTCTGCTCCCTCGTCCCTGCTCCGTGGTAAAGAGTGGGAGGCAACGTGAGGATCATTCGCAACGTCGTCGTCATCGTCAGAGCTGGTATCGCACCAGAGTCCTAGAAGCCCTGTCCACATCGAGGGAGTAATCGATGGGGAGACCAAGTCAAAAGGCTTACTGATCGACGAATCCAGAGGCCTGGGGTGTTAGGGATGGAAGAGGTCGACGGGCCCTCGCCAACCTGAGCCCCAGATTGGGGAACACGAACGCGCCGACAGGTACCATTAGCAGGAGGCGGGGGCAGGCCACGACCGTGGGGCACCATGAGGAAGGTGGTGGCGGTTCGACGCTCGACTGTCGAGCTTATATTTCCACACACCGACGTTATACACCCCTCTTGCCGTCGTGCGTTGTGTCCTACCGGTCGTCGCCAATGAGCGGGTTTCTATTAAACCTTTCACTTTTTTTCCTGTGTTACATGTCGGCATGCTGTCTCTTCTTCCCTCGCCATCCGACCCAGACTGATTAGGAAGACCTAGCAGGACGCGGCGCGTTTATCAATAGCGATTTCCGTTTCTACTTGCTCACAAAGCTTTCAGCGGCAAAATTGTACGGAACCACAAGGTGAACGGTCCCGGGAGGACCGAGAGGATGGGTGGAGTAGACAGCAGACTCGGCATGGTGGGGCCTGGAAAGGGAGCCCAATTCTTTTGGCAATTCTTTTGGCTTCCAGTTTTCGAGAATGCCAGTCGTGTAGAAATATAGTGAGCTGTGTTCCACCACGGCCGGTCCTTACGCAAACGCTCGCTTCAATTCCCCAATGGGTACGCAAGTCGGGCAGTGTCTATTACTCGCCAGCTTTTGCGAAGGAGCATTTTTCAACATGGGTTGCTCGTCGAGCTTCCAGATCAGTGCGAAACACGCGAAAGGGTTTGGATTTCTCCCGCTTGTTTAGCATGACAACGAGACACAAATTTTGGGATCCCATCAATACAACTTGACTGGAAGATAAGAACGTCATCGTGGTTCGAAAACAATTCCAAGGAGAAGGATACGTCGCCGATCCTTCGGGCGACAGTCAAAGCGCTGAATGAAACTGGGGGCGTTCAGACCACGTTCAATAGCTTGTACACGTGCGGTTGTGACAAGCATGAACTGAGTTGCTATTTTCTTTCCCTTATGACTTGCATTGTTGAGTCCAGTATTGGCGCGGGCATCCAATTGTTATTGCGCAACAGGGAGCTAGTGTTATCCTCAACCCACGGCGTAGCGGTATAGAACTGAAGAAACGTTGAAGATTATGAACAGTCGAGGAGAACCGCTTCGAAAGAGTTACGCGAGGATACAAGGCTATTCGTCTACCCGGCACGGCTGCTGCGGACAGATGAATTGCCGTAAATCGCAGTGATGTTTCTTGGCGTTCGCCGCTCGAATGAAACAGCTTGGCATATCGGCCAGGAAACGAGAACTGGACAAACCTGTGGCCTGTAATTCCATACAGTGACCAATACGATGAAAACTCTATTGAGTGTAAGTAGTGTTGAATGAGGCGTGCACGATCCAGGATACGTGATGAAGCATATCAACAGATCGGCCATCTCGAGGAAAACGGATGGTCAATCAAAGGAAAAATGACATATTCCACTGAGTGGCCAAATTTGGCAACGAGGCAGCTGCGCAGTCTTTCGTCATTGAAACGTCCGGTCAGTCCTTATCTGCAGGAAACATGTCACAGTATATACCGCGCTCAAAATATTGCATCCACATTTAAGCCATTCATCGTGAATGAAACTGCCAGAATATGAGTATTGACGGTTTCTAATCTCGGAGCATCACTTAAGTGGGAAACAATAACAGCTTACCTAGAGCAAGAAGTCACAGAAACCCAAATCTCAGATCAAAAACCCAAGATATAGGCTGGCAACCGCAGCAAAGGAGCAGGGGCGCGCTCATCACCGTTCATGACAGAGGTTCACCTTTCCCCATGAGGCTTGCCATGCATATATAAAGTGTAGGAGACGACGATGTCCTTCATCAGTCTTCACCGGCTTCATCCACTGTGAGCATCTATTTCTCCTCGCCAACATTCAACTTACCATCTGCAATCTGTCACATAGCTTTTAGTTCGCGATGAAATTGTTTTTCCCAGCTGCTTTTGTTGCCTTGGTCTCCACAGCGGTCGTGCTTGGTGCGCCTACCAGCGATGCGTCGTTGAAACGTCACGAGCCTCGCGACGGCTCTGGCATTGTACTTGTTGATATTTCCGCGCGCGACGAAAAGCCCAAGCCCCAGAATCCTAAACCCCACGATGATCCTAAGCCTAAGCCTCCCAAGCCCGAGTGCCCCGTGCACCATGGTGGCTCAGACGTTACGCGGCGCGACGACCCCAAAGTCCACGATGAACCTAAGCTCCCCAAGCCCGAGTGCCCCGTGCACCATGGTGGCTCTGACATTGCGCGGCGCGACGACCCCAAAGTCCACGATGAACCTAAGCCTCCCAAGCCCGAGTGCCCCGTGCACCATGGTGGCTCAGACGTTGCGCGGCGCGACGACCCCGAAGTCCACGATGAACCTAAGCCTCCCAAGCCCGAGTGCCCCGTGCACCATGGTGGCTCAGACGTTGCGCGGCGCGACGACCCCAAAGTCCACGATGAACCTAAGCCTCCCAAGCCCGAGTGCCCCGTGCACCATGGTGGCTCAGACGTTGCGCGGCGCGACGACCCCAAAGTCCACGATGAACCTAAGCTCCCCAAGCCCGAGTGCCCCGTGCACCATGGTGGCTCAGACGTTGCGCGGCGCGACGACCCCAAAGTCCACGATGAACCTAAGCCTCCCAAGCCCGAGTGCCCCATGCACCATGGTGGCTCAGACGTTACGCGGCGCGACGACCCCAAAGTCCACGATGAACCTAAGCTCCCCAAGCCCGAGTGCCCCATGCGCCATGGTGGCTCTGACGTTGCGCGACGCGACAGTCCTGGCAGTCCCAAACCCCATGATAAGCCTAAGCCGCACGATGAGCCTAAGCCGCACGATGGTCCCAAACCCCCTAAGCCCCATGATAGCCCCAAGCCTCACGATGGTCCCAAGCCCGGGCACCCTGAGCGCCCCCATGATTCTGAGCCCAATGTTGCGCAGCGCGACGAAGAGCACAAGCCTCACAGCCCTAAGCCCAAGCATCCCCACCATCACGACGGTCTTCCCGCCTAATTTTCATCCATCGCCGCACATAGTTCAAGTGTTGCTCGAGATAGACGGGAGTAGTGATAAAGTAGAAAAAAAGACTATTGCCTCTTACTTTGAGATCTAGATCGTTTTTGCGTTTGCAAATTAGTCTTCACGTATATGTTAATTTTACTGTGCTAAAATCTCAGTTTTTGTCCAATCTGGTCTTAGGCCTTACCAGGGTCGCGTGGAAAGCTGATTGGAAACCAGGTAAAATATAATCTTGTCAAGAGCAACTGGGAGAAGACCTACGTCTACGTTTCGACGTAGCCGGAACAGTTCTAAATAACGTTTGGTCAACCGGTAGTGAGTGCCTAGCAGCCAAACGCGACGGCTTAAGGACGTAGAGTGTATATGGGCGTGTCTGTCGCTGACACCTTTCCAGTTCTGAAACGCGTGGTCGACAACATAGAAGGTTAGCTCGAGTCGTTGCGCGTTACCCTTAATTTAATAATAATTAGTGTTCTCGACAATAAAACGCTGACAATATACCCGTATATGGAACAATGTCGAGTCGTTTCCCATGACAACTAACGAGCTCAACTTATCCCTCTTCTTTGGAAAGCTTGTTGAGCCATGGGGAAAAGTGCGGTACAATGCGGTACAGCACTGTGAGCGCATGTGAGCGCCGAGTATAGCATTCCATCCACATCAGATCGGCTATTTGACAGATGACTACCCTGTTGAGCGAGCACTTAAGTACCAGCAGTGACAGGCCAAACGGCATCATAGTATCTCTCCTATCATGTCTTCTTCTGCAGCTTTTGACTACGTTATCGTCGGTGGTGGCACAGCCGGGCTCGTCGTCGCAGCACGCCTCTCAGAAAATCCCAACTTTAGCGTATGCATCATCGAAGCTGGCAAAGACCAATCTACGAATGTCGACACTATGATACCGGGTATGCCTCATGACCTTTTGACATCCCTCTTGTATGCTGAGATCAAAACTTCAGGTTTCGCTATGAAGAACCTAGGCAACCCGGAAATCGACTGGTCTTTTTCCACTTCCCCACAACCTCAGTTGAATGGCCGTCAAATTATGATTAATCGGTTAGTGTCGTGTCATATTTCTCTAGCTTCTGTTCTAATCCTACTACAGCGGCAAGGGTTTGGGCGGATCCAGTATTGTAAGGAGTAAAATCATAGTCTTTGTCATCATACTAATGCTGTATCAGTTGAATATTATGGGTATCTCTCGGTGAGTTGGCAAGATATTGCTTTCGGTTGGAAATACTAATTCGTCATAGTGGAAATGCGAAAGAATACGATGGTCAGTTGATTATCAGTTCACACGAAAGGCAATTTACCGATATTGTATAAAGCTTTGGAATCTCTCGGCTCGCCAGGCTGGAACTGGCAATCATTACTTAAATACTTCAAAAAGGTATGATAAATGATCTGTTCAAAACGCATATAGTGACATCCTACTAGTCAGAGACTTTCACGGCAAGCTCTGAGGAGCTATCAAACGTTTGCATTACTCCTGATCCAAACGTACATGGAACCGAGGGACCTCTTCAAGTCACTGTTCCGAGATGGGTCAGCGAGACAGCTTCGCCTTTCCGTTCGACGCTTGAATCCTCTTTTGGAGTCCAATGCAATCCTGACGGCGTAAGTATTTCACCGATATCATCTTTGAGGAGGCTCTCAGCTGTCGTTGCAGGTTTCGGGCGAAAACGCCGGTATTCAGGGTGCTTATCAGAGCATTCACCCAACCGAGGTTATCAGAAGCTCTTCTGCATCGGTTCGGTGCCTTCTTCGGACAAACAGAACAGAAAGTCTTACGTCTATGGTTATTAGGCATACTACCAACCGAACAAGGGCAGAAGTAACTTACACGTTATAACCGGCGCACACGTCACTCGGGTCTTGTTTGACAACGAAACGCGCGAAGATAACTTGGTTGCCATTGGTGCGGAATACATCAAGGATGGTGATACCTATACCGTCTCTGCAAAGAAGGAAGTCATCATTTGTGGAGGTAAGTTGAACCATTTGGTCAGCATTGAAAAATGCTGAGAATTCTCGAAAAGGTACCATCCAAACGCCTCAGATCTTAGAGTTATCTGGAATTGGCAACAAACAGATTCTCGAAGCCAATGGAGTCACTTGCCTTCATGATTTGCCAGGTGTCGGTCAAAACCTTCGTACGTGCTCATCCACCCATGATCATCGTCAATCTAACGTTATGCATGACAGAGGATCACTTCTGGGTCCCATACACAAGAGAAATGGACGAAAAGATCGATTCCTTCGAAGTTCTACTTGCTGACCCTGCCCGCGCTGGTCAGGAATGGATGCTTTAGTAAGCCTCACCAAGATAACATTAAATACCCAACTGATCGCATTGTATTGTAGTCAAGAATCAAAGCTTGGAATGCTGTCATCATTCGTAACCGCCAGCTTTGCTTACGTACCTGTATCCACTTTCGCCGATGAGGAAGGATACGCCAAGGCGTTGAATCATTGACCCCCGGTGGCCGCGCGGAATTCAAGACGATTCAGAAACAAAAGGAATGGATCAAATCCAACGTTCCTCACCTTGAGTAAGTTCCGTCTTGAGCAACAAGTTCCGTTTATCAAACTCCTCCAGGTTCGCACCGTTCCCAGGATGCTTACCCGCACCTGGCACTGCTCCAAACCAGGAAAACATTACTATTCATTTTTCGTCTGTCTCTTGCACCCTTTCTCGCGTGGTTCGGTGCACATAGGATCATCTAACCCATCTACCTCTCCCGTTATTGATCACCGCGCCCTCGACAACGAAATCGACATGGACATGATGGTCGATGCCGTGAAGTTTGTTCGAAGAGTTGGAGAGACCGGCCCAATGAGGGCTATCGGCCGAAGGGAGATGCTGCCCGGGGCGGAAGTCCAGACGGACGAACAGATCAAGGAGTGGATCAGAAACTCAGTTCAGACGATGTACCACCCTATTGGAACGGCGTCGATGCTGCCACGGGAGGATGGAGGAGTGGTTGACAGCACTCTGAAGGTCTACGGTACAGCCAACTTACGAGTGGTCGACGCATCAATAGTACCCATTCACATTTCTGCCCACACACAAGCGACGGTATATGCGATCGCTGAAAAGGTGATTTTACTTCACGCTCGTGATGCGCAAATGCTGATTGTCATTCCAGGCTGCTGATATTATCAAGTGCTAATTAACGGTTTTGCAACGAATTTAAATGAACTGGATGAATCCATGGTGAATATAATTGCATACAATACTAATGTGCTATAACCTCGTTGTCATATAATGAAATCCTTAATTCTGGCTTGTCTGTGAGACGTGTGATACGAGCGTCATGACCGTCATGTTGCGTCTTTTTCTTGACGCTGACAACACTTCAGTTTTGTCGAGAGGACCACTTGTCGATGTGTCATGGCTTATCCACTTCTACTCGGACTAGAGCAAAGTCAGAAAAGAAAGAGTTATGATGATCCAGCCGAACAGTACATTTCTCCAGGTCCTTCTTTTCCCAATGACTCAACTCCTCGCCCTCCGGCCGTCTCCGGCCAAACATAACCTCCTTCCACGAGATCCCCTCTCCACTGCTAGTCGATGTTGAATTCACCTTGACTGGTGGCCTCGCCAGCCGTTTAAGCCGCTCGAGCTCCTCGTCGGCAGGATTTCCGGAGCGCGACTGTTGAGCTATGGACTCTAAGATGGAAATGCGCGCGTTGACGCTGGCTTTTTCATCCTCGAAAACTCTCCGCTTGTTGACGAGATGAATGGAGATGGAAGTGACAGCGATGGCGTAGAGCGCGTGGGGGATATAACCTGTGGCAATGCGCATGGCCGTCGGTTGATGCTTTGGTTTTATTTGGGACGAATCCACGATGGATACGCTCACCCTTTCACCTTCCAGACGGCCATGATATGCGCAAGCGACAATGAGACGGACGTTTCTTACGACTCGTCTCTGCTGCGACCTTCGCCATCAATGACCTCCGTTAGTAGGACAGTTCCATTCCAGAGGCTAGATTACCCCGACTCCTCGTCATTCACGACACCGTCATCTCCCTCTTCTCCCTCTTCCAGTGTCGTGTCGACCACCACGCTGTCAAGTGCGTCTGGTTCATCCTTCGCCTCATTTCCTAATCGCAATCGTGCATCTACATGGGCACGTTTCCTTACGTCCGTACATCTTCTGTCTTGCTAACGATACACATAAGCATCCTTTGGCTGAACCTCCAGTTTCGCCTAGGACGCACACTATTCTGCCTGATTCCAGTTCAATTATTCCGGAGCCCTTATCAGGCGCACCAGAGCAAGCTCCGAGGGCTTCCAAACGACGTCGACCCGATTACAGAGATATTGCGCGTAAACTTGATTTACTGGCTAAAGACTTTTATCTCCGCGACGACGCCCGTCGTCAGGAGAACAGAGACATCATGGATGGCTTCAGGACTCTACGAAGCCAACTGCGAGAGTTACGCAGGCATCATCAAGAGCGTACGGTGGTAATTCCTATCACTGTTACGAACCAAGGCCTCAAGTGTCGAGGAGCGTTGGCGATTCAGAGGACATGTCACCACTCGAGTACATTGATTCTGGAGATGATCATAAACTAGATACTCTGGCTCGTTCACAATCATCAAATGATGCGAGTATTGGGTCATTCCTTTCTTCGCATCATTCCGATGAGTTTGTCGTGGAGACTCCTTCGTGATGTCGACGGAGAACGGTTATCCAGATGACTTTAATTGAAAGGCGCTGGGATAACAGCTCCAGCGACATTATGCGGAAGTCCCATGGATTTCCAATTACTAATTGGTACTATGCTCGTCCCATTTACGTATTCTCTGACATCTGCTCAGTAGTTCTAACTCTGAAATGATGCGAATACCACCGGGACTTTACATGTGCTCAGGAATAAACTATCAGGCTGATTGAATGAAGGCATAACTAATACTACAAGGTACACTGGTACGCTGGTTACAATTTCATGCGAGATCGGCAAACTCTTTCAGTATGTAAACATCCAAGGAACCCCACTTTGAACCGAAGAAGCGACCCATGTTGGACACGAATTCGGTTTTGGGATGCTCAACAGCCATGCCCTGCACCCTACAAATTTTCAATGTCATATCTACCCCAATACGTTGCATGTCAGCCTCCGTAAGCCTCTTATCCTCCTTTACCAGCTCTTGTATCGGAATAAGACGCCAATTTTTGTCCTGGATATCGTACCGCTTCACCAATTCCAATTTTTCAATTGGATCCGTTATGATTGGGCTCAGCTGCTGAATAGCTACTTTGTGCGCGTCCTTCATTTCCCATGAGTGTGATATCTCCAGGATGTCAAGCCATTCCTTTTTCCCGATATTTGGAAATTGCGAATTGACAATCCTGTTTTGTTTTTTTTTTATCATAAAAAATATATCATATATGAGGATAGATGATCTTGCAGATGAAATATTATGTACTTTGATTTCTGGTAGCCAAGGAACGATTCGAGCCTTTCTTTCTTGATCTTCGTGCATTGGAAGGGATTTTCCCTTATCCCGTCCCCGGTTATCCCTAACTCGTAAGCTTCTTTCTCGGGCAGCTCTCCGTTGATGAGCCGCTTGAAAACTGAAGAACCGTCTAGGTAGTATATCGGGAATTTGAAGCGGGTACCCTCGACCTGCCATTGCGAGAATCGGTTGTCACACACACGAGTCTTCAAGTGCTATAACAGTAGCTTTACCTCAAAATACACATCTCGAGTGAAATGTTCGGGGTGTTCATTCTTATCTTCCGGGAGCTGCCCATATAATTGTAAGTTGGTGGTGGGTCTTCAAGGCGCATTACGGATTGAATATTGACGGCAGACGCAACGTGCTGTACGTGCGAATCATGGCCTACAGTGCAGTAGGTGACTAATCCTATCAGCGCATGCCTAACGAGGATTAGAAAAATATGTTATCGCAATGACACCAACAATGGCGCATATGTGTAGTCTATATGGAATGGGACATATACAGATTGTCATAGAACTATCGGATATCGAAACGAATTTTAATTTCCTTGGACATATCCCTGGAAACCTTTCCCCGCCGCCTAACATACCATTCACATTTAGTGGTCTGGTTGAGGCAACATTCTTCTCGAAGAGACATGACTTTGAGAGCATAATCGAGGCCGATCATATCCACTTCGTTTTTATTCAAGGGTTCTTCGCGCTGCACTAATTGATTGAGGCCAAGTAGCAACCACTCATCGATACCATGTTCCAATGACAATTTGACCTGCTTCGCTGGCGCATTTTCGAGCATTGGTGTGATCTGTTGTATCGCCTTTGTTTTGATATCTCCCATATCCCATTGCGCAGCAAGTTTTAATACTGACATCCATTCGTCCAGCGTCTTGAGTGGTGATGTTTCATGCATTGTCTTCATGTCATACGTTATTGATTAGCACACGCTCAGATAGGTAGTGTAGTATACTCACTTTAACGGAAACAGGCATCTAAGCAACCGAGAAAAGTCGAATGCCTTGACTCCATCAAGTTTCAGTGGATGGTCATCGGATGTGCCATCCGCTTTGGAACCGTCTGGCATAGGCAGTGAAAACATATCTCGAAAGACCTGCGATTCTTGCAGAAAAACGTAGCGAGGGACCTTGAATAGTCGGTTTTCCACCTACAAGCAAGGAAAGAGGATTCATGGAAACAGAAAAAAATAACGTTTTTACACAAACCAGAAAGATGATGTCCTGGAGGTAGAACTCTTCATCGTGGATAGCTGGTATCGGCGCTGCCATTATCAACCGCCACGGATAGAGCCAAGTGCGGATTAGATATCGTAGGGCTTCCGGCTTCAAGCTTCAAGCTTCATATACCATATGGCCTCACCATGGCCGGCAGCTGACCGACAGATTCCACACTTCTTGTCTTCTTTCGTGCTACTCAGCATAACTTTAAGTAACTCCTGATGTTACGTTATTACACTAATTTACGCACCACCAGTAGGGTGCTGGATTCGTTCGAGCTCCTATTCACAAAACAGGACTTTCTACTGTCTTCTATAAAGATATGAAGAAAAAGTCGAAAGTTGCAGCTGAGGCTTCAAGGAGGTTGGGCGGTAGAGTGTTACTCGACCAAACCCAATTATGTAAGAAAACGACCGGGTATTATCCAGGGCAACTGGCACCTGCCAGACTTTCATCGCCGTCCCTTCGTTATAGAAGAATCCAAATGTCAGGGACTGGATAACATAGTCGGGTATTCTGAAGGTTATTCATCCGAAAGCTGTCGAGATGACAGCTTCCAGCGCTTACCAAGGTTCCGCAGGTTTATAACATCCTCGTTTCAATGATAACATTCGCGCAATAGGTTTCAAATATACTTTTAACCACGATGATGATTGAATGATACAACAATATGCTGATTATGTCTCTAGAAAAGGTTGGGGAATTCTCTCAGTATGTAAACATCTAATAACGATATCTCTTTTGAACCAAAGTAACGATCAGTGGCCATCATGATTGGATGCTCAAGCACCATACCCTGTACCCTACTGATGCGCAACGCCATGTCAATACCAATTCGTTGCGCATCAGCGTCCCCAAGCCTTTGACCTGCTCTCACTAATTCTCGAATAGGAGGAAGACTCCAATCTTTCTCTTTGATGTCGTATCGCTTCACCAGTTCCAACTTTTCGATTGCATCCAATCCAATTTTGTTCAACCGACGAAGAACCAACTTGTGCACGTCCACCATTTGCCATAGGTACGATATCTCCAAGATATCTATCCAAATTTTCTTCTCGATAAGTGCACGTCCCGAACAGAAAATCCTGTTTGGGGCTAATTTGTCAAATACATGGGATCTTCAGATATAGAACGAACCTTGTTCTCATGAAACTGAGGAACGACTCGAGCACCTGCTTATTGATTTTGGTACATTCGAAAGGATTTTCTAGTGATCCGTTCCACTTATCCCTACTTCTTCAGCCTCTTTCTTCAATAGCTCTTGATTTAAAAGCCGACTAAAAATGTTGGAATTTGCTAGATAATCTTTCCGGAACTTGAAAAGGGTATACCCGACCTGCCATGACAAGAGTCAGCCGTCGTATTTGACGCGATTGCATCCTTCACCTCGAAATACACGTTGTGGGAAAAATGTACAGGATGCACGACCCAATACACATCGGTCGATTCGATGTCAACACAGGTTAACGTCGAGTTTTTAGAGTCGTTGAGATACATATCTGGATTAGAAAGGAAGATACGATGTGCTGGACATGTGTATATCGCGTGTAGACAGTTCGTCCTACGAGTCCCCAGTCACCTACGTTGCTTCCCGGGTTATTTATGGAAAGGAAGATAAGATAGGACGATTGGCACCACTTGCAAACCGACTCTGATAAAAATCACTGTTCAAAATTACTTCGTGTATTTTGCAAAAACATTCTGATCGTGATCGTATGCGGATACTTTGCATGTACGAAATGTGACTACTGTCGGATATTGAAACGAATCCTAATCTCCTTGGACGTATCCATCGAAACCTTTCCTCGCCGCTTAATACTCCAATTATTGTTGTTATTGGTGTTGTAGAAACAATCTTCACGAAGAGCCATAACTTTGAGTGCAAAGTCCAGGCCAATCAAATCCACATCGATTTTATCCATAGGTTCTTCACGCTGCACCAATCGATTAAGACCAGGCACCAACCACTCATCGACGCCATGTTCCAACGCCATCTTGACCTGCTTCGCTGGCGCATTTTCGAGAAGTGGTGTGATATTCTGCACCGCCTTAGCCTTTACATCTTCCATATCCCATTGCGCCGCTAATTTGAAAACGGACGTCCATTCGTCCAGGGTCTTAAGCGGCAAAGTTTCGGAGTCTGGCCTTCATACAGGCTATCGATTAGTATACGCTCGGGCATGTATTATAGTAGTATGCTCACTTTTGTGGGAAAAGGAGTCTGAGCAACCGAGAAAAATCTAATGCCTTGATCCCATCAAGTTTCAACGGGCGGGCATCAGATATGCCATCTGGTTTGGAGCCCTCCGGCACTGGCAACGAGAACAGATCTCGAAAACCTGGGATTCCCGCAGGAAGACGTAACGTGGTACTTTGAACAACCGATTTTCCACCTATAAATGGGAGGAGTAGTGTTATATATATAAAGTACGCGGCAGGCTCCTGCGAACCTGAAAAATGATGTCTTGAAAGTAAAATTCTTCATCGCGGATGACTAGGACTGTTGTTGTTGCCGCTGCCATGGTCACTTGGACTCGCCCACGTCTTTAAGTTGCACAGTTAATATACCTTTCGTCCGAGCGATCGATAGATCGACTGCGGATAAGGTTCAATATAAATTGGTCACAATTCTGTGCGTGTAACCTGCGTGTTGGCAGTCGTGTGCTGCGGGGAAGCATAACTGCCACGTTATCACACAAATCTTCATGGACCATGCGTGGACAAACTGTAGCCCAGTAATCGTCAAACATTTTCGAGGTGTGCAACAGACAAGATTTCATGAATCATGATGCGTGGCAACATTTCTGGACGCTCTGAGATTCGTGAGTATCGAGGGAACAATTAGTTAACACTGTATTGCTATCCTTATCAACCGTTTGACGTTCCAAACATACTAATCCCTGATGTTGAAACGAACCCTGATTTCCTTAGAGCAATCCATTGAAACTTCGCCTCGCCGCTGAATAGACCATTCACGCGAAAGAAAACAGTCTTCGCGAAGGACCATGATTTTAAGTGCATAATCCCAACCGATCATTTCAACATCATTCTTGTCCAAGGGCTCCTCGCGTTGCACTAGTCGATTGAGGCCAGGTACTAACCATTTCTTGACAGCGTATTCAAGCGACAATTTGACCTGCTTGGCGGGTAACTTCTCGAGCAATGGAGTCATCTGTTCTATGGCGTTTGCCTTTACATCTTCCATTTCCCACAGCGCAGCGAGTTTAAAAACGGATGTCCATTCATCAAGCGTCTTCAATGGGAATGAATCAGAGAATTGTCTATCACAAAACGGTCAGTTTGGACTGGGTTAGATACAGGATACTCACTTTACTGGAAACAGATATCGGAGTAGTCGAGAAAAGTCTATAGCTCTGACTCCACTGAGTATCAAAGGCGAATCATCGTTCATGCCTTCTGGCTTGGTATCCTGAGGTACAGGTAAGGAGAACATATCTCGGAAGACCTGGGACTAGACGTGACGAGGAATCTCACGAGCCACGCCTTTTGACATTTTGAACCGAGTGTGTGACGATGTGTGACGGTAACATTACTCTAAGTGACCGTGACGACTCTACTAGTACATTTCTTCTCGATGTCAGAGCGCCTCTAGATATTGAACTTCTGACGAATGGCTGAAGTAAAGTCTATCGGTGTGTATCCTCTTTCTCTTCTTGTCCATCTACAATTATACGGATCATATATGCACGTTTCCCGTAATGCCATGATTTTCAACCCATCGTCAAGACCAATCATTTCAATTTCCTCCTTGTTGAGGGGTTCTGCACGTTGTATCAGTCTATTAAGAGCGGAAAATACCCACTCCCTGACATGATGTTTCCTCCCCAAGTATACTTGCAATGCCGAGTTGCTTGTGAGAATGGGTAGCAAGTTTTCCTTGGCTAACTGCTTGACGTTTGGCATTTCAAACCGGCTGGCGAGTTCGAGCACCGCTGCCCACTCCTCTGCCGTTTCAAAAGTAGGCATCTGCGGGTTCCCCGAGAACTGCCTATATTTAGATTCGGGGTGTTAGCGATGTGGTAACGCTTATCAGAAGCAGACTCACAAGATAGGATAGAGACACCGAAGCAATAGGACGAAATCTTTGGCCGCTATACCACGAAGATGCAGAGGCTGCTCGTCTGAAAGACCGTCTGGGTGCGCCCCTTTAGGTACCGGACAGCTGAAGATATCCCTAAAAATCTCCGATTCTTGGAGGAACAAGTGACGCGGAACTTTGAACAACTGATTTTCCACCTGTCAACCACCGAATAAGCACTGTTACGAGCTTACTAGACCCAGCTGATATACCTGGAAGATAACGTTTTCGAAGTAGTAATCCTTGTGTCGAGTGGCCATGTCACTTAACGTTAAGTGGTGTAATGGAAGGGCCCTCTGTCGGCTTAAAGTACTCGAATGAAGGAGTTACATTAATCTGGAACTCTGATAGTCGATATCGCCTGCTATGTAACCATCGGAGCAAAGTCCCAGAACCATCAAATATAGACTCCTGGAATGCGGTGTTTGCACCTTGATGCTGGTACGCACGTTCGTTGCGCACGTTCGCTCCCAGATTGGATTGTGGAAAGGAGTTCGCGGCAATTAAGCGGTCTCGCCTTTCGGGAACACGCATTCCGACGAGCCCAAAATATGAAAGCGGCTCCGCATTGGATATAGAGGTCATTTCCAGACAATCGCGCTCATGTACGCGCGCTCTTAGATATACCTCATCGTGGAGGTACTCGATGTCTGATAAACATTCTATTTACCGTCTAGCACACGGCGCGAGCATCAAGGGGTATGTGTTATGTTACTCAACTGACAGATATATTTAGCCGTGGTTCACTCTATACGGTTATAAAAAGCTGCTACACCGGTAGCAGTTGTTGAATTCAACACAACATATTATCAAAACGTCTAGATCCCCTACTTAATCAAGAGTAATTGCCACCCATCATCAGATGAACCCTAATGGAACGCCACTTGTTGTTTCGATAATCTATGTTTTCATCCTGAGGGCGTCAGGTCTGGCTTCGCGCAAACGTTAAAGAACGAAAATATTTCAAGTTGTACAATAACCGGAACTACAAACTATGGAATCTTTATTGAACCCACAGCAAGGGCGGATGTTCCGCCATCGAGAGTCACCCGTTTTCGAGTCTTCATCAAAATGTATAACCGCCTGAGCAGGATTAGAGATTTATCCTCGTCATTTATCGTCAGGCCTGACGGCGACAAAACCATAGCCTGACCAGTCTTGAGAATCATCGATCAGACATATTGTCCCCAAATCATAGCCAATTCTCACCTCAAGTCCAACAATCTTATCAAAAGCGTCGTCCTGAGATATTTTAGTACATATGTGATGTCTCAAGTGTTGCCACCATTCCGGTGATGAGAACCGATGCAATACCATGACTGAACATAGATCCAACATCACAGGTGGAATCACAGTTGGTTCTGAAAGAACATCAAGTAAGACAAGCAAACTAATCAAGAAAGTGGATGTACTACCTTGGGTGCTTACGAGTACCCTCATTGCTAGATGACGTTGTTCTCTTATCAATTTTAACAGAGATTTGACGAGTCCGTTCGTTGTGCCTCGTTCGAGGTACTAGGGAGAATTATCTGAGCTGTACAACAGTAGTCAAGACAGGCGAACCTTATGTGCCTCATCGACTAGGATCACTTTTCCTGTTTCAATCTTGGCGCGTACAAAGAGACGAACGATGATCTCAAACACACTGCAAGCCGATGACGCATCAATAAAAGGATCCGAAAGGTCAATGATTGTCAGACGGCCCGGAGAAAACCGTGACTTTCGTGGAATCTTGGACACGAACGAGTTGAGCAACGCCATTCTCTGATCCAACATTGCGCGCTGTGTGGGGCTGAAATCATGCGTATTAAGCTTCTTTTGAAAATGTGTAAAGGTAAACTGTTCGCCCAAGTCCCGCAAGATCGACTGGAACTTGAGTCGATGACAGCGCGCGATATATATGACTGAGGACACACCATGACTGTTTGCATATATAGCGGTGCGGACTCGAGAGATTCAACAGCCATCATGCTGAGGAAGGCTTCCGCATCCAGTTCATTCTCATCAAAGGAGAGCGACTGAACCTTGATATTCGTGCCGAGATGAGCATATGCGCCCTTGAGAGTATTTAGGGACGATTTTGGGACGTAGACGTCCACTTGAGGTGCTTTGATTCCATTAAAGCGCGGGACGCCGATATATGCCGCTTCACTGGAAAGCGTATTTTGACCACCATTGCTATAATGTAGAACTAAACCTGCAAGTGGTTGTTGCAGATGACCAATGAGTGAGCAGTCGGGCACAAGCATATCTTCTAGCATAACGGAAACAGTATGTGACTTTCCGGAGCCTTGGACTCCACAGACTACGGCCGAAAAGGGGGTGTTCTATTCAGATATATCAGCGCAAAACACGGACTGGACGTGTAACTGTTTACCGTGTTCAAGTATAATCGTCCGTCTTTCGGGATCTGTATTCTGTCATTGGAACTAGATGTGCCGCCACTAAGTAACATGACCATCGTCGTGGAAACCATGACTGACCCAATTTCAATGACCTTGCCGAAGACACCATATTGACGTATGAATTTGTCACCATCAACTGCAGTGTATGCCTCCGCCGTCAATATTGGGGCGGTGCACAACTCATGGTCAGCTTTTTGCTTGTTGGTTAGCTGGTGTGCATCGTCGAGCAGAATGAATTCATCCTGTAAAGTGCGAGACATGAGGGTACTACGTAGTTCTAGTTTGGTTGCGACCTACTTTAGTCCGCTGAGAATCCGTTGGCGTTCCATTTTGCTGCTTGTGCTCCTCATTTCGCTCTTCAGTACCAAACGACGTGTACATGATGGCTGCTGTGATGCCAGTTGGGTCGCCGCCAAGTCAGGATGATATATATCTAGACCTTCCTTGTGGCAATTCAGTTGGAATGACTGCGGATCATATTGAGTCGCATGGAAACCCTTTGGCAGTGTGCTCGATCAAACTGAAGTAGTATTTGGCCGGTTTGGTTGGACAAGCATGAGTAATTCCCGTTGATCGAGTATCGGATGAGGCGCCTCGTGTACGCTGGCTTCAGAATTATGTGTACGTGACCACAGCTTTGGCGGCTTTGTGCGAAAGGGTTTTGTGTGACTCAAGTATTCTGATCTGTTTGTAAGGTGCGATATTACTGCTTCACCAGCAACTCAAGCGTAACATCTCACCATCTGATTAGTACGTGGCAACGC
This sequence comes from Amanita subjunquillea, assembly GCA_020011035.1. NCBI lineage: Eukaryota > Fungi > Basidiomycota > Agaricomycetes > Agaricales > Amanitaceae > Amanita > Amanita subjunquillea. The sequence continues at coordinate 175,625 of JAEBUT010000002.1, read as the reverse complement.
TTGAATTCATATTGTTCACGGGTTTGGTGATAAGCTTTTTTCTCCGCATGTGATGGTAGTCGTTTATAAAATGATTCGCAAAGCATTAAAGATTCATTCCCTTCGTCATCTTCTACATCTACACCCTTTCTTGCATATACTTTTTCTTGCCGTCATCTCGATGGCGGCCCACATAAACCGGACTGAACCACTGTCAATATTTGGATCTTCCGTCTTTACTCTAATCCCGTACCCCAAGATATGGACGAAAATATACACACCACTGGCAGGACCAGAGAATAATAGAATCGCGTGATAAAAATGGATGCATGTGCTGTGTTGGCCTTGAAGCTTGAAGCTTGATCGCTGATTGTTTACCAATTAGTAGAGTGTATTGCGCGAAAATACGGGATGTAGATGAATGTTTTCGGATTTTCCAGACATCAACGATTAATCACGGGGTTACATAGACCCCAGAGCATCCCTATGGAGGCTAGGTCAGATTTTGGATCTCGACGCAGGTTCTGTCCAAATTTTTTCCCTTGCCGAAAAGCCCAACATGGTGTTGCAAATGTCATCCCTGTGTATCATATGCTGATATACCATTCGTCAATGCCCTTACTTTGGTGATATGGATCATGTGCATGAGTCTCCAGCGAGGCTCGCTCTACGCAAAGTATATGATGGAATTTCACGTTAAAGCTGCGTGACCGTTTATCAAGCGACAGCTCCTTAAAGCGTGAAACTTGTGCGCGGAGATGGGTGGGGATGTGACACGTCGGGGCAGAAATTTTGGAAGGGATCGCCATTAGTATTACCAGGCATATCAGCGTCAGAATGGCTTACGCGTTCAACATCTCCCTGAATATTACAGCAGTTGGATGATGTCGGAACCGTGGACCCATCATTGATTCATTTTTCGCCAAATCGGGCCTCCCGTCCGTTTCGTCGACTTCATTTGTCCGAATGAGTCTGGTCAGGGTAGTAGCCTCTGTATTGATGCATCTGATGTTCCGGGGTCCCGCTTATATAGCAATTCAGTTGGAATGACAGCGGATCATGTGAGCGACGCATGGAACTCAGTTACCGGCACCTTTAACACTGTTGATGCCCGCATACCAATGCCATCGCGCCGCGCAAACCCTGGCAGACCCTAAATCATACAATTTGACCGCCTGGCTTAATTAGCTGAGTTGTTTGTTTACCAGATAAAATGCCTCGTGCACCTGCGGCCTTGAGCTTGAGGGTTTCGTGCGGCTCGAAGCAAGCTGCGGCGGGATTAATCTATTTGTAGAATGCAATAAATCATGATCTGATCGTTTGATACAACATACCGCGACTCTTGAATTCGTCTTGGCATCATAATCATAACTTTAAGTTAATGGGTCAGACCTGTGATGGCAGTTATTCGCTTCGTAACATCGACACCATGAACTTCCGCTTCGTTATCCTCTATCTCGGCACTTTCCAAATGGTTCTACATGTCTAAATTTCTTCCGTAACTCTGGTAGCAAGGAAGGCGATAATTGTATGAGGAGCGTCGTACAAAAGTTAAGAAAGCTCTGAAACGACTTGAGAGTAGCTCCCGGACGCCGGTGAACGAGCCGGGAATGAGAGAGCCACTGAAAAATATGTTTGAATGTTGCAAACAGCAACATACGGGAATGGTATGTCCTTGGCCTCAATCGTTTGGTTGATACGACCAATATTTCGCGGGTCCGAATGCGAGGTGCGGGTGTTGCTCGATAGCGAATAGATTTGAACGACGCTAAACGAGTATTTGACTGTTTTAGTCCAATCCAATCGGTTGGGATCCCGCGCATAAGACACCAATACACATAACCGAACGCTCTCATGAATATTTCGCACTTCACTATGTGAAATGCAATGAGAAGTTCTCTAACGTAAGAATACCCTCATCATTTTCCAGCTACTCCGGAATTCGTCTTCGCATCCATCATAACTTGATGGGAAGCTGTGTTGGCAATATGATTCACAGTAGTGCTGGTCACACGCCTCACGACTCATCGACACCATGATCATTCGCCTTCCGTTCCTCTTCGTCATTTCCAAACTTCTCCTTTCGGCCCTGTAAGTGCGACGCTGACCTGGACCGGACGAACAATCTATGCTTCGCGAAGCCGACGAGGCATGCAAGAAACTCTTCTTTCAGAACCGCTACCGCGCCTACGATAGGCGTGTGAAGAGAATTAAGCAAACAGTGACAGACGAAAATGGTATGCTGATTTCGGTCATTCGATCAACGACACGCTTGCCAGTGGCAGAAGACTTCGAGTATCGGCGGCCAGAGATAACGTGTTCGTCCTTACGGCGATACTGTTAATTCGTTGGTAGTATGACGCCGCTTTCGCGAAGTGCCTAAATGTCTGAATCAGAAGCCGTCGATAATTTTGTCGTGTTACGTTCCCCCTGCGCATGGTGCTCCAAACCAGGACAAAACCATTCCATTGGCGCCGCTCTTGCCGGTCGCCTGTCTTATCACAGCAATTTTCGTGCGCAACCATGATTCATCATTCTTCGAGATCTGTGCCTTGGCTCTATGTGCCTGAGCACAATTTTCAACAACAGCCGACGCATGAAATACCGACAGACCTTAAAAAGTTAGTTCCACAGTGGGTAACTTGTCCGTAATACAGGTATATGGACGTAACAGGGGGTTGAGGCTAGTAAGTCACGTTGGTATCTGATGGTAGCAACCAGACTATTATCGGGTATCGCGCTATGCAAGCAGGCGCGCCAGAATTCAAATATTTGTAAGCTGAGCTTTGACGGTTGCAGTTGGGAAGCATTCCAGAAGATCGAGGCGCCACAATAAGTAGAGAACGAGGGCAAAGCTTTTTCTGAAAAGGGTGTGGAAGGGTTTTCAAAATTGCGATATGATAGTAATAGGTGAATTGGTACGTCCTTATTCTTGGGCGCTTGCAAACGCCTTAGTGTTGGATGAACCCGATACTGATTGCTCTCGATTTGCAGAGATGGCGTGTTGTTCGTTAATATGCTTCTGGTACTGTCAGAGAATTTAGCGTGCAATCAATTGTTGCTTACAAGCTACATAAAACCGTCCGACGAATCTGTACGCGATTTGACAAAGACCTCAACCGACGCATGAAGTACATACCCGCAAACATTTAAATGACTTGTATCGAATGCAAGGAAATACAGCGTCCCAGGGTCAAAGTTTAAGCAAGCTCGGGAAGCCTGCTATTTCCCTGACAGTGTGGGTACCTGGTTCGTAATGTACGTGGCACTGAGTTAAAACACAGTTGCGCTGGTATCTTCATAGAAGATTCCAGATAACTTCGGCTATCGTGCTATGTATGCATGCGTGTCAGAATTCAGATTCAGATTTTGCTTGGCTTTTGCAAGTCGGCTGTAAAGCATTTACGTACATGGGTTACGCTCATGCATATATGCGCGTGAAATAATGGCTTTACGTCTTCTAGACGAGCAGAGCCGTAAGAGCACTATGACTCCTAGGAATTTCTAGATGAAAACCGAGTCGTTGTTCAACTCGCCTGCTAATTCTGCGGCTGAATATTGATAGTTTCCACCTCCTGAACGGTGTATGCGGTCGATCGAATTTTATGTAATTGAAGTATAGTTTCAAGCTAAGTTTGGAAGGAACGTGCTGCGACGAAAGACCACAAGATGCGGGTAACGGACACCCGGGTGTGAGAAGGGTGTGCCACAATGTCATGTTCTAAGTGAGCGCATTGCGTTTCAACCACTTTTATGTGGCGATGGTTGTGATTATATAATCCACCTGTTGCCGAAAGTGGAAAACCGCGTCCCTTTACAGCCGCTCACGTTTCGCAGGTCCCCTGGTTTCTCTTCATCTCACACATAGACCTTCGTACCGCTGGGCTCGGGCTCCTTCTTACCCTCGTCATACGGAGAGGACACGGATGGACGAACGGATGGTACCCCTAGAAAAGGTAATCAAGTTTCAACTCGTTTGAATGCACGTGTTTAATGTGGACATTGATAGCTATTCCTCCAAGTTGAGGAAGAATGCGAACGTCGTGCGCAGGGAAGTCAGAGCATTCCCGCTTTAGAGGCAGATTCAACGGACGAGCCAATTGCCGATATCAGGCCCACGTTGTCCACAAACAGTGCCACGTGCACACGGCGCAGAGGCGGCAGCGTTTCAGTGACGCGCTTCGGTGAGGTAAGAATTTACTTCGTCTGGCCCACGCGACAAAATCTTTATATGTTCATGTGCGGTTGACATTTGCCTGGGATGCAGCTGTCGGCTCCAACCGATGGGAAGGACTCGGCAAATCTTAGTTCATTTGGATCACGTGTGCCTTTCTATCAAGCTCAGCAAGCGGTGCGTGGCGTGGCAATTCATCACGCTTGTCAATGTAATTGATTTTCCTCTAGTATGACAGTTTCGAATCGTTCATAGTGCCGAGTAAGTACGATGATGATGATGAGGAAATCAAGGGCGATCACCTTGTCACACATGTGTACAATGGCTCAGCGCTTGGCACCATTTCGAAGGCAATGAGTGACTTGCTTCCTCGCCGGCTGAGCAGATCTTGCTCGGAGCAGATGATCTCACAGGCAACGATGGAACCACCTATGGTTGTTGGAGTCCACGTGGAGAAGGCTACTGTGGAGGTAGCGACCGAAGATCTCGAGCAGCTCTGCCGTACTACGGTCCACGCGCCGAACAGTGTCCGCAAACGGACGTCAGTACTAGCTTTATCCGGTAGCCCCGCCACTACCGTTGCGAATCAGACATGGGTGGATAAGGCCAAGGACCTTACACAGAAGTTCCGACAAAGGAGCAAAACCGTGCTTACGCCACCTGCTTAGACAACCTTCCGTATACCCCATATACCTCATTTACGTTGCTCGACCTGGTTGTCGTTCAGCCAACGTACATAGCTTATCCAATCTCCATGTTGCTACCCACTATCATTTCCCAGTCTAACGCCGTTTTATTGAGGGCCGAATGTGGGAGTGTGAGAGCCAGATCCGCGAGCATCCCCGAAAGGGATGGTATGGATGGTCTGATGCGGCGCTTTTGAAATGGACCCTCCCAACAATATGACTGTAGTAATACATACTTAATCTCATGGGTTGCCCGCATATTAATGTTGCCGATCTAGCTCCCTTTTTCTTGTCCCCTCCTCAATTACCTTTGCCCTCCACCTCTCCTCCTCATAAGCCTTCCAGCCTATTAAACCCTCCAACAAATCCCCCGTCGTCCAATTTACCTCTAACCTCATGTACACTCACCACCACTGTTGTGTGCGTTTTCCTTTGATTTTTTTTTTGTTCCCCCGCTCATCAGTCCCTCATCCCATACAGAGTATGCCCCATCCCGCTGGTAGCAGCAGGTTGAGCACAGGGTCATACCCCGCAGTACCCACTGTCATTGATGACAAAACACCCGTCTGGTTTCACGAGGTTCTCGATTCGACGACTCAGGAGGTCGGCTTCAACTACACATGCCTGGAAGGCCTCACCCCCGATCTGCTCTACTCGCCCACCGACGCATTTGCACAGTCATGCTGGGAGATCCTCTTCCCTGGGCCGCCTGAGCCCGAGCTCGAGCTCGAACTCGAATCGGAACCCCACTCTCCCATCTCATCCTTCCCGCCCTCGTACACTACCCTCCCAGAATTTTACGCCCACTCAGCAGGGTCTTCAAGTCGGTCTACTATCCGCAAACCAGAGCAGGACAAGTTGGACGAACCTTCATTCATCGATTACAAATCTGGCGACTACTTTTGGGATGACAACGATGATGATGATGGCTTTGAAGACGACGGATATGATGGGGAGCTCGACAACGTGACGAGCTTTGATGATGAAACGTCGGATATCGCATCGAGCTTTAGCCATAGCGACGCGATCAGAAATCATCCCATCATCGATACTGATTTTGCCGTGAGCCGTCTCATTTCTCATAAGATATGAACCACGTAACTCAATCGCGGGTACAGGTGAAAGAGGATCTGTTTCTACATGACCTATCGCCTGTGGATTGGAAGTCGTCGTTGATGTGTTGGGAAGATTCGCTCCCGATCTCAGTCGTCTTTCGCGAGATGCCGGTCAACAATAAAGTCCGGAAGCCGAGCAGGCTGTCGCATGGAAAGATAAGATACCTATTCTACCCTTTAGGTCTACTCGAGTGCATAATTCTTGGTATGTTGACATTCACTTCACGAATGAATCGTGATAATTGACTTTGATCGACAAATAGGTCATAGGCTATCTATCATTACTTGTGCCATTATAATATATAATCATCGCTTCAGAACGCTCATTATGTCTGCTTTCATTATCTTGTCTATTGTAGCCACGACTGACGAAAAATCCAATGAATTGACGTCACGCTTTGCCATGAGCAACGACTTGGTTGTGAGTGTGGGAATATTTTAGATCCCGGCACTTGCCAATCCTGGCTAGAATCGGCACACTTGGAGCCCTGAGCCTAACGACAAAAAGAACAATGAAAGATACGTGGTGAGCGAACGGTGTCACATGCGAACTCGCACTAAAGATAACACTATTTTCTCCGCCGGCTCGGCATGGTATTATAAATAAGTCAGCTGGCATTCCTTTCCAGAGAGTCGAAGTTTGTAAGTAACTTATGGTTTAGGTGCAGAGTTACTATCTTGTGATGATAAGATGAGAGACAGAATCCGTGAAGCGCGAGGTGGGTAAGCGTTGAGGTCAGGTTCGGAAAGCTGACCTAGAGTCTCAAGAGACGTATTGGTGGTATGCTAATATTTTCTCTCATGTCATGATTGTCATCGTCGGCGATGAAGCGAACAAGGATGACAGCTAACGTGGAGCGATCTTACGCCGCTAGCCATATTTACACAAATACGCAGGTGACCCTACTCTACTGCTTTCGAGGCGATCCTGACTATGTATTAGCATGGGCGCATCATGTACGCATGACGCGAACAGAGGTGGCAGTGACTTTGGATAATGGTGAGCACTTGAGAGAAAGATCCCTGCCTTTCTTGGCAACCCCATCATCATACCTTTCACCACGACCGTGATGGGCGCGGACTACTATTTATTATTATTGTTACCACCTCTCAACTAGGCTTCTAGCGAGTACACCGCCTGGTGCCAGACTGGTCCCTTAAGTTTAACTGAGCCTGTCCCTTCGCAACATCCGGATCCGGTCGACATGGAGGTTCTGCCTGCCACCTCCAGCTGAAGCTGAATCAAGTTTTTTTTTTCTTCTTTTTTTTCTTTTCAGAAAATTGACGCGCTGGCGCCGGAATGAGAAGTTGAGAACCATATGTCTCTCTCTCTCTCTCTCTCACCCGAAAGGCAAAACTTTGTCGCTTATCCAACTCATTGATCTTTTGGACTCTCACCGGTGTGTGTTATCTCCGACATTGAGGCGTTTTGTCTTTCTCCACTCGCGACGCCGCCGGGGGCGACTCACGGAATGTCACTTCCACCCCCACTGGCACTCACGCGCGGCGCTTTCGGCATCGATACGTGAAGCCCTCGTGTCGAGCTTCGGTTGCTATTTCCAATAATAGCATGCCATGCGTGCTGCAGCAGTTGTCCTTGGCGAGGGTGATTCGAGTTCTTTTTTACGCATTTTGTACGTCAACTCGAGGCTTTAGCGGGGCTCAATTCGTTCAGTAATTGTTGTAGTTTTTCGCCCGAGGAGTCGTGCAGACGGAAGGTGTTTGTATTTTGTTAGGGCAACCGTCTTGACGACGGACTTAATATGAAAAATGAAAATCACGAGAGTTGATACAGAGCAGCCATGACAAAATTCCAAAATCGGCTTGGTATGTCGTCTAGGAATCCGGGAAAGAAAAGTATCTAGTATACAATTGTTGGACTGCTTTACAACACTACTGTACATACATCATGTACGTCAATAATAACGACGGTGTCCATGGCAGCTTCCATGTCCCGTCTTCACAACCTCAACACGGCAGGCGAGTTGGTCGTCTTGACATCAACACGCCTCTGCCTTTTCCTTCGTCGGACCAGCTGACGCTACCACTAACGTGATTTTTGTTGCGAGAGACCTGGACGTCCCTCACCCTTCCTTCCCCACTCGGGTCTCGAGCGGCCGAGTTGACGGAAACGCTCGGCCAGAAATGGACAGTGGACACTTCAAAGTCGCCCTCGAACGCCGGGTGCAGCACAACGTCCACAGGTGAATTCGAGGACTTGGCATTCAGGGACAGCTTCGAGTCCAGAGGGGCCTCTCGGATTCTGACCCGCAGGGGAGAGTTGGATGTCGTTGCGACAATTTCAAAGTCACCCCCTGTTGAGTCCGTTTGGAGTCGCACATCCGTATCAATGATGCTGGCATTGACGGTCAGCGTCAGCCGCGTCTTACTTGTGAAACGGGCGGGCATACCTGTCCTTCGTCGTCAGCTCTAGCGAAGCAGATCCGCTATCGTCGGTGTTGAGGAAAACAGGACCCTTGATCCGATCGTGGCTGGTCCGCAGAATGAGAGAGCCAGTTGCGTTGAACGCGCCTTGAATAGCACCGTTGCGCGATGTTACCTCAAAAGGGCCAAGGCTCGTAAGGTGGACGACGACTGGGCCGTTTGACGTTTCGATCGAGCCTTTTTGGGCGAGCAAAGACTAAAAATAAAAATAAAAAGATCAAAAGTTGGACTAGGAACCAACGTCGAAATAGTACTCACTCCTGCGATGATACCACCGTTCGCACCTCTCAGTGAAACATCGTCAAGGAATATGCCAGCCTTGCTGAGATCACCCAGAAGGTGAGTGAAATTGGGCAAATCTGTCTCGAGTCTCTTGATATGCAAAAGGTCCGAAGAGTTGGATTTGGGAAGTTTGATGGTAATGAAGAACTTTAGATTGTGGTGACGGGGATAACGGGCATGGAAAGGCGTCTGTGGACCGATTAGGGCATGGTACTGAAAAGTTATAAAAGGAACGCACAAAGACACCAATGCCATTCCCTCCATCATCACGCTTAAACTGGCAGACTTTGGCAATTTTTGGTCCACCTGGTTGTAGATACTCAAGACGAACTTTGACTCTGGCGACATCGTCGTGCTTGTCCGATGTTTTGATTTTGACCACTCCACCCGAGTAGACACCGCGGGACAGGAAGAAGAGGGCGTCGGAATCAATAGGAAGTTCGAATTTCTCTTCCCTCTTGAAGGGGAAAGTGAGTGGAGCTCTTAAAATCTGCTTATATGAAGCCTTGAGGGGGATCTGGCCGGAATGCTGATCGCCCCATACACATCGGACACGTTCCAGCTCGGGTGGAATAGGAAAGTCCTCGTCGGCCGGCAATTCCTCCTGAAACCGGTACCATTAGATTAGGAACACGTTCGCGGGCTGGACATACAGAGATAGTGTTGAACTGCGCAACAAGTATGACGCTTTGGATCAGAGAAGCCAAGAGAAGCCAGATCGCAACCGCCCACCCGACCGCGGTACAGAATCGCCGTATCGGGGAACGTCGGCGTGGAGGTTGGATTTGATCAGGGGTGTAGAAGTAGGGGTACTGTGCGAAGTAAGGTTGCACAGGGTATGGCTGCTGGGCGCCGTGGGCAGCATAGGAAGGCGGCTCGTTGGACGACGGTGGGCCCAGTGGGGGTGAACTCTTGAGAGGACTGCCAGCTTCTTTTGGCGGCATGTTGGGCGACATGGGAAACGGTTGTTAGAGTGTCGGGTATATATATGTTCGGGTGGTGCAGTGCTGCGCATTGCTGCGGGCCATGTGATGTCAGGTATCCTTGTCGTTTCTTGGTCATGCGTATGGAGTTAAGCATGAATGTTTCCCGGCATGTCTAGATGTGTGTTCCAGCGAGTTGAGATGTCGGGTTTGCAATCTCTTTGGCGGTGAGCGGTTTGGCCAGTCGCCCTGCCAGAACATCGGACTGCGCGCCGATCACCGGTGTGTGGCTTTGTTTACGGCAGCATCCCAATCGGGCATGTACCCATTCGAGCTGCAGGTCAAAAGGGGAATAGGGCGAATCCTGTGGTGATCTCGGGCATTTCAATAAACGTGTTGTAGCTATCTGCCGATGAGATGACGTCGTCAGCGCTCGAGTTGGACCTCGTCATGAGACTTGGTCGGGCAATGGGGGTTTTTTCGAAATGGAAATGTCGTAGACTACGAGCTCGTCAATTCGATGTCGAACATTGACAGTCAAATCCTTTTCGACTGATTATTTCTGAGCTTGATCTATATCGATAAAAACAGCGCACGCTATTACCCAGTATTTTTTGGTATGATCAGAATAAGGTTACTTGAGGACAAGGGCTGTTCGTGCTGTCGGCTCCGATGACTCTAGGTACCGTATTCATCTCTACGGGCTACGAAGAATAACAGGACAAAACAAGATGGCATGTCAAGGCCTCGAGGCCGCCCACCCAGCCTCCGTCATATAAATTGATTCCTACCAAATGCCGCCCACTTTCAAGAACTTGCCGTTCCGTGGCTTTTTGTCTTCGGTTCTCCCTGCGTCCGTCATGAGTTCCCTAGACACTACCCCCGGCAACAAGGCAGTCCCCCGTCTGGACGTTCCAGTTCCCATCTTCTACTGGGTAGAGATGATCATTTCGCGCCTGCAAGGCTGGACATCGGAAAGCGTCACTGTGTGGCGCGAGCTTACTGGTTACCGCCTCGAAAAGGCCTACCATTGCAAATTTACCAATACCCAGAACGAGCATGAATTTATCATATACGAATTTTGCAATGAGCAAAACATGAAACTGGAGCTGCGCGCTGACCGCTCAGTGGGCGAACGGAAGGGTACCCTCGGTACGGGCTCCGACTCCGACTTCTCTTCGATAGATTCGAGCGATACTCAGTCAGAGGGATCCTCGCATTCAGCAGCATCCCCTTACTTCTCCAATCACAGATCGTCAAGATCAACCTCATCCATAGCGTCTATGAAAGAGGGGCTCTCAAAGGTTTCTGGCTCCTTCAAGCAACTCGCCCGTCGGCTGTCCGATAGCACCATGTCCCGTCCATCTGCATTCAGCTCTGACCAATTCCTCGCTGACGATCGGATCGTCAGAATACAAGGGCACCCCAAAAAGTCCGAAGTCCTACGAACCATGACGTTCAAAGGCGATCGAGCTCGTTGGCCGAGCCTGTGGGACATCATGATTCTCGTCCAGGTCGTTCACGACGATAGTACCATGTACAAACTGCTTGGCCGCCAGTGTTACTGGTTTGCGGACAGTATGTTTGGGTTGTTGGAGAGATGGTCGACGGAACACAAGAATGGTACTGTATGTGCCGACTCGCAGAGGAAATCGAAGTGGGGGAAGCGAGCCCAGGCGTCGACTGGAAGCCTTGGGATTGTGCCGGTTCATCGTCGGGATGATGACCAGATGCGGAATTTGTGGAATTCGTACCTGAAAGAGAGAAAGAGCATGGATGCACAGGTTTGTGAACTCATGTGGTCAATAATTATGCTGACCGGAGGAATCAGCGGGAGGGATTTGAGCGAAAACAGACGCAAATTTTACAGATGGCAGATAGGGAAAGGCAGCTGAAGGAGCGGTTAAAGAAAGAGCAGGAAGAAAAAGAGCGATTGAAGAAAGAGCAAGAGAAGAGGGAACGTCGGTTGAAGGAAGAACAAGAAGAGAGGGAACGTCGGTTGAAAGAAGAGCAAGAGGAGAGGGAACGGCAGCTGAGAGATCAACTGCGAAAGGAGCAAGAAAAGAGGGAACGGCAGCTGAAGGATGAGCAAGAGAAGAGGGAACGTCGGCTGAAGGAAGAACAAGAGGAGAGGGAACGTCGGCTAAGAGACCAACTCCGAAAGGAGCAGCGCCAGATGAAGGATGAGCAAGACGAAAAGGACCGACGGCTGGCGAGAGAGCTGCAAGTAAGGGAACGCCGGATGAGGGAAGAGCAAGAGTTGAATGAACGGCAACTCACGGGCCAGTTTCGAAGAGAGCAAGAGGAGAACGAACGACGGCTAAGGGAGCAATTTCAGAAAGAGCTGCAGGACACCCATCTCGAGTGGCAAGCGCGCCTTATGCAAGCGATGGAAGAGAACGATCGTCGTTTCCGGGAGATCACACAAATGCTCAACGTCAACGACGCTAATCTGAACGAATCAACGTCGACGCCTGCTCAGATCCTTCATCCACAGAGCGGTTCATAATCCCATCGAGTGACGTCTGCGCGATCTGCGCGATCTCCTACATCTGCATTCATCTCTCGCATGCCCATTGTACACATTTCATTCGTTCGTTAGTCGCATATATGCTTTCGATGTTTTCGTTGCACTTATTAATTAATTTATACCACGTTGCATGATTATAATGTGCTATAGAGGAAGAATTAAATTATGATCTCAGCTTGGTGGTAGGTGGAGGTAAAATCAACTTGAATGATATTGCCGTCCAAATTTCAAAAATTTATCAAAGTACAATAAAGTAAGTAAAAGCACACCTAAAGCCAAAGCATAAAAAAGCTGATAATATTACTGTTTCGGGGATTGCCAATCGGCTGACAGAGGCAACCGGGCATACAAGCCAGGTTATACAATTCCTGGTTTAACATATGGTTGGAATGAAAAGATGGCATTTCAAAATAGTTGAGACCTTGTTCTGAGCTCTGTATTATTCAGCTAGTTCTGGGACGTTATATAGAGTGGTTTTTCCTACAATTTATAAGACGGCGTGGTATAGGGCATACGTCACGAGTTAGACCCGTCCTTGAAGAATACCATCATCGGCTGGTGGAGACTCCGCAGACGCTGAAGTTCTTGGACTCGCCCATTCACTCGGAAAGTATCGCCCTCTAAGAAGGGAACATAGGTGGTTGACGGGAACGTTTGCCTGCTTTGACCTTTGCTATGTCAAAATCGATGATCGTTGCTCGCCCTTGGTCATCCATCACCAAATTCTCTGGTCGAATATCGTAATGACGAACACCAGCGTTGTGTATTTCAGTCATTGCTGCTTTGAACGCCGTCCTACAAGAAAAAGAAAGTTCACAGCCCGCAAAACGACTTATATATGAGTGGTACATACTGCTCCAGTTCAGTCAAGCTAACCTCTCCGTGCTCTCGATAATGTGGTTGAGTGACGAGACTTATCCCAGCGTGGCTCATGACATGAATCATTGCCTCCTCTGCCGCGTCTTCAAAAAGGCCATACACTATCGCAACGTGCTTGACCTTCTTAGTTGCCATGTAGCGATATACAGCATATTCATGGCGTAGTTTTTCTCGCTTTCTTTTTTCGAGAGCAATTTTAACGACTCCAACGCAACTCGATAACGGCATTATGAACTTTCCCTGTCGCTCCTTCCGCTATTTCGGACGTCAATGTTATTCGAAGGTACTCTTCAGGAGCGTAAGTCCGCTTCTTCGGACAGTTGGCAAGTGAATCGTCCACCGTGTCATGGGACGACGTTGCACAGCCAATGCGGTACAGAGTGGCCGAAGCCGGAGAGTTGAATATACCATACTGTAGCCGGAGCAATGCTAAATTACGACGGCCAGTTTCGCGTAACAAAATCTGGTGCGAGAATCAGTGATTTGCCGGCAAAAGGCTGGAAATACGTCACTGAGTGTCCTTCATCGACGGACTCAACGTTACGGTTTTGCTCTCCGGATATCCTCTTCATATGTCTCTTGGATCTCCTTGTTGCGTTCGTGCACCCAGTGTCAGGTTGCTTTCTTCGTCTCTTCTGATCTAGTGTTGACTTGACGTGTACAATCCAGTGCGTCTTTAAGGATTGCTATGTATAACCCAACTTGTAGCTGGCCGTACTTTGGACTTTTAGAAACGTCTATAAGATCCAAAAGGCATAGCGTCTGGCTATCACGGTGACGAAATCCGATGCGTTCAAAATTGCCGCAGTGAAAAACGATGAGTATGGAGTCAGATTGTGCAGCGCGAGTCCAAGCCTACCACCTGATTATCCCATAGTGGTTTTGTTAAGTATAACACGTACGAGTTGGAGGAGCAACGTGGAATCAGGTTTTGACACCTTGTGATAGAACTGAGCAACAGACGTAGCGTCCCGAATAGTTGTCCGCGGTGCAAAAGTCGCTCGCCCACCCTTAGTACTGAAACTGGAACGCTTGCCGCTTGTATAAATCGGAGGAAGGAGTTGACCCCTGCCCTGAAGACGTGGATCCAGGTGCCGATCGTAAAACATGTTTGGGTAAGAAAAAGTAATGTTTGACTCTTCGGACATGCGCGTTGAAGGTGGATTGTAGGAAAAAAGTGCCATCAGTTCTTCGAAGGCTTGTTCGTGAGCCATGGACGTCGAGAAGGAGAAGTGCGTGGGTGTTTGGTCAATTTGAACTTTCCTAAGATATATATGCTAGTCGACTACACACACACCATACATACAATTCTTTCCCAGGCATTGGGCCTTCCAGCCCATAAAAGTTCAAATTTCGCCTTGTCATCTGACGATATTGCAATTTCCAGCCAATCTGGATTCTCTGGCGCTTGAATGCACGGTCAAACATGAAAACATCTCCTGTTTCTCGCCTGCTCCCAGACTCCGAGTGAACGCATCGCACCCTGCTCGGGCCCACCAGATATACCTCTGATTCTACGCCATTCTTACCGTGTGGAATTACAACGTTTCTCGTTTCCATCCACATATTCGTAGCCCCGCTCGCGTATGTGATTCATGGCTGCAGTGAGGCTGCTCCTATATTGACATCGAATTATCGTCGTGTACTCAACAGGAGTACGTTATCGTACCTTTGATCCATCGTGAGTTCGCTCGACAATGGCTCCCCTACAAATTGCAGCAACAAGACAGCGCATGGATCATCCAGGTTTGACGAATCAATAAAAAAGCCATAGACAACGGGAATTTTACATATCTGTGGATTTCCGCCAAGAGAGAGATAAACACGGAATTCCTTTGCAAGTAAATGCGTAGCGTGGCTTCCAAACGCTGCCTTGATGATGAAACAATCACCTGATATCCGTCCCTGCCCCTTCACAATGCCAAAATGAATATTGGAATCATCGGTGGCCTTAACCCTGATTTTCAAGTCGCAGTTATCTTGATCTCCTAAACGGCGACCTCTTGGATGTCGCTCATACAAGTTACGAGGCCTATACGGCGAAGCATCACCTTTCTTCGCCGGTACCACGCAAAGCCGTTGACAATTAAATTGAAGTTGCTCAGTATTGGCCAGGCCCTTAGCCATGACGCGAGGAACTTTGACCTGGGGCCGCGAGTACGCTGTCCAAGAGCTAGGCAGGGTATTGGTGACCTCGCATACCCTTAATGCGGCTCAGATGTGGTGGCAATGACATCACTAAGGGATAACGTCCTCTCGGTCCGGTTGCGAAAGGCAATCAACTCAAAGTTCCCACTGTTGAGAACTAAGAACGTCGCATCATTCTTGACCATCTTAGACCATATCTGCTCAGATTCAGTGGAATGCACATATGTCTAGACAGATACTTCACCTGGTGTATGATGTGCTTAGCGTCTCTCTCATGATTGTCTTCCATAACGACAAGTGGCCGATACGCGCTCAATGAAAGGGCAACGTCGGTTTCTGTCCAATCTGCGGCTGCTACCTGAATAATGGGAATTTCTGTGTCGAATTCGGTTGGACTGCCATTTATTGGAATCTCTGAGCAGATTCTTTCATGGGTACACTCCTTGTCACATTCTGCCCAATCAAAGCTATTGCAGGACGTCTGCTGTAGAAGTGTAGTGAGATGTTCGAGGCTTCCCGATTTCAGATTTTTGAATTCATAGACCACGATGTTAGGGAAGTAGCGAGCCACGTTCTTCAATCCCTCGACGCAAGGATCATCGCAGATCTGACAATCGAGATTTCGACCGTTGTCACCCGATGCTTTCCTTTGGCCAGATTTCACTTTCCTGCTTTTATAGGGGCAGTTATGCAATTCACCACCCCGTATCGGCACATCGAGGTTAATACGCGGTACGGCGTCTGCGATAGCCTTGTCCTGCTTCATCTCCCTTGTCCATTCTAAATAACGCGTATCACATGTGGGTAACTCAAAAGCAAGAGTAGAGACAACAGGCAAAAGGGGTTGTGGCAGTCGTCTGTAATTGGTCTGGATTCCTCCCTCTGATCTGACAACGCAGACGTCACGTCGGAGTAGAACACCTTCATCAGCAATAAGATCCATCTCTTTGCACTTGGGCGGGCTCCCAAACATTTCTATGTACCTCTTGTAGTACGCATTTGCTACTTCGGCAAGTTTCTTTGCCAAGTCGGGACAGTACATGAGTTTTGCCAGCCTTAAGCGTTCGTCTAGACGCTTACCATAATCTCCTGGTTTACGAGTTGTATTGGTCTGTGTGTGGTTCGCCGCAGCCTCGAATCCTCGTAAATTGAACTTCTCAATGTAGTTCTTTTCAGGGGCATTGCTTGGGACAATTAGATCTCTCGCGAGTTCTGCAACGCGGCATCAAATTGTCGTTCAAAGTTTCCTTTCATGACCGCTTACCTGCGATAGTAGCTTAAATTCCGCCAGATGTAGGCCCTTGCTTTCGTATACTATGTGATGACATTGAAGCAGCTATAGCCTATCATATGCCAATTGGTAATGAACACCACAGGTTTGTTAAAGCAAAGGTCCATTATTGGGTCTGATTTATACAGGGATGGTAGTAGTAAGGCTAGCGTGTACGACTCGTATTGAGAGCTCAGAAAAACTGTCAACCTTGTTGGGCGTTTTATGATTTTCAGTCTTCAGGCGAAGGTCAATAGTCACTGCCCCGCCTAGCTTGTTCCCGGAAAATGACACTGAAGCCATGGATACAACAAGTCGTACTCTGGGACAATACCAGCTAGCAGCTGTTGGAAATAACTTAGGACCCTGGAGTTGCCTAGTATCCGGGCAACGCTGTGGCCTAGTTAGGAAAATTATCATCAGAACAATGTGTCTTTACCAGACAGCTATCCGCCCCAATAGTCGACTGCGTGCTCACAGGCAGTCTTATTCCTTTTATGTAAAACAACAAATAGTTCAGTTGAAGGTAGTGCACACAATCAACGACGCGTTCCGGGCCTAAAGCTACGAACCTTTTGCGAATGGACAGTTGTTAGACGAACTGATAACGTTAACAATAATTTCACGTGCGTGCTGTCCATTTGTGCAGAATTCATCCGGGTATTCAATTGGAGAACTGCTTTGTTCGTGTTTGTCTCACTGTGACATCCGCTTGTTGATATGCGAACATTCCGTGCCAGAAAATCAATTGGTGGCAAGAGATTACAACTGAGATTCTGCAGAGAAGCAAGCTTCCCCGCGAGAATTGGCCCAAAACGCTTTGCGGAGAAAGAAGCGAAAATGAGCATGAAAACTTCTGCAGGGAAGCACAGGTGCCTCGACGTCAGGTTTTCGGACCGCTCTGGCCGCGGCTTCGTAGGACAGTGATATGGCTGGTGACAAGGGCATCTATCCTCGATATACTGAGTCTCAGTTATGTGATGCGGGAACTCCACGTGCGAATTCAAAAGTCGCCCCAATACCATGGTTAAGAGAGCCATCAGTGAACTCGTGACCGGACGATTTCCTGGTTGCTGGGACGAATTAAGATGCTCGCCAACATCAGATAAAGCATGACCACACGATAAGATCGACTTGTTAACTGTCTAGTCCGCCTTAGGTGCAGTCTGAGCATAGAAATTTGCAATTCGCTTCTACTTCTATGCTACGCCACACGTTTTATAGTACATAGTCTGACTAACATGTCGTCCCAACATCGGGGACATAATCAGTCAGAAGGAGCAAATAAGATGGAAATATCGATTGCACCAAATTTGTAAGCTCGCACGAGGCACGATGCGATCAATGTTCACATAGGTTAAAGGTTGACGCATGGAATGCCTCATCAACTTCCCCTCTTGACGCCGTTCGTTCATCCATGAGCTCAAGCCTCAACTCCTTTGCATCATCCATACTCATCGGGAACCCGGGGACAAGCCGGAAGATATGATCCTGAATCTCGCGGGGAAGCTTGCTGATCTGCGGAGTCTCCGTCGCAATCTCTTGCCACCAATCGATTCTCTGGCACGGAACGTTCGCGGTGGAAACAATCTTGATATTCGGATCGACAAGGAAAAATGCCAGAATTTTGCGGTGTCCCGGTTTCGTGGGGTCTTGCAAACGGAATGGTTGTACCTGGTGTTGGAAGATGTTTGGGAACGTTATCATTCTGCCTTGGTTGGTATCGACGGAGCCGACGTTCTGTACGGTGTGCCCTTCCTGGTGGCATCCGAACACTTCAGTGAGCCATCGATGATGATTTTGCTCATAATCTATGTCATTCGAGCTGTCGTCCTGCGACTGCTGTCGGAAAGCGAGACTGCTCGTCGTGATATTCTCGCTATCGTAGTAATAAATGGCAGAAGCACAAATATGTTCATTCTAAATCGAAGCGTCAATCAACATGTAATGGTAAAATAGGTGACTTGCCATTTGACCCTCGACGTGCCACGATCCGCCTTCGTATTCCGGCTTGTTGGGCGTGAGGTGAATGTTGGCGAGCTTGACAATCACCTGAAGGCCAGTTTGGCCGTATTCTGACCAAAGATCCACGGCATCATTATTCACAGTGACATCAGGGTTGAATGTTCCAGGCTCGGGTTGAATATAACGGATATTTTCCTCCTCATCCTCGTCACTATCTTGATCCTCCCAGTCCGAATTATGATCGGCATCTTCCACTTCCTGATCATCATCCTTGTCAATATCCTCCTCCTCGACAGCAGCTTTACCCTCCCCCTTCTCTTTCTGGTCAGACTTTTTCTCAAATTCGGCTTCCCTGTAGCTAATACGACGATATTGGCCGTCAATACTGTTCAAAGCCGATAACGTGGTATTCCACAAGGGGATGGCGAGTTCGATAATTTGCTCGATGATACCGTACAAGTCTTTGTACTTCTGCGGGTGCAAATTGTTGATATAACTCTTGATCCTAAACCATAATATGTTATGAGCGCACGTGGCAGATCGTCGAGAATGGCTTACTTGACTTGATTGTCAGATATATCAATATCACACGGAAGCCACTGAAATCGACGACTGTAATTCTCAGCCACATCTGCATCAGGCTTGAGTTGTAGGTCCGCCACTCCTCCTTCTCCGCATCGAGAGATACAGTCATCCAAGCTGGTAACCGAGTTTGGAAGAACACGAGATTGACCATACACAAGCGGGAATAGAGAAGGGTGGACAAGGTCGAGGACTTTTTCGTCCGTCTTAGGGTGCCAGTCTTTGTCCTTATCGGGCACGCTTTCCAAAGGTTTAGCAGCTGCCAGCAACGCCTGTCTGAGTTCTTCCGGCACCGCTGTATCTGACTTGATGACGCCACTATCGTACACGGTTATCAGCCCGGATTTTTTGAAGATTTGGGCTTTGCAGAAAAGTTCTTCGATGCACCAGTCCATCATGGCCTGTGTGACATCGAGATCTTTCGCGTTGAGGAATTCATCCTTCCATTTGCTGACCACTTTCTTGTCTAAAACCTGGCCGAGGCTCGTGGTTCAGTCATGCAAGCGGCGCTCAGTATTCTTTCGATGTCACCTTAGTATGCCACGAGGGTTTATCGGTGACTATATTCATGATGCGCTGCATGGTGAATTCCCGCAACGTGATGAGCGGAAGACTATGACGGGCGGGGCATCATTAACGCACCCAAAGATGACAGCAGAACTAGAACACACCTGATTTCGCCATCCCTTAACCGTCCTGGATCCAACGCCGTACGAAACAACGTGGCTTTTGGAGGGACGAAGTCAACGGGTTGATTCAAACCCGGAACCTGGACGGTCGTTTTTGTCGCCTTGGAGCGTTTGTTGCGGGGCATGGGAAGATTTAGCTTTGGTAGAAGCCTTCGAGCAAAGTACGTAGTCAAGTGGTAGAGATGCAGCGCCAGACAAGACGGCAGCTTATAAGTACCTTGGAGACGCGCTCAGCGCCGGCTAAACACCGCCCCTTGAGAGTGAAGCGAAGTTAAGTGACAGGCTGTGTCCCTTGCCGGCAGCAATTGTAATGGGCATCAGGCATTCTCACGGTGGTCCGGCATATTACATAATTGGAAGGAAATCCCACGCCCATGGGATTGACGCATAGAATTGTTGAGGGGTTCTTCATCACAGATTGGAGATGCCTTGCATGAGTGAAACATTTTGTACTTTAGTTAAATGATATCGACGTGGACAGCCTGGCTATCCACAGCTTTTGAAACGGTCGCACGAACCTGAAAACATCATCCAGACCTGGTAGCAGGCTGGGGTTCAGAGACCGGACTTTTCCACCCTCGTAAAAGTATTTTGTCCGGGGACATCAACCAAGGCCCAGGAGATGTTCACCAATTGCACCTAATTGAGAAGTAGAAACTAGGCGTCTGGAGTTATTACCTTTATTCGCACAGCTTCCATACGCAACAGGCATCGTTTCACTCCTTCAAGAAACTCGGAGCTGTTGGCATCTTCGAGCATGACTCGTTCAGATTAGCGTTACCGCGGAGCATTTGTGTCATCTCCCGTGAACGACAATCGTTCTCTTCCATCGCTTGCGTAAAGCGCGCTTGGCGTTCGAGATGGGCGTCCTTACAACTGTTGCTGATATTGCTCCTTCAGCTGTCGTTTCACCAGAAAGCACCACAATCGACTGCTATCGAACGAGAATTCGGTTGGATCTCAATTGAATGTTATAAGACTGACTGAAACAAAACAAAACGTCTGATCATCTTGCGCATGCCCACTCGAGGGTTTCCAAGGTCCTTAGGACGACAGCGACTGACCTAAAATCTCCCCAGGTTCTCTGTCGTCTGTCAAAGTAAGGCGAAAACGGGTGACAAACAAAAGTAATTTTCGTGCTTTTGGTCAACCGCATAAGCAGTCTAAGCCCGGGGCCCACGGCAAGGGAAGCACGAGGAAAGGAGGCAAGCCTCCTCACCCTCCCCGGGAGACGCACCTTGTTTTAGGGGTGAACGAGGCGGGCGACGGGGTAGTGGCGACCTGCGTGAAAAAAAAAAAAGTGTGTATCAGCTGGTTGAATTCAAAAATAAAAGAGAAAGAAAAGAAGGAAGGAAAACGCTCCGCCCCCTCCCCATGCCAGCCTCCTGGGAAGCCGGCCTACTTCCTCTCCGACGCCGAGAAGAGCTCTTCCCAGAGCCTGTCCGAGATCTCTTCCGCTAACGCTTTGCTAATGTATTGGAGGGAGGGAGGAAAGACTTTATCGAATTGTTCAGACGTGCAGTAAGGCATGATGGATGCTTTGAGGGCGAGGCGCGCCTTGTCATTCTCATCTTGGAGCGCGGCGAGGCAAGCCGCTTGATGAGCGTCTTTCAATTCCGTCAAGTCTTGGCCACCGTTCGGTGAGCGCGTATCTGTGGCGGCACGAGACTTTCCAAAGATGGGGATAATCAGATTCACCAGCCATGTTACCCTTTTCAGCGTCGACCGACGTGCGTTGGCCATCTTGGGTCGCGCCTCGGGGCGTTCTCGGACAGCTGTCTGTACTGGGGACTGGGAAACAGGGGTGTCGTTGGCAGATTGGACGGAGGATGGATCTAGGGTGGTGTGTGAAGCGGCAGGTAGGGCTTGACGACCAGCGTCGATGGTAGCAGTGCAAGATGTAACAGAGTGCATGATGTGGTAGATGTGGAAAAGGAGCGAAACTGGGCAGGCGGGTTTATGTAGGCCATTCCATTGTCAACCGCACGATCGGTCAGACGCAATTGCAATCATTTGTAATGTCAGGTTTCCGGACAAACAACAGCGACGGAACCTTCACTAAGAGGAAACTCTTTGTCGTTTCAGATGTGTTGGATAGTGAGTGCACCCAGGAATGTTGTAGTACCCACGACTGAGATCACGGTGGAGCCGCTGACGTGCCTTGAATAATCGACGACATGGGTTCGAGCAGTTCTTTCGACGGCAGCTGTACACAATACAGTGATAGGCTTTCATCAAAGAACAAATGAACATTGCAGAACACAAGGACGAATATGAGATTGGAGTGTGAAGACAGCGGAAATTATTTATAAATAAATAAATATTGGAACACAAAACGTGGCACGGACGGTAACACCGAATCTTGCAGGAACGAACAATACCGTTTTAAGCACTTTCGCCGGCCCTCCGTGATCACTTCGATCTGTGACTACGTTTATGTTAAAGAGACAAAGGTGACAGTGGTCGGGACTTATGCGGGTTTCGCCCTTGCGAAAGGGGCTCGTCAGAGGGCTTAACCGCTACCTAACGTAGGTTTCTGAGGGGGAGTATGGTCATGCGACGGTTCATGACTACCAGTGCTCGCTGGAACCCCGAACAGGTAGGTATATGGATGGGTTAAGCCTGGGGACACCCTTCCACATGGACCTCTGATGCGATAAGATAAGAGGCCGACTCACGGCAATGCCAACTGATTGCTCAAGTTGACACGACTTTGCGCTTGGCTATCTGTATGTACCCTGTTATAGACACTGACTTGAGCATCAGTTGGCCGTCTCCTAAGATAGGGCAAAAAGACGCAAAAGTCATTGCCTTAGAGAGGAATCGAACCAAGGACATTTCTTTCCTCACTTAGTACTTACGCCGCCAATACCTTCTTGATTAGGGGCGTTGAAACAACCGTCAGAGACAAGATCTCACCCTCTCCCTGGGTAGATAATCTCATTGATGCATCACAACTATAAGTGAAGTCGCGGCTCGGCATTTGCCACCCTCTTAACTGACCAGCGGCGTGGGCTCGACGATCATCAATGTGCGTTGCTGTCGAAGATGCTATTAGGAAAGGACGCACGTCCGATCCTTTCCCGTCAGGTATCGTTAGGATACGAACGGCGCGCGGCAGTATTACTCGACCGCGGCAGTAGTAACCCGAGAACGCAGAGGACGAAATGGTATCTTATTTCGTATTTCTGCTCCTTTCAGACGGAGACTTGCGTATACTGGCCCCGATAGATATGTTACGCTCCTCGGCGTGATGACCTACACGTTTAGACAGACCAAATAATATTTGTAGGCGGCCAATTATTTATATCAGATTCATCGGGCACTTAGTTCCAAGTAGCTCATAGCATTCCTTATGAACTTGTGATGGGACAAAGCATTCAAGACTCATATTCGGGGTAATCAATGAGCTAATACATAAGATAGACAGCATAACAATTTCGCAGAGGAAAAGCAAACCAGACAAGTTTTCTATATTAATCATGACGATCACGCCGATCACGACAATCTCGAGGCCTCGCACCAACTTCACTGGACATTAACAAATGAAAATTAGGCCGACGCGGTTTCGGGACCATGACGGTGGTGGCGGTGGCTGTCGTCGCCATCGTTGTGATGATGGTGGTGGTGGCCATCGTCCCGCTGTTCTACATTAAATTCGGAGTTATGGTGGTGGTGGTGGTAGTAGCCGTCGTCGCCATCGTTGTGATGATGGTGGTGGTGGCCATCGTCCCGCTGCTCTACATTAACTTCGGAGTTATGGTGGTGGTGGTGGTAGTAGCCGTCGTCGCCATCGTTGTGATGATGATGATGGTGGCCGTCGTCCCGCTGCTCTACATTAACTTCGGAGTTATGGTGGTGGTGGTGGTAGTAGCCGTCGTCGCCATCGTTGTGATGATGGTGGTGGTGGCCATCGTCCCGCTGCTCTACATTAACTTCGGAGTTATGGTGGTGGTGGTGGTAGTAGCCGTCGTCGCCATCGTTGTGATGATGATGATGGTGGCCGTCGTCCCGCTGCTCTACATTAACTTCGGAGTTATGGTGGTGGTGGTGGTGGTAGTAGCCGTCGTCGCCATCGTTGTGATGATGGTGGTGGTGGCCATCGTCCCGCTGCTCTACATTAACTTCGGAGTTATGGTGGTGGTGGTAGTAGCCGTCGTCGCCATCGTTGTGATGATGATGGTGGTGGCCGTCGTCCCGCCGCTCTACATTAACTTCGGAGTTGTGGTGGTGGTGGTGGTAGTAGCCGTCGTCGCCATCGTTGTGATGATGATGATGGTGGCCATCGTCCCGCTGCTCTACATTAACTTCGGAGTTGTGGTGGTGGTGGTGGTGGTAATAGTAGCCGTCGTCGCCATCGTTGTGGTGGTGGTGGTGGTGGTGATAGTAGCCGTCGTCGCCATCGTTGTAATGATGATGGTGGTAACCATCGTCCCGCTGTTCAACATCAACTTCGGAGTTGTGGTGGTGGTGGTGGTAGCCGTCGTCGTTGTGATGATGGTGGTGGCCGTCGTCCCGTGCAGCAACATCGACAACATCGCTCGCAGGCGCAGCTATAGAAAAAGGCGCGCCGAGAACGGTGGCTGCAGAAACCAAGGCAACAAAAGCGGCAGAGAACAACAATTTCATCGCGAGCTCAGCGCTGTTGGATAGAGTAGAGATGGTCAGTCGAGTACTATCGAGAAGAAAATAGTGCTCACAGTGAAGGTAGTCAGATAGAACTGATGAAGAAATGATGAAGAACATCGGTCTTCTGCTTCATCTTTTATAGGCATTGGAACCCCAGGCCAACGGCAAAGGAAGGTTTACTGCGGAATTGGTTTTTTAGTTGTTTTTCTTGTGACAACTTGAGTAGATCAGATTCATTTTCCGTTGCTTCATTTGTTCCAACTTACGCGAAGCTCCAAATGTATGGAGGTAAAAATAAAAATAGTGAGCCAGTCAACATATGCTATGTCGTTTGCACTGGATTTGAATGATGAGGGACTGCCTCCTCGCGCGCTGGACTGGTTAGACCGCCAGTATTTCCGTGTCCCTGAGTAGTGCTTTGATCTCGACCTATTCCTATGCACAGCAACGCACCGATGACTAACTCGGAGTCTTTCGTCGGAGTAACAATTCCCGCGGTGTTCAAAGTTGATAGGCTACACGTGACCCTGTTTTCTCTTTCGTTTGTAGCCCACCCGCAGCGCCTGTGAGATTGATCAATAGATTCGCCATTTTTTCGAAGCCGGTTATTCATTTCGGATGGCTTTCTGTGGCCGTTTCATGCATGTTTTCCACGCGCAGACCGCTAGGTTAACCACGAGCTCCGACACTAGTAATTCCCCGACAATTGAGCAAGTCAGACTTGCGTTATCGGCACCATTCTCGCGGTAAGCTTGTCCAAAATTGAATTCCTCTCCGACCGCACCGTTCAATTCGTCTTTCATTTTTAGGGGATAGATCTATAGACAGGTAAGGTAAGTCATCCTATTAGCACGTAGTCCTGTACATAGCCCTGTAGTTAAGGCACCAAAGCGCCTAGGGTCACAAGAAAATGCTGAGTGAGCTCACGGTGAAATGGACCTGCTGACTAAAGGGTATGTATCATGGGCGCAACTGTATCTCTTATAATGTGACGCGCTCATGCCTGCCAGCGCTCATGCCTGCCAGCGGTAACCGGTAACGAGGCCAACGTATATCAAGAATTCAATTGGGGAATCGTTTCACCAATTCAAATAATTGCTTTCATTCCTCCAGCATGATGTGCCTCATTACAAATGTGGGCGTGGTATGGCCGCTTGGAGACCTGGTGCATGCGGAGCAGTGCTGGCAGAAACCATCATCTACGAGTACGAGGCGATGCTGGACGATAATGATGCCAAGTGCCGCCACAGCCTTTAATCCGGTAAATAACTTGAATAGTGTGGCGGCTGGGCACCATCGATCCTCGATCGAGTCGTCAATCGCGTGACACGATCCGCTGGGAACACCGCCATTGGCCCCCGATCCACCACAAGAATGATCCGAGGTTCCCAAGGCATGGAGCCCACTACGTTGAGCAAACGATTGGCCACCACAGTCATCACCGTTTTTTTGTGTCAGAGCTAGAGAAAGCATTGCGATTACTTGAAATTATATTAACTCTATTGTTTTTTAGGCAAAAAGTTATTACAGGATATCAACTGACATTTGTCGGTCCGCGATGCAGACGAATGGAGAATCTGGCAGGTGACTCGTATGAGTGTCTGTATGGGACAAAAACATCAAGGTAAGGGTGGCGTACACATCGATGTGTATCAGTGCACGCCGCGCGGTCCACACACACCCACGGCATCTCCGCCGTCCTCACTCGAGTCTCACCGACGCCAATGAAGACTCATACGCCGGTGAACTCCCCCTCCGCCCTCCCCTCCTTTGCCTCTCTCGAGCAGATGGCATACAGAGCGGTTGGTGGATCTGTCTCGATGGCGCGCTAATTATTCGCGAATTCACCGCGACAGAGCTCTTTTCACGCAGAAAAAGGGAAGCAGGACTGGAAACTGCCCCGACTGAGCGTTAAGGAGCTGTTACTCATCCATCTCTCAAACATGGTAGAGGGTGTTCTCTCCCTTTTCATTACGATAGTAGAGCGAGAACGCCAACGCGTCTAGAATGCCCATTGAAGAAGTCGTTCGGAGTGGCACTCTTCGATTCTCAAACCTTGCACCTTTACCGAACTCTCCAAACGCGTGGCCTAACGTGTGGCGGCGTTTGTCGAGTTCGACCGCACCCGGTGTGAGAGAACTACTTTGCCTTTCTCGATCAGTCCACCCATCTCAACTCGAGCGAGCCGCGCGCGATCACGCGGTTCCAAGAGCTTGCTACTCATTGTGAGTTTTCAGTTATCACAGACGAGCTGACCCTGACGGAGCGCAAGCGGATCCGGAACGAGATCGTGCACAACATTGAAAAGTTTTCGAAGCGGGCAGCGGTGCGGAATCTGCGCAGGCTGGGGGCGGCTTGGCAGGGAGCAGGTGGGGCTGGTGTATGATGCGCTGTACAAGGGAACTGCTGGTGACGACGTGGGATGGGCACATGCAGGAGGAGAGGCGGGGCGGGGCTATGGAGCGGGTTGTAGACGAGCCCGGGGCTAGTGGGCCAGTAGATGAGTGAGCGACTCGGGGGCGGCCAGATTTTGCCTTGGATTGTTGCGCCTTCCACTTCGTTTCCAAAGAAAATTCCAAGTAATGCTGTGACTAGCTGATTTATATGAAATCAAGGCGTTTGCCCTTGAGGATCGCTTGGCCTTACACAAGTTCAATTCTCGCAACTTTATCACCTCAAGCCGTGGCTCGGATCAGGACTTCATGAACGCCTGCGTATCATTTATTTATACAGGTATGTAATCACTGACAGGCCATCATCCATCGTTCCCTCGATTCCGCTCTCCCGGCCGACGTTTTACCGATTCCTCGGTGCTGGGCCGTAAACTTAAGCAAAAAAATACTGCAGATTAATGTTCACAAAGGTTAAAGGTAAACGCATGGAATGCCGCATCAACTTCCCCTCTTGACACCGTTCGTTCATCCATGAGCTCAAGCCTCAACTTCTTTGCATCATCCATACTCATCGGAAACCCGGGGACAACTAGCCGGAAGATATGATCCTGAATCTCGCGGGGAAGCTTGCTTATCTGCGGAGTCTCCACTGCAATCTCTTGCCACCAATCGATTCTCTGGCACGGAACGTTCGCGGTGGAAACAATCTTGATGTTCGGATCGACAAGGAAAAATGCCAGAATTTTGCGGTGTCCAGGTTTCGTGGGGTCTTGCAACTGGAATGGTTGTACCTGGTGTTGGAGGATATTGGGAAACGTTATCAGTCTACCTTGGTTGGTATCGACGGAGCCGACGTTCTGCACAGTAGGCCCGCGCTGGCGGCATCCAAACACTTCCGTGAGCCATCGGTGATGTTCCTGCTCATAACCTATGTCTTCCGATTTGTCATCCTCCGACTGTTGACGGAAAGCGAGACTGCTCGTCGTGATATTCTCGCTGTCGTAGTAATAAATGGCAGAAGCACATATATGTTCATTCTAAATCAAAGCGTCAGCCAACGTGTCATGGCTAAATAAGTAACTCACCATTTGGCCCTCGACGTGCCACGATCCACCTTCGTATTCCGGCTTTTTGGGTGTGAGGTGAATGTTGGCAAGCTTGACAATTACCTGGAGGCCAGTCTGGCCGTATTCTGACCAAAGATCCACAATATCATCATTGACAAGGACATCCGGGTCGAATGGTCCAGGCTCGGGTTGAGTATAATGGATATTTTTCTCCTCATCCTCGTCATTATCTTCCTCCTCCCAGTCTGAATTTTGATCGGCATCATCCACCTCCTGGTCGACACTATTATCCTCTTTGACAGCAGCATCATCCTCCCCATCGTTAACCTTCTCTGCCTGGTCAGACTTTTCCTCATATATGGCTCCCGTGTAGGTGATCCGACGATATTGGTAATCAATACTGTTCAACGTGGTATTCCACAAGGGGATAGTGTGTCCGATGATTCGTTCAATGATACCGTACAAGTCTTTGTACTTTTGCGGGTGCAAATTGTTGATATAACTCTTTATCCTAAATCGTACACGTTATGAGCGCAAGCGACAGATCGTCGAGACTCAATGACTTACTTGACTTGACCGCCTGATATATCAACATCACAAGGAAGCCACTGAAATCGATGACTGTAATTTTGAGCATGGATGGCATACGACGGTAGTTCCGCCACTTCTCCTTCTCCACATCGAGAGATGCAGTCGTCCAAGCTGGTAACAGAGTTTGCAAGAACACGAGTTTGACCATACACAAGCGGGAATAGAGAAGGATGTACAAGGTCGAGGACCTTCTCGTCCGTCCTAGGATGCCAGTCTTTGTTCTTGTCGGACACGTCTTCCAAAGGTTTAACAGCTGCCAGCAACGCTTGTCTAAGTTCTTCCGGCACCACTGTATCTGACTTGACGACACCGCTATCATACACGGTTATCAGCCCGGATTTTTTGAAGATGTCGGCCTTGTAGCGCAGTTCTTCGATGCACCAGTCCATCATGGCCTGGCTGACATCGAGATCTTGCGCGTTGAGGAATTCGTCCTTCCATTTGCTGACCACTTTCTCGTCTAAGACCTGATCGAGGCTCGTGGTTCAGTGGTGCAAGTGGCGCTCAGCATTCTTTCGATTATACCTTAGTATGCCACGAGGGTTTATCGGTGATTGTATTCATGATGCGTTGCATAGTGAATTCCCGCAGCGTGATGAGCGGAAACCTATGACGGGCGTAGCATCGTTAGCACACCCAACGATGAGAGCAGAACTAATAGTGCACACCGAATTTCACCATCCCTTAACCGTTCTGGTTCCAACGCCGTACGAAACAATGTGGCTTCTGGAGGGATGAAGTCAATGGGTTGATTCAAACCCGGAACCTGGATGGTCGTTTCTGTGGCCTTGGAGGACATGCGTGGTAGAGATGCAGTGTCAAGACTGTTGACTGAGACAAGATGGCTATGGTGGAGACGCGCTCAGCATTGGCGAAACACCGCCTCCAGTTCTCACGTAGTATCATATCTAGTGCTGTGCGAAACAGTTCGGCATTTTGAGGAATATAGGTTACCCCGGGGCCTGGTAATAGCCTCAAGAGGGTAATATTGATAACTTGACGATGTGCCGAACCTGTAGCTACAAGTGAACATACCGAGACTGATACTATTATAAGGTAGTGACTAGTGACCGTGACGGACATCAGCGGGACGACAGGGGTATCAAAGTGGCACCCTCCTGAAGCGTGGTACTGAGGCGCGCAAGCCGCACAACATGAGTAGTACGACCCGCCGCGTCGGCTTGTGCCCAAGGTTCTGAATTTCATATAGCTAATGCTCACAAAGGCTAAAGGTAAGTCCATGAAATGCCCCACCAACCGTTGCCCTTGACGCCGTTCGCTCTTTCATGAGCTTCCGCCTAAACTTCTTTGAAGCATTCATGCTCATCGTGACAGACTGAAAGATGTGATCCTGGAGCTCGGGAGGAAGCTTGCTTATCTGCGGAACCTCCTCCATCACAACTTTCTGCCACCAATTGATTCTCTGGCACGGAACGTTCGTGGAGATGATCCTGATATTAGCATCTTGCAATGTCCCAATTTCGTAGGATCTTGCAACAGGAATGGTTGTACTTGGTGTTGAAGGACGTTTGGAAATGTTATCAGTCTGCCTTGGATGGTTTCGACGCAGCGCACATCGGTCTCCTCAGATTGTTGACGGAAAGCGAGACTACTCGTCGTGATATTGTCGTAGTAATATATGGCCGATGCGCATATATATTCATTCTAAAACAAAGTGTGAATCAGCTTGCCAGGACTCAACAGGCAACTTACCATTTACCCTTCGACACGCCATGACCCACTTTCATATTCCGGTGTAAGGCGAGCTTGACAATTATCTAGAGACAGCATTCGAGTTGACCATGACATCCGGATTAAATGTTTCGGGCTCAGGTTGAAGATAACGCACATTTTCCTCCGGATCACCGTTTCGCTCCCTGTACTCCCTCGTACTTGACTTACGTATATGTTATTCTGCGAACTTGGGTATTAATGTTACTCAGAGCCGATAACGTGATATTCCACAAGGGGGTTGTGTGTGCGATAATCTGCTCAATGATAGCATATAGGTCTCTGTGCTTCTGCGGTTGCAGATTGTTGACATAAACTCTTAATCCTAAACCGCATTACGAGCACGAAAAATCAACGGTTGAGGAGGGTTTACTGTCATATATATCGACATCATGCCACTGAAATCGACGACTGTAGTTCGGAGTTGGGGATATGTGGCGCACCATCCAATGAGATGAATCTCTGTAGCTCAGTCGCGGTTTGGGACATGAGATCGACCATACACTAAATAAAGAAGGGTGCACAAGGTTGAGGACTTTCCCGTCCGAGTCAGGATGCCAGTCTTTATCATTGTCGGGTACGTCTTCCAGGTGCTGTACAGTTTCCCGTAATGCCTGTCTGAGCTCTTCCGGCACCGACTTGGCGACGCCGCCATCATACACGGTCACCGATCCGGGCTGCTGGAGGATCTGGGCTTTGCAGCGCAGCTCCTCGATGCACCAGGTTATCATGGGCTCGCTCACATCGAGATCCTTCGCATTGAGGAATTCCACTTGCTCACCATCGTGTCCTCAAAAACCTAAATGAAACTCACGTTTCAGTATTGCAAGTGACGCTCAGCATGCGTTTCATTTATACCAGGACGGTTTGTCCGTGGTTATATTCATGATGCGCTACATGATGAACTCTCGTAGGGTCGTGAACGGAAGACTTGGACGGTCAAGACTTAGTTAGCACACTACCCAACAATGAGAACAAAGCTGATACACACCCGATGTTACCTTACCATAATTGACCTGGGTCTAGCGCCGTGTGGAAGAGTTTCGCGCCTGGAGGGGTAAAATTGACAGGTTAATTCAAACCCGGGACCTGTATGACCATCGCGGTGATTGCAGTCGGTCCATTGATTAATGAGCTCGACTCGCGAAAAAAAATCACGTGATTACCCAAGACATGCTGTCAGACTCGGAAGAAAGTCACAAGCTAACGATAAACGAGCACTTCGCCAAAGCGTACCAGACCCGCAAAGAGCGAGAGGAGCTTCAAAAATGTCCGCCCTCTTGTCGTTTTTTGCGTTCCTGATTTTCTAATTTGGGATGGTAGTGAAAGACAAGTATGGATCCGATTTCGACGAGGAGGAAGGTTCTGATGAATCGACAGACTCGGAGTCGGACGAGTCGGAGGATGAGGATGGCGAGGACCTGACTCCGGCCGTGGACGCTGCGCTTTTGCGGACGCTGGCGAGGATCAAGCGGAGAGACCCTACGATCTATGAGCCAGGGAAGGCCGTGTACAATGGTGAGTGTTGCGTCCTCTCTCTCCGGGTAGACTAATTTAACTTTGATTTTAATCAGAGGAGGAGGAGAAAGTGACGAGCTTTTCACAACGGAAAAAGAAAAAGGACAAGGTGTGCTCGTTATTTTTCCTCCTACGTTTTGTAGCGAAATTCGAAAAAAAAATGGTGTCTAGTCCAAACCGGTCACACTCCGCCAAGTCGCGTTCGAGGCTGCGCTCGAAGGAGGAGAGTCGCGGTCGCCGTCTCCTGAACTGAGAAAACCCACGCATGTTGAGGAGCAGCATGATCTGCGGGACGAGACGATAGCCGCCTTCCATGGCGCTATTACTGGCGCAGACGCAAGCGAGGATGATGAAGGAGGCGGGCTTCTTGTTCCGCGGGAGAAAAACAAAGATGAGTTAGAGCGCGAGGAAGAAGAATATCGGGCTTTTCTGGAGAAGGAAGTTGGTTCTGATTTGGAGGACCTGATTACCATTGAGAAATTTGATGGTGATGAGGGAGTCCAAGTCGATAAAAGCTCGGATATCGAAGTTGATGGTAGAAAGAGGAAGAAAAGGGAAAAGAAATCGGAGGGCAAAGAATCCGAGGTGAAAACTAAAGAACAAGAAGACCACGAGTTCCTCATGGGGTATGATTCATTTCGTCCTGCTCAGTGTTATTATCAACGATAAATCAACTACAGGTACATTTTGAACCGTGGTTGGATTGACCAATCTAGCAGACACATCCCCACCTACACAGAAATCACATCTTCCAAAGAGTCCAAGTCAAAATCAAATTCGAAAGCAAAATCTCTTGCGCCCGAGGCTGAGCACGATGCAGAGGAGGAAAACTCGGACGCGTCTTTCGATAGTCTTAACGACCGCTTTGAAGCATCCTACAACTTCCGGTTTGAAGAACCCGGCGCGGCTACGATACAGACCTTCCCGCGGAACCTGCCCGATACCGTTCGTCGCCAGGATTCGACGCGCAAAACGGCGCGTACACGTAAACGAGAACGGAAAGAGGCAGAGGTGGAGCAAAAGCGAGAGGAAGTCCGGCGGATGAAGAGTCTCAAGATGAAGGATATGAAGAAGAAGCTGGAGAAGATTGGGAAGGAAGGTGGGAGGCGCAAGGCTGTTGATGAGGATCAAGGTGCGCGCCAGGCTTTTTGGGCGGCTAGTGGTACCGATTCTCAACTGTGGTGTTTCTAGCACTCTTGGGGCTCGATATCAACGCGGAGTGGGATCCGGATCATCATGACAAGCAGATGGCAGAGCTGTACGGAAATGACGTTGATGGAGTGGTGGACGAGGAGAAGCCCACATGGGAGGACGATATAGACATCGGGGATATTCACGTTTCCTTTGATCAACATCCCGATACCGATATAGTTGAAGGTACGAAGAAGAAAAAGAAGAAAAAGAAAAAGAAGCATGAAGATGATATGGATGAAGGCGGAGTGAATATTGATGAGATGGACGCAGATATGGTCCGTGACGAGGAAGAATGGGACGGGACGGAAGAAATGCGTAAACGGAAGCTCAAAGAGTACATGGCCGAGCTAGACACGTTGAATTTCAACGATGTGGTGCGTATATGCGCTTTCTTCAATGCCCATAAGGGAAATTTACGGACTGCTGTGCTAGGTCGCCGGTTTGCCAACGCGGTTTAGATACGTCCCAATCAAGCCCGACGCGTTCGCGCTGACGCCTGTGGAGATGCTCATGGCGACAGACAAGGAGCTGAACCAGTACATGAGCATCAAACGGTATGCCCCGTATCAAAGGGGCGTCAAATGGGACAATATGCGTAACGAGCGGCTACACGAGCTTAAGCAGCAGATTTCAGAACGTATGGGCCGGGCTGGGATGGATGACATTAGTGGTGGTGGTGTGAATGGGCAGGGAGAGAAGACGGCTAAAAAACGGAAGGGCAGGAAGGAGCGGATGAAGGCCAAGGCTGCTGCGGCTGCTGCGCTCGCGGACGGCGCGGAGGGAAGTGGGAATACAAAGCAGGATTGGATGCGCGACGATGCGGAGGGCGAGTCGAAGCGCAAACGACTCAAAAAGGCCGGCGACCCTGTCCAATGAGACTTGTAGCAGCGTGCCTGTTCAAGTTCCCATTTGATCTGCTGCGGCGCCTTATTTCTATGAAACGACAAAAGTATTTATGGAAAACTAAAAATAAGTTATACCTAAAGGTTCAATCGGTAAAAAGTGTAGAAATGTCCTTATTCCGTCCTCACGTGTGATAGTATCGTCAAAAGAGTGAATAGAGTCGTTTAGTAAGGCTTGTTAGTCCATACTACCTTAATAGATTTAGCATCTTGATATATCACTTTACGAGTGTAGATGTGTCCGTGTCGCGCGAGGAAGGCCGGTTCGGCGACCGAGGAGGAATAGCCGGACCAAGGCTCGGCACCCGGGCGCGCTCCTGTAATAAATGGCTAACCATCACAGTATTGGAACGGAATATCGTTTGATCCGCCTGTCTCTCTTGCGAGAGCCACTGTTCGTGAGGGCTCGTCGGGGGCGGTAATGGGAAGGCCGAGACGGAGACGGAGGGAGTGGTGGTTTCCTGAAGCGGTGACGGTATCGACTGTTGAGAGTAGAGCGATGCCGTGCTGAGCGTCGACGACCGTGAGACGGCGGCCTGGGCGCTTTCGCCCTCTGGCGCACTGCTTTTCTGCGCCTGCGCCGCAACAGCTGTTCCCGCGGCATCTGATGGCTCCAAGGGCCACTCCGGAACACGTCGTGCAGGCGTGGTCGGATCTTCTGACTTCACGATGGATATCTCTTTCTGAGACATGGGAGACGGTAGTGGAATTGGGAATGAAATGCGAGGAATAGCGGACGTTTGCGACCTCCCCTCCTCGTCCTCGTCCTCACTGTCGATCTGGTTGCTCTGCCGGCCAATGTCGACCACGTAGTCCACTGACTGCAGCGGCCGACTTTCAGAGACCAATCGATAGTGCGGCTTGCGCACGGACGAGTCCGAAAACCGAGAATCAGTCATCGTCAGGAGTGGTAATTGTCCATCGGATGTCTGGCGTTCGTGCGTGGGAAGCCAGGTATCACTGCCCCCTTTTTCGTTATTGGATAATCTTGCAAGGGCGTTATTCCTGGCTTGTCGCCTCCGGTGTGCGTAAAGTAAGAGGAGAAGGATGGCAACAAGGATGCAGAGCCCATAATACCACCAACGACGACAAAGAAGACGATCACTGGAGTTTGGAAGAAGGTATGGGGGGTGTGGAGGGCGCTGTCGCACTCGCAGTGGCCAGCGTTTCTGAAGCCATGGTCTGTTCTCGTGCGGATGTGGGGTAAGGGGGAATTGTGGATGATCTCATTGCAGGGGGTGAATATAAGAGGCAACTGTGGCGAAAACGCGAGCACAGCCTTGCCGCAACCCGGAAGGGGACCCGCTGTCCAGGGTCAGATGCTTTTACGTACGTCCCCATGCACAGCGTGATGCGCAGCTGTTGATACCGTTGTTTCACGGCATTTTTTACCTACAATACAAGCCATGAATCGAGCGTACTTACCAGGTGTCAAGCGGATGGAAACAATGCCAGCGGCCCTGATGAAGATGAGAATATTTTTAAGCCGCACGGGGTCTTTTATTCATGCGCTGTGGCACAGCACTCGATGCCGCCTTGGTTAATCAGTGTTTCCATTGAAGTTTATCGGTGGCACTGTTTTCACGGCACGCTCTCTGTCAAGAATGTCAAGGAACACACTCAATTGGATGCAACCTTCAGTAGGAATACCACTCACGGGACTAAAAAATACGCCAACTTTTGCCCTACATGCGAGCGGCTTCTAGTATCGAGCCTCGGGCTTCAGATTGCCGCTCGTGCTACATATCATTATATGGTGCATGAGGCATGATTAATCCGTAACATTGACAGATTATCAACTCAACGAACTGTTGATCTGCTCTGAATGGAGAGCAAAAGATCCGAGGTAGTGCCGCGTCATTTTGATAAGATATAGAAATGTTGAATGCTATATATAGGAACAAATAACTGGAACATGTTCCAAGGCAATTTTGTATGGTCCACGCCGAGCCAATCATTTCGACGAAATGGGTGATGCCAAATGCGTATACTAGTACGTGAGTTTGTTATCCGTTACGTGATCGGGTTCTCTTGACGCGTGCAGCACATTTTTCGCCACTGGCATCTCCACCATCATGGTCGAAATCTCAGATTACACGGCTATCGACCATTTTCTTCAAAAATATCTGTTCCGTACGGCACTGGATCCACATAAGTTAAGCAATGGTCAGGTTGGGTGCGTCGTTGAACCATCTTTCATTACCTGGTAGACTAATGAATATCCAAGTCTCCCGCTTACCACCTTGCGGGAATTCACCATGCAACGTGTGATGAATTTAATCACAGACTATGGTGCACAGAAGTGGACAAATGCCCACAAAAGCATAAAATAGTGCATGGCAACAGTGGCCACTCATTGTCAATGCATGGTCACTACTTGACAATGAGTGGCCATCATAATGGTACAACCACAAATCCCATGAATGGCCATCCATGGCAACAGTGTGATGGATGGCCATTGCATTGTCTGGGTGGACAACCTGTAGCCACTGTGGTGGAATGGTCAATGCATCAACAACGCGTGACGTGCATTGCCAATGCGTGACATGCATCGCCGACGCGTTGCCAATGCGTGACATGCGTTGGCTGCGTCGCCAATGCACCGGCATGCGTGGTAGCCAGTGATGGACCACGATTTGTCCAATTCCGCGGTCCATACACAGACAGACCCTCCTGGCACACCAAAGTAAGAGTCGATGAATCCGAGCGTTACCTGCACCATTGAAACTTGAGTGCCGGCCAGGTTTTCGACACGTCAGTTGTTAGCGAATGGAAGGAAGAGTTCTCAATGAGAAGGATCTCGATGTGACCGAGGCCGTGATGGAGTAGTGCGTCGAGGAACTGCGCTACAAAGCTAGTTGTTTGAGGAGTCGTGACCGTCTACGATGGTGGCATCATCAAGTCAGATTCAGTGGTATCAGAAGGGCTTAGGCAGGCACTACGGACAGCCGTGAAACCCTTGGAAGACATACCCGACAAGAATAAAGACTGGGAGCCTGACACGGACAAGAGAGTTCTCAATCTTGTGGATCCTTCGCTATTCCCATTTGTATATCAGGAATCTCGTGTTCTCCGGGGCTCGTCGACCAGCTTGGATGACTGTATCCATCAATGTGGGAAAGGAGAGGTGTTGATCGTTGTCTTTACTAGTTACCGCCTCGTAGACGAACGTGTGATTTCGAATTACAGTTCTAGATTTCAGTGGCTCCCATGCGAAGTTGACATATCTGGGGATGGAGCCAGGTAAGTTCTTCTCATCAATGTGCCCTCTGCGCTCACGCGCATACTTCAGAATTACGAGTTATATCAATAATTTGCATCCGCAAAAGCACAAAAATCTGTACACGGTCATTGAACAAATTATCGGATGTACGATTCCCTTGTGGAATTGTACATTATCAGCCTTGGATAATGTTGACTCGCAAAATCGGCGGATTGTTTACACGGACATTGAGTACGACTCCGACAATGAGGATCCCTGCCATTACCTTCAACCCGAGCCTCCAGTATTTAATAAAAATGTCTTGGCCAATGTAAATGGTATTGATCTTCACTCATATGGCAAGAGTCTCCAGGTGATTATCAAGCTTGCTAACATTCACCTCACACCCGACAAGCCAGAATATGGAGAAGAGTTGTGGCATGTTGAGGGGCAAATGGTGAGTTACCAATCAAGTGGTGGTGCGGTGATTCATGCTGTCTTTTAGAATGAACATATATGTGCTTCTGCCATATATTACTATGATAGTGAAAATATCACAGCCAGTGTTGCTTTCCGTCAACAGTCAGCATATGACGATGATTCGATGTATTATGATGCTGAGGATCACGAGTGGCTCAGCACAATCTTTGGATGTCATCCCTATGGTTCTACAGTGCAGGACGTTGGCTCAATCAACATTACGCAAGGCAGACTGATAACATTCCCGAACGTCTTCCAACACCGAATGGAGAAGTTCCAGCTGCAAGATTCAACGAAGCCAGGATTCTGCAAGCTGTTGTCATTGTTCCTTGTTGACCCACATATCAACATCTTCTCCACTGTGAATGTTCCGTGCCAGAGAATCGATTGGTGGCAAGAAGTCGTGACAGAGACAATTCCACAGATAAGAAGACTGCCTCGCGAAATCCAGGACCTTATCTTTCAATTTATCTCGGAGTTTCCGATGACTATGAGCGGTGCAATGGAGCTTAAACTTGAGCTCATGGACGAACGAGAGAATTCAACAGCAGACGTCGATGAGGCGTTTCACTCAATTACATTTGACCTTTCGTGAGCTTGAGACTTGGATGCTGACGACGAACATTGTGCTAGGAGTGGAAGGAAAGAAAAGAGAGAAGAGAAATGCGATTCTTACTAAATAACTTGCTGTATATGCTCGCAGATTCAGCAAAAACCTTGCTTTGTGAACTATATGACCCGTAACTATCGTCGATGATTTGGCGTCCAGTTGAGAGTTGTGAAAGAGGAAAAGTGGCGGAGGTAAATCCCAAACAGATGTGACGGTGAGGAGACGAAAAAGTG
Organism: Amanita subjunquillea; assembly: GCA_020011035.1. Lineage (NCBI taxonomy): Eukaryota > Fungi > Basidiomycota > Agaricomycetes > Agaricales > Amanitaceae > Amanita > Amanita subjunquillea. The sequence goes on along the minus strand of JAEBUT010000002.1, from coordinate 137,408 downwards.
GATGTAATATCTATTCAGAGTGGGATAGACCAAGAATCCCGTTGCCTACCGTAATAAGTGTCTTCAAAAGTCAAAAGTGCGCTGGGCGGACCTCCTATTACTAACTGAGACAATCGCGTCCTGCCCGATCGCGTTCTGTCAAAACAAGTGCAGCCTGACGCGTCGCGCGAAAATCTATTAAAAGGGCATCAGTATCCGCCACTTTCTTCCCAACCGCCCACCTTCTCCTCGTTCCGATACTCTTTCGACACCTCGACATTCGACCACGACATCGACTCGCCGACCTTGACACGCATCCTATTCCATCCCATCTTTTTTTTCCTTTCGGATAACCGGGTCCATCATCCACCCAATCAAGGCACACGCACGACGCCCCCCCCAGCGACCCGCCAACACCAAAGTGTTGTGTTGGCGATCCGGAGGAATAGTGTCCCTTGGGAGCAGCTCGCTCGAGTTGACATCTTTCAAATACACCCCTCCGGAGCATGTGACGTAACCGCCTTGAGCGAATATGTTCGGCGGAGGACATGTGGTCTCCGATTTCCTCCTCCTACCACCCCCTTCCGCTTCCTTAATGCTGGGCTGGCGGCGAGAGGAATAGTGTCCCTTGGGAGCACGCACACTCGCGCGTGACATCTTTCAAATACACCCCTCTTGCCCGTCGTGCGTTGTGTCCTACCGGTCGTCGCCAATGAGCGGCTTTTCATAAACCTTTCCCTTTTTTTGTGTCATATGTCGGCATGCTCTTTCCTCTTCCCTGGCCATTTGACCTGGACATCAAGAAGACCTAGGACGCGGTGCATTTATCAATAGTGATTTCAGTTTACTTCTCTTCTATGTACTCACATATTTTCCAGCGGAAACATCTACGGAACGTTGCACGTTGTTGGGAAGACTGAACGATGTGGATCATGGAAAGTTGTCTGTTTTGCGGTGACGTTGAACGTTGAAGGGCACGAGATGATAAATAAAGAGTAGAGATTGGGAGTGTTTTCTGGTCATTTGTCAATGCATTGTTGGCCTTGAGTTTGTGAGGACGCGAACATTCGCAATGGTACAGTAGATATTCCGAGGACTTTTTGGTCCCTAACGTTTTCGCTCGCCGACCCGAATATCCAAATTATCTCCGTTCTGTGCCAGAGAAGAAGGTTGATACAATGATAGTTAATGTAAATCAATATTTCAATCTTGCCTCGTTCTTAGCACGCCTGAAACTCGTGCCCACCGCACTGGCTTACGACTTTTGCGTGACAACAGGGGTTAGCCTGTACGATGAATATCGTCGCATACAGGACAATTCCCGTCACTCTTCTCATCTCAACCATCTATATCTCCATCTTTTTTGCTCTTCTCTGGACGGATTCTGTCCCTGACATACCTAAAGACACGCATGGACTTGACCTTGAGCAGGCTTATGCTGACTTGCACCATGTAAGCGTTTGCGTCAGGGCCAACAAAGGCAGAGAATGACCTGACTCGCGACACAGATCACCACACGCCCCCATCCATACCACTCTCACGCAAACGATCTCGTTCGCTCATACCTCCGTGAGCGCGTCGATAATATTACATCCGAATGCGACTACGCCCATGTGAAAGAAGACTCTGCGGATGCACGGGCGTTCTGGTTCGACCCAACCGTCGGCACGGTCGTTTTCCATCCGTCCAACATTATGGTGAAAATTGACGGTTACGACGACAAGTTTGCGGAAAGTGGAGGGGTTCTTTTGTGCGCACGCCTTTCTCTTTCTTTTGGGCGACGGTCTGACAGTACAGTCCAGCTCGGCTCATTACGATTCAGTGTCAACCGCGTTCGGCGCGACGGATGACGGTATCAGTGTCGTGTCGCTCCTTCAGCTCATAGATCATCTGGTCAAGAACCGCCCACGCCGTACTGCCGTGTTCAACATCAACAATGGGGAAGAGGATGGGTTGAATGGGGCTCAAGCGTTCGTGTCGCTCTCTTCATCAAGTGTTCACTCACGAAATAGCATACATCCTCCAGATTCATTCAACACCCTTGGTCTTCTATCCCAGATACTTTTATCAACCTTGAAGGGGCAGGAGCCGGAGGGTAAGCCTGTCAGCACGTCTAAACTTTAACACAACCTGATCTTTATCCTCAGGCCTCCACTACTCTTCCGCGCAACATCCCTTAAGCCCGTCAAAGCTTATGGTCGTGGCTTCAAGACGAACTCGACAAGATACCGTGTTTCACACCCACACGGGAATGTGATGTCCGCAGATGCATTCCAACGAGGCGTTGTTAGAAGCCGTACTGATTATTCTATTTATCATTCCTTCTCAGGCAAGGAGTCTTTTTTCACGCATATATGGATGTATCTTATCCTTTCTGCAAGGAATGGAAGGTATCGATCTAGCATTTTACAAACGTCGTTCCCGGTATCACACGATGTTTGATTCTATTCCCGGTGCAAAAGGAGAGGCAAAACAGTCTCTTTGGGCTATGCTTGAGAGTGTATGGGCAACGGGAGGTGTTTTACTCAATATCGATTCCGCCAATTCCCGAGCTCAAGAAAACAGTGCCGATGTCAAACCAGTTGTCTATTTTGATCGTAGGTTGTGCTTCTCATGCATGACGTTCCTCGCTCACCCCCCGCCTACATAGTCTTTAAAAAATGGTTCATCGTTTTTGAACAGCGGTCGCTTCACGTGTTCAATCTTGTCTTTTTGCTCGCTGGGCCTGCCGTTGTCCTTATCCTTCACGCAGGCCTGCCGTTGCTTTATGGCCATTTTGACGTTGGCATGGAGGAAGACAAGCCATCTCTGCTGTCCCGGTTCTTTGCTCCAGTTGTTCGCTTGTTCCGCCGTGATTCCAATGATTCCGAGGAAAGCTCGAATACGAATATCGTGATAACTGCTTGGTCTCGCATGCTCCATTCTTGCGCATGGGCCAATATCTGGATTCCAACTGTCTTATTTGTACCGAGCATCCTGGCCTTGGTTCTTATCTCAATTGCGATATTGAACGGGAACAGATATGTGAGTCAAGACTCACCGTAAGAAGAAGCATTCTAACATATGCCTTTCAGATCACATATTCTCAACCATACACCGTCATGCTATCATATTTATCCACTGTGCTCATCGTCGTCACGTTCTTACTCGGCTCTCCCGCTATCACTGCCAGACTGCGCAGTCCCCGTACGAACATGGTGTATGTACTACCAGACCGACAAGCAACATTATTGCATTTATACGCCTTCACATATATACTCCTCATTCTTGCTGTAGTGGCTCTGTCAAAACTGCAAATCGGTGGTTTGTATTGGATCTCGTTATGGCACAGTGGAGTCTGTGCCGCGTGTATTGTTGGAGGCGCTGAGACGTTCTATACACGTTATCAGCGGGTCAAAGAGCGCCGAAAGAAGAAGCGGAGAAGCCTACTGAGACGGGATGCAAGCAGAGCGGGCAGAAGCAGCGGTCGACGTAGCGGCAATAGCAGCGATTCGGACGAGGATGCGGCTGAGACGACACCTTTGCTTCCGGGCTCGTTGACACTACCGGACCAGAATGGTGAATTACTGTTTGATGGCAAGGATAGCGGCGCTTGGTGGATTTTCCAGGTCCTCTTGAGCGTACCCGTGCCTGTGGTTTTGATCGGACACGTACTCCTCTTATTTCAAGGTGCATTGGGTCAGACCTTATCTGATGGTAGCAGCGCTGCTTTTGGTTCGTTCTATCACTTATATGCTATTGTGATAGTCCTGACGAGGTGCCGTCATCTAGTCTATGCAGCTGGGAGCATGCTTTGCTTCTTCATTGTTCTCCCCATTGCGCCCTTCGCTTCTGGGATTCATCGCTATGTCACTTATATTGCGATCATCGCATTCCTTTGCAGTTTTGTCTTCAATTTGTCGGCGTTCCCCTTCTCCCAAGAAACGCCACTCAAAGTTTTATTCCAACAATCCGTCCGGCTGGATAACACAAACCATACCGTTCCTGGAAGTGTGGGTGAAGTCGTCCATGCCGTGACGACCCTCACAGGCGTGGAGGAGTTCGTCACCGACAAACTTGTTTCAAAGCTTCCATCGTCTTGGAATAAAGAGTTGCAATGCGTCACGGACACCAGTGGACGATGGACAGGGCTTGTTACTTGTTCCTGGGAAAGTGGAGAGAGCATGATTCCATATCCGGGAGGTACCCTCCAGCATCCATGGCTTGCTATAGAAGCGGAACGGCTCGGTCCGACTAGAGTCAGACTAGTAGTGCAAGGCAAAAACACGCGGGCTTGCCGAGTCTACCTTGATGAATGGGAGATTGTGAATGCGTCATTACCTACCCAGGGAGAAGGCGCGATTTTGTCTCTGATCCCTGTCTCAATGCCTCCTGGTCAAAACGGGAGTGTTCTCAGGTATTGGACCCGTGAGTGGGGAAAGAAGTTTGCTGTCGAGCTTGATCTCAATGAAAAGGAGTTGGCGAATCACTCTTCGGGACGAAATATGACTAGGGATGATGCGCAGCTTCTACGAGGGCGAGTTGCATGCGAGTGGGCGGAGTATGAGAGTGGGATGATTGGGATGGAATCGAATGGGACCGGATTTCTAAACCCGAGTATACCTGCTCTGGAGGAAGTTTTCAGGCTCCTCCCTCAGTGGGCGGTTGTTTCAAAAGCTGCGGACGGTCTAGTCGAGGCGTGGAGCGAGTTTACTGTTTAAGTTTTGTGCATGAGAATCTGAGCCTACATCATCTATATGTGGTTATCTCAGTCGCGTATATTCGGACTTGTAATTGAACAATGTACGTATATGAGGTCATCTATATGGTCAAGATGAGAAGAGAGTGATATGGGTACTGGAGTACTGGGGTGTGGTATTGAAAAAGGGCCGTATTTATCGTATTTTAGAACGGTACGCTTAACACGCTAAGCATCGTGGCGAGTCGCTCCCAACACATCATGACCACCATATGTCTTTGGCAGCTTGCGATTCGCTTGGCAGATCGACGCGATTCTCACGCAGCGACATGACTTTTGCCGCATGAACGCTACCTATGGCATCGATATCGAGTGCAGTCAGCGGTTTTGCGCGTTTGACAAGCTCATGAAGTCCCAATTCAAGCCACGACGTGACGCCATAAACCTGGGACAACTGGACTTGTTGGACTGCCATGTCACTACCGAACAATGGTGCCATCTCCTCAACGACAAACGCCTTGACTTCAGACATTTCATAGAAAGTAGCCAATTTCAGTACTTCCTCCCATTCTTCTAGCGAAAACTCCAACTGGAACGATCTATCGCGAAAATTCCTGTCAATACTAAGTGGAAGGCGTGAGGATCTAAGTAAAAAAAATCTCACAGTGGATAAATGCATCTGAGAAGGCGTGCGAACTCTGATGCCTTGATCCCCTCGAGGACCAGGGGCTGCTCTTCAGAGAAGCCATCTGGCTTGCTGTCTTTAGGTAGAGGCATATCAAACATGTCTCGGAAAACAGGAGAATTGGTCGTTAATACGTGTTGAGGAATTTTGAATAGCCTATTCTCGACCTGACAACAGGGGCTAGATATCAGGAACTCGTGTATGATGCAGTGAAGAGGTATACACGGATAACCATAATTTCAATGAAAAATTCTTGGTCCCTTTCGGCCATGACGTGCAAGACAAGGTATAAGTAAGAGTGGCGAGTGATTGGGCCTCATGTTGATGTGTAATCGATAACCGATCGGATCGCAATATGTAGAATCCTGGTTGTGGGGAATAAGAATACCTCTATTCACTCTGAGACTACATCATGTAAGAAGATAACTATAAACCCCAACAACACTAAATTCATGACCTGTCCTCAACCGGCTCAACTTCACGTACAAGGAATACTTGACGGCCTTGAGCGAACGACGATGGTAGCTGAGAACCCTTTTCTTTTTCTGCTGAATAATCACACGGACGCTCCGATAACAACCAAGAACTACCATTTTATAATAGGTACACCTCCGCTCGGTGTTCGTTCAACGTACGATGCCGTGCTCAGGTAGCAAGTGGTTACGAGGCAAACTCCTCGTCACGGTACAACAGTCACAATCACCGTTCCAAGTATGCCGTTATCTTGAGTAGATAACAGGCACTTGCCGATCGCACTTGGCCACGGTGGTTTTGAAGAAATTACTACTGTAACGTTACCCGCAGGAGAGCGTAAACTTGGTCAATGAGATATCTCATCAGCACCGAGCAAGGCCAACTTTGCATCACTCCGGAGTCCGGACCTGAAATGGCGTATTTCTGACTAGAGGTATTCCCCACGCGCAGAATTCTATCCGATCGATTATCGATTACACATCGACATGAGGCCCAATCACTCGCCACTCTTACTTATACCTTGTCTTGCACGTCATGGCCGAAAGGGACCCAGAATTTTTCATCGAAATTATGGTTATCCGTGTATACCTCTTCACTGCATCATACACGAGTTCCTGACATCTAGCCCTTGTTTTCAGGTCGAGAATAGGCTATTCAAAATTCCTCAACACGTATTAACGACCAATTCTCCTGTTTTCCGAGGCATGTTTGATATGCCTATACCTAAGGACAGCAAGCCAGATGGCTGCTCTGAAGAGCAGCCCCTAGTCCTCGAGGGGATCAAGGCATCAGAGTTTGCACGCCTTCTCAGATGCATATATCCACTGTGAGATTTTTGCTTAGATCCTCACCTCACGCCTGCCGCTTACATAGTATTGAAAAGCAAATTTCGCGATCCATCCTTCCAGTTGGATTTTTCGCTAGAAGAATGGAAGGAGATACTGAATTTGGCTACTTTCTATGAAATGTCCGAAGTCAAGGCGTTTGCCGTTACGAAGATGACACCATTTTTCGGTAGCAGTGACATGGCAGTCCAACAAGTTCAGTTGTCCCAGGGTTTATGGCGTCACGTCGTGGCTTGAACTGGGACTTCATGAGCTCGTCAAACGCGCAAAACCGCTGACTGCACTCGATATCGATGCCATAGGTAGCGTTCATGCGGCAAAAGTCATGTCGCTGCGTGAGAGTCGCTTCGAGGAAGCTCTGAGCAAATCAGTGAAAGCTGCCAAACCTGGTGCGAGTGGATTTGGAAGCAGTAGACAAGGACGAGGGAATGATCTCAGATCACACGAGGTATGGGGGGCTTAGCCCTTACCGATGGTATTATTCCCCCCATTTACGAAGTCTATTAGCAGCAATGCGATATGCTCAACGACCGGGAGGGGTAAAACCAATGATATTCCTACAGTATGTACTACACTTTATATACGTCATAGATGTATTCCAACAAAGTCTATATACTATGGCCCACGGTCGTTTCGCCAGGGGTAAGGGTCCTTTCACGTGATCTCAAGCATTTCGCCAGTCCCACGAGTCGCACAATGTGTTAAAACTCTGCAGACGCAGATTTGATGTGTTAGAGATCAAAATTATAAGTAGATATCTATGTGATAAGTATAAGTAGAGATAAGTTTGACAGAATTTAAGGACTGTCTTTAAGTATAAATAATCTATGTATACAATAATGGATGTGACAGTGTTTTTCTTGATTAAGAGAAATTAAGTGGGTATTGAATTTGATAAGGATTACCATGAATTGTGTAAAGGGGATAGCCATTCAAGTTGTTGGAAGCAAAATGAGGTGTGGGGATCTGTCCCTAGTCCCATAGCTAGACAATGACTAGATGATGAGCTTGACTGAGGTGCTGCAACTGTGACATCTTCATTTGTTGTCCTTTTATGACACCACTGACTGAACAGGGCAGCGAATTGTGGATTCTCAGATAGACTTGGCATAGAGTCAAGGTATTCCTTGATGCACTTCTTGAGTTGGTCACAATTTCCATTGCATGAGAGTGAAAGAGCACTGGCAATTGTGATGAGATCATCTTTGCATGTATATGATGCCAGAGAACCTTCGAAAACCTTTACCTGGATGTCATGCTCAATTTGAGCCTTGTGTGCTGCATCATCCACCTGCTTCTGTGCTTGAAGTCAATACTGTCATGAGTCTTGATTAAGCATGTGTTAATGAATACTTACATTCATGGCTTTTGCAGCTTGGGATATGGAGCCATAAGTGCCATTGCTTACACCATCAACTGCCTCTTGAAGCCAAGTCTCATATTCAGGATCTTGACTGGAATGCAATTTGCCCCATGCCCGGATTGGACAGTCAGCAGGCATGGAGAGCTGGCACCAGACACAGTCATGACACAGTAGGCCAGATGCAACCGTGACACAGTTCAATGGCCAGACGTGATTGCGACACAGAAGTTGGCCAAGATGCACCGACTGCGAACAATTGGTGAGACGCGTCGAAACGCGTCCACTGATGTTTGAACTCCGATTCGGCAGCTCTGGCAGGTGTGACATTTGTCAGCTCATTTCCTTACCTGGGTGATAAGGACTGATCATGCAAAATCATGGGCTCCCACTCGAAGTTCTTGCATATTTGACTTGGATACCTTTTGTCACATATACTAAAATACCTCCATGGAATTATAGCACATTGCGATATCAAATGCAAGCTCAAGACGCATATCTTGAAAGGCCTGGCGAAATGCTTGCGATCACGTGAGAGTACCCTTACCCGTGGGCCATAGTATTAGGATGATGACTCAGACTAATGGGAGTTCCGACAAAACCTAAGGCCTAAGGACTCGTATCCTGGGGTGTATATGGACGACCTCTAATAGAGATCATTCTTTCTTTTGGCCCACTACAAATACTGTCCTCCCACCGCGGTAGCCAATTGCTATCCTTGGTTCTGCAACGTCCATCTAGTTCTTTGTAAAAGTCTATCAGTATGTATAAAGCTCCCGTCGAATGAAGTCATCTCGTATCTCAAACAATTAATCGTGGGTGCTACAACATTCCTAAATCCATTATCCAATACATCTGAAACGTCCAAGACTCCTCTTCCCGTTGCTGTTATTTGTCCGGGAACATGACATTACAATTGGGGCTGACCGATCGTGCGGTTGACAATGGAATGGCCTACATAAACCCGCTTGCCCAGTTTCGCTCCTTTTCCACATCTACCACATCATGCACTCTGTTACATCATGCACTGCTACCATCGACGCCGGTCGTCAAGCCCTACCTGCCGCTTCACACACCACCCTAGATCCATCCTCCGTCCAATCTGCCAACGACACCCCTGTTTCCCAGTCCCCAGTACAGACAGCTGTCCGAGAACGCCCCGAGGCGCGACCCAAGATGGCCAGCGCACGTCGGTCAACGCTGAAAAGGGTAACATGGCTGGTGAATTTGATTATCCCCATCTTCGGAAAGTCCCGCGCCGCCACGGATACGCGCTCACCGAACGGTGGTTTGCAAGACTTGACGGAATTGAAGGACGCTCATCAAGCGGCTTGCCTCGCCGCGCTCCAAGATGAGAATGACAAGGCCCGGATCGCCCTCAAAGCATCCATCATGCCTTACTGCACGTCTGAACAATTCGATAAAGTCTTTCCTCCCTCCCTCCAATACATTAGCAAAGCGTTAGCGGAAGAGATCTCGGACAGGCTCTGGGAAGAGCTCGTCTCGGCGTCGGAGAGGAAGTAGGCCGGCTTCCCAGGAGGCTGGCATGGGGGGCGGAGCGTTTTCCTTTCTCTTTTCTTTCTCTTTGCTTTTTGAATTCAATGGCTGATATATTCTCTTTTTTTTTTCACGCAGGTCGCCACTACCCCGTCGCCCGCCTCGTTCGCCCCTAAAACAAGGTGCGTTTCCCGGGGAGGGTGAGGAGGCTTGCCTCCTTTCCTCGTGCTTCCCTTGCCGTGGGCCCCGGGCTTAGACTGCTTATGCGTTGACCAAAAGCACGAAATTTCTTTTGTTTGTCACCCGTTTTCGCCTAACTTTGACAGACGAAAGGGAACCTGGGGACATCTTAGGTCAGTTGCCCTTTAAAATGCCCTAATTGTTGATATGAGCCATCGCAGACTTGGCTTCAGTTATTTGCTGGTACCGCTATTATAGGCAAGCTACAGTTGTACCAATGTATTTTTTCACTCGTTCTTCAGATTGGAAGGGAGCGAAACCATTTTATACTTTAGTTAAATAATAACATTTCCCTCGCAACTCCTGTCATTCATCATCATCATCATCGAGCTCCCGTTGCATCATGACTTTTGCTGCATGAACAGCACCTATAACCTCGATATCGTGTGCACTTAGGGTTTCTTTGCGTTTGACGAGTGTGAGAAGGCCCTGCTCGAGCCACGACGAGACACTATGAGCCTTGGACAATTGAACTTGCAAGGTTGGCTGACTTTCGAGCAATGGTGTCATCACCTCAATGACAAATGTCCTGACTTTGGTCATGTCATAGAAAGTAGCCAATTTCAGGATTACTTCCCATTCTTCTATAGAAAAATGAAACTTGAACGATGTTTCGCGGAATTCACTTTTAGGGCTAAGTGGAAGGCGTAAAGATCCGAGGCAGTGAATCTTACATTGGATAAATGAATCTAATGAAGCGAGCAAAATCTGAGGCCTTGATTCCCTCGAGGACGAGCGGCTGCTCTTCAGAGCAGCCATCCGGCTTGCAGTCTTCGGGTATAGGGACAGTAAACATGCCACGAAAAAGGGGAGAATTAGCCGTTAGTACGTGTTGAGGCACTTTGAATAGCCTGTCCTCGACCTAGTAAATGTTCAGGGCACGCGCATGATGCGGTGAAAAAAAACATGTACACGGATGATTATCATAGTGTCGATGAAAAAATCTTCATCTCTTATAGCCATGTTGCGAGACAAGTGAGGTCGAGCGTCAGTTGTCATGTTTGTTCTTAAGAATGGAAAAGTCTCATAGACCCCTAAAGATTATCTACTCGGAGGAAGTTTGATTCACCAATAACTATTTCGTAATGTTCCATCATTGTGTTTCGCTTGAACGTGGAATGCGGGAGCAAGTCCAGATATGACTTTTCTAGCCTCTCGCCGTATCTCCACCATTTCAACGATGTCATCAACATTGCAAGAAGAGTCAAACAGGTCTAATGATTCAAGATGTCGTCCCAACTGTCCGTTTGCCAAACCACGACGACACTCTTCATCGAACACGGCATGCTGAGGAAGGCATAAGCGGCGTAGTGATGAGGCATCCTTTAGGATAGAAATGATGGGTGGAGGAAAATTGATATGGGTAATATCGAGCTCATACAACTGTTGAAGATTGAACTGGTTTCGAAAAACTGCATGAACTTTGTCGGTCCATTCCCCTCCCCGTATTTCGAGAATTCTAAGACTTGGGAGTAGAAGAAAAGACGTTGCGCTGAGGAGGTGGAGCTCTTGCACAACGACCAGCGAGAGTTTTCGCAGGGAAAAGAGAGTGACTTGTTCTGCCAGCATCACATCCGCAGTGTCTTGCAGCCACACCTCCACTGAGCAGACTTCTAAAGACGTGCATTGCTGCAGTAATCTTGCGAAGCATGGCAATTCTATTCCAGTACCGTTTAACTCCAACCGCCGCAACTGGTGCCAAGGGAGAAGATAGAACTCGGGTATGAAGAAGTCATATTCGTCATCCTCCAAATCGCCACAGATCCTGAAGGAGTGCAGATGACGAGAAATAAATTGCGGCAAAAGTAAGGGCCATTTCTTGATATGGAAATACATATTTCTTGCAAGGCCAACGCTCTCTACTTGGAGTGAAATGTCATCGGGCATGCGACTTAGCTCAGACAGCTGGACGTTGTTCATAACGAGTTCGACATTCTTGAACTGATAACGTGCTAATGGCTTCCAAAAATCCTTCATGCGTCGCGGGTCACTCATGTGATCAAAGGTCCAGGAAAAGTCCACTGTTATAGAAAGGCCAGTGATTCGTGGTAACCAGAGTTCACAGAAGCGCGAAAATTGTTTCGTGGAAAGACGGTTATGTGCGACCAAAGCGAACCCATGTCAAGTGCTATCTGTCTCCATGTCGAGCAAACATGGGACAGTACCACCTGAGGTGGTATATCGTCTCTCTCATGTGGGAGGCGTATAGCGCGATCCTGCCCAAGACAAGCGAAAATGCACCGAATGATGTCTTCAGGGACCTTCTTGATCGGCGCGATCGCTACTCTGTATCGACGGGCTTTGTCAATGTTCTGCTTTTTTCCTTCGTACAGCTAAGCAATATCGGAACTGATACGATCCACTTCTACTTCGGCTTCTTCTAAGTGATGCCGCATAATTTGGACCTCCAGTTTGGAAAACTGTTCATCATTTCTGAGCCCTATCTTATCCATCTATCATGGTACTGAAGGCCAGCATGACGACTGATAAGGAGGAACGTATGAGTGATGGAACTTGGAAGTGGTGGATAAACAAACCAAAATAATGACTATCGTCTAATATTTGCACCTTCGTACTATTCGCCTCTGCAATTCAACTTACGCCGCTATCATCACATTCTTTAGCACCCTTGTACTTGTGATCAATGTGGGAGAAATTTAGTTCATGGGCGTAAAAGTCTGCTTTGCAATTTTCGTGTATTGACCATTCGTTATGTATACATTCTTTCGCGAGTACAGGAACTACAGACCGAGACAATCAGAGACAATAGGGCCATTTATATCCAGCCGCTTCTGCTGTTGTTGGAGCTTTCGGTGTACGAAAGTGTTATAACCACTCTCCCGTAGCAACATGATTCTTACTGCGTAAGGAATTCCTATATCTTGGATATCGCGCTCGCGTAGCGAACTCTCTCGTTGGACGAGCTCGTGAAGGCCCGATACGAGCAACGACTCGACGTTGTAAAGCTGAGACAATTGAATTCGCAAGGTCGGCTGGCCCTCGAGCAATGGCATCATCTCGCCGACGATAAATGCCTTGGCTTCTGTCATTTCATATGCAGTAGCTACTTTCAAGGCTTCTTTCCATTCTTCCAGTGAAAATTCGAACTTGAACGATGTTTCTCGTCGCGCGCTTTCAATATTAAGTAAAAGTGCGACAACCAAGACAAGAACTCACAGTGGATAAATGCAGTTGAGTAAACGAGCAAATCCTGATGCCTGGATTCCCTCGAGAACGAGTGGCTGCTCGTCAGAGTAGCCATCTGGTTTACTGCCTTCAGCTATCGGCGAAAACATGTCGCGGAAAACAGAAGAATTGTTCGTTAGAATGTGCTGTGGAATCCTGAAAAGTTTATGCTCGACCTGGCATCAAGCCATATGAATTTGATACGCGTCTTTTCGACGAAGAGAGACATACGCGGATTACCATCATAGTACCGTCAATGTAATACTCTTCATCCCTTTCGGCCATGCTGTGCGAGGTAGGCTATAGCGAGAATGGAAGAGTGGCTTGCGTCGACAAGCACGAGTACATCATTATTTATATCAATCTCGCAGGTGAGTTAGGCCCTCGGGCTTCGCCTAATCAGGTTATAAACTGGACACCCCATTAGGTGCTATACATACTTGATCGGCTAAAGCGAGCTTACTTTAATATCCCAAGTGCACGTTGTGTTGGAAAATTAAATCGTGGTTCAAGTTTACGCTCGTCTGTCGTGGCACCATTACTGCGGATGTGTCAACCCCACAACAGGCACCACCGTAACCAAATACGATGCACTCATACAACCGCCCGAAGAGCGGTGTAGATTGTCCTATCTCAAGTCCCGATGTAATCAGCGGCAAGCCTAGCCGTTATCGCGTCATCCCCGAGTGAACATAGGAATAGCCCTTCAGTCAAACACTTTGGAAGGGTCTATATATCCATTTACCAGCATCATTGACGCATTTACAAAAGGTCTCTGGTTCACCTTATATATGCGCGCGGTGCATTCAATTCTTGAACAGGGTTCTCATCCACGAACTCCGCGATTAGCGAAACGGGTGGCTCGCCTTCCTGAATAACGCTCTTGCCTCTCGTGCCATCCACTCGTGGTCGCAGAAGAGGGTGATGAGAGTTTTCTCCGTGGTATATGTAATTCGCAGCACAGGCGATTCTCGTGCAGCTTCGCTAGATAACTTCCCAATTATAAAAGCAGGAAAGTACATTTTGAGCGGATTCTCTACCGCCACGATGCGATTCAGCTCTTCTTTGAAGTCATCACATGTTACATGTCACCTAAACAGTTTAGAAAATATGGATAGCGTTCAAAAATCCTTGTCATATAAATTTCGCTTCGCTATTTCACGAAAAGAAATTATAATAGACCAAGTCGAGTGCGGAAAGTGGAGTTATTTATATTGAACGGGAATGGGCTCTTCATCTGAGATACGAATTTGTTGTCGTCATGACCGTGATGACGGTCTTCCCGTAGCGACATGATTTTTGCCGCATAAGAAGGTCCTATTACTTTGATATCGGTCTCAGTTAGAGGTTCTGCGCGCGAGACGAGGTCATAAGCGCCGGATGCGAGCCACGGTTTAACGTCGTAAACCAGGGATAAGTGAACTAGTAAGGTCGGATAATGATCGACCAATGGTGTCATCTCCTTCACGATCCACGCCTTGACTTCGGTCATCTCGTAAGACGCACTCAATTTTAGGACTTCCTTCCATTCCTCTAGCGAAAACTCAAGCTTTGACGGTGCTGGGCGGAATTTACTTTAAAAACTAAGTGGAAGGTGTGATAATCCAATTCAAAGCCTCACAATGGATAAATGCATTTGAGTAGGCGTGCAAAACCTGATGCTTTGAGTCCCTCGAGAACAAGCGGTTGCTCGTCGGAAGAGCCATCCGGCTGGCTGTCTTTAGGTATAGGCATATTAAACATGTCGCGGAAAACGGGAGAGTTTGCCGTTAATACGTGTTGAGGAACTTTGAATAGCTGATCCTCAACCTGACAAAAGGGCCAAAAGTTAATGCGCTAATGATTCATACAAGACACACACATACACGAATGACCACCATATCGTCGATGTAGAATTCTTCATTCCTTGTGGCCATGATATGTGGGTAGGTCACAAGAAAGAACCAAACACAAGCGTTCGTTGATCGTTGATCGTGGACATTGGTCATTCGTTAGCGCGTTAGCTCCTGCGCGATGGCCCTGGCCGCAATTTCCACGTGGCCTCGGTCACGCCGGCGCTTTTGCCAGAGAGCTACGCTCTTCGACGTTCAATTCTTCCGAAATTTTCAAACACTTACCCAAGGATAGAAACCCTCAATGGTCTGAATTCAACAAATATATTGCGGTACAGTGATAATTCTAAGTCGATTGGACTAGTACGAAAACCTATGATACCGGCAAGCCAAGACTGGGAGAGTCAAAACCGGGAGTCGAGGGACACAGGAATATGAATATTCTACTTTGAGCTCCCCTCCCTACTTTCTTTTGAGTTTGGCCCGCCGCCGACTCCTACTAGTGCCCTTGTCGGCCTGTCGACTCCTCGAACTTCACTTCCACGACGTCCGGAATTGCTGCAGCCCCGAACCCCGATTGGATAAAAACTGAGAAGTTGAATGATGAGCGGAGGCATGTGCAAATTTCCTCGAATTGCGGCACCGAGCTGGGAAGATCGCTTATGCCGAACACCCGCCGAATGTCCTCCAGCTCAAATCCTCCAGAATGCACACCAGCATCACATGAACCACACCTTTCGCAACGTCTTTTTCTCTCTCGCAGAGCACAAATCTTTAAAGCGTCTGAGAGGCCCACTAACTTGACGTCCTCTTCGTCAAGTACTTTATCACGCCGGACAAGTCCTAGTAAACCTGGCAAGAGCCACTCTCCGATATCATACGTCTTGGCTAAATGAATTTGCAGGCACGGTGACTCGATGAGTAGCGGGGCCATTCTTCCGATAGCGAATGTTTTGACTTCGGTCATCTCGTACAGAGAGGCCAGTCTTAGCACGGACTGCCATTCTTCAAGCGAGAATTCATAGTCAGACCCTTGAAATTGCCTCACAACAGGGTGAACTAAGTAGCTCCACGATGGCCTGATAATCACACTTACAATGGATATAGACATCTGAGAAGCTGAACGAAATCTTTCCTCTTGACATCGTCCAAGACGAGTGGCTGCTCATCCGAAAATCCGTCTGATCCGGAGCCCTCAAATATATCACAGAATACGGGAGATAATCGGATGAAGAGATGTCGATTGACTTTGAATAATTGGCCCTCGACCTTCAAGTTGATTTGGACAAGGCGGGTTACTCATATAATCATCCAATCATGACGATCGCTTACCTGGAAGACGACATCTTGAAGATAATATTCTCTGTTTCTATTGTATTGATAATTGTTCATGCGAGTCTGGGGTTGAACCAGGACTGTCGAAGCTAACCGTTGCAGTGATGACAACATGTGTGGGATTTCAGAGGTGCGCGATAAGCAGACTATCTGGGCAGTCTTTTATGGCAGCTAGTGATATCAATATTATCAATCTGGGAACCTGAATGCCTCGAGGTCAGCCATGTGAACAAATCTGATAATTACAGGATTTATTAAAGTTAAGGTTATGATCGTTCGCCCACAGCTGCGGCGCAATGGGTAAATTCCATGCATTTAAGAAGCTCACGCACGCTGCGGGCAGTCCCCTTGTGGGCGAGACGTTGAACCTCTTCCACCGCCTGTGACCTTTCTAGCTCGTCATGTCCATGAGGGATGAAGATTATTACGTCGATTCTATGATGATTATCCGTGTAGGTGTCTCTTCACATATTAGGCATGAGTTCCTGACATTTCCTATTGAAGGTCCAGGATAGGCTGTTCAAAGTTCCTCAACACGTATTAACGACCAATTCCCCCGTTTTCCGAGATATTCTTAATTTGCCTATACCCAAAGACAGCGAACCAGATGGCTCCTCCGATGGGCAGCCACTCGTACTCGAGGGAATTAAGGCATCAGAATTTGCATGCTTACTCAAATGCATTTATCCACGTAAGATCTTGCCTTGTATCGTTACACCTTTTATTTAGCATTTGTGAAAGTAAATTTCGTGGAAAATCGTTTAATTTTACGCTGGACGAATGGAAAGGCGTGCTGAGCTTGGCTGCTGCCTATGAAATGGTGGATGTCAAGGCGTTCGCTGTTGAGGAGATGACACCATTGATCAGTGGTCTTCCGGCCTTACAAGTTCACCTATCCCAGGTTTACGACATCAAGCAATGGCTTGTGTCAGGCGCTCATGAGCTTGTCCAGCGCGCAGAACCATTAAACGCGTTCGATATCGAAATTATGGGAGCCGGTTATGCGGCTATAATCATGTCGCTACGAGAGGATCGTAGTCGTGGTTTCATCATATCTTCAAGAACATATATGTTCGATAAAACTGACGACCGTTTCCTTGCTCGACTCGGTCTATAATCTGTGACATATAATTAGTAGATAACGATTAAGATGTAAATTCATAGTATGTACTCCTTCGCTCCCAACCTCTGTCAGACTGTTTGCGGGCCCTTGAAAACTTCTCCCGGTTCTCCCTCAATACGTTCGCAATCGCCCAGGAGCACATGTATTTTGTCTCTGCGGTCTGACAGATAGAATATTGGAAAAAGACACTGATAAATTCCAAGAGCGCAAGGCGTAGCAGAGAAGCAAAGCTTGATATCTCGAACATGGAATTCGGTCCAAGATGATATACAGTTCGTGCGACGCATCGTGATCTAGATAGATTACTTACCTGGAAAATGGTATTTTCAAATAATCAATAATTGGGGGCGGTTAGCAGTCAAAACATCGGAGAAGCAGAGAACATTGTTGAATGGGCCCGTCTTCTGGATACGCAGTTGATGGAGAACGTAATGGCATACGATGCTTGGAGATGCTTTTTTGTGGCCGAAGATGAATCATTCTCCGATTGGCATAATTGATTCGATATTTATGCCTGCGCAAATAAATTTCAGCCGTAATGTTTATTTGTCCCTCGACATTCACTGGTGGTCACAGGAAGAGAGCGGCAGATTTTTCTTGCGATTGGCAGCGGGACATGTCTCCAGTAAACTTTTCGGCTACAAGTTAGCCTAGAGCTACTACCACAGTAGTCTAATTCAACGAATATATTACTGTATAACGGGAGCCGATAAGCGCAAGCACAGGACATTGTACGTTCTGTACAAGATTTGAAAATTTGTATTGAAAAATCATTGGCTCAGGTGAGTTGAAGTTTTGCTATAATTTTCCAGCCCAATGCCTCTATAAAGACTATCCTTTCTGTGGAATGACGGATCGACGGAGAAGCGCGATCGGGAGGAGACGGGGATGATGGAGAGGAGACAGTATCAAAGATGAAAGAGAATTGAAGATGGATGATGAAGACTATTCAATGCGAGAGCGCGATATCAATACGAGTACGTCATTTGCACGCTCGTCTTTTATTTTTTTATTTATTATACTGAATCGCCTTTAATCGCTTTTGACTCTATTCAATATTTTTCCGCAGTCCTTGGAGAGTACTTCGGTGGGAGAACAGCAGGAGGAGGACACGTGCAAATAGGCTCAAATTGTGATGACGAGCTCCGACTCAGATCGGCATCACAAATACCAAACGCACGCTGGATATCTTCCAAAACGAAGCCACCTGAATGTACACCTCTACCACACGAAGCGCAAGTTTCGCAGCGCCGTTTGCCCTCTCGTAGAGCACATATTTTCAGGGCGTCGGATAAACCCACTAAATTGACATCCTCTTCGTCCAGCGCTTTG
This sequence comes from Amanita subjunquillea, assembly GCA_020011035.1. Lineage (NCBI taxonomy): Eukaryota > Fungi > Basidiomycota > Agaricomycetes > Agaricales > Amanitaceae > Amanita > Amanita subjunquillea. The sequence continues at coordinate 118,842 of JAEBUT010000002.1, read as the reverse complement.
TCCCGCCGGGCAAGCCCTAGTAGGCCCGGTACCAACCACTTTCTAATGTCATATGTTTTTGCTAGATGGATTTGGAGGGACGGGGATTCGGTCAGTAATGGAGTCATTTTTTCAATAGCAAAATTTTTGACTTCGGCCATTTCGTACAGAGACGACAATTTGAGAACAGCTTGCCATTCTTCAAGTGAGAAAACTGCGTAGTCAGATGTCCCCTTAAATTCCCTAAAGACAGGAATGATAACAGTAACTCGACGAACGGTCTGAAACCCTCTCACAGTGGATAAAGACATTTGAGAAGCTGAATGAAATCTTTCTTCTGGACATCGTCCAAGACAAGCGGATGGTCGTCCGATGACCCATCTGGCTTAGAGTCCTCGAACATGTCCCGAAACACGGGGGATAGTCGGACGAACAGATATCGATTGACTTTGAATAGTTGGTCATCGACCTTCAAGTTGATATACAAGGTGAGATATGGTCGCGCATTCGGGATGATCGCTTACTTGAAAAATAACGTCTTCAAGGTAGTATTCTTTGTTTCTGTTAAATGGATGAGAATGGCTATTCAGTGCGCCTGGGGAACCAGGACCATCGAAGTTAGCTGTTGAACCAAGGAAGTCAACATGAATTGTAGTGGTCGTGCGATAAACGGACTATCAAGACGCTCCCTTATAATGGGTACACCGATATTAATCTGGGAACGCCTCGAGGTTGGTCATGTGAACAGATCAATTGTAATTAGATAAAGAAAGGATGCCACAGAAGTTATGAAACTTAAGGTTATGACCGCTTATTCAATAGTTGGCTACAAATGAATTCCATACACATAAGATTATACACGACGCAGGGTCCCTTTTGTGGGCGAGTGGATCAGCTAAACCTATTCACGCAGTTTATCTCCAATGAAGAGGGTGAACACGTTCATAAGACAACTGTTAGAATATATATTACTTTTCCTGCAAGGGATGCTCGTATTTCGGCGGCGCCAAGTTGTCCACCGCTATTCTTCCTTGCCTATTCTTGAACTCCTTGGCTCCCCCTTTCTCACCCTTGTCCCCAGATCAATTCTCAGTGGATAATTCTTCATTTTCAGGGCCAGATGGTGAGTCGCATTCTTGCCAGTCTCCAAGTGAGTGAGGGTGTCTATAGGCTGATATATCTATTGATCTGCCAATGTAGCGATTGAGGTAGACAACCACACTGCCATTGACAACAACTTCAGTGCTAGATACTATTTAGTGCTTGGTACATCAAAACACGAATAGACGTACAGATGTCCGCCTGGTCGGAACACGTCAATTCCAAAAAGTCGAAGAGCCTCCGTTGTCTGTGTAAATAGATAGTCGCTTTGGGATAAGCCCCAGAGAGAAATACGGACTGTAGAGTCGTTAGCATCACCGATGGCAATACAGTGCAGACAGAAACTTAAAGAAATCGGTTTCTTCGAATGATTTTTCACGCTCCAGACTGACTCTAGAATACATCGCAGCGTTGGGGCGAATAAACGAGCAACATCTGTCCTAAATTAAAATTAACACGTAGCGTATCCGAAGGAGGGAAACATCACTTACCCTGCCAATTTAAGTTGGCCACTGCGGATCCCCTTTGAAGGGTCAGTAACAGTCGGCCCCCAAATTTGATGAACTGGGTGTCTTCAACGCGTCGGAAGGACAACTTGATACGTTCATCGAATTCCTTAATCATGCGTTTCCTATATTCGAGAGTGGAATACTGGGATCCACAAAGATGATCTTAATACCACATTTTAAATACAGAACGTCGCAGAATGAGCTTCACACTCACCTTTCAAAAATCTTTCTGCATCAAGCGTGATGAAGGCAGATCCATTCATATGGCCTGTAATCGTGAATACCGTAGTGTGCAAATAAAGGAAAGGAAAGGAATATCAGTCACATTTAGGAGCCGCAATTTCTTCGTACGTATTGTCTACCAGGGAACTTTGGGTGTATGCAGTGACGTCTACAGTATCACCTGGGATTATAGATCTCAATCATCAGAAAATTTAAATAAACAAACGGAGATCAACCTGCATCGATGAGGATAACACCTTTGCCATCCTGTCATCAAAATAATGAAGTCTTTTGAGCATTGTGTGATTACAATCAGACCTTGAATGCGTCATCTGAGAGTGCACTGTATAGATAATAGCTCAATGTAGCTTCTCCCTCTGTCACAAAAGAAATGTTTGTGGCGTCCATGTCAGAGATCGAGCCGACATTAATGGCTGCCTGCTTCATTTGACCCTGTTGAAACCCTCCCCATCCATTCGAATGCGTCAACACGAAATGTGTTTGGTTTTGGAGAGACTTCCACAGCATTTCCCCAGTTGCATGAGTCTGTTCTATGTACTCTTTCGTACAATGATAAAGATATCGTAGCATATCAGCGAATATTTCAACAATGGCCATGCCCTTTGGAAGTGGATAATGCCTCCGCATCATGTCGTTCATAAATGCCGGACCGCCCGTCTTTGGATGTAGATGTAACTTAAAGCTGGCGCCAACACGGTTGTCAAACAGGAAGTTCAGACATTGAGACGCACGTACCAAGATGCCTTTGTCCATCCAAATTTCTTCACAATATCTTCCATGCCATCATAGACAGCCTCAGTACCAATGGCCTTGGGTACACCATCTGCATCGTACCAAAGTACGGAGGGTATCTTCGAGTTTCCGTGAATTTGAGCAGGAAGTCTGCGAATCATGTCACTGTTTTGTGCCACAACTTGAAGATAGTGCAACTACCTAGTTACTCCAACAATCTCTGGATGCAAACCGGGATGCAGTATGCTAATGACGCAAAGACCATAACGCAATTGATGCCATGGATAATAGTTGCAAGCTAAAAATAACGTAACTGAACATCGTTCCTATATCAAACGCAATCAACAACTTTCGCTGCCCGCTGAAGCGCTTCGGAAAGTTATCATGACGGCCCATTCAATATTAAATAATAATGGGCGAATGATGTGTGCGAGGAGGTGGCTCAGAGCGTGGGACGAGATGTGGGAGCTCATCAAGAGAGAATCTATTGCTTTGCTATACGATCTATTGGAGGTGCACGTCCCCTTGATGTGGCCGAGGGTTTGCCGAATATACCTCCTACACAGAAGAACCACTCCGCGCCCAGACGGAAGAAGCACCAGAAAACTTGTGAATATTTCAGTTTATTCTGTTCATTCATTTGCGTACGGTACAGCCATGCCCCAAGTACAAAATTCTCTGCCTAATTATCCAGATCATATACGATGCGGGCAGGGCCTCTATTATCAGTGAGCGGAACCATTGAGTCACTTTACTGTTCGTCAGAAAATGGCACCCACCTCACTTCCCGTCCCTGGTCATTTGGTAAAGTCAGTCGAAATCAAATGCAATCATTAGAACGTACATTCTCTATCCAGGCTATCTCGGCTTTGAGTTCCGTCATACCGAGCGATAGTACGATGTCGTATCTGAGCTCAAAATACGTCGTTATCAGCCTGTTCTTCTTCTTTCCCATCACAGATCGTTGAGGTTGCAGTAGATGACTGAGTTTCGTGGTATCCGCTTCAACAGTACAAAGCTTGTAATAGCAATCTCGGGACAACATGATCACTTTGTCAAGAAGCCATGGCCGTTATGCGCTAACCTGCGTCAACATCCATCCAACGAGGACTTGCATTTGGACCGCGATACGCAAGAATCTCGTTCCTGATATGATGAAGGTTATCGCGCGTGGTGGATGTATACCAGTATGAGCGCCGAAATTCCGTCTTTTCTGATACCTGGGTATCCTGTACCAACATTGGCAAAATGGAGCGCAGATAACGGAGACATGCCGCTCACCTTGGACAGGATGACATCATATGCACCGCGTATGTACCGCTTCTTGGATGGGGATTCGTAGACTTGCGAAACCCGTTTCAAATGTTCTGGGTCGTGTGGATTGTAGATATATGAACAAGCGTTTCCGTAGGTTGATTTCGAAATCCGGGTATCAACGTAATGGTCGACATAGAACGACACAGCACCATTGGCAACGGCTTTACTCCTAGACTTTATTTAGTACCGAATGACCCGAAGCAAGAACAGACGGACAAATGCCCCTCTGGCCGGCAAACAGCAATTCCAAAAGGTCGAAGAGCTTCCTTGGCCTGGTTGAATAGATAGTCGCTCCCGGCAAAGCCTCCAACAAGAAACACAGACTGCAAAGTCGTTAGCGTCACCGACAATAGCAGAGTGTGTGGATAGAAACTGACAGAAATCGGTTTCTTTGAACATGCTCTCATGCTCAAGATGCTGTCCAAGATGGATTCCAGCGATGGTGCGAAAAAGCGAGCAACGTCTGTCCTAAAAAGGATATTCAATCTGTGCGTAAAGAATCTAAAACATGAACTCACCCTGCCAATTTAAGTTGGCCTGAGCGGATTCCCTTTGAGGCATCATTATCCTTTAAGCCTCCAAACTTGATGAACTGAGGATCTTCCTTGCGCCGGAAGAACAGCTTAGTATGCTCATCGAATTCCTTAACCATACGCTTCATCTCCTCGTCATCGTTGTACTCAGAGTCACTAAGATGACCTTCATAACGCATTTTGAATAGAACGCCAAATGAAAAGAATGTTTGCACTCACGTTTCAAAAAGGCTTTCGCATCAAGTGTAACGAAAACAGATCCTTTCAAATGACCTGCGAATCATGAATACTTTATTGTCCAAATAAACGAACAAGACATCGCTCACATTGAGAAGCGCAATTTCCTCATATGAGTTGCCTATCAGATGACTTTGGGCATATGCGCTGATGTCTATGGTTCCTCCACCTGAGATCTCTGGCGTGAGTCATAAGAACTTTTAGATGAGGAACAGAGTTTAACCTGCATCGACAATGATGACACCTTTTTCATCCTGTCATTGTTGCATTAATATTTTACGGCGCATAATCGGGATCAAACCTTGAACGCGTCATTTGAAAGTCCGCTGTAGATGCAATAGTTCAAGCTGGCCTCTCCCTCCGTCACAAAAGAAATGTTTGTTGCCTCCATATCTGAGATCAAGCCAGCATTAATGGCTGCCTGCTTCATTTGACTCTGTTGAAACCCTGCCCATCCATTCGGATGGGTCAACACGAAATGTGTTTGGGCTTGAAGAGACTTCCACAGCATTTCCCCTGTCGCATGAGTCTGTTCTATGTACTCTTTCGTACAATGATAAAGATATCGTAGCAGATCGGCGAATATTTCGACCACAGCCACGCCTTTGGAAGTGGAGGTATCATGTCGCTTATAAACGCCGTGCCGCCCGTCTTTGGACGTAAATGTAACTTGAACCTGGCGCAATACGGTTGTCAAACAAGAAGCCCAGACTTTGAAACTTACGCACCAAGCTGCCTTTGTCCATCCACTTTCCTCCGCAATCTCTTCCATGCCATCTTGGACAGCCTCGGCACCTATGGCTCTGGCTTTGCCGTTTGCGTCGTACCAAAGTACGGAGGGTATCTTCGAATTTCCATGAATCTGCGCAGGGAATCTGTGTAATACTAAGACATCATTTCATCCCACGTAAATGGTACGTTACCTCTGTACTCCCAGAATCTCTGGAGGTACATCTGGATCTAGGACACTGAATGATATTGATATAGATGAATTTTTATGACTAATAATTGTTGCTCACCTATAACTGACGCCGCTAAATGTTGTCCCAATGTCGAATGCAATCAATAGTTTTCGCTGAGCGCCCTTGAACGGTGGTCTAGTGGAAGCCATGTCAATACGGAGCGAGGCGAGTAAGCGTAACGGTGTGGGGAAAGTGCCTTAAAAAGCGAGGGCGTCTCCCAGGACGAGGCGTTCCATTAGGAAAACATGCGTGGACAACGTTCTCAAGAGAACCTTCTTATAATAAAACCTTACCTGACAACCCAAACTTTCGGTTCCGTGCGCAGTTGGTATTGATACTCGACCTGCCCCTCCGTGAGTTCCCATTCTCACCCATGGATAGACACAGAGGCAGCACATCGGATGCGCTCAGGCGAAGACAGGGACCCTCTCGAAGGCCAAGTAATGGCGTATCGTACGCGGGCACTGTGGGAAGCACACAGCCACGGCAACCTACGGCTGCCCGCACTCAAGGCGAAGCGCGGCCTGCGCCTCCGGCGAGCCCAATCGTAAGGCTTGGTGCAGAAGCGCGGCCTAGCGGATCGTCCGCGCCAGCGATGGAAAATCGTGTCCAGAGCGGCCAGAGCGGCACACCCGATCGCCAACCTCCGACCACGCCTATTAACAGCAGCCAAGGTCGTGATGATGGGGAGGGAAGGGATACGAGAGCTACAGATAAGCAGGAGGCGGAAAACGAGGTGCAAGACGATACACGACCTCGGCGGGATGGTGCCAATCATCGACGGAATAGCGATAGTCTTGATCGCCATCGCCGTGACGATGATGGGCGCTCTACCGCCGAGATCATAGATGACCTCAAGTACAATGCCCGCAAGCGTAACAGATATATTCAAAAGATGAAAGAACGCGAAGCGGAGCAGGAAAAGGTGATAGAGAAGATGAAATCCCAACTTGCTCGTGCCCAGACGGACCGCGATCAGGTAGATGAGCTGATGAAGGATAGAACAGCGGAGCTGCACAGCGCGCAGACCTTTCTCGGAAAGGCGGACGGGATTTCTATCGCTGAGGTTTCCAAGTCGGTGGAGTTTCTAAATGCAGAAATTCACCAAGCAGCCGCCATCATCATGGATTCGATATCATGTACAAAGTTGAACAAAAACGATAAAAAGGACGAAGTTCGTCTGAACACCGCTTTGAATGCACTCGTGTCTTTTGCTGGTCCTCCCATAAAGCGCATGCTGTACAATAAAATGACCGATGAGAAGGAGGATTTCGACCCTACCATATCCCAGATCGTCCTGCAGAGTGGGCTCGTTAGTGCATGCGCTCAGATTATCAAGCAATGGGACTCGAACCCACTTCTTTGGGATACATTCTCCAGTTTGGACGCGGTGTATAACGCCATGCGAACATCAGGTAAGGATAAAGGAACCGCTCCATCCAATTTCTGACTTTATATTTTAGAGGGGCAAGCTATTGCAGGTCGATGGCGGGCGCTGGCGCATGCTTATATCAGCTCCCAAAACGAAGATAGTATCCAACTAAAAGAAACCACGGATTACTTGAAAAAGATATTAGGCTATCTGCTCGCTGGCGTTGGCTGGTCGGAGCGCGTTTCAAACGTTCCTATTCCACCTGAGTACGAAGAGAAAATCGACATCATTGCGAGGAAAGCCATCGAGGTCCATAACATCCTCAGGAAGGATGTGACATCTATGGATCTCGAGGCATACATTGTCCCTTTCGGTCACGACTTCGACTCGGCAAGTATGGAAGATGAATACGGAGATGGAGAGAAAGACAGTTCAAGTTTGGGAGTATGCACCGTGGCACTGGGTCTTCGATCCAAGAAGGTCCTTGTGCCAAAAAACCACGGCGCGTTCAAGGAGGAAATCAATGATATCCTGAAGCCAAAAGTGGTGCTAGTCTCGGCACTGGTGGGAACGGAATATGAAGACGACATGTGACACTGCACATCCTCAGTAGCAGTACGGGTACGAGAATACATTTGTTCAATCAACGAATCTTACAGACTGCGAGCCATAGCTTTCGTGTAACGGTACATTTAACGTCTTGGGTTGAGTTCTGTACGACCAATATTGGATTTGTCATGAAAAATATCACAATTGAACTTACCTAAATCGTTTCTGGTCATAGCATCACTTCAGTTAAGCCTGGTGGTATGACGAGTAAACGACTCACGGTCACAGACCAACCGATTTGTGCCTTCACTTCTGTCCGGGCACTGATTCCAGAGGCGCCAAACGACAGTATCACATCATGCTTTAGGGCAAAATACGGCGTATTTCCTGGCCCTTTCAGCGGTGTCAGAGACTTGGCTACGGTTGACATGTCCGCTTCAACCACTTCAACTGGCTCAAACAGATCTAAGGACAGGTTATGAGTTGATGAGAGGATAAGTGAACGATACAAGTACCAGGTTCCAGATCGGTCCATTTCGGATTCTGAAGACTTCCTCTGTAGCATAGAAGCTGAACGCTTCGCTTATACAATCCTTGACGATTTAGACTTTTGATATGATATCTTCGTTTATATTCTTTCGCCTCGTGGACCTCAGCGTTCTAAACATTGACATCAATTACCGACAGACGTTCACTAAGAGCAAGAGAACCTTTGGCAAGATTATGTCAAACGCATTTGGTAACACCATCCTGCCGTCATGTTGTTCTTGTTTTGATGATGCACGTAGTCGGTGCTCTGGGTTGGATTCGTCAAACTGAATATTGGACCTGACACCATAGGTATATCGAGTAATACGCGATTTAATATAGTGGTACAGATAAAACTGAATGGCTCCGTCGGCGACAGCGTTCAACCTTAAGTTAATTGATCAATAAGCCAAGACCATATAGGGAAAGGCGTACCCATCATTTTCAGGGCGATAAATGTCGCAATCTCCAAATTCCGACTTTATCTGATTGAATAACCAAATGCTTTCTCCAAAGCCACCAACGAGAACGATTGACTAAGTGAGAGATTGATTGAGAACTATCTCGAGAATCGTATAACCTACGTACCCGAATGGCTTTCAAGCCGTTCAACAGGTTCCTGATTTCGCTAATCGAAGATATGATCCTGTTCACGTTTGCTCGAAGAAGCCCGCAATCTGTTGACTTGCTTCACTTGTAAGCCCCGTACAATTCAGCCAGCAGATAACACATACCCATCGAATTCGAGCATCCCTCCACGTACTCTGAGGTCTGGATCATTATCTCTGGGCGAAGCAAACGGAATCTCGTAAATCATTTGGTCATCATCGAATTGCAATTTGGTAGTTTTGTCGAACCGTTCTGCCACAAATTCGGCATCGTCACTAAAGCGGCAATCGCGGAACCAATCTGAAATGAACGATGAGAGGCTGTCCAGCCTACAAGGTTGAAAGAGATTACATCGTACAAATGCTTGCGCTTCATCTGTGATGAGAGATGATCCACATAAGGCACCTGATTAAGCGTAAGCTTCATCGTCATTGCAGTATATATCAGCCTGACTTTGGGCTGCTATAATCTCTCTGAAGAGTCTTCTATCAGACGTTTTGCAATACCCACTGAAATTTGTAATTGCTGCCCCTATCACGACATGAGTAGGAAGACGTGATCAGATTGTTGCACTAGGTGCGCACCTGTAGAGACAATGATGACACCATCTTCTGCCTGGTAGACGTGATGTCAATGAATGGTTGACGCATTCATGACAGTGATACTTACAGGAAATACGAAATCGGGTCTGTGGGCACAGTAGTGCAGCACAGCTTCACCATCGGTGATTAAAATAAGCTCTGGGGAACGTTCTGTTTCGATAAGACCAGCAAGGGCAGCAGCTCTCCGAACCTGCTGCTGCTGTAAGTTGTCCCATCCATTCGGAAGAGGTAACACGTAATGTATGCGGCCTTTGAGGTCATCAAGATCAATATCATGCTGCGCTTTAATAAAAGTTTGGGCTGTGTCATGCAGGTATTCCAGATAATCCGATAACATGTCCACCACCGATAAACTGGGCGGTAGGTCGGGAAGACGTAGGGAAGACGATTCGCCATCGTGCATATATAGCTTAAAACTGGGTTTCATGTATCTTCAGTCAGCTTGGTGGATTGAGAAGGCTTTACATGCTCACCGCTCGACCTTGATCCAGGCTCGTTCAGCTGCTTGACGTTCTATTCCCCTTGTCAACGCCGCATCGCCTGCAGACCGCCATGCGCCTTGTGAATTGTAGTAGATGATGCTTGGGGTCCTGGTACTGCTGCTATCCTCCTGTGCGTCGAAACTGATCGGACAGGCGTCAAGGGCTCTGGAACACCTGAATGGGCCAACTTACTTGTTCACCCTCTTCACGGTCTCATGTCCCGGAACACGTGGGTCCAAGATACTGGAAATAGATTGAGTGTGCAATCTGTCGTCTGCCACATAAGCGCTTACCTGTACGAGATACCGCTGTATGCAGTCCCGATATCGAAGCCAAGCACGACTCTAGCACTCTGTCGACTTGAACTTTTGGTCGACATGCATATATGCGTCGACTTTCAATGATTTGGGGGATGGAAGAAGCGGTAATCTATGCTGGGTGTAAAATTATGACCAAGAATAGAAAGGTATAAAGCTTGAAGCTTGAAGGAGTACAATGCATGCGGTCACCCGGCGGATAATTTAGTGGCTGAGGCAGGCATGAGGAATTCTAGCTGCAGCGGGCCAGAATATTGGACTGATGAGACATGTTCTCATACTGTACACGTACTTACGGATGACTGGCGTGAGATGATTAGAGTTTGAGGTCCGTTCTCTCTCCCGCACTCCGCAGCCGGCCGCCCAACCGTCTGCAAAGCGCTTGAGAAACGAGGACACTGCGTGGCTGAATCCTGTGCTTTTATTACGAAAGCTAAATAGCACGCGGTGACAGATTCGCACTCCCTCCCACAATGGCATCGCCATTTACCATGCTCGGTATCTTGGCGAAGAGTCGTCGTGCCAACACGCTAGCCCAGAGGGTGAATGCCACAAGCAAACCACCGCCAGACGGGCAACGGCCCACGACGAGAAGGAGCCGCGAGTCCTCAGATGGAGGGTCTAGCAGCAACTCTTCTCACATTCTAGACGACAATGCTGTTCTGGTCGAAGAACCATCCTATACCGTCATCCCCAAATCCGACAATAAGACAGACATCGAACAGGAGTGGACGGACGTTGGTATTGATGGAGGGGAGAAAACGCGAGTATCAAAGGCTGAGGAGCAGAAGTTGATTCAGGAAGCACGTGCGAAAGAGGAGGAGACAAAGAGGGCGGAGGTAAAGGAGCGTAAGAAGAAAGAAGACGAAGAACGAAAGAGAGACGAGGAACGAAAGAGAGAAGAGGAACGAAAGAGAGAAGAGGAACGAAAGAGAGAAGAGGAACGAAAGAGAGAAGAGGAACGAAAGGAGAAGAGAACGAAAGAGAAGAAGAACGAAAGAGAGACGAGGAGGAGCATCGAAAGAGGGAAGAAGAACGCAGGAGGGCCGAAGAAGAGCGAAGGAAGCAGGACGAAGAGCGCAGAAACCGAGAGGAGGCGGTGCGCAAACAGATGGAGGAACAAGAACGAGCGAGAAGGAGGAAGAGCGCAGGAGAAGAGAAGGGGAGGAACAAAGGAGGAAGGAGGAGAAGAAGAAACGCGAGGAGAATGAAAGGCGCATGCGCGAAAACTACGAGGCTGCCACCAAAATCAGGGAGGACAGAGCACGAGAGGAAGAGCGAGTCAAGCAGGAAAGCGTCAGGGCGCAGGAACGAAAGAAACTGGAGGGTCACATCCGGCGCCAGGACGAGAAGGAGAAGACTCTCCAAGAGCGTCTGACCGTTCTCGAGAACGAACAGCAGGCAGGCGCGATCCAGATCCGCGAGTTGATGCGCCACTCCGAGTATCTCGAGGACCAGAACAGCTTACTCAAGACTCAGCTTCAACGTCAGTCGGACGAGGTCAAAGCGCTCAAGTCACAGCTTTATGACTCCCCGAACCAGATCTCTCGTTTCTTAAGCATCGGTGTTGCCAAGACAGGCAAATCCATCGAGCAAGAGCTTGTGTCGCTGTTGGATGTTATCAATTCAGAGGTATATCAAGCCGCGGCTTGTTTAGCCGATCTGCTCGAGTCCCGAGGCCAGTCTCCATCGGGCACTCCTGTTCTGGCTGCAGCGGAGGAAGCTCGCGTTTCGAAAATGCTGGGAAGAGGTATGACGGAAGTGCTCAAGGCTAAGGCCAATACCAGCGCCGACCTCGATCCTCTCATCGTTCAAGTAGCGCTACAAATGTGTATGAATTATTGCTGCGCCAAGATTATCGAGTCTTGGTGTCCCGGCATGTGGAATTATAGCGAATTCCTGTCTACGTTGTTCACAAGCATTGAGGCGAGCGGTAAGAACACGGCCTCTTTCGTTGGATTCTGGTTGACTCTTTATGTAGAGGACATGGCGACCGCCAGCAAATGGCGGGCGGTAACCCACGCCCAGTTCAATCAGAGTGAAAGTACAAAATCTTCGATGACCAGCTATATCTCGGAGCACGTCATGGCTTTGCTGTCGTCCATCGGTCTACCATCGGCGTCCAAAGAATGGGTCACGGAGCTCCTCGAAGAGAGGTGTCCCATGATCGTCGGGCCAGCATTGCATATGAATAACTCAATCTTTGAAGAGTCTGCAGGCGACTCCTTAGAAGCCGTTCTCGTTAAGAACGGTGATATTTTCAACGTTGGAACTATGGAAAACTCGTACAGCGATGGAGATGATAGTGAGACGTATCCAGGTTTCGTGGTTGCGACGACGGATTTGGGTCTGCGCAGGTCGAATGGCGGGCGGAATGAATTTATTATCAAGCCCAAGGTTATCCTTTCCACAGCGTTTGACGCTGGAACGAGGCGCATCTTGCAGGAACATCGCTGAGTGGCAACGCTTAGCAGTTATTTTGTGTAGTAATAGGATTTTTTTCTGGATGCTAACTAGTATGCTGTATGACGAATTCGTGCCTTGGATAGCGCGCGGCGTTTCCTTATCGAGTCCGCTGATACGTACCACTTCGGGCCGCGAAATCAGAATTAACACCATCAAGCTAACCGCCCATGAACAGACAAGTCTGTTTGACAGCACCCTATTATCCTTACGTTGCGTCAGATGTAGCATATGTGGGGTCCATCTGATACAAATATCGTTTCTTCCAGCTTTGCAATAACGAGAGCTCCGAAGAATCGAAGTGCCCACATGACCTGTTTCAAGTATACATATGCACAGCAACATGCGCCCTACACGAGGTGTGAGAGAGGGTGCATTCTCTGGGAGTCAAGGAAGTTCTCTCTTAACTCTGGACCGAATCAGGCACGTTGCAAACATGCTCCAGCTGCGCTAGAGTCTGCCAGTGGATGATCGTCATCCATGTATTAGGTCAGCAACGGAGAACTAGTTCTGTCCTTTCATATAAACGCAGGGAGGCTGTGCGTCAGTCTGCCAGACTTCGCCTAATCGATATGTCGACAGCTCAGCGAAGGCCGCACGCTGGAACTAGACGAAAACTAGTAGTTGCCTTTGACGTCGGTACGACATTCAGTGGCGCCTCGTATGCTATTCTGGAACCTGGGCAACCACCTGAGATTCGTGGAGTCACTCAGTGCGTACCTCGTCCCTAGCCCTCACAGTTCGTCTTCAATCCCTTCTGCCAACTTAGGTTTCCTGGTCAACAACAGGTTGGCGGTGACTGCAAGATTCCAAGCATAGTCTACTACGATTCAGATGGAAAGGTCGTGGCTATTGGTTCGGAAGCGGATACAGACACAAACCCGGACATTGCTCAACGTGACGATCTATCCAAAGCAGAATGGTACATATCATGTCGTCCCCGTATTGCAGAGTGCCGAATCTGATTTCAAAGGTTCAAACTACATCTTCGTCCCCCTCACCTGGCAGCTGCTCAAGGATTCGACGTGAGAACGCTGCCCCCTTTGCCCAGAAACAAAAGTGCTGTGGATGTCTTTTCCGATGTTCTTGAATATCTGTTTGAGGCAACGAAAAGATATATTCGAGAACGCCAAGGTGTTGATTTATGGAATTCAGTGCAAGATGATATACAATTCATTCTCAGCCATCCTAACGGATGGGAAGGGCAACAGCAAGCAGAGATGCGGCGTGCGGCACTTTCAGCAGGACTCGTGAAGAACCAAGCGGATGCGGCGGACCGAGTCGTGTTCGTCACGGAGGGTGAGGCGAGTTTGCATTTCTGCCTTAATAAAGTTCCAGCTGCGTTGGAGGAATACGTGAGTGCGCAAATTGATTTTACGTCCTCCAAGTTGACTATGAGATAGACCAAAGACGGGGTGTTAGTCGTTGATTGTGGCGGTGGAACGATTGATATTAGCGCATATACTCGTGCTGCAGACAAATCGTTGAAGGAGATTACTCCGGCTGAATGTAGGTGGCGACTAATGAGTTGATCCGCAGTTGATGATGTTGTATCAGGTCTCCTCCAGGGTCAATCTTTGTAACGAAACGTGCTTCTGATTTCATGACGGGTGAGCATGAATGGTAACCGTACGCATTTGCCTGTCTGATTGCCTTTATAGAGAAATTGCGCGAGTCGTCGTATGGAAACCCCGAGGACATAGCTATCATGACTAAATTTTTGATAAGAAAACGAAGACTAGTTTCAGGAGCCCTTCAAAGCCATCTTTCATCAGGTTTGGAAGAGCGAGCGATAACGAGCCAAACTTTGATATTAGGGCAGGTAGTATCAAGCTCACCGGGTACGTGAGTCGACAGCTTTGGATTCAAATCAGATTAAAGTATCCGCAGTGAGCAAGTGGTCAGCTTTTTCGAACCTGCTGTGAAGAGTATCATCGGCGTGATTGAAGAGCAATGCAGAGAATCACCTATTCCCATCAGGGTATTCGTCATTATTGCCGAGTCTTCGATTTGTTTACCGCGTTCTACAGGCAATATGCCTTGTTGGCGGATTTGCTACCTCTGATTACCTCTTTTCAAGTTTGGACACGCACTTTAGTAGCCGGAATTTGCGTATTCTCAGGCCGGACGGATATCTGTATGTGTTTTGGTTAGTGATGCGAGCCTGAGTTTTTGAACATTGTGCAGAAACAAGGCGGTGGCAGAAGGGGCTGTTTCTTATCACATTGACCATCGTGTCTCCACCCGAGTGGCGAGATTCACATATGGCATAGAAATCACTCGTCCATACAGTCTTCTTGATCCGGAACATACCCATATCCGACGCAGGCATCTGGTTTACACTTCCCCTTCTGGCATGCGCCGAATTGAGGGTATCTTTTCAGGTATTCTGTTGAAGGTTGGTGTTTCCTTTAAACACGCATAATGGCTGACATGCTCATGACGCAGGGTACGGCTGTCTCCGAAGAAACAGAATTCAGGAAAACTTACTTCCATGAAATACCCCTGCACTCCTACGAATCTTTTAAGTCTCTTACGATTGCCCTAAAAGGTTATCGCGGTCGCGCTACGAAACCGCCTGTATGGATAGATAGCGAGGAAGGTAGGGATGCATGTGAGGAAAGGGGCCGATAGGCTGACGTTTAACTGTAGCATTCTTTGAAGATAACTGTGAAGTCACGGCTGATTTGACTCAGTTTAAACGGGACTTGGTTCCTCAACGAAGAGGAGACAAAGAGTATTACAGATTTGAGATGGACGTTGTTTTACTTTTCGGACTGACAGAGCTCCAAGCCCAAATTGCTTGGAAGCAGAACGTAGGTCTTCAGCCTTTTTGAGAACACAGGTCTAATCGTATATTGCGCAGGGTGTTGAGAAACGGTGTGTTCTTCATGAGCGTAGTTGGCTGTATACTCATCTCGCGCAGAGGACCAGCGTCGGTTGTGTACGACACGATGACCGTGGCAAACGATTAATCATTGGAGATTCTGGGTGTTGTAGCTGTACATGTATCGATGGCTAAGTCGTGTGTTGTTTATCTTGTGGTCATATTCAAGTTCATGTTTCGATATATAAATCGGGGAGTTCATCTATTACAAATCTCGGCGCAAGCACCCACTTAATCTAGCACCAGCAGCATTTCAAGTATATATATATGCCAACAACATGCGTCCTAGTGAGAGGGTACAGCGTGCATGCCCCGTGCCAAATCAATGTATGTGCATGACAGATACTTCTGTGTGGACATTCTTTCTTGGCTCTGGACCGAACCAGGCACGTTGCAAACACGCTTGTGCTGCCGTCTGCTGCGCACCCATGGTGCTGTAATGTGCCGCTTCATATATAAATATGGGGATGCCATACGTCCATCTCTCAGACCTTCGCTTAATCGATATGTCGAGAGCTCAGCGAAGGCCGTACGGTGGAACAAGGCGAAAGCTAGTAATTGCCTTTGATGTCGGTACGACATTCAGTGGCGCTTCGTATGCTATTCTGGAACCTGGGCAAACACCTGAGATTCGCGGAGTTACTCAGTGCGTACCTCGTTCCTAAGCCATCAGATCGCCTTGAATCCCTTCGCCAAGGTATCCCGGACAACAACAGGTTGGCGGAGACTCCAAGATTCCGAGCGTAGTCTACTACGATTCAACTGGAAAAGTTGTGGTTATTGGATCGGAAACAGATACAGACACAAACCCGGAGATCGCACAACGCGATGATTTATACAAAGCAGAATGGTAAACTTATCACATCACCTTGTTGCAAAATACCGAAATCGATTTCAAAGGTTTAAACTGCATCTTCGTCCCTCTCGCTTGGCAGCTGATCAAGGGTTCGACGTGAAAACACTACCCCCTTTACCCAGAAACAAAAACGCAGTGGATGTCTTTTCCGATGTTCTTCAATATCTGTTTGAGGCAACGAAGAGATACATTCGAGAACGCCAAGGTGTCGATTTATGGAATTCAGTGCAAGATGATATACAGTTCATTCTCAGCCATCCTAACGGATGGGAAGGGCAACAGCAAGCGGAGATGCGGCGTGCAGCAGTCTCAGCAGGACTCGTGAACAGCCAAGCGGATGCGACGGACCGAGTTGCGTTTGTCACGGAGGGTGAGGCGAGTTTGCATTTCTGCCTCAATAAAGTTCCAGCTGCGTTGGAGGAATATGTGAGTGCGCAAATTGATTTTTACGTCCCCAGAAGTTGACCACCAGATAGACCAAAGATGGGGTGTTGGTCGTTGATTGTGGTGGTGGTACGATTGATATTAGCGCATATACTCGTGCTGCAGACAAATCGTTGAAGGAGATTGCTCCAGCTGAATGTAGGTGGCGACTAATGAGTTGATCCGCAGTTGACGATGTTGTATCAGGTCTCCTCCAGGGGTCAATCTTTGTAACGAAACGTGCTTCTGATTTCATGACGGGTGAGCATGACTGGTAACCGTATGCGTTTGTCTGTTGTCTGATTGCCTTTATAGATAAATTGCGCGAGTCGTCGTATGGCAACCCCGAGGACATAGCTACTATGACTAAATTCTTTGATAAGAAAACGAAGACCAGTTTCAAGAGCCCTTCCAAGCCATCCTTCATCAAGTTTGGAAGAGCAAGCGATAATGAGCCGAACTGTGACATCCGAGCAGGTAGTATCAAGCTCACCGGGTACGTCCATGAACAGTTGCTGCTTCAAAACAGACTAAACGTTTCGTAGGAAAGAGGTGGCCAGCTTTTTTGAACCTGCTGTGGAGGGTATCATCGGCGTCATTGAAGAGCAGTGCATAAAATCACCCATTCCCATCAGGGTAATCACCATGATCACCGAGGTAATTAGCTAACCACCTTCTTCAGGCGATATGTCTTGTTGGCGGATTTGCTACCTCTGATTATCTCTTCTCGAGTCTGGATAAGCATTTCAACGGCCGGAATTTGCGTATTCTCAGGCCGGATGGATATCTGTACGTAATCTGGTAGGCGGCGCGTATTATGTCTTTGAACGTTTTGCAGAAGTAAGGCAGTGGCCGAAGGGGCCGTTTCTTACCATATTGACCATCGTGTCTCCACCCGAGTGGCGAGAATTACGTATGGTGTTGAAGTTACTGACCTGTTTAATTCCTTGGATCCCGAACATGCCCGTCGCAGACATCTGTTTTACACTTGCATATCCGGTGAACTCCGAATCGATGGTGTCTTTTCGGATATCCTGTTAAAGGTTGGGCGTTTATTGAACGCGTGTAATGACTGACGTGTTTGTGAGTCAGGGCACAGCCGTCTCTGAAGAAACCGAATTCAGGAAAAGCTACTTTGCAGATATTCCTCGATCTGCATTCGATGCCGACGGGTCGATCCAACTTGACCTGAAATGTTATCGTGGCCGCGCTGCGAAACCACCACTTTGGATCGATTGCGAGAAAGGTGAGAATGAGCGCAGTCAAAAAAAAAGTTGAGTAATGAAGGTTTCTGTAGAATTCTTTGAAGAAAACTGTAATATCAAGGCTGATTTGACTAGTCTCAAACGCCAGTTAACTCTTCAGAGAAATGGAGGCAGAGAATACTACACAATTGAATTGGACGTTGTTCTGCTTTTCGGACTTACAGAGCTCAAGGCGCAGATTGCTTGGATGGAAGACGTAGGTTTTTGCAACCCGCTCGAGGACATATGTCTGATTGTCATCATACAGGGTGTTGATAAACGGTGCGTTCTTTGGGCATGTTTGGCTACGCTCATTTTTCAGAGGACCAGCGTCCGTGGTTTACGATACGATGTCCATGAGAAATTATTGATTGGAGAGATTAATCGTGTTGTAGTTGTACATTCAAGCGCGTTCAATGGATATCTCTCGCAACCAGATACATTTACTTAGCTGCAACGTCAGCCGGACTAAGCCAAAGCGCTCAAGCCATACCTTTCCAACTCTCCGAACCATATCTTAGAATCGGTCCCCGAGACTGATCCCCTCGTACTTTTCCAACTAATACATTTATCGTCAGTTTGAGCCTGCAAACGTCGGTCTTATAATGAGCAGGTGGTAGAAAGTAGAAACATCCACGTGTCATGAGACAATCGCGATCATGATGCAGAAAGAAGACTGTCACAAATTGTGACATTGTCATCAGACTTGAACAAAGTTTGCACCTTCCGGCCTTTGGAGTGGGGAACAGCTTACTAGCCCAATGTCAAGTAAGGTAGAGCAAGTCCATACTCATCCAATGTTCAGGGTCCGTGACTGATGTGTGACACTTGGGTTAGCAGAGGCACATGAGACGGACCGCGATCTGCAGACACAACATCAAAATATACATCACCTATGGCTGTCTACAGTATTTGAAGAACAGATTGGACAGTTCATGATGAGGATGTTTTTGGAATAATGTAGTATGATTTTTAGAGTACAGATTATAATCCCACTTTCATGAGGTTATCTATAACAGTCTCAGGCATCATCCAATGTCCTCTGTATTTCCGGGATGCCCAAGCAGCCTGCTTTCCATCCAGACCACAATCATAAGCATCAATGAAATGTCGAGACCAGCAAGCATATCTGTCAATGTGTGAGAGCCTTATCAGTCATCCATCAATATCCATCAGTCATCTGATGTACCTTTGCATGATCTCCAGGGGAACAGACTCAAGTGCTGACAACACATTACTCTCAAGATCTTCTTCTTTGGACAATGGGGGATACTGACAATACACCCACTTCACATGCCCCTTTTGATTGTATTGAAGAAAAATGTTGCCTTGCTCCTGACTGTGCCCAAAGTACTTGCACTTGTTGGTCCTATCTTTTGAAGAGGTAAGTTGACTGTTGTCTCTTCATGAGATGTTAACTCACATTCTCTTTTCAGCATTATCTGTCTCAAGTTCAGGTGTACTTCTTTGTTTCTTCTTCTTTGAAAAATGACCTAGGTTGAGGAGGTTAGTGAGCTTTCGCTTTGTGTATCTAGGCATTGCTCAGTGCCTAGGATACAGTACTTGAGCACTGATGCATTGGACACTGTTTATTTGTATCACGTGGTCGTAGAGATTTTTTTCATGTATTCATAGTATTTATCTAACAACAACTCTTCGGGTTTGTCTCTCGCAAAAGTGAAACCCCCAAAATTTAGGCAATGTGAAATGAAGAATTTTGTGGGTTGTCAATTTCTTGTAAAGTGCTTGTAGTAATTGCAGTTTCAATTTCTTGAGATTGTCAAAATCACTCCACAGCCACAAGACATTAGATGAGTATGGACTTGCTCTACCTTATGTATGTACACGAGGGAGCTACCGTCAGTAATCTAATGTGTGTGTTTGTGACCATTGAAATTTGCAGCAGTAGAGTGGCGCTGCAAGTTACTACGTAAAAAGCACGCATCGTCATGTAGAAATTGAATGACTCCGCATAATCAGTTTAGTGTTCGATCCTCATCCTCGCTACCTTCAGTCATCGTTTCCCCAAATCGCGCGCCCCCTTCCTGCCAACTCCCAACATGTAGTGTAATATATTGCTTCATAAACGCGGGGATGTCATACGTCCGTTTTTTCAGACATTCGCTCAATCAACATGTCGAGAGCTCAGCGAAAGCCATGCGATGGAACTAGGCAGAAACTGGTAGTTGCCTTTGACGTCGGTACGACATTTAGTGGTGCTTCGTATGCTGTCCTAGAACCAGGTCAAACACCTGAGATTCGGGGAGTCACTCAGTGCGTACCTCTTTCCTAGCCCTCAGATCGTCTTGATTCCCTCCGCCCAGGTTCCCTGGGCAACAAGAAGTCGGAGGCGACTCCAAGATTCCAAGCGTAGTCTACTACGATTCAAATGGAAGAGTCGTGGCTATTGGTTCGGATACAGATACGGATACTAACCCTGAAATCGCTTAACGTGATGATTTATCCGAAGCACGATGGTAAATATCATATTATCTAGCTGCAGAATACCGAAACCGATTTCAAAGGTTCAAACTGCATCTCCGTCCCCCTCATTTGGCAGCTGATCAAGGATTCAACGTGAGGACACTGCCGCCTTTGCCCGGAAACAAAAGTGCTGTGGATGTCTTTTCCGATGTCCTTCAATACCTTTTTGAAGCGACGAAAAGATATATTCGAGAGCGCCAAGGTGTTGATTTATGAAATTCAGTGCAAGATGATATACAGTTCATTCTCAGCCATCCTAACGGATGGGAAGGACAACAACAAGCGGAGATGCGGCGTGCGGCAATTTTAGCAGGACTCGTGAACAGCCAAGCGGATGCGACGGACCGAGTCGCATTTGTCAGAGGGTGAGGCGAGTTTGCATTTCTGCCTTGAAAGACGAAAGACGGAGTGTTGGTCGTTGATTGTGGTGGTGGAACGATTGATATTAGCACATATACTCACGGTGCAGACAAGTCGTTGAAGGAGATTGCTCCGGCCGAATGTAGGTGTCGATCAAATAGTTGATCCACTGTTGATGATGTTGTGTCAGGTCTCTTCCAGGGGTCAATCTTCGTCACGAAACATGCTTCTGACTTCTTGACT
This sequence comes from Amanita subjunquillea, assembly GCA_020011035.1. Lineage (NCBI taxonomy): Eukaryota > Fungi > Basidiomycota > Agaricomycetes > Agaricales > Amanitaceae > Amanita > Amanita subjunquillea. Next base: position 97,810 of record JAEBUT010000002.1, on the reverse strand, counting down.
GGTGAGCGCCGCTGGTTGATGTATGCATTATTAATTGTTCGTCTGTAGAGAAACCGCAAGGGTCATCATATGGCAATCCTGATGACATAGCGACTATGACCAAGTTCTTTGATAAAAAAACGAAGACCAGTTTCAAGAGCCCTTCGAAGCCCTCCTTCATCAAGTTTGGAAGAGCAGGCGATAATGAGCCGAACTTCGACATCCGAGCAGGCAGTATCAAGCTCACCGGGTACGTACATCAACAGTTGCTGGTTCGAAACAGACCAAAAGTTTCGTAGAGAACAGGTGGCCAGCTTTTTCGAACCTGCTGCGAAGAGTATCATTGGCGTCATTGAAGAGCATGTATAAAATCACCCATTCCCATCAGGGTAATAATCACTATAATCACCAAGTCAATAAGTGCTTAACCACCTTTGGCAGGCGATATGTCTTGTTGGAGGTTTTGCTACCTCGGATTACCTCTTTTCAAGTTTGGATGCGCACTTTAGTGGCGAGAACTTTCGCATTCTCAGGCCAGATGGATATCTGTATGTGATTGGTTAGTGACATGTGACTGAGTCTTTGAACTTCAGCAAAAGGCGGTCGCCGAAGGGGCGGTTTCTCATCATATTGACTATCGTGTTTCCACCAGAGTGTCTAGATTTTCATATGGTATAGAAGTTTGTAATCGATTGATCCCTGAATCTCGAACATATCCACCGCAATCATCTAGTCTTCACTGACTTATCTGGCGAACGCAAAATAAAGGGTATTTTTTCAGATATTCTGTTAAAGGTCAGTGAATTAATAATGCTTGATGTATATGTGGTGCAGGGACGGCTGTCCTGAAGAAACAGAATATAGGAAAACCTGCTTTAGAGATATTTCTAGACCTTCATTTGATATGGAAAAGAGGATTAAATTTAACCTAGAATGTTATCGTGGGCGCGCTGCGAAACCGCCAAATTGGATAGATTGTGAGGAAGGTAGGTTTGAGTTCAGTTGAAAGAAATGGCTGACCAACAACGTTTCCGCAGAACTTTCTGAAGATAATTGTGAAATCGAAGCTGATTTGACCGGCCTTCCATTGACTGTTCGACGAAATGGAGCTGAAGAGTACTACACAGTTGACTTCGATGTTGTTCTGCTTTTCGGACTTACAGAGAGGCTCAAGGCCCAAATCGCCTGGAAGCAGAAGGTGGGTTTTCGGTATGCTTGAGGATACTGGCTGATCGCAGACTACACAGGGTGTTGAGAACCGGTGCTCTTTATAGGCGTAAATGGCTGTACTATGCTCATTTGCACAGAGGGCCAGCTTCCGTTGTGTATGATACGACGTCCATGCGAATTGAAAATTGATTACAGATTGTGGGTGCTGTAGTTGTGCATATATTGACGGTAAATTCGTTTGTGGTTGACCTTGCCGGGGTCGGTGTCCAAGCGTCCAAATGCATGTCCATATCTAATGTTGCCAAGATGATCTGAAGTGTCACAAGATGCTGTCACAATCAGGGCTTATCATTACGTTCATCTCGCTCTTTTACTATCTCGCTGGCATGTCGACTACCTCGAACGGAAAGTGGCTGAAATACAATGGCTTGAATGTTTCATCATCATGTGAAATCACTCATACGTGCTACTGCAGCAATGTATGTATACGCAGTAACATATATGAGGGTGAGAGAATGCTGCCCCTCCGTGATTCATTGGGTGTGTGGCATATAATCATGGTCTCTCGAGTCTGGACTGGATCATGCACGTTGCAAACATGCTACCGTCTTGATGTCTAGACTCTGGATTTGATCATGCACGTTGCAAACACGCTTGGGCTGCCGTCTGCTGCGCAGCCAATGGGGTACCGCTTCATATAAATGCGGGGATACCATAGTCTGGTCTTCACTTAATCGGTATGTCGGGGGATCAACGACGCCCATACGATGGAACTCGGCGAAAACTAGTAGTTGCCTTTGACGTCGGTACGACGTTTAGCGGCGCTTCGTATGCTGTCCTAGAACCAGGTCAAACACCTGAAATTCGCGGAGTCACTCAGTGCGTACCTGGTTCCTAGCCCTCATCTCGTCTTCAATATCTCCGCCAAGGTTTCCTGGACAACAAGAAGTTGGGGGTGACTCCAAGATTCCAAGCGTAGTCTACTACGATTCAAATGGAAGAGTCGTGGCTATTGGTTCGGAAACGGATCCGGATACTAACCCTGAAATCGCTCAACGTGATGATTTATCCAAAGCACGATGGTAAATATCGTGTCATGTCAGCTGCAGAATATTGAAATCGATTTCAAAGGTTTAAACTGCATCTTCGTCCCCCTCATCTGGCAGCTGATCAAGGTTTCGACGCAGGAGCGCTACCCCGTTTGCCCAGGGGCAAATCGGCTGCTGATGTCTTTTCTGACTTTCTTCGATACCTGTTTGAGGCGACAAAAAAGTACATTCGAGAGCGCCAAGGAGTTGATTTATGGAATTCGGTCCAAGATGATATACAGTTCATCCTCAGCCATCCTAATGGATGGGAAGGGCAGCAGCAAGTGGAGATGCGGCGGGCGGCAGTTTTAGCAGGACTCGTGAAGAATCAAGCGGATGCGGCGGACCGAGTTGTATTCGTCACGGAGGGTGAGGCAGGGTTACACTTCTGCCTCAATAAAGTCCCAGCTGCGTTGCAGGAATATGTGAGTTATGAAAGTGTGCTTTTCTGCCGCCAAAGTTGATGATGCGATAGACCAAAGACGGGGTATTGGTTGTTGACTGTGGTGGTGGAACAATTGATATTAGTGCATATACGCGTGCTGCAGACAAGTCGTTTAAAGAGATTGCTCCGGCCGAATGTAGGTGTGGACTAATGGATTGATCCACCATTGATGATGTCGTGTCAGGTCTGCTTCAGGGGTCAATTTTTGTCACGAAACGTGCTTCTGATTTCCTGACTGGTAGGCACCACCGAGTGACGTATGCATTTGTTGACTGTTCGGCTCTAGAGAAATTGCGGGGGTCGTCATACTCTAGCCCTGACGACATAGCGACGATGACCCAATTCTTCGATAAAAAGACAAAGACTAGTTTTAAAACCCCTTCGAAGCCGTCCTTCATCAAGTTTGGAAGGGCAACCGATAATGAGCCCGACTTTGACATCCGAGCGGGTAGTATCAAGCTGACCGGGTATGTACCTGAACGGTTGCTGCTCCAAAACGGACTAAAGTTTCGTAGGGAACAGGTTGCCAGTTTCTTCAAACCTGCTGTGAAGAGTATTATCCGTGTTATTGAAGAGCAGTGTAGAAAATCACCCAGTCCCATTAGGGTACTCACTGCTATTCCCGCTTTAATGAGCAGTTAACCATGTTCCACAGGCGATATGTCTTGTTGGCGGATTTGCTACCTCCGATTACCTCTTTTCAAATTTGGATACGCATTTTAGCAGCCAGGATTTGCGCATTCTCAGGCCTGATGGATATCTGTATGTGATTTTGTGAAATGCGTCCGAGTCTTTAAATGTCTTATAGAAACAAGGCGGTGGCCGAAGGAGCCGTTTCTTACCATATTGACCATCGTGTTTCCACCCGAGTGGCAAGACTTACATATGGTTTTCATATCCATCATCCATTTAATCCCTTCGACTCCGAACATATCCGCCGCAGTCATCTAGTTTTTACTAACCTGTCGGGTGAACGCAGAATAATGGGTGTTTTTTCATATGTTCTGTTAAAGGTTTGGTGATTTATTCAATATGCATAATGCCTGACCTATTTGTCAGGGCACGGCTGTATCTGAAGAAACAGAATATAGGAAATCCTACTTTAGGGAGATTTCTAGATCTTTATTTGATGCCGACAAGACGATTCAAGAGAAAATGAAATGTTATCGTGGGCGCGCTGCGAAACCGCCAAATTGGATGGATTGTGAGAAAGGTAGGTCTGAGTGCGGTTGAAAGAAAGGACCGAACAACGAATGTTTCCGCAGAATCTTTTGAAGATAATTGTGAAATCAAGGCTGACTTGACCGGCCTTCCATTGACTGTTCGACGAAATGGATCCGAAGAGTACTACAGAGTTGATTTCGATGTTGTTCTGCTTTTCGGACTAACAGAGAGGCTCAAGGCCCAAATCGCTTGGAAACAGAACGTAGGTTTTCAGTATGCTTAAGAACACAAGTCTGATCATATACTACAAAGGGTGTTGAGAAACGGTGGGTTCTTTACAGTCATAAATGGCTCTGTGCTCATTTGCACAGTGGGCCAGCATCCGTTGTGTTTGATACTACAGCGTCCAAGCGAGAAGAATTATGATTGCAGATTGTGTGTGCTGTTGTGCATGTATTAATCGTAAATTTGTTTGTGGTTGACCCTGCCGCGGTCGGTGTCCGAGCAGTCCATATGCCTGTCCGTATCTTACTACCTCTGAAGTGGAGGTTGTCACAATCGGCACATCATTTGTGGACCTGGCCTCTCGGCTCGATTGGATCATGCACGTTGCAAACACGCATGTGCTGCCATGTACTGCGCACCCAATAGTGTCATATACAGCTTCATATACATGTGGGATGCCATAGTCTGATCTTTGCTTCATCGGTATGTCGGTTCAACGACGCCCCTACGACGGAACTCGGCGAAAACTAGTAGTTGCCTTCGACGTTGGTACGACGTTCAGTGGCGCCTCGTACGCTATCCTGGAACCCAGGCAACCACCTGAGATTCATGGGGTCACTCAGTGCGTACCTTGCGCCTAGCCCTCAGATCGTCTTCAATCCCTTCCGCCAAAGGTTTCCCGGACAACAGGTTGGCGGGGACTCTAAGATTCCAAGCGTAGTCTACTACGATTCAGATGGAAACGTCGTGGCTATTGGTTCGGAAACGGATACAGACATGAACCCGGACATTGCCAAGCGTAATGATATATCCAAAGCAGAATGGTAAATATCATATCATCTCCCCATTTCAGAGTGCCGAAATCGATTTCAAAGGTTTAAACTGCATCTTTGTCCCCCTCGCCTGGCAGCTGATCAAGGATTCGACGTGAGAACACTGCGCCCTCTTCCCAGAAACAAAAGCGCTGTCGATGTCTTTGCTGATGTTCTCCGATACCTCTTCGATGCAACAAAAAGGTACATTCGGGAGCGCCAAGGCGTTGATTTGTGGAATTTGGTTCAAGATGATATACAGTTCATTCTCAGCCATCCTAACGGATGGGAAGGGCAACAACAAGGGGAGATGCGGCGTGCGGCAGTTTTAGCAGGAATCGTGAGAACCAAACGGATGCAGCAGACCGAGTCGCGTTTGTCACAGAGGGTGAGGCGAGCTTGCATTTCTGCCTCAATAATATTCCAGTTGCGTTCGAGGAATATGTGAGTGCGCAAATTGATTTTACGCCCTCGGAGTTGAACCTGGGATAGACCAAAGATGGGGTGTTGGTCGTCGACTGTGGAGGTGGAACAATCGATATCAGCGCATATACCCGTGCTGCAGACAAGTCGTTGAAGGAGATTGCTCCGGCTGAATGTAGGTGTCGATTAATGAGTTGATCCGCTGTTGATGATGTTGTGTCAGGTCTCTTCCAGGGGTCAATCTTTGTCACGAAACGTGCTACTGACTTCATGACTAGTAAGCGCCACAGGTTGACACATGCGTTGTTACTTATTCGGCTCCAGAGAAATTGCGCGGGTCGTCGCATGGCAGTCCTGCTGACATAGCGACTATGACTAAGTTCTTTGATAAGAAAACGAAACCCAGTTTCAAGAGTCTTTCGAAGCCAGTCTTCATCAGGTTTGGAAGAGCAAGCGATAATGAACCAAAATTTGACATCCGAGCGGGTAGTATCAAGCTCACTGGGTGCGTATCTCAACAGTTCCGGTTTCAATCGAACCAAAGTATCCGCAGTGAGCAAGTAGCCAGCTTTTTCGAACCTGCTGTAAAGAGTATCATTGGCGTCATTGAAGAGAAATGCAGAGAATCGCCTATTCCGATAAGGGTATTCGCCATTATTGCCGAGTCTTCGATTTGTTTACCGCGTTCTACAGGCAATATGCCTTGTTGGTGGATTTGCTACCTCTGATTACCTCTTTTCAAGTTTGAATGCGCACTTCAGTGACAGGAATTTGCGTGTTCTCAGGCCGAATGGATATCCGTATGTGATTTGGTTGTGATGCGCGACCGAGTCTTTAAACATCTCATAGAAACCAGGCGGTGGCAGAAGGGGCCGTCTCCTACCACATTGATCATCGTGTCTCCACCCGAGTGGCGAGAATTACGTATGGTGTAAAAGCCTGTCAACTATTTGATCCCCTGAATCCCGAACATATCCGCCGCGGTCATCTAGCCTTCACTGGCCTGTCTGGTAACCGCAAATAGATGGTGTTTTTTCAGATATTCTGTTGAAGGTCAGCGATTTCGTCAATAGGCATAATGCCTGATGTATTTGTCATGCAGGGCACGGCCGTCTCCGAAGAAACAGAATATAGGAAATCCTACTTTAAAGAGATTTCTAGATCTTCATTTGATGTCGACAAGAGGATTGAAGTTGACCTGAAATGTTATCGTGGACGCGCTGCGAAACCGCCACATTGGATAGATTGTGAGGAAGGTAGGCTTGAGTGCTGTTGAGAGAAATGGTTGAGCAGTAACGTTTCCGCAGAATCTTTTGAAGATAATTGTGAAGTCAAGGCCTATTTGACCGGCCTTCCATTGACTGTTCGACGAAATGGAGCAAAAGAGTACTACAGAGTTGACTTCGATGTTGTTCTGCTTTTCGGACTTACAGAGAGGCTCAAGGCCCAAATCGCTTGGAAGCAGAATGTAGGTTTTGGGTATACTTGAGAACATAAGTCTGATCATATACTAACAGGATGTTGAAAAGCGGTGCGTTCTATATAGACGTAAATGATTTACGTTGTATCATGCTCATTTGCACAGAGGGCCAGCATCTGTGGTGTATGATAAGATGTCCAAGGGAAAGGATTATTGATTGCAGATTGTGGTCGTCCATGTATTGATGGTAAATTCATTTGTGGTTGACCTTGCTGGGTCGAGGTCCGAGCGGTTTGTACATAACACCAGTGAAGATTGGAAATTGAGCGCGCTTGCGGTGATGTTGAACAATTATGGCAACAAATATATGTAAACAATAGGCTTCATCGTTGGCGTTTCACGTCGACTGAAATAAAATGATTTTAGCTTGATTAGTTTCATCATGTGAAATCACCGATAGGCCTTGACGTAGGCTTAGAAAGTCAACTGGTGATTGGCTTTATCGAGACCGCTACTGTGACTATAAGATTCAAGACACAGCCGCCAAGTGTTAGTAGTTAAACGGGCATGCGTATTCGATATCTGTACGTGATTGACTTGGTCTCAAGGCTGTCCGGCGTCCTCATGGGCGTTGCGAACACGGTTTGTGGTTACGGCAGCGGCCGAGCCAAATCCGTCAGCTTCCCACGGCTGCTGAAACCTGCTTCCTCATCATGCCAGAGTTCGTCTACGCCCTCCATGATTTCCATCCGGAAAACGAGGACGAAATCGCATTTTGGCAGGAGACAGAATTGAGGTGGTGGAGAAGGACGACGGTTTCGGTGATGGCTGGTGGCAGGTCCGTCCTCGAGGCTTACTCATCTTCCATGCGTCTCCTCACCTATCTCTTCAAACAGGGCAGAAATCTCCAAGGCCATGTTGGTCTCTTCCCCCAAGCTTATACTGCGCCCGCGCCCTCAGTAGCACCCGATGACGCCCCTTTACAGAACGGATCATTGCTCCATCCGCTGGACGAGGGATCCGAGACAGATTTCGCCCCTGCCATTCATGCTCCTATTCCAAAATCACCTGCCATTCTACAGCAAAATGGGGACCACGACCGCCCCTCTGACGAGATCGCCTCTTCCTCTTCCACCATGTCCGACGTGGCGCACCACCGCAAGATAGGCTCAGGCTCAGACGGAGAGATGATGAAGGCTACCATGACAGATGTACAGAAGGCTATCGAACAGCTCGGCCGCCATGATCACGAGGCGACCGAGGATGGCGACGGTGGCAGGAGTTTTAGCTTCGCTTCGTCCCGCGACGGGGGCGAGACCGAGACAGATACGGAGTATGAGAACAGTATTCTTGATGGTGATCTGGGGACTGCTGTTACTAGCGGCGCCGGCGAGACCTTCCATACCGACGCGAGGAGGCGGCTGGCGGACACGGCGCGGAGAGCAGTCGAAGACGCAAAGAAGCTTGCGGAGATCGCCAACTCTAAACCTTCTGACAGGAGGGTGATGGTTCCACCTATTGATTGCGAGCTTAGCGACGAGAGCGACGACGAAGATTACCAGCAGCACACCGAGTCGTACAGGCGAACGCATCCTGAAATCCCAGAAGAAGACGAAGAAGAGATTCAGGAAGTGGCGGCGACTAATCTAGTGCCTGCCGCTGATGCTAACCCTGATGACAACAGCAAGAACGAGAATATTGATTCCTCTGCTTACACCACCGCTCAGTCGTCCACTTCACAATCTTTCGCTAACACCACCATTAATACATCTTCGTCCACCGCTTTCACAAGTTCCCCTTATGAGCAAACGTCGTCGTCTGTCCGCTCAGAAGAGGTCGATAAAGCGAGAGCCAGGACGTCTATCCCGCTATACATCGAGAAGAAGACCAGTTCTGAAACCAAGCCGCAAGAGCTGAGACGGTCCAGTTCACCCAGGTCAGTTGGATATGTTGGGGTGAACTCGTTGGATGGAGTCGTCAGAGCTGTATCACCACATCTTATGGATCAATACGTGTACATCCCCCCTGCCGTGGAACAAGAAAGAGAAAAAGAAAGGGAAGAAAAGGAGAAGCATCCTACGGAATGGACCTTAGAGGATGTTATAGAGTGGTTGAAGAGTAAAGGCTTTGACCAAGATGTCCAAAGCAAGTTTATTGGTGCGTTTACTCCTTTTCCATTCCTACTCTACTCTCAGAGATGGCTGACATGACGATCAGAGCAAGAAATCACGGGCGACGTCCTCCTCGATCTCGACGCCAATCTACTCAAGTCTGAAATTGGGATCATGGCGTTTGGAAAACGTGCCCGCATCGCCAACGCCATCATGGAGTTACGTGGCTACATCTCAGGGTCACCCTCGTTCCAAAACGGGCTTCCGCTTGGAGGGCAGCTGTTCCATTCCTCGCCCGACCCGTCACACCAGTCCTTCCCCGGGTCCGTGTCATACCACCCGTCTCTGCACGGCGCAGGTATGGGTATGGGTATGGGTATGGGTATGAGTATGGGTACAGGTACGGGTACGGGTACAGGTACGGGCCCGCACTCGCCCCTCGGGAGCCAGTTCGTCCCGAGTGTGGACGCGGGGCACGCTAGGTCCTATTCTACGAGCCAGCACAGCCAGCGGTCGATCCCCGGGAGCGTGACTGTTCCCGGCCTGCCGATGCTATATTCGCAGAGTGCGCCGGGCGGGGCGGGGTTACCGCTGTCGACGTCGTTGCCGAGCCCGGTTGTGGGTTCGTTTGGGCTGGAAGAGGTGCTAGCTGGGATTAGCGCGATTGGCGGAGTTGGCGCGACTGGCAGGAATGGCGGGAGTGGCGCTTGGGACTCGGGGAGGGGGAGCGTGGCGTCGAGGGAAGAGAGGGAGAGGGCTGGGCTTGGGTTGGAGGTGAGAGAAGAGCAAAGGACACACCGTCCTGCGCATCTGTCGCTTTCGCCGAGTGACGGGGCGTTGAGCGATAAAGTGCGGGTTGTGAATGGGGACGAGGGAGATGGTATCGAGGAGGAGGAGCGTGGGCATATGAGCGAGGTGCGTTTTGGGCTCTGCGCTACGTTTGTTGCGATCTCGCTGATTTCTCTTTGTGTCGCAGAACGAGATGACGACGGCGAAAAAGGCGCGCAGGCGGCTCTTTGGGCTCTCGCAGGATTCCTCTGTGTCTCGTGCGGATTCCGACTCGCGGACGTCCAAGGATATGTCTTTGTCTACTCCTCCGTCTGCGCAAGGAACGCCTCTGGTCAAGGATCCCGTGTTGGACAAGGAGATCAAGACGTATGTCAGACCGAAGAAGAACACGGAGGCCAAGAGTGGATCGGAAAGACTGAGCATATTTGGCGCGACGTTCCCGACGTCGTTGGGCAAGGGAAGGAAGCCACCGCCAAGGTATTCTCTGTAAGTGTTTGGTATTTGAAGGTGTGGGACAGGATGCTAATGAAGGGTCGGCAGGGACGAAAACTCGGAAAAGTCGTCATTGTTCCCTTTGCCTAGGCTGGGGTCGACGGTAGGGAGGAAAGGGTCTGCTTCTATACGGTCCCATACACCGAATGGGTCACCCAAGTGGCTAAAGGAGGAGAAGGAGAAGGAGCCGGTCAATACCCTCCGCAAGAGGTCCACTTCGTTGACTCGTTCTCCGGGCCTGACTCCAGTTTCTCCCAAGAAAGAAAGGGGCAAGACTGAGAGCCCTGTTATTGGATTGAATGGTGGATCTGTGCCGGTTAAGCAAGGACAGAGCATATTGGACCAGATTGGGGTGCCGGATCATACTGGGTGGATGCGGAAAAAGGGCGACAGGTATAATTCCTGGCGGATGCGGTATCTCGTGCTGTCGGGCCCTCATTTGTACTGGTTGAAGAGCAGCAGCAAATCAGTAAGGAGCTTGTTTCTTGGTCTTGCGGGGACGATGGTGTGAGCTGACCGTTCCGGTGTAGGAGACCAAGATCAAAGGTTACGTCACTATTACGGGATACAAGGTGACGGTAGACGAGACCGTCGACCCTGGGAAGTATGGGTTCAGAATTGAGCACGATTCGGACAAGACACATTATTTTAGCTCGGATGATAAGATAGTCATTCGAGATTGGATGAAGGCGATTATGAAGGCGACCATTGGTCGGGATTACTCAAGTGAGTAAGGTGATTGATTGTATTTGTAAAGGGACTCATGATCCGCCGACAGAACCTGTCATCTCATCCTGCAACATCCCCACAATTCCTTTGACGGTAGCACAGGCAATGAATCCGGCCCCCCGTCCGCCCTCTCCCTCCGCTCGCGCGGCCACCCAAAAGGCTCACCGTAACAAAGATTTAGAAACGTTGGGTGTGAGGGACCTTAATGAGGTTCCTACTCACGCCACGCTCGTTTTGATGGGTTTGCAGCCGGAACACGGTTCTTTGGAGGATCGTGCAAAGGCGGAGAGGGACGATGAAGACTTGGGTGGCGGTTCAACCCCCAAGCCAACAAAGTCATTCGGTGTTCCCACTTCCCCCGCGCCCCCTAGACCCGCGAGGGAGGCCAAGCGGCAAAGTGCACGCGGCATTTCTGTATGTCATGTCTAGTTTTCTTTTCCCATCACCTCTTTCCCTAGTTTGCGATCTTAGCCTAAATTATGTTTATCATATAATGGAACGGATCTGTTGACTCTGATTGAAACAGGGACAACTTGACGCGCCGATGATTGAATGGGCCAATTCGCGTCTGCCCGCGCACCTGCGCGTGACGAACCCATTTGAGCAGACGTTTTCCGCCCTGGCGCTCTTCCGCCTTGCCGAGTCGATCAAGGGTCAGTCTGCGTCTCCGCCGTTCCTGATTCCGCGTTCCCGGCGCATCCGAATGACGACAAGGCGATCGAGGGGCTGTTCTCCCTTTTTGACTTTTTGGTCAACAACGAGGTCAAAATGGGCAGCGTCAGCATCAACGATATCCGGCTCCAGCGCCCGGACAAGGTGGCGCAGATTGTGAAGGCGCTCAAGAATTGGGAAGACAGGAAGCGGATCTTGGCGCACGGACATTTCGGGCAGGCGGGGGCGTTTGTGCCGATGAATGGCTCTCTGTATGCGTGAAGACGATGTTCCCGCTTTGGCGATCTTGCTAGGATCGGTTGGTTCTTGGCGATTTACCCCTATCGGATTGCGAGCCAATTCACGATTTACGCGAATTATATTTCATCTTGCTGCGGTACCTTGTTGTCTGTCTTTACTTCTCTTTGGAACTTCACAAATTTCATTTGTATATAGATGCATAGTCTCTCCTTTTTTTTTTTTTGATCTTACCTCATCTTTTGTTCTATGACCATGTCGAGAGCTAGTGCTGTTTATTACCACCAGTTGTCGTTTGTAGTATAGCAGAATTGATCGTGGAGTATATATGATTTTCGTGTTGTCAACCTGTGCTGACATTGACAAATCAGCCATGCACACATCTCTGGACCGCCAATCGTCAGACGTTTGCCCATAAGAGGTTACCGACAAGGATCTTGCCAGTCTCATGTCTCTGCATGCCGACCGGTTGGCGTTCGGGGCTCTAGTAGCTAGCGTGAGTATAATTTCAAGTAATCGCTATGCTTTCTCTAGCTCTGACACAGAAAAACGGCGATGACTGTGGCGGCCAATCGTTTGCTCAACGTAGTAGGCTCCATACAGTGCCTTGGGAATCTCGGATCATTCTCGTGGTGGATCGGGAGCCAGTGGCGGTGTTCCCAGCGGATCGTGTCACGCGATTGACGATTCGATCGAGGATCGATGGTGCCCAGCCGCCACACTATTCAAGTTATTTACCGGATTAAAGGCTGTGGCGGCACTTGGCATCATTATCGTCCAGCATCGCCTCGTACTCGTAGATGATGGTTTCTGCCAGCACTGCTCCGCATGCACCAGGTCTCCAAGCGGCCATACCACGCCCACATTTGTATTGAGGCACATCATGCTGGAGGAATGAAAGCAATTATTTGAATTGGTGAAACGATTCCCAATTGAATTCTTGATGTACGTTGGCCTCGTTACCGGTTACCGCTGGCAGGCATGAGCGCTGGTAGGCATGAGCGCGTCACACAAGAGATACAGTTGCGCCCATGATACATATGAACAGAGCTAGTCCTTTTCCTCTTCACGTAACACGAGCGATCACATTGTGTTTGCAAAATAACCTTTGATCAGCAGGTCCATTTTACTGTGAGCTCACTCAGTACTTTCTTGCGACCCTACTAGTATCCTAGGCGCATTGGTGCCTTAACTACAAGGTCACCTGCCAGATTCTCCATTCATCTGCATCGCGGACCGACAAATGTCAGTTGATATCCTGTAATGACTTTTTGCCTAAAAAACAATAGAGTTAATATAATTTCAAGTAATCGCTATGCTTTCTCTAGCTCTGACACAAAAAAACGGTGATGACTGTGGTGGCCAATCGTTTGCTCAACGTAGTAGGCTCCATGCAGTGCATTGGGAACCTCGGATCATTCTCGTGGTGGATCGGGGCCAGTGGCGGTGTTCCCAGCGGATCGCACGCGACTGACGACTCGAGGATCGGACGTTCGGTTACCGCTGGCAGGCATGAGCGCTGGTAGGCATGAGCGCGTCACACAACAGATACAGTTGCGCCCGTGATGCATACCCTTTAATCAGCAGGTCCATTTCACTGAGCTCACTCAGCACTTTCTTGCGACCCTAGGCGCTTTGGTGCCTTAACTACAAGGGCTATGTACAGGACTACGTATTAATTCTAGCTGATGACTTACCTTACCTGTCTATCCCCTAAAGATGATAGACGAATTGAACGGTGCGGTCGGAGAGGAATTCAATTTTGGACAAGCTTACCGCGAGAATGGTGCTGATTAATGCAAGTCTGACTTGCTCAAATTCTCGGGGAATTACTAGTATCGGAGTTCGTGGTTAACCTAGCGGTCTGCGCGTGGAAAACATGCATGAAACGGGCCACAGAAAGCCATCCGAAATGAACGACCGGCTTCGAAAAAATGGCGAATCTGTTGTTCTATCTCACAGGGTGGACTACATAAAACAGGGTCACGTGTAGCCTGTCAACTTTGATCACCGCGGGAATCACTCCGACGAAAGACTCCGAGTTAGTCATCGGTGCGTTGCTGTGCATAGGAATAGGTCGAGATCGGTCCACACTAAAGCACTACTCAGGAACTGAGAACCGTCGTTAGCGGTCTAACCAGTCCAGCGCGCGAGGAGGCAGTCCCTCATCATTCAAATCCAGTGCAAACGACATAGCATATGTTGACTGGCTCACTATTTGAATTTTTATTTTTACCTCCATACATTTGGAGCTTCGCGTAAGTTGGAACAAATGAAGCAACGGAAAAAATGAATCTGATCTACTCAAATTGTCACAAGAAAACAACTAAAAAACCAATTCCGCAGTGAACCTTCCTCTGCCTATAAAAGATGAAGCAGAAGACCGATGTTCTTCATCATTTCTTCATCAGTTCTATCTGACTACCTTCACTGTGAGCACTATTTTCCTCTCGATAGTACTCGACTGACCATCTCTACAGCGCTGAGCTCGCGATGAAATTGTTGTTCTCTGCCTCTTTTGTTGCCTTGGTTTCTGCAGCCACCGTTCTCGGCGCGCCTTTTGCTATAGCTGCGCCTGCGAGCGATGTCGTGTTGAAACGCAGCCCTGGTCCTGAGCCCATCGACAGTTCTGTCGGTGGAGTTGTCGATGTTGCTGCACGGGACGACGGCCACCACCAGCATCATCACAACGATGGCGACGACGGCTACCACCACCACCACCACAACTCCGAAGTTGATGTCGAACAGCGGGACGATGGTTATCACCATCATCATTACGATGGCGACGACGGCTACTATCACCACCACCACCACCACCACAACGATGGCGACGACGGCTACTATTACCGCCACCACCACCACCACAACTCCGAAGTTTATGTAGAGCAGCGGGACGATGGCCACCATCATCATCATCACAACGATGGCGACGACGGCTACTACCACCACCACCACCACAACTCCGAAGTTAATGTAGAACAGCGGGACGATGGCCACCATCATCATCATCACAACGATGGCGACGACGGCTACCACCACCACCACCACCACAACTCCGAAGTTAATGTAGAGCAGCGGGACGATGGCCACCACCATCATCATCACAACGATGGGGACGACGGCTACCACCACCACCACCACAACTCCGAAGTTAATGTAGAGCAGCGGGACGATGGCCACCACAATCATCATCACAACAATGGCGACGACGGCTACTACCACCACCACCACCACAACTCCGAAGTTAATGTAGAGCGCGGGACGATGGCCACCACAACCATCATCACAACAATGGCGACGACGGCTACTACCACCACCACCACCACAACTCCGAAGTTATGTAGAGCAGCGGGACGATGGCCACCACAATCATCATCACAACAATGGCGACGACGGCTACTACCACCACCACCACCACAACTCCGAAGTTGATGTAGAGCAGCGGGACGATGGCCACCACCATCATCACAACAATGGCGACGACGGCTACTACCACCACCACCACCACAACTCCGAAGTTGATGTAGAGCAGCGTGACGACGGTCACCACCATCATCATCACAACGATGGCGACGACAGCCACCGCCATCACCGTCATGGTCCCGAAACCGCGTCGGCCTAATCTGTCAATGTCCAGTGAAGTTGATGCGAGGCATCGAGATTGTCATGATCGTCATGATCGTCATGATTAATATATGTAAACTTGTCTGATTTGCTTTTCCTCTGCGAAATTGTTATACTGTCTATTTTATGTAGCTCATTGATTGACCCGAATATGAATGCGTTGTCTCATCAGAGTTCATAAGGAATGCTATGAGCTACTCGGAACTAAGTGCCCGATGACTCTGATATAAATAATTGGCTGCCTCGAGAATATCCATGTGATTGTGTGGAGTGTTTGGGCGCAAGAGTCTCAAAAGGTTATACGCTTGTGTATACTCGGTCCCAGGAAGGGGTGAGTCAAACGCAAACAGTGCACGTTCAACCCACTTACAGTTGTGATGCATCAATGAAATTATCTACCCAGGGAGAGGGTGAGATCTTGTCTCTGAAGGCTGTTTCAACGCCCCTAATCAAGACGGTATTGGCGGCGTAGTAAGTACTAAGTGAGGAAAGAAATGTACTTTCACCTATGTCTCTTTAACATAAACGTGGTCACAGATCGAAGTGATCACGGAGGGCCGCCGAAAGTGCTGTCAGACTGGAGAAAAACGGTATTGTTCCTCCTATAATCGTTCCAACAGCGATTCTCCCGTGGCGATCCAGTTCAGGCCATGACAGGACATCATAAGTCTGGGAGAACTTGTGCAGAAAGAACATTGTCATGCGTCGGGTGAAATTTTGATGCGATCCCCAACGTCGGAGATTAAAGAACCGGGGGAATAAACGTGTTTGACACCTGCCAGATGGGATGCGTCTCGGTGTTACCGTCCGTGCCACGTTTTGTGTTCCAATATTTATTTATTTTAATAATTTCCGCTGTCTTCACACTCCAATCTCATATTCGTCCTTGTGTTCTGCAACGTTCATTTATTCTTTGATGAAAGCCTATCACTGTATTGTGTACAGCTGCCGTCGAAAGAACTGCTCGAACCCATGTCGTCGATTATTCAAGGCACGCCAGCGGCATCTCAATCGTGGGCTACAACATTCCTAAATGCACTCACTATCCAACACATCTGAAACGACAAAGAGTTTCCTCTTAGTGAAGGTTCCGTCGCTGTTGTTTGTCCGGAAACCTGACATTACAAATGATTGCAATTGCGTCTGACCGATCGTGCGGTTGACAATGGAATGGCCTACATAAACCCGCCTGCCCAGTTTCGCTCCTTTTCCACATCTACCACATCATGCACTCTGTTACATCATGCACTGCTACCATCGACGCTGGTCGTCAAGCCCTACCTGCCGCTTCACACACCACCCTAGATCCATCCTCCGTCCAATCTGCCAACGACACCCCTGTTTCCCAGTCCCCAGTACAGACAGCTGTCCGAGAACGCCCCGAGGCGCGACCCAAGATAGCCAACGCACGTCGGTCGACGCTGAAAAGGGTAACATGGCTGGTGAATCTGATTATCCCCATCTTTGGAAAGTCTCGTGCCGCCACGGATACGCGCTCACCGAACGGTGGCCAAGACTTGACAGAATTGAAAGACGCTCATCAAGCGGCTTGCCTCGCCGCGCTCCAAGATGAGAATGACAAGGCGCGCCTCGCCCTCAAAGCATCCACCATGCCTTACTGCACGTCTGAACAATTCGATAAAGTTTTTCCTCCCTCCCTCCAATACATTAGCAAAGCGTTAGCGGAAGAGATATCGGACAGGCTATGGGAAGAGCTCGTCTCGGCGTCGGAGAGCAAGTAGGCCGGTTTCCCAGGAGGCTGGCATGGGGAGGGGGCGGAGCATTTTCCTTTCTCTTCTTTTCTTTCTCTTTTCTTTTTGAATTCAACTGGCTGATCTTTTCTTTTTTCTTTTTTTCACGCAGGTTGCCACTACCTCGTCGCCCGCCTCGTTCGCCCGTAAAACAAGGTGCGTCTCCCGGGGAGGGTGAGGAGGCTTGCCTCCTTTCCTCGTGCTTCCCTTGCCGTGGGCCCCGGGCTTAGACTGCTTATGCGGTTGACCAAAAGCACGAAAATTTCTTTTGTTTGTCATCCGTTTTCGCCTAACTTTGACAGACGAAAGAGAACCTGGGGACATCTTAGGTCAGTCATCGTCCTGCTCTAAAATACTTTAATTGCTGATATGAGCCGTCGCAGACTTGGCTTCAGTTATTGGATCTTGGCGACCCTCGTATGAGCATGCGCAAGATGATCAGACGTTTTTTTAGTTTCAGTCAGTCTTATAACATTCAATCGAGATCCAACCGAATTCTCGTTCGGTAGCAGTCGATTGTGGTACTTTCTGGCGAAACTACAGCTAAAGGAGAAATTTCAGTAACAGCTGCAAGGACACCCATCTCGAATGGCAAGCGCGCTTTATGCAAGCAATGGAAGAGAACGATCGTCGTTTCCGGGGGATCACACGCTAATCTGAATGAGTCATGCTCGAAGATGCCCACAGCTCCGAGTTTCTTGAAGGAGTTTCTTGAAGGAGTGAAACGATGCCTGTTGCGTATGGAAGCTGTGCGAATCAAGGTAATAACTCCAGACGCCTAGTTTCTACTTCTCAATTAGGTGAATTGGTGAACGTCTCCTGGGCCTTGGTTGATGTCCCCGGAAAAAATACTTCTACGAGGGTGGAAAAGTTGGGTCTGAACCCCAGTCTGTTACCAGGTCTGGACGATATTTTCAGGTTCTTGTGACCGTTTCAAAAGCTGTGGATAGTCAGGCTGTCCACGTCGATATCATTCAACTAAAAAATGTTTCACTCATGCAAGGCACCTCCAACCTGTGATGAAGAACCCCTAAACACCGCCCTTGAGAGTGAAGCTAAGTTGAGTGACAGCCTAATGTGAATGGGCATTCTCACGGTGGTCTGGCATATTACATAATTGGAACGAAAATCCCACGCCCAGATGGGATGAGCCGGTCTCCAAGGTACTTATAAGCCGCCGTCTTGTCTGAAGCTACATCTCTACCACTTGACTACGTACTTTATTCGAAGAAAGCTAAATCTTCCCATGCCCCGCAACAAACGCTGCAAGGCGACAAAAATGACCGTCCAGGTTCCGGGTTTGAATCAACCCGTTGGGTGCGCTAACGATGCCCCGCCCGTCATAGTCTCCCTTGAAGAAGAAAGAAACTCGTCTTTGAGATGGCCACAAGGCACAAGGTCGTCTCTGCGGCCCTTGCTAAAGGACGCAACAAAGCTTGTCTTCCGAGCCCATCATGAACACCAAACGTGTCACAGACAAAGTCTCCGGAGCGGATCCCTATCCCCTGTTGTCGAGGCCAATTCAAAAGACGTATACAGACCTACGAAGACCAAAGCAAGACACGAATAACACGTACGGGTCTATCAACCTTGGTGATGATGAAGCGTTAGCATGCACGCCTTTGCTGATGATCCCAAACATCATTCATTCGACTGGACTCCCGTTACGTTTTCTTCGTCAGGTTCAACTTCAATGCCGTTCAAAACACTGGTCACTGGATCCTTCGAGGACTCGGTCGACGCTGCCCGCTCCACGGCTTGACGTTCCGGATACGACTGCTTCCAGCTCTTTGCACCAACTGCTTGCCGAAGCGACACTGGACGAGATTCCGACCGCATCACATACAAATGCAAAACATTCCCCTCCTCCTCCTGCAGATCCCCGTCCACACCAGCACGCGAACTGAAACGGGACCCCTTCCGGTCTTCCACCATCATGTTCCCCTCCCTCAGCACCGTCCTCAACGACCGCCTTGACGACCGCGCCTCTCCTCAAATTGAGCTCGACGCTCTCGGCCGCGCGCACCTCCCGCCTCCGAATACGTCCTCGCCCTCGAATCCGAATGCAACTTTCACTACAGTTTTGGGATGGATACAACGAGTGCGCCGCCCACTTCCCCCTTTTTTTAAATCCCCTTTTCACCTCAGGGCGCAATACTGCTTCCCGGTCGACATAGCGCTTCACCTGGACCCCGCACGCGCGTCCCTATATGAATGCATAGACTACGCGCTCGCTCTGCCGTCTGTTCCGAGAATCGCAGTGCGTCTCGCCTCCCTTGCGCTCCCTACGCGGTTCACGCGGTTACTACCTAAACCGCATCCATCAGTATCGGAGACCGACAACGACATGCTGGACGACGGCGACCCAAACGACCCTAGAATACGTTACGCATATATGACTTCTTATCGCGGTTGTATCATTAGACCGCCGGAACAACAGCAAAATGCTGCTGCTGGAAAGGAGGATAAACCTGATTCTACAGGAAAGGGGGATAAACCTGACGCTACAAGAAAGAGGGATAAAGGTGGTGCTACAGGGAAGAGGAACAAACCTGGTGATGCAGGAAAGAAGGACAAACCTGAACAGATCACGCCTGCGAATGGAATACATCTCGCTCCGAATTGGAAAAGGGTCAAGCCTTTGGGCGGTCCCTCCGTTCCGAATTCGGAGGAGGACAGGGAGGAGGAGGATTCGAGCGAGACAGAGCCGGAGGAGACGCGCGCCTTCGCGTCGGATAGAGACAATGAGAGACGTGGCTTCGTTCTGCGCGCGTGGATCCCCGTTCCTTTGAGCCTATTCGAGCTTAAAGAGACGTGCACTTTCCGCGTCGACGCGCGCGTGTGGATCGAGTATCCCTACACCTATACGCGCGCGGGAAACGGCCGGACACAGATGTCGCGACGGAGGCGGTATAGAGCTGATATGGAGCAGGGAGGGGGAAAGTGGGAGGTGGGTGATTTTTCTGCATGGGAGGATCCGACCGGCGGTGCGCTGAGGATGGCGGAAGCGTCACGAATTGTCACCGTGTCGCACCTCCAGAGTGGGCGGGATCTGCATTTTGAACTTTTTATATTTTCCTCTTTGAAACAACTTTATCACACTATTCTAAAGTATCATATAAGTTATTGTCGTTTTCTTTGCTCCGCGAAACTGGACAAAATATAGTGATCATTGATGATCTCGAATGATCATCTGCACTCATCTCATTTCATTGTGCCTCGTCCAGAACAGCCGTGATCACTGGTGATCATTGATGAATATCAATTTGTTATCATGAACCATAGTGAGCAGACATGAGTCAACTGTTAACAGCTTTTGCCATCTGAACCTGTTTCTTCCTGATTGGTCATTAACAACAGTGAGTGAACATGAGCGAACGTGAAACAACGTTAGTGAGCAATCTACATATAAGATCATTATGTAGTATGTTTGATTCATGAGCACCTTTGTGGATAAGAAAGTAGGCAATTAGAATGGACCATGAACTATCACTTCTGTTCACTAGTGTAATGGTTTTGTCCAATTTCGCGGCACATAGACACCACAGCTCAGCCTGGAAGACATTTAGGAGATTCAAAGAGGCTGGGGGACAGCTTCATCCTTAGATCCATCATGCAAGTAGATGCCATTCCCGAAAAATAACAATGTCGTATCCGGAGAAGCATAGAATGAATCTACTAATTATTCCGAGTGTAACATGCTAATTTTTATGTATTTTGGTGAAGAATTCGGTGAGCTGTGCTTGTTTCTTTACGAGATCTTGTTTTTCGAAATTTTCACACAAACGTCAAGTTATCTGAAAACGTATGTGCCGCGAAATTGGACAAAACTGTTTTTGGAAGGAAAAATGTAGATGATCATCAATGATCTTCAGTGATCACCTGTGTTCATCATAGATTATGATTAATGAGCATGTACACTAGTGAACAGAAGTGATAGTTCATGGTCCATTCTAATTGCCTACTTTCTTATCTGCAAAGGTGCTCATGAATCAAACATACTACATAATGATCTTATATTAGATAATGTTTTACTCAAATTTGAATCATGGTTGACCATGAGTGACCATTAATGATCATTGGTGATCACTACCACACTGCCAAGCTCATATCCACTTGATGTGCTGATTTATTAGTTCCGAGCACCATTAACTCAGCAAATCATCTCAATAACCAAAACATTACTGGCATCGAAAGTGACAATGGCTATGATGCTGATGCGGAGGAAAACGGTGCCCAGGTAGCGTGTTTTGGTGTCTTGTATTATGACACTAGCACCAGGCATGACACCGGTTATGATGCCAACAACGAGGACAATGACACTAATGCATTGTGCCTTACTGGTCAGTACAGCCATGACATCACCAGTGTTGAGCATGACAATGGTTACTATGCTGACAGAGAGGACACACATGTGAGCTCTGAGCTCCAGACCTAGGGCTCCCGAAGTTCAGTTCAGTTCAGTTCAGGGTCATTTTTGGCTGAACCTGAACCTGAACTGACTAGTACTTGCCTGAACTGAACCTGAACTGAACCTGAACCTACTTGAACCGGTTCTGTCGGTTCGGTTCTGGTTCGGTTCTGGTTCGAACCGAAGAACCGTGTGAAAATTTCCATTTTTGGAAATTTGAGCAAAAAAACAGGCTTAAACTGCATCCCCATTACTATACAGCAGTGCCACACTCACAGGAGGCTTTATAAAAGCATATATACTGCAGCAAGCAGTTAATTTGCAGGTGGCAAGCCAGGTAGGCTGCAGATAAGTGGGCAGCAAGCAACTGAACCACTGGCAATTGCTACCACAAATATAATGTCATAATTCTCACTTCCTGAACTGTGGAAACAATCAATAAATTATGTGACATCCATGGAATATACTGTGCAATGATAGGAATTTGTGTATAGTAGGTTTGAACCATAGTTCAGAATTGAACTTCACAGGGCTAATGCAAAGTCATGATTCTGACTCTCTGAACCATGGGAAACTTTTATACATAATGTGACATGAATGGAAGATATACTATTTGATGTGTCCATGAGTGTACAGTCATTTCTCATTCTGCTATACTATTACACCACTATGCTGGATTCCCAGGCTCTTGGCTCCCATTTCTTTGCCTCTACATCAGCAGCAAGATCACCTTTGGAGTAAGCATTCTTCAAAAGTTGAACTGCCTCAACACTTTCTGCAGACAGACTGTTTCTTGATTGTGTTACAGTCAAACCTCCTTGAGAAAAGGATTGCTCTGATGCTGTTGAAGACCCTTGAATGGCAAGATAGTCACAAGCCATTGCAGACAATACAGGATATTCTTGAGAGTGATACTGAAAGAGATAAGAATGAGCTGATATCACATTATTTCAGTTTGAACTCACCCCCACCACTTGATCTGGTCACTGGTTTCTTGGAGATCACTTTCAAGATACTTAATCAGCTCCTGGTGTGGTTCCTTTGCACTTCTTTCCCTTTCCAGACGATTCCTGACCTTTTGGTACATCATGGAAGCCCCATAACCTCCACCTTGTACAGGGACAGCTGAAATTGAAATAAATAAGAATTGCTAAGATATACTCTATACTTACAAGGTTCAGGAGCACTGGCCTCAATAGGAGTAAGTTTGGCAGCCAATTGAGCAGCATAGTAATCAAACTGATATTAGTAAATAATGGAACTGGAACTTCATGGCATAGATATATAACTCACCTCTCTCTCAAAAGCAGCTTTACCTTCATCAAAATATTTCTTGTTCCAGCTTTCCTTCATATATTCAAGTTTGAAGTTAGGATCTAATGCTTGAGATATTATTATACATGTTAGAGAGAATAGGAGTGAGCATAGAATTTATACTGACCAAGGCAAATGAAAGCTGCATTATTCTTGTCAAGTAGCCTGTAGTACTTGTTCATTTTCTCAATTCCCTTCTCAATAGATCCCTTGAGTCTGGAGAACTTGCTCATGGATGCAAGGGTCTCCCATCTATATTGAAGGGTCTCTAGAGTGGGTATGGCCTTCCAAAGTGTTGGTTGGATTTCTGAGGAAAATGAAGCCTGTGCCTCTCTTGGTTCCTGTAAGCAAATTAGCATAATTCAATACAAGTTAATAGAGGTTACCTTGAGGACTTCTTTAATTAGTTCTAACATTGCCCACTCCTCTTCCCTAATGGTATAATCTGAATATTTCAGCCCTCCTTTCAACTTGGGTACTTTATGGCTGACATCAGCCAAGAGACAAAACTTGTAGACAGCCTATTTAATTTTAAGTCAGGGAATGAATAAGCAACAACATAACACTCCTTACCACCTTATTCTGAACCAGCCTTTCAATCAAATCATACATAGATCCCCAACGTGTGCGAATCCACTTGATCAGTTCCAGTGGTTTCAGCCCCTCCTCCCTGCACACAATGGCAAAGTATGTCTTTGCCTGGGGAGAAAGTCTTATCTAAGATCCAAATTAAAGGGGGGGATGAGCAATGGCAAATTGGGTAAATACCTGGGTGATAAGGGCAAGTACTTTGCCAAGAAGATCTCCTGGTCCAAACTCTTCAACATCATCCACCTCCTCATCCTCAGCTGTGATGTTCCACCCTTCATCCCCTAACCTTTCCATGGTGTCTTCATCTTCCTCAATAACCCTACCAGCTCTAGATCTTTTGAATTGTGATGGATTTGGGCAGATATCTGACAGGAATGCTTTTGCACCCAAATTAAGGATATGTTCCATGCACCTGAAAGTCTATTCAGTATAATACAAGTTAGATTAACCTTCATACCTAATTCTCCTCTGTTGGGCAAGCCAGGGATGCTGCTCAGTATTGAGGGACCTTTGTAGGATACTCATGGCCTTGTCATTGCTGGTTGCATTGTCTGATGTCACCCACCCCACTTTGCCTGAGAGCCCATAGTCCTCAAATATCTTTAATAATATAGCTGCTATATTTGCTCCCCCATGATCACCATCAATAGCAGTAAAAGCCAAGGTTCTTGCCCTTAGTTCCCACTCATTTGACTTGTTTTTGAGAGGGAAGCAGCAATGTAATGGGCAGTGACAGCCAGATAAGGATCATAAGCCTTGGATGTCCAAGCATCAAAAGTAATTGAAATTTTGCCTGGGACATTCTGCAGGGCATATCCAAGCTTAAGCTTTGTCTCTTTAGCAAGAGACAAGATCTCATCTCTTAGCTTAGTGGAGTGGGGATATCAGATTCTGCAATTTGGTGGTGTTGATACCTGAGCAAATTTCTGAATGACTTGCTGTCTGCAACTGAAAAGGCCTACAATGCATCAGAAAATATTCATGACAGGAGTGATATGACCAGCCTGGTCCTCAGATACCACAAACTCAACAAGGTGGGCAAGAAGCCCTTCCTTGGACCACTTGGAAAATGTAGGCTTAACTAGAAAGTTATCCAACTTTGTCTGTTTGGAGCTTGACATAGAAATAACATCACCAGATTCATAGTCAAGCCCTGGTGGAAGGGCAAAATGGTTGGAGAAATACCAGACACTTTGCATTTTTCAAGGTATTCCTTGCCATGGGTGTCCAGTTCCGAGATATGTGCTTCCTGAGGGAGGATATCCCTCCTGTAAACCAGCAATTGGTCTCAGGCAGCTGAAGATGCCTATGTTACAATGAGTATGCCAAAGTCATTCATGTAAACAATGGACTCACTGACAAACTTCACACCAATAGCCCATGACAGTGGTCCCATTGGGCATAAAACGGTTTGACTCTTTAGTGAATATTCCCCGTATATCTTCAGTGCATGGATCATGACCACAATGGGCGCATTTGTGAACCTACATGAGGGAGAGATAGTGACAACATCAGGAGGGCAATGGTGAGAGCATAGGAGAAGTCAGTAGAACTCAGAATTGATTAAAAAAATCTGAACACACCTTGCTTTCACTTTCCTTCTCCCTTTGTACCTCCTCATACTCATCTTGCATATCCTGCACATCTGATTCTTGACCTGTATGCTCAGATACAGGTGTATAATCTATATTCAATCTGATTACCAGCAGGGATCAAGTGATATGTAACATTACTTACCTTCTACACTGCTCAAGGGCTCATTTGACGATGTGCCTGTGTTACTAGCACTTGCCTGACGTTTGGAGGGCCTGCACAAGGTGGTGGAAAGTCCTCTGGGTGTGATTGTGTCAGCACATTTTTGTTTTGAAGCAACAGAGGCTCTGCTGATCTCGGGATTGTTTTCACTTGTTGCTTTCCAGGTCTTCTTGCAAGTCCAGTTGCTGAAGCGTACTTGAGGTGGTCCTTAAACGGTTTTTAACATGCCTGTGGGGGCGGATGGGTTAGATTGTGCACAAACCGTCTCTTGATGATGTGAGATAAGTGAAAACTTACCTGCCTGGCTTGATGAGCCAATTGGATGCTCATCAGTCTCAGAGTGGTAAAAGTCAATCTCTGTGACATCCTTGAGAGATCCATCTGGGTTGAGCGTGGCCATGACAGCTGGGTGTGGTGGCACAATGAGTTGGTGTTGATACGGAGTGCGCGGGAACGGTTGTCACACTCCTGTCACATTTCAATGTGATGCCAGTCAGAGC
Organism: Amanita subjunquillea; assembly: GCA_020011035.1. Taxonomy (NCBI): domain Eukaryota; kingdom Fungi; phylum Basidiomycota; class Agaricomycetes; order Agaricales; family Amanitaceae; genus Amanita; species Amanita subjunquillea. Next base: position 72,108 of record JAEBUT010000002.1, on the reverse strand, counting down.
ACCAGCCAGAGCGCCAGCCGGAATGCCTCCAGCCTTGCATGCAATCGGTTCTGGGTTCGGATCTGGTTCAGAACCGGTTCTCGAATCCTGGTAGCTGCCCAAACCAGAACTGGAACCAACACCCATTGCCAGAACCAGAACCAGAACTGAACCCGAACCGTTGGTTCGGTTCTGCCAGTTCTGATTCGAACCAAGTTCAGAACCAAACTTCGGAGCCCTATTCATCAATGATCACCAGTGATCTTGGCTGTTCTGGACAAGGCACGATGAAATGAGATGAGTGCAGATGATCATTTGAGATCATCAATGATCACTATATTTTGTCCAGTTTTGCGGAGCAAAGGTGTCACTGTTTTCCGACACATCATGAAATGAGGCCTCTGAAATAAAATGTGACTAAGCTTGGTCTACTGTAAACTAAAAGCCCTAGTCATTCCAATTCTAACACACTAATTATTATGTATTTTGGCTCAGAATTTGGTGAGTTATATACATTTCTTTTCAAGGTCTTTTTTTTTCAAAATTTTCATGTGGGTCAAGTTATCTGAAAGCAACAATAACAGGTACAAACCATCCACAACATTGCATTTATCTCTTCCTCTTCCTAACTAACATTGTTGATTTGTTGCAAGTTGGCATGTTATTATGACTTTCATGACAATGTTTTCAAAGACTACTCCTGAGTCCCCTGTCCTGCCTTCTGCCCTTACATCATCTCAGCATTAATCCTGCATGGTAAGGATAGAAGTAGACCTCATGTAACTCCAAACACTTACCTTGGTGATATTGCAGTGTGTTTAGGAGCAATAAGGAATGGGAAATTGAATTGGTGGTTGTAGCTAAATTCATAACTACCTTGCATAACACTTGTTCCATTCAGAGCCATGCATCATCATACTCAAATCCAACTCAACTACAGGTTGTGGAATGATCACTTGCATCTTAGGTAACAATAATGGCTTTCTATAAGCTGGTGGTATCCACATCAATAAGCAACCCTGGGGTCCAGTAATCCAACCATCAGAATTGAGGGAAATATGGGATCTCCAGTCTTGTTGAAACTGTGGAGTGTTTTCAAACAGGTGAGAAGCATTATATAATGCATGTTTCATTGCATAAGCAAACTTGATAATGTGATCTAAACTGAACCTCCTGTTCAATGAGTTTACTAGTCCTCCAGCATCAGCCTGTGTATTCCAGATGCAGACAGTACCATCATGAGAACCTGATGCAATCCTCTTTCCATCTGGTGAAAAGGCAACTGAATTGACCCAGTCAGTGTGCCCTTTGAGAGGACTGCCCACTTGCACCCCAGTCTCAGCATCCCATATGCAGACATCATATCATTAGAACCTGATGCAATCCTCTTTCCATATGGTGAAAAGGAACTGATCCAACAGCCAGTGTGCCTTTGAGAGACTGCCACTTGCACCCCAGTCTCAGCATCCCATATGCAGACAGTCATATCATTAGAACCTGATGCAATCCTCTTCCATATGGTGAAAAGGAACTGATCAACATAGCAGTGTGCCCTTTGAGAGGACTGCCCACTTGCACCCCAGTCTCAGCATCCCATATGCAGACAGTCATATCATCAGAACTTGATGCAATCCTCTTTCCATCTGGTGAAAAGGCAACTGATTTGACATTGTCAGAGTGTCCTTTGAGAGGACTGCCCACTTGCACCCCAGTCTCAGCATCCCATATACAGACAGCCATATCATTAGAACCTGATGCAATCCTCTTTCCATCTGGTGAAAAGGCAACTGAATTGACCCAGTCAGTGTGTCCTTTGAGAGGACTGCCTACTTGCACCCCAGTCTCAGCATCCCATATGCAGACAGTCCTATCAGTAGAACCTGATGCAATCCTCTTTCCATCTGGTGAAAAGGCAACTGATTTGACCCAGTCAGTGTGTCCTTTGAGAGGACTGCCTACTTGCACCCCAGTCTCAGCATCCCATATGCAAACAGTCCTATCAGTAGAACCTGATGCAATCCTCTTTCCATCTGGTGAAAAGGCAACTGATTTGACATTGTCAGTGTGTCCTTTGAGAGGACTGCCCACTTGCACCCCAGTCTCAGTATCCCATATGCAGACAGTCATATCATCAGAACTTGATGCAATCCTCTTTCCATCTGGTGAAAAGGCAACTGAATTGACCCAGTCAGTGTGCCCTTTGAGAGGACTGCCTACTTGCACCCCAGTCTCAGCATCCCATATGCAGACAGTCATATCATTAGAACCTGATGCAATCCTCTTTCCATATGGTGAAAAGGCAACTGATCCAACACAACCAGTGTGCTCTTTGAGAGGACTGCCTACTTGCATCCCAGTCTCAGCATCCCATATGCAAACAGTCCTATCATTAGAACCTGATGCAATCCTCTTTCCATCTGGTGAAAAGGCAACTGAATTGACCCAGTCAGTGTGCCCTTTGAGAGGACTGCCTACTTGCACCCCAGTCTCAGCATCCCATATGCAGACAGTCCTATCATTAGAACCTGATGCAATTCTCTTTCCATCTGGTGAAAAGGCAACTGAATTGACCCAGTCAGTGTGCCCTTTGAGAGGACTGCCTACTTGCACCCCAGTCTCAGCATCCCATATGCAGACAGTCATATCATTAGAACCTGATGCAATCCTCTTTCCATCTGGTGAAAAGGCAACTGATCCAACACAGCCAGTGTGCCCTTTGAGAGGACTGCCCACTTGCACCCCAGTCTCAGCATCCCATATGCAGACAGTCCTATCAGTAGAACCTGATGTAACCCTCTTTCCATCTGGTGAAAAGGCAACTGATTTGACCCCACCAGTGTGTCCTTTGAGAGGACTGCCTACTTGCACCCCAGTCTCAGCATCCCATATGCAGACAGTCATATCATCAGAACCTGATGCAATCCTCTTTCCATCTGGTGAAAAGGCAACTGATTTGACCCAGTTACAGTGCCCTCTGATCAATAGCTGCAGTGGTGACCACTCTACTTCTTTACCAGGAACAATTCTTGGCACTCTTGTAAACTTTTGGGTCAGATACTTGCTCAGAATGCTGCTCTTTGGCACAAAAGGAACTGCAGATAGATATAAATGTGGAGTGCTCTTTGATATTATGCCTCCAATCATTCTGCAAAATTTAATCCCGTCCCTTGCAGCTGCTATAGTATTGTCATGGTTATTTCCCTTCAAGGTGTCATTGCTTGCCTGATTCTTGCAGTAGTAGATGTGCCTACCTGAATCCAGCTTGCAACATTGGCTAACATAGTTGGAACTATGTTTATGAGATTAAGCAACCCAAGAACTTCAAACCAAAATAGCATTTTCTCATTCATGAGAAATTGTGATATTGCCCTTGCTGAGTTTTCTTGATATGGTGTCATTGTCATATGATCAGCCCAGAAATGGCATGCATATGATAAGTATGGTTTGATATGGTTATTAATACGTTGCCCCAAGTCAGCAACCTCTGAGTTGCAAACATATGAGCTCTCCAGTTTGCAAATGTTGAAGCATAAATGCTGCTGCATTATTTGAAGGCATGCATGACCCATGTCCAGGTTGACACCCATGAGGTCAACAAAGAAAATTCCACTCCTGTCCTTGGTAGTCAGGAAATCATAAAATGTTGAGTGAAGGACACAGATAGGCATGGATTGATTGGAAATTCCACTGAAAAGTGATCCAAAATCTTGCAGAACTGTTGCTATCCCATATCCTTTCTGCACATGCTTATGCAAAACATCCAAAGATTCCATTGGAAGTGGCTCTTGTGTTGATAACACCAACTGCAGGACAGAGTGGAAGCGGTCAAGGGCAAGCTTATCTGGATCATCATTTCCCATGATAGTCTGCAGAATGACCCTGTACAGGTGGTCAAGAAGTGTGTGGCCCTTACCAGCAAGCACAAGTTGCTGAAACTTTTCTGTCCTTGTTAAGAAGCCACCTGAATATCTAATGTACTCGCAAGCAAGCCGAGCCCATTCAAACAACCCATCTGCCTTTTGGGTAAGTTGGATGAGCATTTGGTTGTCAAAGTCATGGCTGATATCTTGCAATTGATGGGAAATGTATAGCTGGATGTCACATTCTGTGGACAGCCCAGATATTTTATCCATAGACTCATGTTGAATGCTTCTTGCACCACAGAATGCTTCAGTTATGTCATGAAGGGGCCTAGATGTGACAAGTATGTGGAAATTGGATGGCAAATTCACCACATCATTTTTAAGGATGGAAAGGATATGACGACGTGAGGATCCATCACCAGTTTCATCCAGAGCATCAAGGACAAATAAAACAGGTCCAGTTATGTTTTCCACAAAGGAGGTAACAGGCTTTTCAATCAGCTTGTGCCACTGTTGAGTTACATCAGCAGTAGAAGCAAGTGCAGGGTCAGTCAGAGTAAGGTTGATCAAATAGTCCTTCAACCAAGGCATGCGACCTGCCAAGTCACGTGCAATGGTGCTAAACAACTTTTGATGACGATTGACAACCTGTTGGTTGAAACAGAAGCATGATCCAATACCCTTCTTTTCGGCTATCCACCTGCGGGCAACAGTGTGGGCAATTGCAGACTTGCCAGTACCAGCAGGGCCTGAAATCCAGAGAACGCGCGGGGTAGATATATCAGTGGCAGTGAGCCAGCCCTCAACTTTGGCCAGAATATCAGTTCTCGTGCCATCCAAACAGGCCTTTGTGGTATCGATGCCAGCTCCTTCAGCATATGGAATCATGCTAAGTGATCGATCTGACAACATCGTACGACGTCAGAGCGGATACGAATGCTAGGAGATGAATCTCGCCTTCGAAATAGTTTGCCGTGACTTTGTTGATATCTCTCCTTGCGGCGTAGATTTGGGTGTCCTTGATCTCGACATTATTTGAATTGCTGAGGAAGTGAATGTCGGATACGTCTTGCTGCTCAAAAGCCATTAATTTCATGCGATAGCTTTGGTTATGACTTTACATACCCCGACAATGCTTCTAACTCCGGGCCCTGCTATGGCCTTGTCCCTGGCGAAGTCAGGACTATTCTTCTCTGATTCCTTATCGACAGTAAGAGCCTGAGTGGGATTCGGCATGGCTAATAGCTAACGTACTTTCATAGACATAGAAGTCACGCTAGGATCATCCGACGTGGTCCGAATGCAGCAAGTGTCGTCCTACGATATACATCGTGATTAACCTGTCGGAATAATAATGAATGGCGGCACACTTCTGTTGTAGCCAACCCCTCTAAGCCGAGACTTCCTCGCTCTTCTTCAAATGTAAGAGGCGCCCCAGGCATAGGACTCACACTCTGAACCAGGCATGAGACGATAACGAGAAACGGCCAAGATTTATTTCTCACCCGAGTCATTAAATGATGCGCACGACGAAGGACAGGACTCTCAGAGTGGTGGCTGATTCCTACATCGAGAGATTGTCGAGTTCTTTTGGACGGGCGCTGAGTGAGGGATTGATATTCATCAACCTAGTGATGAGTAGACAATCAGCTGACAATCAACAGCCACGGAATTTGTACATGCCAAGGTCGACCCGGGAGTGTTTGTGTTCGTAATTTCGAGGTTGTGTTCCAATTTGTTCTTGGACATGTTTTTTTTTTTGGTCGGAGCTTGAATAGTGCACGTTTAGAAGCAAAAATATTTTTTTTGATTAGTATGACGCTGACAGGAAATGCTGAAAGTCGAAAAGTGTAAAAGTCTCGAGACATCGTCGGGAAATGCTCTGAGAGTCTCTCGTCACCGCAGGAGAACGAATAGCACCAAAACCAATCCAACCACACTCGCCAACCGCGTCGTTGCCCCGCTCGACTCTTTTCGATGCCCAACCCAAACCAGCCCCACAAACTGAAGCGACTCGCCCACCAAGTCCCGCACTATTACCTTCACATCAAGCGATCCCCCATCGTTCTTCTTCCACACACCCTTGACATCCCACGTAACTTCTGCTTCCGTCTCCCACAACCCCTCCTCCACCAGCGTGGATGTCGTGGAGGTGGACGAGGACATGGACGATATGCTGGACCGACAAGTCGACACCGACAAGAGAGGAGGAGGAGCCCGGGCAAGTACACATGGCTTATCGCACATCGGACACAACCCTTTGCTCTCTTCCCTCTTTAACCACTCGTCGATATGCGCGCAGCAAAACACCGTATTGCGGCACCGCGTGCGGATACGCGAGACTGCCTTTTTCAGACTACATTGTATACCAACAGTCAGAGAGAGAGAGAAAGAAACGAGCCAACCACCAAAAAAAACCAACGCACCACATGCGACAATCCACGTCCGCATAATTCCTCGCAGGTTCAATCTCTTCTTCTTCTTCATCATCATCATCATCATCGACCTCTACAATCATTTCTGGCACCCCACCACCACCACCACCACCTGCACGACGCGAGTGAGGAAACGACAACTCGGCATACGCCGTCCTCAAATACGGGCTCTCTGCCCCCAAGTCGAGCTTGTACCTGGTCTGCCCGCGGGCTCCACCCGTTTGAACTTGGGCTTGGGATCCCGAGGGAGGCTAGCGACCGCGGAAGCGAGGAGGATGAGCGTCGGTTGGAGGCGGTAGGGACGGGGGTGGACGTGCGGGGGTGGTGGGGGGGTTCCCGGTGGTTACGGTGTTGGTGTTATGGTTATTGTTATTGTTATTGTTGGTGGTGGTAGAGGACGTGGAGGAGGACGTGGAGGAGGAGGAGGAGGAGGAGGAACGACGGCGAGCGAGTCGACGGGCAGAGAGAGAAGTCATGGTTAGCGGTCAGTTCACGCAGGCATGAAGTATTAAAATAAAAAAACGTACCAGAGCTCGCCGTATTTGAATTCCTATGCTTAGGTCAATGTCAACAAACTCACAGGCCTTTTCTGCGATCTTTGTGTGGTTATTGCCGATTTTTCCGACCTCAAGAAAGCAATCAAACCACAAATTCAGGACAAAGCCGAGTTTTATGAAGTCGAATTCAATGGTGTCCTCTTCTTTGGACCGAAAGAACTGAAAGCGCAGATTGCGTGGAAGCAAGATGTAGGTCGTGACATTTTTCCCAGAAAATACTGACTCTATATATCAGGGAGCGGAAAAACCCACAACGGGTCCTTGATTCATCATAATTGTGTTTTTTGTACAATAAATCTACTAACGATAATTCGTGACCATGTATTATTGAACGACGATGGACAAAAAACACTCACATTATACTTGCACTCCATCTGACGCCCTGTCATATGCACCAGTTCCGTAAAACAGTTCGTACTTCTCTCCAGTACTGTGATCTTCCCAGTGTGACAGATAGTGGCTTCATTTAGATAGGTGGGCCGTTTTTGTTGTCATCCAAAGGCATTCGTGGCGATGCAGATGTAGACGCACAGGATTTGAAGTAGAATAAGGCTGCTCCGCTGACGACAGAATATGGCAGGCGAAAAGTCGTTGCCAATGTTTACCTTGATACCAATTGCGTTATTGTTTAGTCCACGGAGTTATGGCTTATGGGCGTATGGGTATGGGCGTGTGCGTGCCGTCAGTTGTTGTACCTTAGTATGTTGGAGGTAGCGAAGATGAAGCGGCTCCGAACAAACCTTGATAAGAACAAGAGAAAGACATCGTGAGAAGTCCTTGCACAGGCACGTGCCGCCGCCGCCACTCAGGCTTCCAAGTTCGAGAATGACGCAAAGGCACCGCACACTGAATCCAATGATCAAGGGAGGGCAGGGCCATTAAGTAGTGCAGGAATGACGTACGATTCAACGAACAGGTGAGAATGACGAAGATGTCGATAGCGTCCATTGTGCGCTTTATGGATATATTGCAGGTAATGTGCGGGCCGATTTGCCTAATTTGCCCATGTCCGAAGGTAATCGAAAAGGCCAAGTTGAATTGAATACACGGAATGAGTAAATTTTGCACAGCCCATTCAATTTGATGTTGAACGGAACACGCTGCGCGAATTCGCACGACTTGGTTGCTTCGTGACCATTTTTGACGGGATTGATTGTTCGCGGAGAACAATGTTGTGACTAGCAGGGCATCCAGCTACCGTTTCCGTTCATTTGTCAAGCTGTCAAGCTTTACCTGCCTGACACATAGCAAAAGTGGTTAGAAGGTCACAATCACTGTGTAGGGGCCTTGTACAGCCAAGACGTGAATGGCACTATATGATCCATGACGACCTTGAGGAAAGCAAATGAAGACAACTCATGACCAAGTATTGTTTGCGAGTCGCTCACTTGGTCGGAATGTCATTTTTTGCACGGCACAATACGAGAGACCTGTGCATCGCTTGGGACCCGAAGGTTACCGGAATAGGGCCTATGGTGAATTCAATGTCATATTCTTGAATTGGAAAGGTACTGACGATGCCCCTTTAAAAGCCTTTCTCCGCAATCACTTTCTATATACCACAGGCTCTACTCTTTGATTTAACTTCCCAACCTCACCATCACGCTAATATGACAATCTCCCAGTCTCTGCAAATGCCTTACAAGGGGCTTCAAAGAAAGCTCTTAATTGCATTCGACGTCGGCACCACCTTTAGTGGCGTATCCTATACCCTTCTAATTCCTGGCGAACCCCCGCATATTTACAGTGTTACTAAGTCGGTCTTCTTTCTCGTGATATTCAAGGTGCTGAAGCAGGCGTTCTAGATTTCCTAATCAACATAATATCTGTGGCGACTCCAAAATACCCACTGTAGTCTGTTATGACGAAATTGGACGCGTCGTCGCTGTCGGCTCAGAAACTGATGTCGATACAAATCCAGACCTTTTGGATGTTACGAATCTTGTCAGAACTGAGTGGTATGTGCGCGGTGTTTTGGTCCGCAAGTTCATTGTGCTAGAGCAGTCCATAGGTTCAAGTTGCATTTCCGGCCAGCCCATCTTGTTGATGAGCAAGGCGCTAATGTCAAAGCCATACTCCCTCTTCCGCCTACCAAGACGGTTGTTGCTATTTTTGGGGATTTTTTGAAATATTTATACCGGTCAACGAAACAATATATTCGAGAGCGACAAGGAAAGGATACATGGATTCTATCGAAAACAATATCGACTTTATTCTTAGTCACCCTAACGGTTGGAAGGAGGCAACAGTCTGGAATGCGTCATGCAGCTGTCATCGCAGGTCTTGTGGCGAACGAGTCCGAGGCTCTCGAGCGGATAAGCTTCGTAACAGAAGGCGAGGCAAGCCTTCATTTCTGCCTGAGGCAAATTCCGATGGTCCTTGACAATCATGTACGTTAGACGGATCTAGTGTTTGCCTATGCTAACTGCGATAGCCAAATGATGGTCTCCTGGTTGTCGACTGTGGCGGTGGAACTATCGACATTAGTGCCTACGCGCGATCATCAAATGGTTTTTTTAGAGAAATTGCGGCAGCGGAATGTAATACTGGCACTTTTCTTCTAACAGGTTACTTACTCCTCCTCTTAGGTCTTTTGCAGGGCTCGTTCTTCGTCACCGAGAGAGCACAAAGATATCTAACAGGTCAATTTGATTCATCTGAAATACGTTTACCACTGTCTTATCGTGGTATACAGGAAAACTTGCCGGATCGCAATTCGGACGGCCGGGAGATATTGATATCATGACAAAATACTTTGACAAGACAACGAAACCAAGTTTCAAGGGATCGTCAAAACCCAGTTTCATTCGGTTTGGTCGAAACGAAAATGAACCGCAATTTGATATCCGATCTGGCAGCCTCAAGATCTGCGGGTAAGTCTTTGTCTTCATGGGACGCCAGCAGGCAATGTCAACTTTGCCATATTAGATCGCAAGTCGCAGAATTTTTCGATCCTGCAGTAAAACGCATTATCAAAGCCATTGAAGGACAATGCAGGACGTCTTCGGTTCCGATCAAGGTACGCCACATGTTGTGACGTCCCGACTCTCCTCATGCAATGATGTCAATTTAGGCGGTATTCATGGTCGGAGGATTCGCTCATTCTGAATACCTGTTCTCCAAATTGAACGAACACTTCAGAATGAGGGACATCGAGATACTTAGACCTGATGCTTATCTGTGCGTAGACATTAATTCTTCTGACAGGTTTTACTGATCCGTTGTTCTAGCAATAAAGCGGTTGCACAAGGCGCAATCTTATCCAAGATCAACCATGTAGTTACGACCGGGTCTCCAAATATACATATGGAATTGAAAGTCATAAGATGTTCAATCCCGCAAACCCAGATCATGCATACCGTGCATCCAAGTGCACCGAGTGGCCATCCGGTGATATTTGGGTACCCTCTGCCTTCTCATGCATACTGCCGAAGGTATTGCTTCCTTTTTACGATCTTAGTTCATTCATGCCCATGCCAACAGGATTCCGAGGTATCAGAGGATAAACAGTTTCGAAGGCCATACTTCAAGGAATACGATGAAAATAAATTCCGTAAATTATCGACGATATCAGTGGACGTTTTATGTTATCGAGACCGGACATCAAAGGTTCCAGCGTGGATTGACCAAGACCCAGGTATGCCCTTCTCACCAATCGCGTGTCAAGTTTTAACTCAGTCATTGAAGACCTTTTCCCAAATTTGTGTACCGTGACTGCCGATGTTTCCGAGGTCAAAAAGTTGATTCATCACAAAACGAATAAAAAAACTGGCCGTGCATATTATGAACTGCGTTTTGATGTTATTCTACTCTTCGGCTTGACGGAGCTCCAGGCTCAGATAGCATGGAAGGAAAATGTGAGTATTTTACTTGGTAACATCGTTGACGGGCATTAATTATGAATGCAACTAGGGTATTGAGAGAAGGTATGATCCCGCTCATTTCCGGAGAGCTTGTATTGAATTCGAGCTTAGAGGACAAGCTTCTATTGTTTATGATATAGATTTAACGGCTTAACGTTTAACAGGGGATCGATACTAGTAATACTTAGTTGCAATGTTAATTACTCTTAATACTACTTTATAATTGCTCAGGGGGAGATGTATATCCCTTCTCTTCTACCATTTGATTACGAAATGACCCTGGAGACGATCGCCTGTGTTCACGACGTTGCACCTCGGCTGGGTTTTATATGCAATAAATGTGCCTCGTTGCCACAGCAGACGAGATAAAAAGGCTTCACCACTTTCCTGGCCTACATACGAATCAATGACACAGTATCAAAGTCAAAGGAATAGCAACGCACCTTTTCTAAAATGTGCGGCACAGCTTCACCTAAGGCAGCACGTATGACGTCATATTTGGACCCGTTAGGTACCCTTCCTCGTCGCCACGGAACTGGCCTAAGTCTGCCATCAGCCGATCCGCGGGTCCATGCCGGACCTTCTCCTGCCGTCCCATGCTGCGTCCCCCGCGATGCGTCCGCTTGCGTCGTCCGTATCGATCGTGATCGCGAGAGTCTCCGCTGTGTGCCTTGCCGCATGGCGAACACGTTGTACATAGCCTGGAATTCACTATCTAGCGGGCAACGAAATAGGAAAAAGACTGGAACACATGATACTACTTCGACACTTTGACCACTCACACTTAGGATGCCCGCTTCCGCCATGCATGCTTGAACTATTGATGGACGAATGCACCTTCCGGATGACTGTTTGCGTTGTAAGTCTTCGTAGTCCCATCGACAGCCTTCTATCTGGGAGTTTAGAGCCTGCAAAGTGAAATGAGCCTCCCGGCATGGACCATTGTGTGCGACTAACGTCTGTCATTGAATTTGTCATTCGTGCGGGCGCACGTCGACCAGGAAATGTGCACGAAATGTGGATTCTTATCTGCCTATCGGCTGTCCCGCCTGCAATGTATGAATTATGGTACCATAGGGTACGATCCATCTATCTCATCAAATGAAATCCACCTATTAACACTAATTTCTTCAAATCGTGAGTCCCTTTCAGAAAAAATCAAATAGAGCAAAAGAAATGTTTGAGTAATGGAAGTCGGTAAGGGTTTAAGTACGCAACGCACAATCGGAAAAAATTGGAGTAGGTAGGCGTGCGGGATAGTAGAGCGTGGCCTGTGCAATGAGTCAACATGGTAATGACTGGGGAAGTGCTAATAGGACACCGCGTGGGGGTGCATGTGTTGGCATCCTTTCAGTTAGGGGGAGAGAGCAAGATAAGGGGTTCTCTGTAGCTGGGCAATGGCAAGGAAAATGTCGTTGACATGTCTTTCTGTTGTCGGTTGCTGGTGTGGGTTCAGGTTTCGGGGTTCCTGTTTCCGGGTTACGGGTTTCGAATTTTTCTGTGACCATTGGGTCGAGCGTTCCTCCAGTGTTTCGATCGCGTCCTCCAAATGATCTATGTCGATCATGCTGTTGTTCTCTGTATTCGTTCCCACTTGGAATTATCTCCTTATCGAGGTGCAAGGAATGTACTAAGCTCCGAGTTCTTCGTTACGCGTCGAGACTCGTGCCACCAAGTGAAGTTCTGGTTCGGTGTTTGGAGTAGGAACAGTGGATTGGTCCTCGGCGTTTTCTCTCTTGTACCAGTGATCCAAATTTTCCCTGGTAGTTTCGTCGTTGTGTTTTCCTTCTGTATTCTCCATTCGAAGAGGCTCCTCTGGAGCCGTAAGGTTCTTTCTCTGTTGATTCGCGGAAAACGGAGGCACCCGACCTTGTGTGTCCGTAGAAAAGTAGACTATCTCGTCGCGATAAGGTATACTTCGGTCTGAAGCGAACAGAGTTGTTCCGGGGGGTCTGATCGGGAGTTCACTGGTAATCAATGATGTCTGGCTAGTGACGATAAGCACTGAGGCGGTGATCTGAGTTCCAACTTTGTGTTATAGCGGACGAGGCCCCCCTCGTCGTGGGTGTTCGTTCTAAAGTCAACAGCGACAAGCAGAGTCTCGGTCGCCGCTCCGCGCCACTGGACAAAGAGTCTAGACGCTAAGTCGAACAATGAACTAAAGGTCTAAAAGAGCGGCGAGAGAAAAGGAGGCGTCGAAGGTCGATCCGGAAGGTTGAGAGCAAAAACTCGTCTAAGTTTGGAACTAGAGTTACTCTATTGTAGGAATGGGAGTTGTAGATACGGTTTAAGGAGAACAAAGGGGACTATAAAAAGGAATGAAACAATAATACCTAAGAAGGAAATGTGAGGTAGTTACGAAAGGAGATAGCGGCCGAAGACCTGGACGATGCGGCAGTTAAGGGAAATGAAGGGACATGAAACGACGCCCTGAGACAAGAGGGGTGAACGAGAAGAGAAACTGTAGAACTTGCCGGCCTACTAGAACCACCGCGGTCTATTCAATTCATCCCGAACGACCGTAGCAACACCCGAATAATTGGCCTACAAAATTCCGAGACTTTCTAACAGAACATGCAATGGCACCCACAGGACATGTTGAAATTCCATTCAACGCTCGATTACACTATCTTCCGAAATATAGGGATCTAGCGCTTTACGAGCCAGATGAATTACCACCTATCCATTGCAATGTCACCGCCGTAACCTTCCGTCGCACTAACAACACCTGAATAACACAATACAAATGTTGTATACCGAATCCGCCCTTCCGTTGAGAGTACGCAGCTGTAACCTTCGACTTTGCTAACAATTGGCAGAAGCAAGTAAAGAAATAGCGAAGTCACTTTAGATGGAACTACGCATGCAACAAATCCCTATGCTGCAATCAATCGCAATAGAGTATTGAGAGTCTCAACTTCTAGACCACGCCCCCCCCCGCCCCAAAAAAAAAAAAAAAATTTTGACGATACCCATCGGACAGCCACTACAACCCATTCACTCCGAAAGAATTGCGGCGCAACAGATCCTATCCCTGAATCAGACAGCGGATTACGAAAAGAAGTTTCCAACCACTAGCCAGGGACGAGCTAAGGCGAGATCAGAAGAAATCGGATGAAGAAACTCGAATACGCTCCCAGCACCAGAGCATCCACATTAATTAGCGAGCTGCAAATGGGGAACTCCGAACCTCAACGGGATACGAAATATTCAACTGAGGATAAAAGACACCTTCGAGTAAACATCGAATCCCCAACGTCTAACAGTTAAACTGTCTTCGTTCACCATCAGTCGCTTACTTCGCCACTTTTCACCGGGCCTTCGCCCTGTTGGTCACTGCATGTGGCCACTACTATATTGAACGCCGTGACGCTCCGTCTCGCCGCGCCCTTCATCCGCCGCCGCCCGACAGACATTCCCCCTCTCGAGGTCTTGTCGAGACCACTATCACCATCAACGACGTCGACTTCGCCGCCGCCCCGAGCTGCCATGAACAGACCCTGCAGAACTTGCATGAACATAGAGCGCCGCCATCACCGACACCCCCCCATTGGTCGTGCCGCCCTCGCAACGTAATGCTCCAGAAGGTCAGCGACCGGCCTCGCCGAAATACATCCGTCGCTTACAACGAGTTTGCCGAACCATTGGACTTTGTCACTGGGCGTCACCATCACCACCGACCTCACGTCCCTCACTCTCGAGAAAGAAAAAGAGGCAGCGCTGGCGCACAAGCAAAACACTGCAGCGTGTCAGTTCGGAAGATCGCCAATGGCGGCTGAAACGGCAGCAGCAGACTTTAGGCAACTCGTACACCACTTCTTCGAAGCATGGCAGGATACACGCTTGGACTCTGCATGTAGAAGTTGGTGACTTACTCGCATACGAAGGGGGTAATGTTACAGTTCGCCTTGCGTTTCAACCCTCCTGTCCTAGCGGACCGGGTTTCGTATACAAAACAATATTTTCCTTACCCAAAAAAAACAAAAAAAAAAACGGCACATTGTACAGCTCGAACGCTATCCCTCCTTTCGTAAGACCACCATTCAAACACTTCCTTTCTAGGTAGTTAACCATGTTCGTTCCTCGTATAGTTGCCTTTGTTCTCTTATCGTATATACACCCATGATACTGTAGAGTAACTCTAGTTCGCAACTGAGACGAGTTGTGCTCTCGAAACCTCAGATTAGCTTCGACGCTCTCTGTTCTTCGTCACTCATCAGACCTTCGTCATGTTCTACTTAGTGTCTAGACTCTTGTGTGCCAGTGGCATGGGAGCGGACAGGAGACCTCTGCTTGTTCCGCTGTCAACGTAGAACGAACCACACGACTGAGGGCAATCCGTCCGTAAACAGGAGAGCCTTTGACAACTCTGACCATCAACAATGTCCAAGTTTATTGATTAATGAGTCTATGGGGCCAATGTACATGAAGGTCGTTGATGAATGGGACGGGTGGCTTGGATTGGTAGTGGAACTTTTGCTCCTCGAAACTGGACAAAATATAGTGATCATTGATGATCTCGAATGATTCAATCTGCACTCATCTTCATTTCATCGTGCCTCGTTCCAGTAACATCCGTGATCACTGTGATCATTGATTAATATCAATTAAGTTATCATGAACGCATAGTGAGCAGACTGAGTCAACTGTTTAGCGAGCTTTGTGCCGATCTGAACCCGTTTTCTGCCTGAGGGGTTGGTGACAATGGTGAGCGAACGTGAACAACGGTAAAATGATGTATTACATATAAGAAATCATCAGGTAGTATGTTTGATCATGAGCACCTTTGCGGATAAGAAAGGTAGGCAATTAAGAAATGGACCATGATCTATCACTTCGTTCACTGAGTGGTACAATGCTCATGAATCATAATCTATGTATGAACACAGGTGATCACGGACAATCACTGAAGAGTCATTGAATGATCATCTACTTTTTCCTTCCAAAAACGGTTTTTGGTCCAATTCGCAGGCAGCATAATGAACTTTTTGCATCTTTTCTTGACTTACAGTTGATGAGACAACTGCGTGGCTGCAAAATTGGCAAAACAGATTTGCTCAACATGCCAGGAGACCATCAAGATGCTCATCAGCAAGACAAAGAGGTGTCTCAAACAGAGGAAGATATGCTGCCAATTATAAATGCTTATCTCCAACAAGTCCCTGCACGAGAGGGAAGTAACTTGAGTGTATATGCATACCATCCGGGGGTAGGACTGGATGATGGGACTGATACGACAAGGGTAAGGTTGTTTATTACGCACACCGAGGATGAATTGTTAGATTAGACAAAGATTTCAGAAGGAGTAAGATGGGCGTGGAGCGCAGCAGGCAAACTTAGGGATATTAGAACATGAACCTTTGCCAAAGGCGATAGGTGCTAGGCACGGGGGACTAGTGTGGATTGAGTGAAGTAGTATTGGGGGACATGATGACGGTAAGAGGGGATGACAAAATTGCAAAATGCATGCGAGGATGTGTACTGTGTAACGGGAAAAACTGAGACCTACAAAGATACACAGTTGGGGGGCCAATCAAGCCGTATAGACTCATGGATATAGTAAGGGAGATAAGATGTGTGTTGGGCAAGGTCAAGTGTAGTGTCCTCGGTGTGTGTGGACCATAAGGGAGTGGGGCAGCTCGATGCGCGATCGTGCAGAAACTAAATTTACGGGCAGGCAACAATCTGCCGGCAATGGAAAGGCATAAGCAAGGCAGTGGAGTGAAGGATGAAATAAGGCTTACTATAAATAAAACAGAAGCATGTTCATCGACAGTGTCGGTTGAAATACACCAAACACAAAAAGTCTATGCTCGATCTGCCGGCTTAGTTGATTGATGCTCAGGAAGAGGATCCTGAAGCTGAATTTCATCATGGATTGCGACTAGTACTGTCATGGCGCATTTTCATAATTGGTTGAACGACCGTCACCCCAAATACCCCTAAGCATAGCCTTCAACACGGCTTATCACCGTTTGACCCTTAGAGGGTATTTTTCATTTATATTTTCTTTTATTTGACGTATATTTAATTACAGTTCTAGACACAAATATGTACATACACTAAAAGTGTATATAAGAACCTGTAGATAGAAAATATACGTTCAGTTGCGACTTTCTTGGCTTTCCAGCATGGAGTATCTCCACTCTATGAGTGCAAGGACCTGGAGAGGTCTGCGGGTCACTGTCTTCCTGACAGTGATACAATACTCAAAACACCTGGAGAGGTGTCTGGTCACTGTCTATGACAAGTGATACAATACTCTTGTCATCACGGACGTATGACTCTATGTCTATGGACATATGAGCTCATCGTTCATTGACAGTGACGACCACTGAGAAAAACTATGTCTAACGGACATATGAAGTGCTCTGCCTCAACAGGTGTATGGGCCCCGATAAGCCCGTCAGGTTGTCAACTATGACCAAAACATGTCTCAAGGACATGATCAACGACGATGAAAAATTTTCACATGTTTCAAAAATATTTATATGAAACAGACCTAATAAAACATGGTTCAGAATAAGATATCATATACTATGTCGTCCTCAAAAATTTCCCACTGGCATCGACTCCAGCAATATCTTCTCTGGCATCGACTATCGTGTCTGGGCAGAAAGGATGAAATCTTATTGCTTCACATCGGATCTTGGGCGATGATCAATCATCATTTCCGAAACCATCTCCTCCCCTGATGCTGCCCCGCTACACTTACTGCTGCTTGCCGCCACCGAATATAAAAAAGATCTTCGAGAATGGCAAAACATCAACGACGCCGGTCTTGGTGCTTTACGTCTTAAAGTACTCGATTCGATAGGCGACATATAGCTGCAGAGGACGAACTTCTCAAAGCGTGAACAACGCTAGAGAATAGCTACAAAAGACGACCCCAGCACTTTTTGAACGATTTCAAAAAGAGTTAAATTTCAACTTTCAGGAAAGGATCCCGTTCCTGAGATTGAAAGACTAGGCCTCGTACTTTTCACAGCTCGGGAAGACAAGTCGACATTCCTGACTTTATGCAAGCTCTTATACTTGCAGCCGCTCTTCCGAAAGAGTGGACCGCTGTTTTCTACAGCAATGTTCCAACTATACGGAACAGATAAATTCCACTTTCGAGACGATCTCTGATTCCATCATCGGAGAATATCGAAGGGGATATGCTATGACAACAGTATAATTCGAGGGATAAAGCGAATAAAATCAGCGGGAGTTAAAAGGAAGGAGAAAGATGCGTCATGGAATAATCAGAAAAAGGATGACGAAATCAGCGTCAGGGTTCTGATGAATCCAAAAACAAAGACCTCGCTCTCGCAAGGGCTTTAGAGGCAGGGAAAGAAAACGCGCCACAGAGCAGACGTTCCTCCTGAATCTGATCAGAGCAGAATGCTGTCGAGATCATATCTCAGCTCTTTTCTACTGCGGCTAGAAATGACAAGCTCGCATGCAGTCATCAGCTACCCGATTCACGGGTCAGTCAAAATATGGAAAAGGAACATGGCAACGATCTATAAACACTAGATCCCTCGCTGATCGCCTTGGCGTCACAAACAACCACGGAAACGTTGAAAATACTTGACACGTTACAAAAGATGAATTATCTTTTGGAACCACCTCCCAAACGCAAAAGATCTGACATAGATCTTGATTATTCAATCGGTGGGAGATCCATATGACGTTTTGGAAGAAACGTTATTCGATAAATGGTGAAAAAGATTACGACATCCCAAAGGATCCGTTTGACGATCAAATGGATCCTCTATTTGATGACGATGCTGTAAGCCTCGGTGACGAGTTAAGTCATTCATTTGTCAATAGAGAAACTACTAAACGCTCTTCACAGCGACATGGTAGTATAAATGTATATAGCGAAAATATACATTATTTTTCTCATTGCAATAATTGTGTGAAATGTAAAGAAAATGAATCGTCATGGATCCTAGATTCAGGAGCATCATTACACTTTACTCACAACCAAAATGACTTTCTATATTATCGATCGCTAATTGATAAAGGTTTGTACAAACCGCTGCTAAAGGTAAAACTTTACAGATACTAGGCGTAGGTGCCGTTATGATCAAAATTTATCGTCAATGGAAAGACAGATATTAAATTGATCAGCCAGTCTTCTATATACCTGATATGGATACGAGATTACTCTCCATGGGAACATTCCTAAATCAAGGATATTCCCTTTCAGGAAATAAAGATCATATCGATCTAATCAAAGAATCTTCCATTATAAGATTCTCACCACACGAACAGGTCAAACCATATATTGGTTAGACTCTGAGATTCATAGCGAATCAATAAATGTTGTAACACGAAAACCAGATTTTCATATATGGCATAAACGATTGGGACATCCTCAAGATGAAGTTATCCGTAAAGGAAAAATTCATTTAGAAGGATTCCCTAATATTCCTGTTCCTAAACGGAAACAAACTTGTTCAGGATGCGCTAAAGGAGAAATGCGCAGTAAATCATTTCCAGAGTCACAAAGTAGAGCTTCGTCTCCTGTTGACTTAATACATTCAGATCTTAAAGAAATCTCGATGATATCATATCACAAATACAAATATTTTGTGACATTTATCGATGATTTTTCTGGACATTTATGGATTGGTTTATTAAAGAAGAAATCCGATACGGAATCTTCACTGAAACAATTTGTTGCCTTAATAAGGAATAAATATCAAAAATTGCCTAAGAAATGGCGATTTGATGGAGGAAGCGAATTCACTAAAAGTGAAAAATACCTCAAAGATCTTGGAATTGAAATCCAAAAATCGTTACCATATACATCACAACAAAATGGCAGAGCTGAAAGGATGAATCGAACTATTTGGGAAAAGTCACAATCCCTTAGATTCGACGCCTGCTTACCACAATCATGGTGGGAATTTGCGCTTGAACACGCAGTATACCTATACAATAGGACTCCCATAGCTCGCAATAAATGGCAGACACCATATTTTCTTATTGAAAAGAANGAGTCCCTTTCCCATAGATAAGCACCACCAACACTTAATGTTGCAATTTCAGTTATACAACTTTGCACAAAAATCAGTTCTGATCGGGCGGTCCGGATTTATGTAGTCTGCCATTACTTGTTTGATGCAGAGCGGTCCCATGACACGGACGTTTACAGCCGTCATCAAACGGTGATAGTGACGGTTGATTTCCGCCCGTCGTCCCGTCTTTCAAATTTCAAGACCAAGAGACTTCGGCTTGTCACTTGTCAACAGCTCGGGCCTACGTTTTCGCGAATTGTCCCAATGTCCAATACGTTTGGGAAAACTGGGAATGCCGATATGCATCTGTTCTTTTATGCATTCCGTAGCCAGTGACTCATGACTATCATGATATTTCAAACTCTCCCTGAATGGCGTAAGCTTTTCTAATGTCTACGCTAGCACTGTTTGACGACTGTCCCCATTCAGAAAGCTATTTCTTCCTCGACTCTACGGCTGAGACGATGCAAGATGCAAGGCGTCATGTATTGATGGTATCCAGAAGGTTCTTTAATGTATGCGTTTTAGAATGAAGCGTGGGGTTTTACTATCTAGTGAGATGTTATGATCATTTAAGATGCAAGTATTATGCTAGAAAAGCGTCGGCAACCTTGCTTGGTGATTCCCTGAATGGCATGATATATTGACAACACTCACACTTTCGCGTGGTCGCTTTCAACACCTTTTGCTTTGAGCAGGCGCACTGTTCACTTTCGAACAATTAATCTCACAACTTTTGGAATTACAACAGGAAGTTTCATTGGTGAGGGAGGATGAAGAATAAGAAGCCGTGTCTGATGTTCGGAGGTCTGCGCATCTTGCGCATGAAGTACGCGCGCGACGATGATCAGCGCAACCTCACCTTATTACAGCGACGATGCTGACAAATCAGCTATTTATTAACTGATGCACTTCTCTGCATCGTATTGTATTCCCCGTTTAGCGACAGATATCATGGGAGGAATGTAGTTGATAGCTCGGCTGGAGTGAAGAGCTTTACCAATTGGCCAAGTCATTAGTTTTTGCCATGATTTGCGATTTCAGAGAACGTTCGATTAAGGCTTCATCGGGCTAGTTGATTCTGATGATTCCGATAGAGTCGACGAGGAGTCCAAACTCAACGAAGAGGATGACGAGGTCTTAGACGAGAAGGCGGAGGAAATTATCGAAGAACCGAGCGCGGAAGGCAACCCCTGGCTACTCCATCATCTCCCAATCATAGACATCAAGGAGTTCAAGATTCATTATACCTAGGGAGACGTTGGCTTGGATGAAGCTTGAAAGCAACATGCACCCGAGCAGCTTGAGTGTGAGTCGCTTCGAGCAAGGTGGTGGAGTTGTCGCCTGCTGAGCGCCATGCCAAATTCAGGGTGCCCATCTTCAATATCGAACGTGGGGTCTCTCGAAGGGAAGAAGAGCGAGAGAGAATGGGCAACGACGTGGTTCGGCTGGACTGGGATGGTTCGGGTAAGTACAATAGGCCATTCGAAACGTAGCGCTGCTGAGTATGTCCTAGAACCTTTCTTTGACAACGAATTTGTGAAGAAAGAGGTGTCCACTGGGGTTATTAGCCTAAGGCGATGCAGTTCTAATCCTTCTGGTTTTCTTCGAGTCGCTGTTTCGATCGGAACTTCGTGGGCATTGTATTGAACTGCGTCAACATGCCCGGCGGTATCAACGTCACAGTGACATTGTTGGGAATAACGGATCGACGGAGGAAAGCGCGCAAGCGCGCATCGCGGAGGAGACGGGTTACGAGGAATGATGGAACAAGGGAGACAAGGGAGACAGTATGCACGTGATGATGGAGAAAGGGAATTGGAAAGATAGGAGGGAATTGGAAAGATGGTTGATGAAGACTATTCAATGCGAGAGCGCCTGATATCAATACGAGGTACCGTCATTTGCACGGCCTCGTCTATTTCATATTTTATTACTTATTTATACAACTCATGTATTCCTGAATCGACGCCTTTAGCTCGCAATCGCCCCGCGCCCCTTTGTGAACTTCTATAGGTTATGGGCCCCACGCTCCTATAGCCTCATCTAAAAGCATACCCACTTCACACCGCTATACTATTGATTAATCTCCAATGTCAGATACTGTCACACCGGCCGCCGAAAAATCGAGTGCTGTCTCACTCGGTTCCAGCAGTTACCGAATTGAGCCACTGAATAACCAGAATTGGTTAGCATGGAAAAGGAAGATCATGGCGATCTTGCGCGACCTCGATTTAGAAGATTTGCTTACCTCAGAAGCACCTAGACCGAGAACGGCAAATCAGCCGACCTCTGCCGAGACGACGGCTATGAATGACTGGGTGAAGAAGGATGCTAGGGCGCAGACAAGGATTGAGTTAGCGGTAGGGGACTCTGAAATGATACACTTACTAGGAGCCACCACCGCGAAGGACATGTGGGACCAGCTAAAGACCATCAAAGAGACGAGGGGAAAGCTAGGAATTCTTGCTGCGCGGCGCGCACTATTTCGGGCATCAGCGCCTGACGATTTTGATATGGGCGATCACTTTACCAAATTAAGACGGATGCAGGAAGAACTACACCTAATGGGGAGTATTGTACCTGACGACGACTTCGCCATGATACTGCTCACATCATTGCCAGAATCGTGGGACCACATATACACGTCGCGTACCTTGGTGCTAAAAAGCAACGCTCCCACGGTTGTCCATCATCCGAGTTTATCGCTGTACGACTCGACGAGTTCCAGAGAAGGAAAAGATCGGTCGAGCGCCATAGCAACGGGAACCATGCTTCAGTTGAAAGAAACGCTTGCAATGTCACGAATTGATAAGAAGAAGACAAGACTACAACAAACTCAAACCTGAGAACCACAGGCGAAGAATATATTAGCATGGACGCCTGTCGTCTCTGAGATATTGGATGGCTTCTGCCGTTTCAATGAGAAGGCTAGTGAGGGGTAATCTGTCGAGAATGAACTCTCACTTTCATTCAACCAAGCTTAGATGTCACTACATATCTACGCGGCAGGATACCCACGTGCTGATTTTAGCTGTGCACGCGAGCTGCACAGAGGTGCGGTATGCACTTCAACAACTTTGTTCGCGTAGGGTAGGGGGGGGGTGGGGGGGGGTGCACAAGGCATTATGAGCCGTTCTTCGTAACGTGTCACGCAAAATATCTTTATGCAGTTGTCTCGCTGAGGGGAGCTATGGGGAAAAATTATCGGGGTATCCCTTAATTGGCTTTGATACGGTTGGCACACATCCTTTGACTGAGCAGTCAATGCTATGAATGATCATTAATGAACAACACGAGAGCCAGGCAGAGCACTCACGGGCCGGGGTAATGCGTCGTACTTCACTGCAAAAGAAAACCGGATCAGCAGGCATGTTTCGAGGGAAATGATCTACCGACAACCTGAAGAGCGGAGGTTGAGACGTAGAGCGATCGCGAAGAGTGGCGCGATTTCATCTGAGCAAACACATGTGCCGGCGATGTGTGTGTTGCCATTGGAAGCTGGTAATAGGAAATGTGCAGGCGGCGGAACAGGCGGTGCTGCAAGAACTGTTATTTGTGAATGAGCGCTAATTGGGGATTGAGATCCAGTAATTCTGTCGTTATTCGAATAATGAGGGACAAGCGGGCACAAAAGGCTATTATACGGACGCGGTTCCAGGGGGTCTGGGCCGGAACCAAAAGTGGACCATGTGGCTGGAAAGGAGAGGGTGGTAAAACTACAAGGCAGATACTCCCGGCGCTTGTGAACAACATCTGATGTGGCAGCCCAGTAAGCTGTGTGAGTGAGGGCTGGTTGTAGCATTGATTGAAGGGTGACAATGTACTGCAGATTGGGTTGATATTGGACGGGTTGGAACAAAACGAACAAAGCCTGTCCGCGTGGGAACGAGGGGTTGCAATAGAGCCTTGATAGAGGGAAGCCGGGCATAAGGTCACGGGCCTGGGACGCGTTGCAATAATTGGTGGTTGGGAGTTGTAATTGTAGAGAAGGCGTTGAGAGGGCAGGCTGAGCTGTTGACTTGCAATTGCTGGTGTGGGGCGAATGTTGAGTGCGGATGGGGGAAGGTTGGAGGAGACGCGCATAGCCCAGACGCGGCGGGAAAAATAGCTGGCGGTGGTGCAGCCGTAGGTGGTGATGGGGGGGGGGGGGGGGGGGGGGGGGGGGGGGGGGGGGGGGGGGGGGGGGGGGGGGGGGAGGGGGTTGGGGGGGAGGGGGGGGTTTGGAAAGGACGCGCGCCGCCAAGTTGGCTGGTAGTTGCGAAGGTTCGGCTGGAGTCGTGGCCAACTGATCAAGAAACGTCCATCTGTGGCACCTGGGGGGGGGGGGGGGGGGGTGGGGGGGGGGGGGGGGGGGGGGGGGGGGTGGGGGGGGGGGGGGGGGGAGGGGGGGGGGGGGGGGGGGGGGGGAGGGGAGGGAGGGGGGGGGGGGGGAGTGGGGGGGGGGGGAGGGGGGGGGGGGGGGAGGGGAGGGGGGGGGGGGGGGGGGGGGGAGGGGGGGGGGGGGGGGGGGAGGGGGGGGGGGGGGGGGGGGGGGGGGCGGGTCTTTGCAATAAAGAAAAAAAAAAAAAAAAAAAAAACAAAAAAAAAAAAAAAAAAAAAAAGAAAAAAAAAAAAAAAAAAAAAAAAAAAAAAACAAAAAAAAAAAAAAAAGAAAAAAAAAAAAAAAAAAAAAAAAAAAAAAAAAAAAAAAAGAAGGAAAAAAAAAAAAGAAAAAAAAAAAAAAAAAAGAAGAGGAAAAAAAAAAAAAAAAAAAAAAAAAAAAAAAAAAAAAAAAAAAAAAAAAAAAAAAAAAAAAAAAAAAAAAAAAAAAGAGAGGGCATTATTTAGTCGGTGGATGTTGTAGTAGAGGGGCGGCATTCACAGCCGTCAATTGGTGGCGTGGTGGTTATGAGAGG
This sequence comes from Amanita subjunquillea, assembly GCA_020011035.1. Taxonomy (NCBI): domain Eukaryota; kingdom Fungi; phylum Basidiomycota; class Agaricomycetes; order Agaricales; family Amanitaceae; genus Amanita; species Amanita subjunquillea. The sequence continues at coordinate 47,499 of JAEBUT010000002.1, read as the reverse complement.
TGGGGGGGGGGGGGGGGGGGCAGCGATAGGAGTGGTGGGCAGGGGACTCGTGGGGTTGCAGGTAGTAGGTTTGTTGATGGGGGGGGGGGGGGGGGGGGGGGGGGGGGGGGGGGGAGGGGGGGGAGGGGGGGGGGGGGGGGGGGGAGGGAAGTGGTTTGGTGTTGGGGGGGGGGGGGGGGTGGGGGGGGGGGGGAGTTTGAGTGTTGGGGGGGTGTGGGGGGGGTGTGTTTGTGTGTGGGGGGGGGGGGGGGGGGTGTTGTGTGTGATTATGGGGTGTGGTGGTGGGGGGGGGGGGAGGGCTGGAGGGTGGGCGGCTTGGAGGGATTGTAGCCCCGCTGGTGGGGTAATTAGTGATAGGGCTTAGTGGAACTAGTGCGATTGGTCGCAGAGGGCGATGCATGCGGCAAATCCGGCTGACGGGCAGCGCAGTGCGGAAGTAGGGCTCGGTTGGAAGTGGAACAATAGCGTGGATGATGAAGTTGAGTTTTTATTTTGTAGCTGTCGGAAGTGGTTGTCTAGGGCTGCCTTGTGTGGTTGGCGGGGAGAGCGCCGTTGTCTTACTGATAGCGCGGACAACGGCAGATGGAGATTGGCAACAGATGGAGGTGAGGGTTTTACTTGGTTGAAGGACGACGAACGAGCGGTGCGTTTGAGGGAGTCCCCCCCTGGACCTGTGGAATAAGATTCGGAGTGTGCATGGACTCTTAGGTGGAGGAGGGGGCACCAACCCGCGCTTGTGCTTCTTGTTGTCCTAGCTAGTCCTTCATCAGTCGGGGCGCAATCTGGCTCGATGAATTAGCGCGGGGACTTTGTTGCGGCTTGCCGGCATTCTTTTCTTCTGCAGAATGGCTATTAATTACTGCGAATGGATATCTGCCTTCTCGCGGAGAACGCGAAGGCGTACGCATGGGTGGACTCGTGGAGATCTGGAAAGTAATGTCTGCATCGATCTGTGAATACAAATATTTGTGACATTTATCGATGATTTTTCTGGACATTTATGGATTGGTTTATTAAAGAAGAAATCCGATACGGAATCTTCACTAAAACAATTTGTTGCCTTAATAAGAAATAAATATCAAAAACTGCCTAAGAAATGGCGATTTGATGGAGGAAGCGAATTCACTAAAAGTGAAAAATACCTCAAAGATCTTGGAATTGAAATCCAAAAATCGTTACCATATACATCACAACAAAATGGCAGAGCTGAAAGGATGAATCGAACTATTTGGGAAAAGTCACAATCCCTTAGATTCGACGCCTGCTTACCACAATCATGGTGGGAATTTGCGCTTGAACACGCAGTATACCTATACAATAGGACTCCCATAGCTCGCAATAAATGGCAGACACCATATTTCTTATTGAAAAGAAGAAACCGAATGTATCGGATTTGCGAGTGTTTGGATGCCAAGCTTATGTATATATTCCTGCTGAACGCAGACAAAATAAGCTTGAAGCCAGATCTAAGATGATGATCTTTCTGGGATATAAAAATGGAATGAAAGGGTATAAATTTATGAACCCTGAAAACAACACCATTTTTATGGGAACGACAGCAGTATTTGACGAAACAAAATTTCCAAAATGTCGAAACTCTAATCAAAATCCCACATTCCTCAATCCAGAGGAAGAGTTTGAGGATCTCATGCCAGAAATACCTCATGGAACGTCTAAAGAACATAATACATCAGATGAAGAAGAAGATTCATCGAAATCAGAGAGTGATAATAGCTCATCTGACGAATCTAGTATATCTCCCAAAGGAAAGGGATCTGATAGTTCAAAAGATGATTCTAAAAATGATGATTCAGACGATCAAAATGAAGTTGAGGAAGATTTATTTGCTCCTTCAAGACCATCATCTCCTAGACCAACTAGAACCAGACGATCAGTAAATCGACCAGATAACGTCTATGGAGATTTAGATCCAGTCGAAATCGAAAAAATTGATAGAAGAACGAGATTAGACCGTTTCACGATTAATAAATTATTATCGTGTGCAATTCCTATCAATGAAACAGCTAATACAGCTGTACCTGAACATCATCACGAAATATTTCGCTTACCAGTCAGTGAACAACAAGATTGGATTAACGCTGAACAAAAAGAATGGATATGCTCATTAAAAGAGGCGTTATAATAAATCTACAACATCTCCCTGAAGGTCGAAAGGCTATAGGTTGTAGATGGGTTTATGTCCAAAAAGACGATGGACGTAAAAAAGCTCGTCTAGTTGCCCAGGGTTTTTTCCCAAATAGATGGCATTGACTACGATGAAATATTCTCACCAGTAGTAAGATATGAGACATGCCGTCTCATACTTGCACTTGCAGCACTAGAAAATTTATATATATCATTTCTAGATGTGACTGCTGCTTTCCTATATGGAAAACTGGACGAAGAAATATATATGAAACAACCACCAGGTTTTATCAATAAAGACAAGAAAAGCATGGTATATCGATTACACCGTGCACTTTATGGATTAAAACAAGCTTCATTAGCTTGGTGGAAATCATTAGATGAGTCAATGGAAAAAATGGGCTTCATACGAATACACTCAGATGCTGGTGTATTTATTTTTAAACAAGGAACCAACATAGTCATAGCGATTATTTATGTCGATGACTCAATGTTTTTGGGATCCAACAAAATCATAACATTGCGTAAAAAGCAGGAGTTTATGAATAGATGGGAATCTAAAGATTTAGGAGATCTCATCGATGGTCAATCGAAAAATTTCTTATCATTTCAAATAAAGAAAAATAGAAATATTATTACCATCGATCAAAAACCCTATTTGCATAAAATAATCCAGAGACTAGGAATGAGTGACGCTACTCATACAAATACTCCTCTTCCTACTGGATATGAACCAATTAAAAATGATCAAATATTAGATCATACGATTAGATCTCAATATCAATCGGTTATTGGTTCATTATTATATCTGATGATTGGAACAAGACCAGACATTTGTTTTGCTGTAATAAAAATGTCGCAATTTTCAGCAAATCCATCATCAGATCATCTAAAAAATGCAATAGGAATGGCTAGATATTTAGCCAAATCAATAGATCTCTGCATAAAATACGACGGATCATTAAGATCTGGCTTAATGAGTTATACAGACTCAGATTGGGCTTCAGATAAAAATGATCGTCATTCCACATCTGGATTCTTTACTCTTTTATCAGGAGGAGTAGTATCTTGGACATCTAGGAAACAAAAAACGGTAGCACTATCGTCAACAGAGGCAGAATATATGGCCTTATCTGACTGTGCAAGAGAGAATAAATGGATTAGATCTATTCTTACAGAAATCCATTTTCCCATAACTATTGCACCAATATACGGTGACAATATGGGATCTCTATTTATTGCAAATAATCCCGTTACTGAAAAACGTTCCAAACATATTGATATCAAATATCATCATATACGAAAACTCATAGATAACAAAGAGATTGAATTACGATTCATCAAAGGATCTGAAAATCCTGCAGATATTCTGACTAAAAATCTTGGTCGAATATTATTTCAAAAATTTATACCGATGTTAGGTTTATCAGAATCATTAAATTGATTACTGATGGCCCTGGAGTAGGGCCTTAAACTGCTTCATTTTACTGCAATAAAGGGAACAGTCTATCACTGTTGAGATTACTCCAGTTAAACCCAAAGACTGTTGAACAGCTGTATCATTATGGGAAAAAATAAGAAACCACGCAGTAAAAAACAAAAATCAATACTAACTATTGGAGGACATTCCAATGTTGGACATGAATGCGAGCGCTCATCTCGCTGCCAATTTGAGCAAACCCCACCTACACCTTCTAGAAAACCACAGCCATTAATCACAATGACTCCGGCTGTTGCCATGTGGATGGACCAAGCCCTCCAAGGACGAGATCCTTGGACATTTCCTCCTAAAGCCTTTTGGGCTTGGCAATTAAAAGAAAGGTGGAGACGTGAAGGTGTCTCTGGACACATTTCTTTCGAAGATTTTTGAAAGAATATACGCATCTCTTCTTGCAGACTTGTGAGAAGATCGTTACTAATCAGTACATGACTGTACAGATTATGGGGGGTGTTGAACGACCTTCACCCCAAATACCCTAAGCATAGCCTTCAACACGGCTATCACCGGTTTGACCTTAGAGGGTATTTTCATTTATATTTTCTTTTATTTACGTATATTTAATTACAGTTCTATACACAAATATGTACATACACTAAAAGTGTATATAAGACCTGTAGATAGAAAATATATGTTCAGTTGCTCTTTCTTGCTTTCCAGCATGTGAGTATCTCCACTCTATGAGTGCAAGACCTGGAGAGGTCTCTGGTCACTGTCTCTGACAGTGATACAATACTCAAAACACCTGGAGAGGTGTCTGGTCACTGTCTATGACAGTGATACAATACTCTTGTCATCACGGACGTATGACTCTATGTCTAATGGACATATGAGCTCATCGTTCATGACAGTGACGACCACTGAGACAAACTATGTCTAACGGACATATGATTGCTGCTCAACAATAATTTTATCTAACGGCATCCATTCTAGGTCACTTTGCTCATCGCCAATTACCAGTCGAAGTTTGCCAGTTCTCGTCACCGATTGATCATTGCCCACTGTTTATGTATTGCGGTATTCGCAGAACCGTTTTGCCGCATCGTTCGTCACGCGTCACGGATCAAGTATTATATCATATCGGACTCCACCCGCTGTATCGCTCATGCCTCGTATTTGCCTCACTGCATCAAGTAGTGTATTTCTCATGTAACAATTTTTGTGCATGCATCGGAAGAAATAGAATCAGGGCCACTTTATATGTGCACTCAGAGCCACTCAAGGTCGCTTTTATGAGTCCACTCAGAGCCGCTCTGTTGAGTGGATTGCGCTCAGCGCAGCATTTCTGAGCGCGTACCTCGCACTTTTGAGTGGAGTTGGCATTTGCCAGCTTTTCCGTACATTATCCTGATGAACTAATGCATGCTTTTATAGTCCAGTTCCACACTGGCTTGGGCGATGACGATATCACTTTATCGCTCACCTCACCTGCCCTCCTTCAACCCTTGATTAAGGCGTATCCCGAAGTCAAGTTTATCCTACTTCATGCTTCCTACCCCTTCACGCGGGAAGCGTCTTACCTTACCGCTGTCTTCTCAAACGTATTTCTCGATTTTGGCGAGGCAAGTCCCCATTTCACTCTCTTTGTTTCATAATCTCTGACGTTCTGGCGCCAGGTCTTCCCGATGGTGTCAGGCCAAGGCCAGCGAGATATTTTGAACCAGGTGCTCGAGCTTAGTCCTACCACCAAGATTATGTTTTCCAGTCAGTCTGCTCTCTCTCTCTCTCTCTCTCTGTATCTTTCCGCCACACTGGTCTGATCGCATCCTCCGTTCCTTGGCAGCTGACGGACGCTATTGGCCCGAATCGTACTACCTTGCCTCAATCCAGGCTCGGAACATTCTATATGAAGTGCGCGCCTCCGAGCGTTATTTATTCACCAAACTACAAAACCTAAATTAATCACTCACTCGTTTAGGTTTTTAGAGACGCGCTCAATCATGGCGAGCTTACAGAGGCGCAAGCGATTGAGATCATCAAGGCTGTCCTGTTCAAGAATGCAAACAGGATTTACGCATTGGGGTTCAGCACTCCTTGAACTGCTCCCGTGACTTGTCGATGTGAGCTGACAACGCTTTTATCGTGCAGTTTTTATTTTAGCTAGAAGCCCGACACCCATTCTGAATGGAGACAATAAAAAATAATGTAGTCTGAATACAATTGGCATACAATTCTCAACGAAAAAAAAAGAAAAAAAAAGGACTCGCATCCTCAAGACCCGGTTCTGTGAAAGAATCACTGGATGATGTTTGCAATGTGCTTCAGTAGCTTCATGAGCCTTGCCGTCGTCCATGGCTCTGCTTGATATATAGTATAGATCTTGAAGCCAACCATACACAGCGTAGGGTGAGCGCGGGACGGGGATCTGATGAAGATCTGGGACGAAGCAGTACTACCGTTCGAATGGTCGAGGGAAGGCGCGTTTGACTGACCGCACCAAGACGATTCATTGTCCTTGATTGACGCGCCGTCGGTGGACCGTCATGGGGCGTGTGTGTGGCGATAACCACAAGAACTAGGTTACGATCAAGGTGAAGGAGAACCGCGCGTATCCGTCGAGCCCGTCGAATTTAACTTTAGAAAGCAGTATGATGCTTGAGGCCTTGAGGCTTGGTCAGGTATTGATCATGATGAACCCCTTCATGACCGACTTCCACCTCTCCGTCAGTTCGGCGTGCTCTGGCAGTAAGACGACGAAAAGGGGCTCTTGTTCCGCTCGACGGCATCGACGATGACAATTTTCAAGTAAGTACCTTGGGTTTGTGAGCGAGAGGATGATATCAATGTTGGATTGATCGCCGCGATGCCCGGCGTCTTCAGTTTCAACGTCGTCAATGCGCAGCTATGATCATTGTCACTACGTACATATAAGCAAGTCCCAAAGTAGTGCACTGGCATCTTGTGCTGGTCATGACGAGTCACTGCATCCACCTCTGGGAGGTAGGAATGTTTATATCCCCTCGCGTCTTTCTCATCCTCTTGGTACCTCTTCTTCTGCATGGAGCCCCAACCCCGGGCCCCTCCCAGTGGAAATCCGTCTGACTTCGAATGGTCATCTTCATTTCCTGGGGGCCGCACACTGCCACTGCCAGTACCTCAGGTTCAGAGTTCCCTTCACTGGCAAGTAACGGGTTCACATGGCACGCCCAATGTCAACGCTCCGCCCGGCAAGTTCGAATGGTCATCTTCATTTCCTGGGGGGCCGCATAATGCCAGTGCCAGTGCCTCAAGTTCAGGGTTCACACGCACCCAATGTCCATGTTGCGCCGCCCGGCGCCGGCACATCTTCGCCACTACAGGGCCAAACCGTAGACGCCGATCGGCCACCATCCGAACCTGCTCATGATTACAGACAAGTAGCACACAAAAACCCCGAACATCTAACAGACAGGAAATTTCCTAAAAACTATTGTATATTACCAATAGGCGCCGAATATACCACGGCATCACAGATGAACCTCGTCGAGCTTAAGGCGATGCCACAAAATCGCGCCCTAACAGTAAATCGGGTCGTTACCATTGGCGGGCAGCTACACGTCAAGGTCCTCCTACCAATAGGCACCAGATTCGCCATGTCAAGCGATCCAAACTACATTCGCGTGCCTACCGAGGCGACCGGAATCCGAATCATTGACCAGAAAGTAGGCAATCACGATGTTTCTCGACTGTAACGCATCTGACTTTCAACAAATGTAGGACCAGGAAAAGGTCATGGAGCTTTGCCGGGAGGAGTATAGAGAGGACTCTCCTGAGCCTGGAATTATAAATGAGACGCTGGATCGATATGAGTGCCGCTGTTTCGATATCAACTTGTGGAATGTCCAAAGCGGTAAATTCGAAAAGGTGCCTATTAAGCCCAGATATACACATCGCATTACTATATTATAATGTATAAATCTAATACTGCATGAATATTGGCTGGTGAATGTTGTTTTGGTCCCATGGTCATCATTAATTATTAGTGAAAATGCAAAGCCATTAGTAGTGCATAATTCAGCAATGCACTTGCATCCCCGCGTTTGCTCTCACCATCCCCGGTCTCCTGCTGACAGACGGTCTTATTTCGGAAGAACTGCCAGTTCAGAATGGCGATATGTACTATGTATGTTATGGCAGGGTTGCCCGACAACCATACCGTGCCAGCGGAAGATGATAGGGCTGAGTATGTGACCCTGTGTTCTAAGAGTCCGTCACGGTCACTGGCGGAAGTTGTCATATACTTCGTAACGCATCGTAATCGTAGACATTTACATAGACATTTGGCTTCTTTGAATTTGCTAGGGCTCTTCTCATTTCCTGGTGATACACAAACCTCGGCACGAGAACCGGAACAGAAGGGCGAGGTGTACCTTTCTCTGATGGCGGCGGAGGTGTGGATATAGCAACAGAACCTGGACAGCCCGGTTGCAACAGGCAATATATCAAGCGGCACGCCCAGTTTTTATTTCCGAGCATCTTGTGCTGGTCACCCCATATTCCTCCTCTGGCAGGTAGGAATGTTTGTATCCGTTTGCGTCTTTCTCATCCTCTTGGTCCCTCTTCTTCTGCATGGAGCCCCAACCCCGGGCCCTCCGAGTGGAAATCCGCCTGACTTCAACTGGTCACCTTCATTTGCTGGGGGCCGCAGAATGCCAGTGCCAGTACCTCAGGTTCAGAGATCCCCTTACTGGCAAGTAACGGGTTCACATGGCACGCCCAATGTCAACGCTCCGCCCGTCGAGTTCGAATGGTCACCTTCATTTCCTGGGGGCCGCATAATGCCAGTGCCTCAAGTTCAGGGTTCACACGCACCCAATGTCCATGCTGCGCCGCCCGGCGCCGGCACATCTTCGCCACCACAGGGACCACATGTCACAAACCCTGGCCAAACCGTAGACGCCAATCGGCCACCGCTACCTGATCACAAACTACCACCCACGAAAGCCGACAAATTCGTAGATTTAACAAAGGGTCATACCGACAGTCGCTTGCCTAAATTGACTTGTTTATTACCACCAAATTCCTGGTATCGCGTACGATCAAGTATGGACCGCAAATATTTCTCCAATGTCCCGGAAAATCGGCGAACAGTGATACGACAAAACTCGATCGCTGTCCCGGCGGACCTAGGCTTACTCGTTCTTATACCACCAGACGTCATCGTCGAGATATCAGGGCTTACCACCGACATTCGCGTGCCTGCCGATAGCGGCATCCGAGTCATTGATGTCCCAGTAGGTAATCATCTTTCTCGACTGTAACGCATCTGACGTTCACAAATGTAGGATAGCGACAAGAAGATGATTTGGGAGAAATGTTTGGAGTCTTATATAGAGCAATTCAAAGAAATTCGTACGAAATTTCCCAAGAAAAAGATTCATGCAAAAATGAGGTTTATGCAAAATTGTTTCGATCGCAACTTGTGGGAATTCGGACGTGAGCAGGAATCCGACGGGAGTGTCAAGTTTAATTTCGTTCTCGTGGAGCTCAAGCCGTATGGAGCAAGTGGGTAGTACAGTCCACAATCATGGAACGAGTCTATTTAGAATCGAATCATATATGTTCCGGTTGTTACTCTGCATTTAATCTTTACCTATTGCGCGGGTTGGGTGGTAGTTAGGAAGTTGGCTGGTTAATCTTGAGTGGCACGCGCATCACGCTGCCTGTTCTGAGCTTTCTTTCAATTGCTATGCGGGAAAGAAAAGAGAGATGGCCAGGGTAATCGCAATATACCTTGTGATAGACCTGAACACGATCAGGCGTGTTCAGTGCATCGCCCTTTGTTTTTCGTTCCGGACCAATACTCTTTGGCCATGATGCTCGTAATGCGAGAAAGCAGGTCAAGGTGTTCAGGAGTGGAACCGTGTCGATCCATAGAGTTTTATGCTGTCTGTATTGCATGGGATCCAAAGTATGGGTACGATTGCTGGCATGTGGACAGGGTGCTATGGTCGGATGAATTGCCGGACCACTGAAGGTGGCACAGCATCATTCTTCTGCTGGTCACCGAATGTTTGCCTTCTCTCGCGTCTTCCTCATCCTCTCTGTCCCGCCCCGACCCCTCCACAGGATGCCAACCAAAATCCGCCTGGCTTCGAACGGCTACCAGTCAGACACGAATTTCAAAACACATTGTCAATACCACGCATTATCTGTTCACGGACCACCCAAGGCCAACACGTAGATTCCCAGCCCACGAACCCCGTACGTCTCACAGACGATAGGAAACACTTACCCACCCCGCACAAAATGACCGGGTCGCTACCGCGCGACGAGGTGTCGTCGTTCTCATACCAAAGGGCACCATCGTCATGATATCAATTGACTGTAACGCGTCTGACTTTCACAAATGTAGGATGAGCGCCATCTTGAGGAATGGTGCAAGGATAAGAATAAAATTCCTCCGCCCGGACGGTGACTTGGCGAACATGTGACCCGCTGTTCCGATATCAATTTCTGGCGTATCGGAGAACCCGGAGGACCCGAATTCGTTGATGTGACCGTTAATACACCCAAAAGGAGGTGAGGGTGGTCACCAGCGGAAAAATGTAGAGATATTTGACTAGATTTAAGGCGAATCAGGGGAAGTTGAATCATGGAGTCGCACCTACTGGGTATCACCAAGAAGTGTATGGCTACCAAAGGGTTACACTGAGCTAATGCGACCAGTTTTCTCTGTATGTGTGGTACGTGAGGTAGACGTACCATCACTATGGCATTGTTAAATCGATTCGATTTGGCTCAGGCGCTCTTTGAACTCTAACCACCATCATCCCTTCCGTTTGGGTTTTGTTGCTGCTCCCTCCCTATGGCAGCTCACTCGATTGTTAATCGCTCTCATCTCTGATTTTGTATGGCATATGGCGACCCATCATGCTTCCCATTTGCGACATCGTCGACATCGATTGGATTTTGTGGACCACGAGGTTCATCATCGAAGACACTCCGAGGTTGCCACTCGTTAAAATGGCATTGCGGATAGAAGTCACCTGCAGTGCGGGCCCTTAAGACTTACTGGGCTTTGCCCACTCTCGGTTATACACGCGGCGACAAGCCGTTTGGTGGACTACATGCGGCGATAGGCCGCACTCGATTATACACACGGCGACAAGCCGTTTGATGGACTGAGCTTCCCACTCGTTAAAATGGGTTTGCGGATAGAAGACCTGCAGTGCGGGCCCTCAAGACTTACCAATGCGGCGACAAGCCGTTTGATGGAATACCATCTTTTTCGCGCGGTAGATTTTGACGACCGTCAAATGACTCATAAAGTCCCGGAGTTTCGCGGGGGTGTGCGGGAGCCTCTTGATTTGAGCTGTGAGACGAGCAGATAAGTAGGCATACGCGAAGGTTGGCATTATACACACTCGTTCATACGTTTTGGTTACTGTCTCTTTATCGAGACATATTGGTTACAAAGTGTAGTATCTACACAACATCAAATACGATTTTCTATGTTAAAAAAAAAAAAAAAAAAAAAAAATTCGATTTGGCTGAAAAAAGAATAACATGGTCATAGGGCCAGCTGCCCTTCTCACGCCAACCATACCTCCTACCCGTCCGCCCAACCCATATTCCACCCGCAATAAGCCGAAACATCATCAGCTTAAGGATGGAGCATACGTTAAGGCTGGAGGCAAGGCTTCTTTCGACGACCAGCAACGCAATTGGTTCCTAACCGCATACCATGGCTGGGCAACTTGAAAGTTGAAGCTGATAGATTGCAGCCAACCCAGGCGAGTTGGTTGTTGGGTGGCAGGCGAAGTGGATGGTGGGTGGTGAGTGTTCAACCCGAGTCCTCTTCAATACCGATTAACGCCGCCACACTTCACCTGGTCCGGCTTGGTCAGCAGTGCACCTGCTCTGGCACCTCGTTGTTTTCCCACCGACTCTCTTTCTTCCTTCAAGCACGCGGGACGCAGTTTCAAGTCCGAATTTGTCCTCGTTTTTCGGTTTGCGGTTGCGGTATCTGAGCCGCAGACATACTACATAGTCCGAACATTTAAGACGTCGGACATGCGAGTATGTATCTTCGCCTTGATTTCATAACAAAGAACAATGGCAAATTGCGTCCCTGACACCCGGATAAAATGACAATGGAATTTGGCGGGCACAGTGCAATGTAGCAGTAATAGGTATCGTTCAGCAACAGATCGTATCCCAACTTCCTGATATCTGTCGTCGTTGTCAACTTGAAGGGCCGGTGCATGGCTGGTCGCACCCGGATACCAATTTGCTGACACCATGTCGGATTTACTGCACCCGATTACCAGGTAACACACCGACCGATCGTCAACACCCTCTGGCAGAACTCGTATACCAGAATATGGAAACATACAATCAAACGCGATTGCTACCACACCAGATGAAAATGTCGTTCTCCTATCGACAGGCACTGGCGCTGGCACCTATGTTCGCTTACCACGCAACCCTATCATTTGCCTGCTTGTAGCTTTAAATCCCGAATCATTAATGTCGATGTAAGCAACCAGGTCTTTCTTGACTGTAATGCATCTGACATTCACAAACGTAGGACCAGAAAATAGTTAATTATAAGGAACGGTGCAAGGACATTCGTGCAGCCACAGCTTGTGTGCCTGGAAAGCGACTTGAGAACGCCGACGCATATGAGAACCGCTGTTTCGAAAACAACTTCTGGAATTTCCTGGCAGAATTCGTTGAGGAACCCATAAAGACATTTCCGCGGCTAAGGTAGGCTAGGTCACCAGCAGAGAAATGTATAGATATTTGACTGGATTTCAGGACGCCAAAGCGCCAGGGTCGGTTAGAGTCAATTGGGCAGCACAGTCGCGTCGTGCCAAACGGTAACTTATCAGCCATTATATAGGACCCTCGTGCTTTCGGCAGCACGAAGTCGTCAACCTAGAAAATGACAAGATAATCCATACACTGAGACATGTCAGTCTGTGAACTTATGTCTCTACGTGACCACTGTGGGCTAGTGCTGGTTTGAATTGGCGCTGCCGTGACCACGGCGGCGTATCATCATTATCGCCGCGATGCCCGGCTTCTTCAGCATGACATTAGTTATGTCAATGTATGATCAGGTTTCGTGGCAAAGTGCTATCAAAAGGAGAGTCACTTGGATACGGCCCATACGCACAGTCGTGGTCGTTATCAGGGCTGGCTCCACGAGTATATAAGTTCGTCGTATGTTCCTCATCTTCATCCTCCTCTGGTAGGTAGGAATGTTTGTCTCTTGCGTCTTTCTCATCCTCTTTATCTCTCGTCTTGTGGGAGCCCCGACCCCTCCACAGGATGTCAACCGACATCCGCCTGGCTTCGGTTGGCTACCAGCCAACTATAAATTACATAACACATTGCCGCCTCTGCCACACATTCCCAGTAGAAATCAGCACGTGCTGCCACTGGATCATGTACAGGAGCCACACACAAACCCAAGTGGCCAACCTGTAAATTTTATAGACGCCAATCGACCACCACACACAAACCCAAGTGGCCAACCCGTAGATTTGATAGATGCCGATCAACCACCACACATAAACCCCGTACATCTCGTAGACGAAAATCTGGCTGAGAATGTGTGTAAATTACCAAAAGGCACTCGGTATCGTGTACCACCATCGCGTACCCTCAAAGAGCTTTCGCCAATAGCCCACAAATACAAGGGAAGAACGGACCGGATCGCTATCACGCCAGAAGATGAAGTCGTTCTCCTGCCAAAAGGCACCATCGCCCAAGTCATTGGAGACCGAATTTGGTTGCCTGCCGAGGTAACTGGAATCCGATACATTGACAAGACGGTAGGCAATCACAGTCTTTCTCGACTGTAACGCGCCTGACTTTCACAAATGTAGGACCGGGACATCGTTGAGAAATGGTGCGAGCAGACTTATCGACAGCAAGAGAGAACGCTCCTTGAGCCTGGTTGGAAATATGAGCCAAAGGACTCGTATATGTGCCGCTGTATCGATATCAACTTGTGGAATGTTGGACATCGTTTCGAACCGGTGGCCGTTGGGTATCGTTACACCAGACGTATATAGATCGGAGGTGTTGGGGGTGGGGGCGTTAAATCACGGAGGCGGGGGAGGGTCGCTTGGAGCTCCACGCGTCATTTAGTGGTATATGCCATGTATCACCAAGAAGCCTATGAGCAATTCTCTCGCTTTGAGAGCGCCAACAACCAGTAAGACCATCCCAGAGGACAAACTTAAGTTACGGGAAATTGTTCTGAGCGAACGCTACCAGTTTTCTCTGAATGCCGTGACGTACCATGAGATGAACCAGAGTTGGATTACGATGATAGCGTCAAGAGCCAGTCGTCGACGGGTATCCAATCAAGTTAGTCATCCGCCGAGCGACGTCATCAGCCCCCGACATCCCCCCATTCAAAGGCGAAACGGTAGACCTGATGGAGCGCTAATGGAGACAAGGCATCCGAGGATGAAGTCACTACTTCCAGGGGGTGATAGGCTATATAGCCCAGACGAGTTGGAGCCATGCTTGTGAAACGCGTGAAAGTGGATTGGTATGTGTTCATCTTCAACTCAATACCGACTAACGCCTACACTTTCATTCATCCAGCTCGTCCATCAGGTTGGATGTTCCGCTCCGAAAACCTTAGCCGCAGCTCGTGAAGGTGCGAGGTCAACGATATGCTTTAGTACTATCTGGAACCATCAAAGAGTTTGAGAACCGAATCGTGCCTATTTTGCGTATGAGGCATGGAAGCTCGTTTATTATCTTATTCAACGTCTGATACTCTGCAATGCGAAGGATGGCTAGGAGGAGCAAAAACCCTCTATTAATACTGTCACCAAGCGCAAGATGATTGCAGGTTGGAACATACCGCACAGCGTTCTTGTTGGACAACATCACACGTGGAAAATTAGGGTCGGACCATGTCATCATCGTCGAAGTACAGTTCAACAACCAGTAATGCCAAATCCGCATCCACTTATACTTTCCTCGCTAAGGGTTTCCCTTTGTGATATCATCATGAAAATTTGCGGGAAGCTCCCCGAAAAGGGATTATATTACGAACTGTCCGCGAGAAATATTCCATTATATACACATTCGATGGCAATGAACTGTCCCTGTAGCTTAACTACAATAGTCCTAAACATGATTATACAAATTCAGTGCATCGCGTTCTTTACTTATCATTCGAGACCAATGGTTTTTTACCGTGGTTCTCATCCTGCGAGAGAAACAGGCAATGAAAAGGGCTAAAATTGCCACAGCAATTACGGAGCCAGAGAAAATGAGCGAGATGATGCCCGAAATTCTAGCAAGCGACCAAGTCTTGCGGTTGTACCCGATGCGGAGAATGGTAACGTTTACGATAATGATCGCGCCAATGACCATGACTGTCGCGATGGCAAGGGCGAGTCTATGGTAGCACGGAGTCAGTATGAAAGAATCAGATTTGCGAGCATGCATACACAAATGCCACGGTCCAGAATCTTTGACTCGCAAAAGTTAACGATCTAGGCAAGTTCTTGGCCCAGCATACTGCTATGTATACGAATCCGGGAATCAGGAATCCGACTGTAAAAAGCGGGAATGTCAAGCTCATGAGACCAACTGGATCTTTGATATCATCCTGCCGGCTGTAGAACACGATTGACGTGAGTGAGTTTACCGGACTAAAATCGAGGGAGATTACTTGAATATCGTTGAATAAACCAGGCCTGCGCCGGCGATGGAAAGTCCCCCAAGGCCAGTGGCATAGTTGCTCATATAGCTATACATGGTCTATTTCCAATCAAATCAAAACTTTTACAACGTGATGGAAGCATTACCTCTCCCCAATCATTGAACCCCCTATAGGTTGTAAGCTCTGCGACTGCTTGGGATTTGACCATGTACTCGAAGTTTTCCAAATCCTCGTTGACCTCTTTCAGCTTGCAGTTGAAATGTGATCAGAACTAAGCTTTCAATTAGACATAAAGCTTACATGTCCTCTCAATCGCTGAGTCGTCTCGACGTAATGTAAGTACCTTCGCAGTAGATTCTCCTGCCTGCGCGTGAGAGGCTCCACATCTGGGTTAAGGGTCGAGGATCTGGAAATTGTATCAGGATATGTAGCCCGTGACTCGTTCTACTAAATGAACTCGTTTCGAGTGATTGAGCAGGAGTGGGAGTCACGGACCAAGTCTTGCGCCTCTCTACCATAATCTTCCTTGATATCGAGGTCTTTCCTTAGATCGCCAAGGATTTTCATCCGTTTCGCGCGCGTCGCAAGCATCTGCACGAATGAGGATAAGAATGGCGCGAGGCAAATCTGTGGGAGTCACTAGTCACCAGATGCTTTATTGCATTGCGATGCTTTCTCAGGTCCGCGATGTCCGGTTTATAACAACTGTGAATGGAATCCTTATCATAATGATTGATTGATAGGTAGTGAACGAGCGGGAGACCCACCTCCATCACCTTGAAGCGTCTACTTGACGCCGGATACAAGAAACATTTGATAGCTTCGAAGACCTGCATGTAGTGTAGACTCGATCGCTTAGACAGACTCGTTAGCGAAACGCCTGCCAGTTCACAATGAGTTAGACATTGCTCACATTGTGCGGAATTTCTGTGCAGACGGCGATAATGACGAGCACACAAGGTGCAGCCTATTTAACTTACCGAAGAGAGTCAGATGCATATGGTAAGTTCCAACGCAATGGCACAGCCATCGCGGTGAACTTGCGATAAAATGTTGTTGAAACTATCTGTCATGCCGTAATCATGTTGCGCACAGCTTCAATGCATCAATTTTGGACGCTTGTCGCGTACTTTCAGCATGGATTCCAGATCATTATTTTTAAATGGCCAGATGTTTTCTTTGTTTTATAGGGGCCGATGCGTGTACAGCTTACTAGTAGATGTGAGCGCACTTCCTCTATGCTGTGTAGGTGGGTGTTTTTTCCTGCCGTAACAGTACAGTGCCATGGAAATACTTTCAACCTACGGTAAAATCGGCCTGTGCACCGTGTGATCTGTACCATGTTCCATGTCCGTCGTGGTATAATGATGGCTTCATAGTATGCGCGGACGCTTTAAAGCTCCGAAATGAATTATAAACTCACGATGTCCTGTCGCTGTCATATGTCCTTCACCTGCTCTTCCAACCAGTTCCACAATTTCTCGCCTAGCATCGCATCTCGTGATATAGCACTCGATTCACCAATACGGGCCCATGGGATCAAGTACTAACACCATTGAATCATCAATTACAATTATAAAGGAACTAGAGTGGACGGTACCTTTCCATTAATATCAGCCGCGTTCGGCGATGTTCCCGCATAAAGCTGTGTTAGCGCCCCATGACTGGGGTCGTAACACGCAAGACGCTGTTGACCGTGACGTAAGAGATGTACTGGACAAGGTATCAGGGTTGGCATACTATAATTAGCTTTGTTATAGGCCAAAGGTGCCGTTGAAGGTCTGATTTGATGTTCCCTGGGCAAATATGGTAAACGATAAATACTTGCACAATACCTAGTAGAAAACTAACCTGGGTTCAAAGACGTAGTTACAATTCCCTGATCGTAGTATCGCTTGGCGAGCTCATTAGCAAAGACTATGTTGCCCTTTCGACGTATACAGTTCAAAACTAACCCGCCGAGCACCTCTAGACTCACCAGTTTGCTTTGAGGGTAGAGGAAGGCTGACAGCTGTTTTTTCCGGACAGGACCATCTTTTAACGTCTCAAAATTGATGTTCCTGCTCAATATATGCCCACTGGAAGACGTATTGACGACTCGGGAGTGTCTATCAGAGGAGTTCTTGGCGGCTTCTGCAAGGGCCGGGATAAGAAGCTTCGTAAAATAAAAGTGGCCTGCAATTGAACGAAAGACCAGAATGCTTCAGCAATAGCTCGACAAAGAAAACGATTCATCGCACCTAATACATTGACGCCAAACTGAAGGTCATATCCCTGGGCGCTGAGCAACTCAGTTGGGCATGCCATGATCCCCTGAACGCTGAAGGTCCGTCAATTGGAGAAAAGAGCAATACAAACCTACCCATTGTTAAAAAGTACGTGGAGTTCCCTTTCTTGACTGTGGTAACAAATTATGCTCTGTATCAACACCGCACCATTAGACACACCTAAGAAAACTTTCGGCAGCAGTCTTCACGGACCGAAGGTCGGCCAAGTCGAGGGGCAAGAAAATACCCTCTTTTCCTGTAGTCCCACGTAACTCGGCTATTGCTTCACGCGCCTTGGTTTCATTTCGACATGCGAGATATACTTTAGCGTTGTGAGCTAATAATGCCTGCAAATCCCAAGTCACTTTGTGCCACTGCCAACGTATTACAGAAGAATGCCCACTACCTTCGCCGTCTCTTTCCCTATCCCAGTGTTTGCACCCGTTACTATGATTACTTTCCCAGACAGATCGGGTATGTCTTCTACCGTGAATTCTGGTCTGGGTGGCCATATTTGGGAAAGTTGAGAGAGGATGAATTCCATCGTCCCGATCGTATTGCCCGACGCAGTTTGGTCGTATTTGTCAAGTTGCCGTTTTCTGTGACCCCACCAATTGATGATTGTTCAACGTTCAACGTTCACGTGCTGCAGAGAACAGAAACATAAAATCGTATTCAGATCCAGATTGAATGATCCGGTAACTTCTCGCCGCTCTTTTGCCGAAGTTTATGGATTTGTCTGCATATTGTGTTTTTCTTGGAGAATTGTAAAGGTTATTGGGTTCTTTTTACTTAATCCCGTGATGCATCTTACACTAGACCAAGGTTTATTGGCAATGTACAAGATTATGGAACTGATTACCTAATTATTTTGACGTGCAACATAAGGTCGCACGTACAAACAACAAAACAAATATATACATAATTGCAAAAAGATGTGCATATGATTATGTGCCTCAAGATAGGAAACCAACAAGAAAGATGACGAGGAGGGCAAGGTGTCCACAAAGGCAACAGGGCCCTTGCACCCTCCCCAACTAGATTGCCCCGAAGGTGCAATCTATAAATTTGAAAGAAAAGGAGAGACAAACTCTCCTTGGGAAGGTAATGAGGAAGGCCTCAGTTGTTCAGCCCAGGCCCATGGGTGAGCCCTCGATGTCCATGCCACAGTGTTGTGCACTCAGGCTGAGGCATGGCTCATTGCTTGCAGGTGTCAAGTAGGGCAGGATGTCTCCCACTGGGGGTCCTTCATGATAGGGGAGGGCTGGACGACCAGTCCTCAGTTCAAAATTTCTGCCTCCTTCAAGGCAATCTACAAGAGGTTTCCCTCTCCTCCCCTTTGGCTTCTTCCTTTGGGACATGGAGGGTCTTGAAACCCTTGGGACTGGGATGGCTTTGCTCCAGTTGGGTCCACACTTGTAGAAGTGTGTGACTACATCATCAAGCAAGTACTCACCCTTGTGAACAAATCAGGCAGGTGCATACCCAATCAACCCTTCCTCTTTGAAGCCCAGTCAAGAAAGACACTCTTAAAGAGGCCCAACCTCTCAAAGAGGTGGCAAGCCAGCCACCAGAACCAAGTGGTGGTTCCTTTGCTTGGGTGCAGTTCCATCATTGAGAGGAACAGCCACACCATAATGTCTTGGACATTAAAGCAATTGTCTGCTCCTTGTTGGACAGAGGGAGGAAACCCTTTTCTCCTGGTGATTTCCTTGACATTGGGTTCTTCTGACAAATTGTTAAATGGGAGAAGCCTGGTCATTGTGGCATCCTTGACTGCCCATTGCTGAGCATTGGACCTCTGGTAAAAAGGCACCTTGGATGCCTCTCTTGCCATCTGCATGGGTTTCCCATTTTGCCAGAACCACTTCCCAGCAGTGGGTCTCTTTGCCCACAGAGATGAAGTGTCTCTGTCCCAATACAATTTGTTACTCAAGCAGACATGCCCAAATGTCCCCAACCTATAGAATTTATTTAATCTAAAGGACACTGGGTCCTCTAGGTGAAGGTTCGGGTATCCCAGGGGGAATTGCCTGCTCTTGTCCTCCTGGAGCCTGCAGAAGGCTCATATTTCTTTGTTAGGGACAAAGTGCTCTTGATTCTTGAGGCAAGTGGCACTTTGTCTATCACCATCCTAGAGGAAGAAGACAGGTCTTTGTCATGACTTGTATTCAAAGCTTTGTTTCACTAAGACATTTCTATTTCTTTTCTTTGTATTTTACATATGCTATAGCCAAACACTTAGTCAGGTTGGTGTCTATCTTATCTAGTAAGCACTAAGATGAGATTAGAGTAGATTATGATTAGATTATGGACTACTGGACTGATGACACAGCCACCATGACTAATCCGCAGTCAATGCGCAGTTGTGGCTGTCCAGTATGACTCACATGGAACTATTGTTAGCATAGGGTTCCACAGCCTTTAGGGTTGTAGGGGTTAGTGCACAGACCATGTAATAGTGTATATAAACTGAGCAACAAACACCCAGAGTCCTCAGTTGAGTTCTCTTGGGTTTCCTTCCTACCCTCATCTCCTCCTCTCTAGTCTACTTGTTGGGACCCTAAGACGTCATGTCAAGGGGTAGTCCTGATAGTCTTCCCCCTCTACATATTGCAACTCTTGGGCAAATTTGTGCCTTGATGTATTAGATGCTTCTTTGAGCTCTTCCTCATTGCCCAATAGAGAAAGAGCTCCCTTGCACTCACTATCAAAGTCCGAGTCCAAGTCATACATGGTTTTCCTTTCCCTTAGCTGAGAGGGAGAGGGCAGGGAATGATGGGTGGTTTGTTTTGGGCAAAGGAGGGGTGTGGTTAAAGCCCTCCTCTACTTGCATTGGGGGAGGGGAAAGATTTTGTTGATGGGGAGCAGGGGAGCAATGAGTTTTGAGAGGGGAGTTTTCTTGTTTCTTCTTGCTCTGATTGTTACAGTTCCTCTTTTGTTCCATCTCTTTTGTTCATCTGATTACTCATACAACTGCTCATTGTACAGCTTGGATGCTATTTCCTTTTGTAGCTGCATACAGTAGAGTAACCCTAGTTCCAACTTAGACAAGTATTGCTCTCAACCTTGCTCAATCTCAATGCTCTCTTTCCTCATCACTCTCCAGACCTTTGTCATTGTTTGACTTAGTGTCTAGACTCTTTGTCCAGTGGCTGGAAGCAGACCGAGACTCTGCTTGTCACTGTTGACTTAGAATGAACCACAATGAGGGCATTGTCCATAACACAAGTTGGAACTCAGGAACTGCTCAGTGCATCATCACTAGCCAGACACCATTGATATGTACCAGAACCTCCCAGATCAGACCACCAAATGACTCTGTTTGTTACAGACAGAAATACTACCTTAACCAAAGAGAAGTCTACTTTTCAACAACAAACAAAGAGTGGTACTATGTCTCAGGAACAAGGAAGAAGAACCAACTGGTTCCAGAAGAATTCTTCAAAGGAGAATACAGTGGCTCAAAAAACTGCCCCAATGTTTGGGCATTTTGGAAAGATAGGCATGGTGAGAAAGAATGACATAAGTAGCATGTGTTATAAAATTATGTAATATACTACTATATTATGGCTACGTAGCGAATCAAAAATTATATAATTTGGATGGGAACCCATTGAGTAATAAATCAAACAACATATTCACTCATTTGGGGCAGTTTTTTGACTCTTGAATTTTTCACCTGATTTTCAATGTGACACTCCAGTACAAGATAACTGGGGCTGTGGGAATAATAAACAATGTCACATGACTTTGTTTGTATTAGTTTGACATGTTGGACTTGGCTCATTCATCTTCTTGACTCCCAACCACCACCATGAAATCCATCTCAGCTGAAATGTCATGACTCGTATTGAATGCTCCAAATTCTAAGTCATTTTATATTCATTTTCTTTGTATTTTACATCTGTAGTAGCCAAACACTTAGTCAGGTTGGCGTCTATCTTATCTAGTCAGCGCTAAGATTAGATTAGATAACGATTAGATTTGATTATGGACTACCAGGCCGAAGGCATAGCCACACTTACTAATCCGCAGTCAATGCGTAGTCGTGGCTGTCCATTATGATTCACATGGAACTATTCATAGCGTAGGGTCCCACAGCCTTTAGGGTTGTAGGGGTTAGCGCACAGACCATGTAGTTTTGTATATAAGACATGCAACTAGCACCCAGAGTCCTCAGTCAAGTTCTCTTGGGTTTCTTCCTTACCCTCATCTCCTCCTCTTCTAAGTCTTCTGTTGGGGTCCTAAGCTGTCATGGCAAGGGTAATCCTGATATGAAAAGCACTCTTCTGTTGTTTCTCTCCTCAATGAGGGTTATTCTCATCATCAAATCCAAGCTAGGACAGGTCTGGGGAAGGGTACTATTGGGAGGATTAGCAAGGAGATGGAGGGGGATAAAGAAAACCATCCTGGTGGTCATCCTTCCAAGCTTTCTCCCCATGATAAACAGTCAATTATCTGCCAAATTAGCTCTGGGAAGCTTGACAATGCTGTCCAAGCCACACAATTCATAAATTCCACCATTGCTACCCCCATTGCTCCTCAGACTGTGTGAGATGTGTTGAAGGAGGCAGGTCTTCACTCAGCAACTTTGCCCAGTACCACCAAAACTGGACTGTGGAGGACTGGAAGAGGGTGTTGGATTGGGTCAGATGGGAAGGTGTATGTCTGGAAAAAACATGGGGAAGCCATATCTGACCACACCACCACACCAACTGTCAAGCATGGGGGGGGAATAACTTGATGGTTTGGGGCTGTATGGGCTGGGGTGGGGTTGGGAAGCTTGTGGAGGTGCAGGGGAAGATGGATGCTGTGCAGTACTGTGAGATTTTGGAGGAGGGGATGGAGGAGAGCTTTGAGAAGTTGGGGATGGCTGAGGATGAGAGGAACTTCCAGCAGGACAATGACTCAAAGCACACCTCCAGAAGGGCACAGAAGTGGTTCACTGACCATCAAATTACTCTCCTGGAGTGGCCAGCCCAATCCCTTGACCTGAACCCCATTGAACGCCTTTGGCAACATCTCAAGAAGAAACTCCAGCAATATGATGCACCACCCAAAGGAGTCCATGAGTTATGGGAGAGGGTAGCAAGGGAGTGGAATGAGATACCACCAGAGACATGTCAGAAACTTGTGGAAAGCATGCCCAAAAGGATAGAGGCAGTTTTAAAGGCAAAGGGGGGTCATACAAAGTACTAGATTAGCAAATATCCTAGAGTCAAAAAACTGCCCCAATGGGTGAATATCTTGTTTGATTTATTACTCAATGGGTTTTGATTCAACTTACATAATTTTTAATTCGCTACGTAGCCATGATATGGTAGTATATTACATAATTTTATAACACATGATGCTTATGTCATTCTTTCTCACCATGCCTATCTTTCCAAAATGCCCAAACATTGGGGCAGTTTTTTGAGCCACTGTATCAGGAAAGGGACCCCACCAACAAATTACCAGGAGAAATTTGGATTCATTGGTACAACAAAAAGAACAAAACAGAAGATCAACTATTTTGACCCCCAAACACCAAACCTGAACTCACCTGGTGGCACAAGTTTTGAGTTGGCAAGGAATTAGGAGAATACACCTTCTTCACATTTGACAAAGGGATAAATACCAGGTGGAATGAATACAGAGAACAGCAGCAGATCGAACTAGATCTAGCCTTTGGAGATGAACCAAAACAAGGAGAAAACTCAAAACAAGGCACAGAACTGAAACACAAACCCAGAACACAGGATCCAAGACCTGAAACACCAGAACCAAAACAAGAACCAGAAAAGGAAATGTCAGACAACAAGGAAACATCCTTGAAAGGAATAAAGGGAATCTCCATTAAGGAATTCAAAGGACAGCACTCTAAGGCATTTCAGCAATACATTTGATGATATCTTTGACCTTGATGAGAAACACTTCAAAATGTCGAAAAAGCGAATCAAATACATTCTCCTTCATCTAGGGGAAGAACTAGATGATTGGAAAGCCAATCTGCAAGGAGAATTGGAAGCAGCAGAAGCTGCTAAAGGAAAGTCAACAGAAAGCGCATATGCACTCTCTTGGGATAGCTATACTAGCTTCAAAAGATGATTCTTAAACAATTGGGGAGAATCTGACAGTGCTAGGTAAAGTCAAAGTGGGCGGAGATATCGACATCCCTGCCTATATTCAGAAATTCAGATCACTCATACACTCCACTGGAATTACAGGGTTCATGGCACAGTGCATTTACTTCTGCCAAGAACTCCCTGCATCAGTTGCAGCAAAGATCATCAAAAACCCCACAGTTGTTAACATGGAAACAGCTTACAAGAATCATCTTTTGAAGCCAGTATAGCTATCCCAAGAGAGTGCATATGCACTTTCTGTTGATTTTCCTTTAGCAGCTTCTGCTGCTTCCAATTCTCCTTGCAGATTGGCTTTCCAATCATCTAGTTCTTCCCCTAGATGCAGGAGAATGTATTTGATTCGCTTCTTCAATGTTTCGAAGTGTCTCTCATCAAGGTTGAAGATATTATCAAATTATTGATGAAATGTTTTGCCTTAGAGCACTGTCCTTTGAATTCCTTAATGGAGATTCCCTTTATTCCTTTCAAGAATGTTTCCTTGTCATCTGACATTTTCTTTTCTGGTTCCTGTTTTGGTTCTGGTGTTTCAGGTCTTGGATCCTGTGTTCCAGGTTTGTGTTTTGGTTCACTTGTGCCACCAGGTGAGTTCAGGTTTGGTGTTTGGGGGTTGAAATAGTTGATCTTCTGTCTTGTTCTTTTCATTGTACCAATGAATCCAAATTTCTCCTGGTAATTTGTTGGTTGGGTCTCCTTCCTGGTATTCTCCTTCGAAGAATTCTTCTGGAACCGGTTGGTTCTTCTTCTTTGTCCCTGAGACATAGTACCAGCCCTTGTTTGTTGTAGAAAAGTAGACTTCTCTTCGATTAAGGTAGTACTTCTGTTTGTAATGAACAGAGTCATTTGGTGGTCTGATCTGGGAGGTTCTGGTATCAATGGTGTCTGGCTAGTGACAATGCACTGAGCAGTTCCTGAGTTCCAACTTGTGTTATGGACAATGCCCTCATTGTGGTTTGTTCTAAGTCAACAGTGACAAGCAGAGTCTCAGTCCACTCCCAGCCACTGGACAAAGAGTCTAGATGCTAAGTCAAACAATGACAAAGGTCTGGAGAGTGATGAGGAAAGAGAGCATTGAGATCAAGCAAGGTTGAGAGCAAAACTTGTCTAAGTTGGAACTGAGGTTACTCTACAGTACATGGGTTTATATACATTTTTAGAGAACAATGGAAAGTATAAAAGGGAATAAGGCTGTAGCTACCTGAGAAAGGAAACATGAAGGTAACTGCAAAAGGAGATAGCATCCAGGCTGTACAATGCGCAGTCAATGAGTAGATATGAAACAGTCCACTGAGATAGAGAGATGAAATAAAAAGAGAACTGTAACATCATTTATATGGACAACATTTTGATTTGCACAAAAACAAAGAAAGAAATGTGGGAGTGTACAGAATGTGTCTTGAAACTCGAAAAATGCAAATTTTGCATTCAGGAAGTTGAATTCCTTGGAATGATCATCATGCCTGGACACATCCAAATGGACCCTGTTAAACTTGCAGGAATTCGTGATTGGCCAACACCAACAACAGTCAAGCAAGTCAGATCCTTCCTTGGATTTGCAAACTTCTATTGGAGATTCATTGCCAATTTTGCCACCGTAGCAAAACCGCTAGCAGATTTGACAAAGAAGGGTTTACTTTTCAACTGGACATCCACTTGTCAAATGGCATTTGAAGAACTCAAGCACAAAATTTCCTCCATGCCTGTTTTACGCATGCCAGACCCCACCAGACCTTTTATTCTTCAACGGATGCCTCAAATAAAGCTACTGGGGCAGTATTGAAACAAGCAGATGCAACTGAAATGCTTCACCCATGCAGATTTATCTCCCATGCCTTGACACTTATGGAACAGAATTACCAGATTTACAACCGAGAATTACTCGCAATCATTAAAGGACTACAGGCATGGCAATGCTTACTCCATGGGTTGCCACATCCAATAGTGGCTCACTGCGATCATAAGAATCTTTTATTCTATCAGTCACCTCAACAATTAACTCCCTGGCAAGCACGATGGTCCATGATGCTCTCAGAATTTGACCTGAAAATTGAACACGTACCTAGCACCAAAATGTTTGAAGCGGATGCTCTATCCTGCCAACCTGATCACATGAAAGATGATGATACTCTGATGTAACCATTACCAGACAATAAGTTCATTCATCTCATTGCCACAGACCTAGCTCAAAAGATTAGGGATGCTACATCACTCGATAGTTTTGGATTCAATGTGCCCCACCAATCAAATCTAAGCTCCAGGACTGGACATTTGTTGATGGAATCATTTAATACATTGAGAGAGCATATGTTCTGGACTTTGGAATGCTCCAGACACAAATTGTCAAAACAACTCACAAATCGCCAACCTCAGGACACCCAGGATGCATGAAAACCCTTGAACTTCTACAACAAGATTATTGGTGGCCAGGAATGTATAAACACATCAAAGAATGGATTACAGGTTGTGCCACTTGCTAACAGATGAAAGTGAATACTCATCCAAACACCCTGGCTCTTCTACTGAGGTCTTTACACTTAGCCACATATCCTGGCAGACTGTCTAGGACTTGAGGTCAGTGTGACACATTTCCATCTCATGTCTGATCAGACTCTGATCAGACTCTGGTCGGACTCTGGTTGGATTCTAGGAGTCTGATAGGAGTCTGAGCTGGGAGTCCTCAGACTGCTGATTTTTTGGGTATTTTTGGGTATTGTTCCACATTTATCTGATATTTTTTCAATCATAAGCAAAATCAACCAATGAAAAGTGCTGTACATACCACGAATCAAACTCTCAGTCACGCATAAGTGTGACATGAGCCAAATAAACTGCTGCACCATGCAGCCAGTTGGAATGTGGCTGCCTAACAGCACTATAGGCATTACATTGCCACCTGCCTTTTTTGGACTACTCAGAGGGTTCTGCCTGCATTGAATCTCCCTCTTGCTCATTGCCACCCCCACCACAACCCTCAACTTACCTGTGCCCAATGCCCAACACCCACTCCAGTGCACTGAGGTCCTGAAGTGGCCAATCCCAACTCCCACCACCCATTGCCTCATCATGCAAGTGAGGCCTTGTTATGGACAATGCCCTTGTCGTGGTTCATTTTAAGTCAACAGTGACAAGCAGAGTCTTGGTCCACTCCCAGTCACTGGAGAAAGGTCTAGATGCTAAGTCAAACAATGACAAAGGCCTTGGAGAACAATGAGGAAAAAGAGTGTTGAAGTTGATTGTTGTTGAGAGCAAAACTTGTCTAAGTTGGAACTGAGGTTACTCTACTGTACAGGGGTTTATATACATCAGAGAATAATGGAGGTTATAAAAGGAAACAAGGCTGTAGCTATCTGAGAAAGGAAATGTGAAGGTGTTACAGTTTCTTCTTTCGTTTTGTCTTCCTGTTTCATGTATTGTTTCATATCCATCATTTCTCCTTAAACTGCACATCGTACTGACTGGATGCTATCTCCTTTCATAGCTACCTTCACATTTCCTTTCTTAGGTAGTCACTGCCTCATTCCCTTTATAGCTTCCTTTGATTCTCTAATCATATATAAACCCCCATGTACTGTAGAGTAACTCCAGTTCCAACTTAGACAAGTTTTGCTCTCAACAACAATCAACTTCAGCACTCTTCTCTCTCATTCTCCAAGACCTTTGTCATCATTTGACTTAGCGCCTAGACCTTTGTCCAGTGGCTGGGAGCGGACCGAGACTCTGCTTGTCACTGTTGACTTAGAACGAACCATGACAAGGGCATCGTCCATAACACAAGTTGGAACTCAGGAACCGCTCAGTGCATCGTCACTAGCCAGACACCATTGATACCAGGAACTCCCAGATCAGACCCCTGAACAACTCTGTTCATTACAGACAAAAGTACTACCTTAATCGAAGAGAAGTCTACTTTTCTATGACACACAAGGTCTGGTGCTACATTTCAGGAACAAAGAGAAAGAACCTACCGGTTCCAGAGGAACTCTTTGAAGGAGAGTACCAGGAAGGAGATCACAATAATGAGCTACCAGGAGAAGTTTGGATTCACTGGGTACAATGAAGAGAATGACAAGGACAATCAACTGTTCCTACCTCCAAGCACCAAACCTGAACTTACTTGGTGGCACGAGTTCTGAGTTAACGAAGGACTAAAGGATTACTCCTTCTTCGCATTTGACGAACAGACAATCACCAGGTGAAACGAATACAGAGAACAACAGCAGATCGAGATAGATCCCTTTGGAGACGAATCAAAACAAGGAGAAAGCTCGAAACAAGGCACAGAATCGAAACACGAACCCAGAACACAGAACCTGAAACCTGAAACACCAGAACCGAAACCAAAGAAGGACATGTCAGACAACAAGGAAACATCCTCAAAAGGAATAAAGGGAAGTTCCATTAAGGAATTCAGAGGACAGCGCTCTAAAGTGAAACATTTCATCAACACATTCGATGACGTATTTGATCTACATGAAGGGCACTTTGAAACATCGAAAAAGCGAATCAAATATGTTCTCCTTCATCTAGGGGAAGAACTAGATGATTGGAAAGCTGATCTTCGAGGAGAATTAGAAGCAACAGAGGCGACCAAAGGAAAATCAGCAGAAAGTGCATATACACTTTCTTGGGATAACTACCCCAGCTTCAGGCGACGATTCTTGAGCAACTGGGGAGAATCTGACCGTGCAGCTAGAACCCTGAATGATCTAGATAAAGTCAAAGTGGGCGGAGACATTGACATCCCTGCCTATATTCAGAAATTCCGATCACTCATACATTCCACTGGAACTACAGGGTTCATGGCACAGGGCATTTACTTCTGTAAAGGACTCCCTGCATCAGTAGCAGCTAAAATCATCGAAAATCCTGCAGTCATCAGCATGGAAACAGCTTACAACACTGCAGAACGCTTGCACAATGCTTGGGAGACCATGAAATTGATGAACTGATCATCTGGATCAGGAGACACAAAGGGGCATTTCAAATTTAACCGAAACCAGAAGCCCTCTGCATCAGGATCAAGGGGAATCAATGCTGTGAGCACAGGATGTCTTTCAGATGCCCAAAAGGAGGAATACCAAAAGACTGGCAAGTGTTTCAGATGTGGAACACAGGGACACATATCCAGGGACTGCCCAAACAAGGGGAATACCCAAATGCCGTCCTACAAGTCCTCCTCCCCACAGAATCACTCAATCAGAGCAGTAGAGGAAACGACCTCGGATGAATCAGCTGCCCAACGGATTAGGGCGCTGTTGAAAGAACTCCCAGAAGAAGATGCCAGAAAGCGGTTGATGCCTCCAGTATCACTGAACAGTTAGCACTCGACTCTGTAATTGTAAATTCCAATAATAACAAACAAATTTCCATTACTGTGCAAACAACCCATAAACCCGCCGAAATATCTGCTCTCATCAATTGTGGAGCAGAAGGAAACTTCATTGATGAACGAATATCAAAAGATCTACCAAAAGAACTCTTAAAACAACCCATTAGAGTCAAGAACGCCAATGGAACAATCAATCAGAACAGATTAATCACTCATTGCATTTGTCTTACCTATTCTATCGAAGGAAAGACGTACAACAACTGGTTATGGATCACCAATTTAGGAGATCAGGCAATAATCTTTGGAATACCATGGCTAGAACAACATAATCCTACTATCAATTGGTGAAAGAAAACCCTCCAAATGGACGATGATTCAGAAGACACCAAACCTATTTGACGCATAGCATTAGACAACCGACAATGGGGAGAAGATGAATATTGGATTAGAGCAGCAATTTACTCTCCCCCCCCTGTCTGAGTGGAATCTGAGCTGAGTCCGAGGACTCCGAGTCCAGTCCAAGCTCACTCCAAGTTGAATATAAAAGTCCTAGGACTCCAAGTAGACTCTGAGTTCAGTCTGAGCCCAGTCTGAGTCCTAGTTGAACTAGGACTGAACTAGGATTGAACTCAGTCCTAGCTCAGTCCTAGCTCAGTCCTAGCTCAGTCCTAGCTGAACTATGACTGAACTCAGACACATTCTCACCTTTTCCCACACATATCCAACATGTTCCCACACACATTCCCACATGCCAGTTCCTGTTCCTGCATACCTGTTCACATTCCCACAAACCCATTCACATTCCCACATACCTATTCATGTTCCCACACACCTGTTCACATTCCCACACACCTCTAGATAGTTTCCTTTCACCCAGGTCACTAGTCTACTGTGTCAATGCCAGTTATTTATCTGAGCTGTACTTGATGGGTCCCCTTGATCTGTTCAGTTCCTGTTCTATTCCATGGGAGGTGTGTACATTCTCATCTTGTACAAACATCTTCCTACCATGTTACCACACATCTGTCCAAATTGTCCACACCTCCTCCATGTTCCCACACCTGACCACATTCCTATGTATAGATAGTTGAGAGACAAGGTTCAATGGATGGCAGGCATGTGACAGGTGTTATGGACAATGCCTTCATTGTGGTTTGTTCTAAGTCAACAGCAACAAGCAGAGTCTTGGTCCACTCCCAGTCACTGGACAAAGGTTCTAGATGCTAGGTCAAATGATGACAAAGGTCCTGAAGACAATGAAGAAGATGAGAGCATTGAGATCAAGCAAGGTTGAGAGCAACACTTGTCTAAGTTGGAACTGAGGTTATTCTACTCTACATGGGGTTTATATATGATTGGAGAACAATGGAAACTATAAGAGGAAATAAAGCTGTAGCTACCTGAGAAAGGAAATGTGAAGGTAATTACAAAAAGGAGATAGCATCCAATATAGAATATGCATGTTGAACTATAGTATATTCTCAGTCTTGTGTACTTGGACTGACTGTAATAATGTACCTATAATATATTCTATGGTCATAAGTAAGTGTGAATCATTTAGTAGGGTAAACAGGATACTCACCTCAGCCTCATGTACTCGGACTGAGGTGAGTGTATGACACTGGATGGCATTTACACATAGCAGGGTGGTCAGCTTAATGGGAGAGTCAGAGAGGCTTGTGAAAGGTGTAAAGCAGTATAATGACTGCGCGTGTCAAGTGCGTGGTCATAAAGCAGTTTGTGATGTGAGTGTCGTGATGCATACTCTCAACAATGCACAGTCATGGAGTAATAATAGAACATCTGCCAATGAAGGGGAAAAGAAACTGTAACAACAGGTGGGCATACAGGTAGACAAGATGTGCAGTTTAAATAGTAACACTAATTTAAAATTTGATATGCAAGAGTGAGCAGTTGAGAAGACATAAAGAGCAGATATGGCTTTTGCAGCTACAGATTAGCTGAATGTGGAGCTGGTCAAATATCTTAACACCAGCTATTGTTCAACTTGTCTCAGAATTTATTTCATTTCATGGCATTTTTCAATTCTTTTGAATTTGACCATGAGAACTAAATTGAATCATAGGTGGTTTCCTGATATGGCAATGATTGATCAGGTGATTAGTCTCAACCAGTCTCACCCCAAGTAGTGTAAAAGTAGATTTTTATTTTATTTTATTTTTCCTTTCAAGTGTAACAGTTCAATTCTATTTGTAATAAAACTATTAATACATTTATTAATGTCATGCAGGCACTGGCAGACGTTGGTGGCCGTGGGCAGATGCATGGCATTGTCGTCAAGATGTGGCAAAGAGGTGGCGGTGGCAGCGGCGAGGTGGGTGGTTGGTGGTGCGCTTTGATGCGTGACGTGTGACGGTCGCAGTTGGCGCGTGAGTGGGTGGGTGGGCAAGTGAGGGGGATCCTTTCAGCTCGTTGTAAAATTTGCAAAAAAAGTAAAAACATACAACAGGGCCCAGACAAACAGGTTCGTCTGGGCCCTGTGGTTTGCGGCCAGTGGTGGGAAAGGTGGTGGTGGGAATGGTGGCGATGCAAATGGCGGTACAGTGGGCGAGGTCCTGGGAATCCGTTTGGAGTGGGCATGGGCAGGGGCGGGAGTGGTGGGTGGATAGGTGGTGCAGGTGACTGGGAACTGGGGGCTGGGAGGGTAAGCGGATTGTTGGGGGTTGGTTAAAAGATAACTAGGCGGAAAAAAAAAGTTAGCCATAAAAAAACAATAGAAAAAATTAAAAAACATACCAGGGGCCCAGACAAATTGTTTGTCTGGGCCCCAGTGAGGGTGGCATTTGGGGTGTATGGGCGTGAGCACGGAGGCGAATGGGCGGGTCCATCAACGCTGCAGGGTGGTCGTTGGGAGTGGCGAGTGGCGGTGGGGGTGATAACCGTGACCATGTGTGGTGGCAGCGTTGACACGGTGGTGGTGGCAGTGGTAACATGGTGGTGGTGGCAGCGGTGATGTTTGGCATGTATGGGCGTGAGCAGGGTGGGCGAACGGAGGCAAATGGGTGTGTATGGGCGTGAGCGGGTGGGCGAACGAGGCGAATGGGGCGGGTCTGTTGACGCCACAGGTGGTCATCGGGAGTGGCGAGTGGCGGTGGGGGTGGTGACCGTGACCGTGTGGTGGTGGTGGCATTGACACGGTGGTGGTGGTGGCGGTGACGTGGTGGTGGCAGCAGTGACATGATGGTGGTGGTGGGGGTGGTGACTGTGACTGTTGGTGATGGTGTGAGAGGCGGCAGGTGGTCGTCAGAGGGTGGTGATGAGCGTGGGGGTGGCAGTAGTGGTGATGGACAGTGGCAACAATGGCGGTTGCAATGCAACGTTGGCAGTGGCAACGATGCTGAGAGGCGGGCACAGTGTGGTGTGATCGATCACGCAACCATGGTCACGTCACCAGAATGCAATGCACGGCAGTCATGTGTGGGTCACGTGCAGCAGTAAACAGTAAACAGCGCGTGCTCATGTCACAGTGTCACAATATGTATATATATGCTCGGACTCTGAGCACCATCAGTCCTAGGATTTCCGAGCTCAGTCCAAGACTGGGCTTGGACTCTATTAGGACTGACCTCGGACTACGAGGCCAAATTCACTTGCAAACAAAAAAAACTCGGACTCCAAACTGAGTCCTTGTATTCCGAGGACTGAGCTCGGAGTCCAAGCATCTTAGGGGGGCTAAGAGTAAAGTGCTCAATTAGAGTAAAAACATCAGCATCACAGGCGCTTGAACATCAGGCAAAACGAGACGAAGTGCCAACAGTTTTGCCTTCTGAATATATGCCATGGCATGCCACCTTTGAGAAGAAAGCTTCCGAGCGTTTCCCATCCTCCCGCCCCATGGGATCACGCAATTGAACTCAAAACAGGGTTTACGCCGAAAGTCAACAAAATCTACCCATTATCGCTGAAGGAACAGTCAACCCTCGACGAATGGATTAAGGAACAACTTGATAAAGGATACATTCGACCGTCTAAATCGCCACAAGCATTGCCATTTTTCTTCATCTCAAAAAGGAAAGCGGCGCACTCCGACCTTGCCAAGACTATTGATACCTGAATGAGTGGACAATTAAGAACGCCTACCTGTTAACCTTAGTCTCTGATTTAATGACGAAGTTAGAAGGTGCAAATTACTTTACCAAACTCGATCTGCGCTGGGGATACAACAACATCCGAGTCAAAGAAGGTGACAAATGGAAAGCGGTGTTCATAACCAATTGAGGATTGTACGAACCAACAGTCATGTTCTTTGGTCTTTGCAACTCCCCGTCAACGTTCCAAATGATGATGAATGAATATTTCCAGGATATGATAAATGAAGGGTGGCTCATCATTTATATGGATGACATCTTGATCTGTGCAAAAACAAAAGAAGAAATGCAGGAGCGTACAGAACGCGTTTTGAATCACCTACAGGAAAATGACTTATTCTTGAAACTTGAGAAATGCAAATTCTGTGTTCAAGAAGTCAAATTTCTTGGCATGATCATTACACCTGGACACATTCAAATGGACCCTGTTAAACTTGCAGGAATTCGTGACTGGCCAACACCAACAACGGTTAAACAAGTCAGATCCTTCCTTGGATTTGGAAACTTCTATTGGCGGTTTATTGGCAACTTTGCCACCATAGCGAAACCATTGACAGATTTAACAAAGAAGGGTTTACTTTTTGACTGGACGCCCACTTGTCAGACAGCATTTGAGGAGCTTAAGAATAAATTCTCCTCCATGCCGGTTCTACGCATGCCTGACCCCACTCGACCATTCATCCTTCAGATGGACGCCTCGAACAAAGCTACCAGAGCAGTACTTAAGCAAGCAGATACAACTGGAACACTTCATCCATGTGGATTTATTTCACATGCCTTGACGCTTACAGAACAGAATTACCAGATTTATGATCAAGAATTACTCGCAATCATTAAAGGACTATGGGCATGGCGACATTTACTTCATGGATCACTACATCCCATAGTGGTTCACTGCGATCATAAAAATCTTCTATTCTATTGGTCACCCCAACAATTAACTCCTCAACAAGCATGATGGTCCATGATGCTCTCGGAATTTGACTTGAAGATCAAACACGTACCCAGCACCAAAATGTTTGAAGCAGACACTCTATCTCGTCGACTGGATCACATAAAAGGTGATGATGCTCTGGAGGATGTTACCATGTTACCAGGCAATAAATTCATCTGTCTCATCACTACAGACCTCGCCCAGGAAATTAGAGATGCTATGTTACTTGACAGTTTTGGATGCACAATCATTGATGTCATCAAAACTCAACGCACTTTACCGATTAAATCCAAACTTCAGGATTGGGCATTAGTTGATGGAATCATTCAATATATTGATAGAGCGTATATCCCCAATAATGGCATGCTCAGGACACAGATTGTTAAAACAGTTCATGAATCGCTCACCTCAGGACACCCAGGACGTATGAAAACCCTTGAACTTCTGCAACGCAATTACTGGTGGCCAGGAATGTATAAACACATCAAGGAGTGGATTACAGGTTGCGCCACCTGCCAACAGATGAAAGTGAATACTCATCCAAACACTCCGGCCCTTCTACCTATTGGATCCAAAGCAACTCGCCCTTTTCAACAGGTCACGCTAGATTTTATTACAGATCTTCCTATTGCAGACGGATATGACTCAATTCTGGTCACTGTGGACCATGGTCTTACGAAGGGGGTAATTCTTACTCCTTGCAAGAAAACCATCGATGCTCTGGGAACAGCTGACCTTTACATCTCTGAAATATTCAAATGCTTTGGACTACCGGATATCCTCATCTCGGATCGAGGACCACAGTTCTCAGCTAAGGTCTTCCAGGAAATCAGAAAGACATTAGGAATCGATCACAGAATGAGCACAGCCTATCATCCACAAACCGATGGAGAAACAGAATGCGTTAATCAAGAATTGGAAGTATACCTTCAAATATTCTGTGCAAATGAACCTCATAAATGGAAACAACTACTCCCAATCACCAAATTTGCTCACAATAATCGACATCATGACTCAGTTAAAGCCTCCCTGTTCCAACTCATGTATGGAACGAACCCTGCTGCACTACCAACTGCTGTACAAAAGATGACAACACCCGCCGCTGAGGAATGCCTACAGCTTTTGCAAAAAGCTAGGGAAGAAGCGCTAGCTGCACACGAACTAGCAAGGCAGATGGTCGCATGACGAGTCAGGGACAAAGCAATCAAATTTGTACAAGGAGACAAAGTATGGCTCGAAAATAGAAACCTCAATATACTGTATCAATCTAGGAAACTGGCGCCTAAACAAGAAGGACCCTTTATAGTCGAACAAGTCCTGGGACCAGTAACGTATAGGCTCAAACTACCAAAACAATGGCGCATCCATCCGGTCTTTCACATGTCACTCCTCATGCCATACAGGGAAACTGAAATGCATGGACCAAATTACACGACTCCTCCCCCTGATCTCGTAAATGGGCAGGAGGAGTTTGAAGTTGAAGCAATTCTTACACATCGAAAACGCGGAGCAGGATATCAGTATTTGGTTAAATGGAAGGGATATGGTCCGAATGACAACTCCTGGGAACCTGAACGCAATTTGGGAAATGCTGCAGATGTTTTACAAACATATAAACTCAGAAGACAACTGTGAAACCTCATGTCTCGCTATCGCAACCGCCAAACTCTTAAACAAAATATTTGATACATGAAGAAATATTGCTCGACTTGAGGACGATACTCCCCAAAACTCTATGAAAGTTTCAAAGGACAACTCATCACATTTCCCATCTATCGCCCTCCGATCACCTCTTTAGAACTGCCTCGGCTAATCAATTATATTCGAACCCAAGCAACTCAACTAATCGGATACAGAATTTCCAGACTCGCACATGGACACTTGGCACACCCACAGGGACATGTGGAAATTCCGTTCAATGCTCACATACATTATCTCCCGAAATATATGGATCTTACATTTGATCCAGAAGAATTACCATACTACCCTGATGCAATATCACCCTATCTTCCATCACCCAACAGACCCCTGAATCACACATGCAATGTGTACACTGAGGCTGCCCTTCGTCGAGAAGACCCTGTACTCTTTGACTTCGCTAAACAATTGGCAGACGCAAGTAAAGAAATAGAGATTCTCAGATGGACTACTATGTGACGAGTCCCTGACGTGACATCAAATCTCAACAGAGTACTTGAGAGCCTTGATTTCTTAGACGCGTTTGACAGCACAGATGGACCCACTATACCTAATTCACCTGAAAGCATCGCACCACAGAACCTTACCCCTGAAACAAATACAGACCTTGAGAATGCAGTTTCCACCACTACTAGGAACGAACTAAGCGAATCAGAAGAATCTGATGAGGAACTTGAATATGTTCCCAGCATCAGAGCATCCACAGCAACTTACCGATCCATAAATGGAGAGCTCTGGACAGTCAATTGGGATGACAAAGTGTTCAACTAGGCTTAAAAGATGCTCCTAGCAGAATAAACACTCCCATCCTATATGTCCAAACAAAATGTCTCCCATCATTGCCATTGCTTACTTCGTCACCCTCTCCTTTGCTCTCTTGGTCACTGCCTGTGGCCATTATTATATCGATGCTGCCACCGTCAGCCCCTCCTTTGTCTCTGTCGCTCACCACCTCTGTTACGACTCTGGACATTTTCTCTTATTTTATACTATTTTTCTATATTTTATCTGGAGGCCTACGGACGCTGGACGCGATACCAATATGCATAAGGGCTTAGGGGGATCTGTTATGGAAGGACCGGTTAGGTAAGCCATGGGTGGCTGTACGAAGGTCTAGGCATAGGGGTCCGGGCGAGTCTGGCTATGGAGGGGTCTGGAACATTGCTGTGCGTACACAGCCTTGGAGGCAGTGTAGTCTGTGCGCACAGACCAGGACCAAAGGTATATAAGGAGGGCGTATCCGTAGGTAGGAGTCCTAAGACTCTAGATAGTTTGCTCTTACCCAGCTTACTGGTCTACTGTGTCGAATATACTCTCTTCCCTCTCTCTCTACGTGAGACCTGTGGTTGTGTGGGATTCGTCCTAACATAATCTAGAGTCTTTCTACCACACCTCTCGCCATCGTTGACAACCACCTCGGGCATCTCTTGCTCACTGTTGTGCGCGTCCTCGACGAGTTCCCTCAAGCCTGCGTGATGGACCTCAGTACATGTTACACCACGTGACTACTGAGCCGCTCTCAAGGATCACCATCGCTGTCGACAACAGATAGACTTGCTGATCATTATCAGTGACTACTACTGAAAGGTTGCTGTCGACACAAAACATTTGGACGAGAATAGTCCTGTGAGATTGAAAGTGCGGGCAGGCACTGGTCTACAGTGTTACGACTCTGGACATTTTCTCTTATT
This sequence comes from Amanita subjunquillea, assembly GCA_020011035.1. Classification (NCBI taxonomy): domain Eukaryota; kingdom Fungi; phylum Basidiomycota; class Agaricomycetes; order Agaricales; family Amanitaceae; genus Amanita; species Amanita subjunquillea. The sequence goes on along the minus strand of JAEBUT010000002.1, from coordinate 10,077 downwards.
TTATACTATTTTTCTATATTTTATCTGGAGGCCTACGGATGCTTGGAAGGATACCAATACGCATAGGGGCTTGGGGGGATCCGTTATGGAAGGACCGGTTAGGTAAGCCATGGGTGGCTGTACGAAGGTCTAGGCATAGGGGTCCGGGCGAGTCTGGCTATGGAGGGGTCTGGAACATTGCTGCGCGTACACAGCCTTGGAGGCAGTGTAGTCTGTGCGCACAGACCAGGACCAAAGGTATATAAGGAGGGCGTATCCGTAGGTAGGAGTCCTAAGACTCTAGATAGTTTGCTCTTACCCAGCTTACTGGTCTACTGTGTCAATACACTCTTTCTCCTTCTCTTCCTCTACGTGAGACCTGTGGTTGTGTGGGATTCGTCCTAACATAATCTAGAGTCTTTCTACCACACCTCTCGCCGTCGTTGACAACCACCTCGGGCATCGTTTGCTCGCTGTTGTGCGCGTCCTCGACGAGTTCCCTCAAGCCTGCGCGACGGACCTCGGTACACGTTACACCACATGACTACTGAGCCACTCTCGAGGATCACCATCACCGTCGACAACAGATAGACTCGCTGATCGCTATCAGTGACTACTACCGAAAGGTTGCTGTCGACACAAAACATTTGGACGAGAATAGTCCTGTGAGATTGAAAGTGCGGGCAGGCACTGGTCTACAGGCTATACCATTTGTTTCGGAAAAGCTCAGGAACGAGCGAAAGCAGTCCACTAGCGTGCCGTGTAGCAAGGAGAACAGTCTCGAGATACCAATTACGTATCAGATCTAACGATCTGAGCACGAGGACACTCGAGTGAAGCCCCAGGCACCACGCTTTTGGGTCATTTGGTGGAATTAAATCCAAGAATTGAGTGCGGGTGCGTTATTGACTGCATCAAAGAATATTCGCATTAGGAAGTGCGGATATAGAAGAAGAGACGACAGCCTTTTTACTTAAAAAGGTCTAAGGCAACATCAGGGAAGCAATTATGGCTTCATTTTTCAACTACATCATCCCCCGCGCCGGCCTCACTCTTGTGCAGGTTGGAAAACGATTTGGAATCGAATGGGTGCAGGAGTGTGCAGAAGAAATCACTCGGTCGACCACAGTTCTTGTCAACAACAGACAACGTGACACCCATGTACGGGCATACTACGTTTGGCGCAAGGCGCAACACCGGGAGCGACGACTCCAGCAACGTCAGTACAGGTTCCAGCTGTGGCAGCAGGAACAGGAGGCCCTCCGAATTCAGGAGGACGCTTGGGAAGAACTTCTCAAGCAATGCCGGGAAGAAATCCGGTATCAGAAACGGGTCGAGCAAGAGCTCGAACAGATGGAAAAGGACTGGCAGACCCTGGAAGGGCTGCTCAACGATATGGATCCCGAATCGGAGATCCGCCAAAGACTGTTTGACACGCCGTCGAACATCCAGCTCTTGTTGATGGGCTGGAACATCATAACACTACGACACAACGGCTTGGTCTTGTCAGCCAAGGAGCGAAATCGGCTAATGCACGCCGAAAACGGGAACATCAAAACCCGTAGCTACAACAGGGCGACTGTGGATATCGCTAACCAGGAACGGCTGGACAGGAAACGACCCGATCCATACATGAAGGCACGCCTTAAAAGGAAAGACATGCCTACACGGTACAACACACCGTTCTTGGTATCCCCGCTCATCATGAAAAACGATCCTGGCACATCACCCCTGCTGGGACTTGCCGACTTCCTCAAACTCGTTGGGGAAGATCTCGCATACACAGAGGACTGGGTTAATACCCTGGTTCGCCCAAAACTACCAAGCGCGCCCATCACGGATATCCACGAGGAGAAGCCATGGCGAAGGAGCGGGTACTGCTACATGTACCTGTTCAAAAAGGAATTTTACCACACATTCGACTGGCCGGCATGGCCAACCGTTACGCAAATCCTGTCCTGGGAACCGGAGATGCGCGATGAGACCGTCAAATTCGGTCTCCAGGACCACCACAAAAATGACATGTTTCATGTCATCGAGAAAGCCGCGCTGCGCCCTCAAGAAGACGAGTCCTACACGTGGAAGGACATGAAACTGATGGAAGGCCGCAGCAGGTACAACAAGTTCGCCCGATTTGGCGGACAAAAAGAGTCCAAGAAAGGGAAGGCACGAGCCTCCACCATTTCGTCCTGGGTTGCAGGGCAACCATCAACAGCGCGCTCGACGTCAGTGCCCATGTCATACGCCCAAGTGGTAACTGCTAAATCTGGACCTAGCAAGTCGCTGACCAGAACCGCAGGGGCAGACGCCAATTGGTACAACGGTACCATCCCTTGTGCAGCGGACTGGGAATCCGCAGACCCTGAACCCAAACAGGGGTTCAACGAGGAAAAAGCAAGGACAATCAACAATTGGAAGCGGGAAGTTGAGAAGGAAATAGCGATTCCTTACCCGTACCCGCGCCCAGCGCATACAAAGCACGCGTTACATCCAGATGTACCTGGATATTGTTACTTGATCCTAATAAAAAATCAATTTTGGGACATGTACGAGTGGCCAGCATTTCCTCAAATTCAGGAAGTAAATTCGTGGGACTATAACCTTCGCAACACCCACGGTCGGGTGAATATCCGACGTACCTATGGATATAATGACTGCTACCATATCGAGCGTGTACCCAAAGGACCTAAGGGTTGGGACATGATCACCTCGCTAGTACAGTCGGGCAATGATCGTAAACATATAGGCGCAATTGAATGGGACGCAGGTGCAGACCGTTACTTCAAAAGACCACAAACGGCAATGTTGCATAATCGGATTCTGGGTTATTGCTACTTGATCCTGATTAAACATAGGTATTGGGACGCTTTCAACTGGCCTGCATTCCCAACAATAGACAAAATTCTGTCTTGGCAACCGGCTTATCGGGAGAGTACGGCAATCATCGAAACAACTATGATGCCGGAACTTGAACGGATTCATGTGTCAGCCAGGGAACATGGAATGCACGGCTGGGAAGAAATATATCGGTTGAAAGGCAATGGTTTCGGGCAGTACACTGTGGGCGCATCAAGAAACGACAACCTGACGCGGTTCCTGAGTCGAGAGATCCGTCGAATTCAATTCAATCTTCCGGGGAATCACCCAAACAGACGCTTCCAACAACAGGTACAAAGCGTGGTCAAAATCTTCGATCGCGTAACACCGGCCATACCCGGTTACTGTTACTTGGCCCTGTTCAAAGAGGAATTATGGAATCGGTTCGAATGGCCAGCTTTTCCTACCACGCATTGGATAAACCAGGTTGATCCGCAGTACCGTTCAAACCAGCCTGTTAAGTTTAAGGTGGTTTGACAAAACAAATGGGTTGGGTTTCATGTGCAGGCAAGCTCCCATGGTACCAACGGTTGGCCAATGATCCAGGCAATCGTCAATGGAGATCTCGGGCACGTTGAAATAGGATTCGGCTGGACAAATACGATGACTGCCTATTTACACGCAGCAATCAACCAGTACAACTATTACTTCGGGCCGAATGCTAACCCAAGACCGGAACCATTAACGGTAGTGGGCGGAGCAACTCCCCAACAAGTAGCTGAGCGAGACGAAGCCATCCAGGAATGGACTGAGGGGACTACCCAAATGGCAGCTCATATGGGAAATTTGGTACAACAGGCTGTAACGGAATATCAAAATACTCGACCACCACCACCTAACAGGTCGTTGGTGAAACTGGAGCTACCAGATCACTACGAAGGTGACGCCGCACAAGTAGATGCCTGGTGCAGGGCCATGGATGTGTATTTCGAGCTGGCGCACGAAAATGATTATGGTCGACGCATCTACATAACCCTTGGGCGAATTCGAAAAGGCAAAGGTGATCGAGCAGGGACATGGGCGGCGGTTAAACTCAAAGAGCAAATCGATAGCGACACCGACTTCAATCAGAAGGTAGCTGAAGAAGGATGGCCGGCTAATCTATCCTATCAACAACGAAGGGAAGGACATTTTGTCCCCGCCACCATAGGAGTTGCCGCGCATTATCAACGCAATCCACAGACCCTGAAACCTCCCTTTTTGGGATGGGCGGATCTGAAACAGCAAATGCATGATTTCTTCATGTCTATGGTGCAACAGACCTAAACACCGCTACTTTTGCCCAGCGGCAAAATTCACAGGGTAGCAGACCCATAGTTCAGGGATAGCAAGTTGCCGCTTGGCAGATAGATTAGTATTGATGTACTAGTATGATGATAGTAGCTACTATTTCTTTTGGGGAAAAAAAGCGAAAAATCCAACTATTGGCAATGCCAGGACGTTGCAAGAAGTGGCGAGCAATTTCCACAGCGCTCGCCAGAGTCAGAAAGGCTCACAAAGCATCGTCTTCTGTTGCTGAGTCAGTTTCCTCACCTGATCCTATCGAAATCGAGGTTGTGGATCTTCAATCAGACGAGGAACCAGAGGCCGAGGTCACAACATGGCCAGGAGGAGTGGAAAATCATGAACTGTGGGACAGTGACTCTGAGCATTCATCAACAGAAGAGGATCTGCCCACGGAACTCACCATGGACTTGTAAGATGGGTTTTCAGAGCTTGATGGCGAGGAATTGGTTCAAAGCCTTCAAAGGAGGCAGGAGCATGAGGTTGAGTTAGTCGAGGAAGTGACAGCTTATGGAAAGAAAATGGCAACATCGCTCATTTAGGTGGATGAATGCTTATTTTTCAGGATTATCCGCAAGGGATGCTGAGGACCACGTCAAGAAGTTCAGTTCACGAAGGTACAAATCTCATCGGCGTGTCCCAGAGACCGTGGCAAGGAGATTTGATTAGTAAAGCTTCCAAATATAGTAACTATTACCCTTTATGGGACATGTTATATAAGCTGGCAAAATTCTCGCAGGCCCTATGAAATATCTCAGCCATTTTCAAGTTTTTCTGAAAATGGTCTGGACATTTTCTTTACATTGCTAATAGCTACAAATCTACCAGACAACTAAGGAAAATAGTAAAACTTCGGTGGCCCAAATATCTTGGGCAAAAGTAGCGGTGTTTAGGTCTGTTGCACCATAAAGAAACTCGCGAGCATGCCGTTGAGCAAATTCAGAAGCTGCAACAGGGAAGTCGGGCTGTCAAGGACTACATTATCGAATTCAAGGCCTTGTTACCATTAACCGGATGGAACGCTAGCGCTGCAAAGGACCATTTCCAGAAAGGGTTAAATCCAAACCTAGGGTTCGAATTGATCCGGGTCGGAGATTTGGACGCAGGTGATACCCTGGAACGGATCATGGAAAGGGTCACGGAGTTGGCGCGCGCATACAGAAGAGCGCGGGACGCGTATGGCGATAGACAGAAAAAGACGCCATTCAGAGAGGATTACCAGAAACCTCAGCCCACTTCGCGAACCTATAAGCCGGCCCAGGCGTCAACATCTACTCATGATTCCAATGCAATGGACGTGGATAAGGTCAAACGTGCACCGGGTGCATGTTTTAACTGCGGAAAAAAGGGTCACTTTGCAAGAGAATGCAAAGAACCAAAGAAACATACATGGGCCGAAAAAGGAAAAGGCCGTGTCAGGGAACTAAAAATAGAGGAGCTCACAGAAGAGCAATGGAAAGAATGGGGAAAAGAGAAGGGTTTTGGCGACAGCCAGTAGGCACGCGCTCCGCGCTGCTGGCTAAAAAGGGTTCTATCTCGGACAATGATTCTTGTGTAAAAGTACCAGAATTATTATATGAATGTTCTCCCCTCATTCACTGGATACGAAACCTGAGTGTGAGCGTAAAAATAAATCGGTTGAACCCATGGACCCCTGAGTGGGTGTTGAGACGAATCTGGCAGGAAGATAATGAAACTGCAATTCGTTGTCTAAAGGAGTGGGTACCGACAAAAAGAGTCAACGAGATCAATGCCAAATTAGTAAATGATCTCAATAAATTATCTGAACAAGAGGCGCTGTGGAACCTGACGCAACTACGGCAGCAACTAGTTCATGCGACAGGCAAACAGGAGGTGGATTTACACTGTGTGATCACAACAATGGACACAGGGGGAAACCATCAACGTGTTAGCACTAGTTGATTCGGGATGTATGGGCTCTTGTATTAACGAAGAGTTTGTGGAGCGCCACAAACTGAATAAACGAAGGGTTATAAAGCCGCTACCAGTCTACAATGCGGATGGGTCCCGGAACTCAATGGGAAGCATTGAATACATGACACAATTTAAGCTGCGAATTGGGGATCATGAGGAAATAATCGAATGCAGCGTGGCGCGCTTAGGAAAAACGGATTTGTTCTTAGGTCATGACTGGTTAAAACATCATAACCCAGCCATTGACTGGAAGCGAAAAGAAGTACGGTTCACGCGCTGTCCAGGAACTTGTTGGACTGCGTCACAGGTGGAAGAGCCGGAAGATGAATCAGAACCGTTGGAGCGACTAGAGGAAGGTGAACGATTATTGGCAATTGACATTGGGGAACCGGAGCTACAACTGCGATTGGTAGCAACCAATATAGCCACTAAGGAATTGGAAGCCGCTCAGAAGCGCACTTTAGAGGAAGTAGTGCCTAAACACTACCTAGGACACTGAAAGGTCTTTGAGAAAGAGACCTTTGATGAATTACCACCACGACAACCATGGGATCATGCCATAGAACTGACACCCGGAGCTAAACCAGTAGATTGTAAAATCTATCCACTCAATCGAGATGAACAGGCGCAGTTGGACGAGTTCCTGAAAGAAAATTTGGAGTCAGGACGAATTCAACCTAGTAAATCACCCATGGCATCTCCCTTCTTCTTTGTAAAGAAAAAGGATGGTAAATTACGACTGGTACAAGACTACCGACGATTAAATGAAATGACGATAAAGAATCACTACCCCTTACCACTCATTGGTGAACTGGTGGACAAGTTGTCTAAAGCCAAGATATTCTCTAAGATGGATATCCGTTGGGGATACAACAATGTCCAAATTAAGCAAGGCGATGAGTGGAAAGCGGCATTTAGGACAAACAGGGGCCTTTTCGAGCCGTTGGTCATGTTTTTCGGTTTAACAAATTCCCCGGCAACTTTTCAAACTATGATGAATGACATATTCCGACAAGAAGTCGTGGAAGGATGGGTGGTCATTTACATGGATGATATCTTGGTGTTCTCATCGACACAGGAAGAACACACAAAACATGTCAATCGTATCCTAGCGAAATTGGAAAACCACAAACTGTCATTAAAGCCGGAGAAATGTTGGTTCGATCGACCAGAGATCGATTTCTTAGGACTTGTCATTAGTGAGGATTCCATTCGGATGGAAAAGGGCAAAGTCCAGGCAATTGCGGAATGGCCGACACCTACCTGCAAACGAGAATTGCAGCAGTTCTTGGGTTTCATAAATTTTTACCGGCGTTTTGTGGAAGGATTTGCGGCAACAGCTAAGCCGTTGACAAAGTTGACAGGAAAGGATGACTGGGTTTGGACCAAATTACAGGACACCGCCTTTCAGGGACTGAAAGACCTTGTGGTGAGGGAGGTTGTACTCAAAATTCCTGATGACGAGGGTCAGTTCCGCATCGAAGTGGATGCATCGGACTTTGCAATCGGCAGAATTTTGTCACAGCAAGGGAAGGATCAATCCTGGCGACCGGTGGCCTTCATATCAAAAGCCCTAAATGACGCTGAGCGGAATTACGAAATCTACGATAAAGAAATGCTTGCGGTAATGCACGCCTTTTACGAGTGGTCGCACTACCTCAAAGGTGCCAAAGAGATTGTGGAGGTATTAACGGATCACCAAAACCTGACATACTTCCGGAAACCGCAAAATCTCAATCGGCGACAAGCGCGATGGGTCACGGATCTGCAGGAGTACAGCTTTGTCATTAAGCATCGATCATGAAAATCCAATTCCAAGGCAGACATTTTGTCGCGACAAACAGACCACCATCCAGGAGGACCAGACAATGAGGGAGTTATCCTACTCAAAGAAGACCTATTCGTCAGAGTATATGACAATGATAGGGCTATTGAGGACATTATCAAGGATATCCAGAAGATTCCTAACCGACAATGGGAAACCCAAGTACGGAAAGGGCTGGATGATAATAACGAGGATTTTAAGGTTGCCAATGGATTAGTGGAATGGAAGGGGCGGATCTATGTACCGGCGAACATACATACGCGAGAATCGCAACTGGCAATTTACCACTCCTGGGGACACCCGGGAATAGACAAAACGGTCGAATTGGTAACTAGGGATTTTTGGTGGCCTCAGATGCGAAAAGACATCCAGAACTACATTGCGGGATGTGAAACCTGTCAGAGGGTCAAACCCGATAGACAAGCTAGAGCAGCGCCGCTACATCCAAAATGAAGTACCAGAGGCACCATGGGAGATTATCTCCATGGATTTAATTGGACCACTTCCGGAGTCAAAGGGAAACGATATGATTCTAGTAATTGTGGATCGATTCACCAAAAAATCATATTTCTTGCCGACAACATCTACAGTTACGTCGCAAGGGGTTGCTACATTATTCAGGGACAATGTATTTCGGGAACACGGATTGCCTAAGAAAATCATTAGCGATAGGGGCCCTCAATTTGTTTCCAAATTCATGGACGACCTTTACGGAATGCTGGGAATTAAGGCCAACCGCTCAACCGCATACCATCCGCAGACGGACGGACAGACAGAGCGCGTAAATCAGACGGTCAAGGAGTTCCTCACAATGTTCGTCAATCATAAACAGAACAATTGGAGCGACTGGTTAGCGGTGGCGCAATTTTGCCATAACGACCGGGTACACTCAGCAACAGGATATTCCCCCCTTTTTTATGAACTACGGGCGACATCCGTATAAGGGGTTAAATCCGACTTATGCACCTAAGGTGGTCGCAGTAGAGGAATTAGCAAAACAGGTCGAAGGGATTCACGCAAATGCGACTGCTGCTCTGGAGAAAGCCGCAGAAACCATGAAGCGGAAATATGACGAGTCAAAAGCTCCCGCGCGTCAGTACCAGCTCGGAGACAAAGTCTATTTGAGTACCGCTAATCTTCCAACGCTTCGTGTCACAAAGAAGCTGGACGGTAAATTTGTGGGACCCCTGGAGGTAGTTAAGAAAATTGGCCAATCGGCGTACCAGTTGAAAATTCCAACGTCCTGGAAAATCTACAACATATTCAACAAAATTCACCTGAAACTATACAGAGAACCGGTATTTCCTGGTCAAAGGGAAAAAGTGGCGTCGCACAAAGAAGTGCAAATGGTGGAAGAGTCACAGGAGGACGAATACGAAGTAGAAGAAGTAATGGACAGCCGCGTCAGTGGGCGCGGTGGTGGACGTTTAGAATACCTCGTCAAATGGAAAAATTATCCAGTCGAGGAGTCAACTTGGGAACCGGCCGAAAACTTAGGCAACGCCAAGAAGGAAGTTCAAAAATTTCATAAGGCGAATCCTAGTGCACCGCGGCGGATGGTCAATGTGCGCGACATTAGCGCAAGTTTCCGAAAGTGGCAGAATCACACGGCGATCCCTATAGCGAAGCGGCTGTATGGGGTGGGAGGATGGCAAGTTTGAGCGCGAATATCTAGAAAAGCTCAAACAAAACTGGCAGTGTTGGAAGGGCGATCGCCGAGACATATATGCCGAAGAAGACGTGTGGCATGAGTTCGTTAGGAACTCAAAATAACTTTTACGACACGTGTGGCTTCCCGGGACGTGAAGCCTTAAGGGGGGGGGGTCATGTTACGACTCTGGACATTTTCTCTTATTTTATACTATTTTTCTATATTTTATCTGGAGGCCTACGGATGCTTGGAAGGATACCAATACGCATAGGGGCTTGGGGGATCCGTTATGGAAGGACCGGTTAGGTAAGCCATGGGTGGCTGTACGAAGGTCTAGCATAGGGTCCGGCGAGTCTGGCTATGGAGGGGTCTGGAACATTGCTGCGCGTACACAGCCTTGGAGGCAGTGTAGTCTGTGCGCACAGACCAGGACCAAAGGTATATAAGGAGGGCGTATCCGTAGGTAGGAGTCCTAAGACTCTAGATAGTTTGCTCTTACCCAGCCTTACTGGTCTACTGTGTCAAT